>OW121858.1:9116073-9776946 GCA_933228895.1 Platycnemis pennipes
GCGTTATTTAGAAGCTTATATAAGTCCTTTTCAAAGTCATTAGTGGCTAATTGTCTTCGATTAGTGTTCAAGTCAATATATGTCTTTAACCAAGGTGATTGACTAAATTCAATAACTCTATGCACCTTTTTAAGAACAAGTCCAAGGGAGGTAGCCTGCTTGAGATTTACGTAGTGGATCACGTATTTCGTCTTATTCTCAAGAGTGGTTAACAGTTTTTTATGTTTTCCACCGGGTGGGACTCGGTTTTCCGGACAAAGCGGGAAATCGGAATGACTATCGTGGAGGGACTGCGGATACTCAAGATCAACTTCCATAATATATCCCTTTTCGTTTTCATTTGATATTTTTCCCACATCCAAATTTGAAATTTCATCACCAGAGAGCCATCGAAAATTAGCATATGGGAGTGGCTGAGAGAGCGCCCATCCATAAAGATTGTTCGCATCATAATATGTTAAATAATTTGATTCCGACTCAGGATCATATTTATCCATATACATATTGTTTGCCTCGCAATATCGCTTACTGCATTGAGATATTCCACCTCGAATGCCGGCCTCGAACATCAGGAGCATGTCATAGTCTGTTAAAAGTTCCAACTCAATTTCTGTATGCTTCAACATAGCGTCAAATGTCAACCCCGGAGTAGTATAATACCACGCAGGGTCAAGCTTGTATGCTCCAAAGCAAACGTCTCTGAAATTCTCGAAGACGTCGGCTAAAAGTGTGACGTCACTTATAAGATAGACATCACTATAATCCCCCAATGTTTTGCATTCGAATGATGTCCACACCTTTGAAGCATGAGCATAGTCTTCCTCAGAAATATCATCACCTGTGAGTCGATTATGAAATTTTTCTCTATCCGGAAGTGAGGTTTCATCTAATCGTTCCAGTGAATCAGTGTAGTCATAGGGGTATACCCCCTTCCGTGTAACTAAATGTGTCTTTTCATTGAATATTTGCTGCGTGTATTTGAAAGCCTTCAGATTTGAGACCAAAGAGGCCAGAGAAGCTGACATGAAGCGATAAGTGTCAATAAACCGGATGCTAAAATTTTCATCGACTGCCTTGGCAAAAGATATATACTTCTCCTCGGAATTCGGAATGACGAATATTCTCCTCTCGTCATAATCTAGCTCGCGGACGATGAAATGACCATCATAGGACGAAAGATTGTGGATGAAGACTGGTAAGAAATTTGGCATTCTATACTGTAAATTACAGAAAGAGTGCGCAGGTCCTCTGTATTTGCCAGTTAGGTGGTCATGGTCCCTTACTCTGTCCATGTTCAATTCTTTGTCGCAAATGTGACATGCATTTGCATTCTCAAAATCGGTCTCTTCCTCCGAGGTGAGCGGATTCATCGGAATGTTCTCCTTATACAAAGCGTGCACCTTCTCAGCCTCCTCTTTCATTCGCTCGATGAATACTCGTGCTGCATTTGGTCCTCGATATAACTGAGGGTTTTGACAGCCTTCTGGTGTGATTAAAATGTAGCAAAAGCTGAATGGGGTATGTTTGTGTATATTACGTGTGAAAGAAGCAGCAGGGTTTGGTTCGCAAGAGCTAATGTTTTCAAGGAGACACTCAAAGTCGGCATAAATTGTAAAGGGTACACGAAAACAATAATTAAGGTGAGTGAATTTTAAAATGTTATCACTCTCGTCAGGCATTATAATTTTAGTTGGTGTTCCACTCCTTTTGCATAACTCCTGATGTGTTTCTAGTTTGGTCTCATCGTTGTAGTGCGTGAGGCAACGTTTGCAAATGTGTATTCTCTCTTTATGCTTCGTAATTTGTGATCGGATCATTCTATTAAAATTTTTTATCCAACAATAATGCGCGGTTTTGTTATTTGTAATGTACAGCAGATCGCGATGATCTTCTAGTTCCTTATCGACAATTTTCATCGTGTACACCTCATTTTTATCGGTTAAACCAAAGACATTGATCGAAATATTGTTTGCTCGCTCAAATTTGGGAATATCTTTTAAATCTACTGGATATTCTATACAGTTCCACACATACCCCATACGAAATGTTTGTGTATTATACTTGGAAACCCGTTGAGGTTTTTGAGACACGTTTTTTGCCCAAACAGCATACTTGAAGCAGTATATATCCTCATTTTGCACGTTAATTACTGCTTCGATGTTTTTGATTTTAGCTGGCAGCTCAATATATGTCGATCCCCGAAAAGGTGTATATTTATTTATGCGCAATTCTAACCCAATTACTTCAGCAAGGCTCCATCCGGACCCCTTTGCTTGGAATTCCGACTTCTCCTTCAACAATTTTGAAAAAGCCTCGTCTAGAATCACATTCGTTTGATCTGAAATCAACACTCGTTTGTTCATCGTCTTGAACGAGGTGATCAACTCATCATTCTCACCCTTTCGAAATTTACAAATTAGAATCAAATTAAATTTAATCGAATTTTTTGCAATTACCTGTTCTAGTAATTTTTCGGTTACCTGTTCTTTAATATCGTTGAGGAAAGAAATTACGTCCCCACCTTTATCCTCTTCAGGAGTGATCCAGAATGTTTGAAGTCTAGATCGGATTGCCGATTCTATTTCATTAAAGCCCCGACCTAGTTGGTTCGTCACCTTCTTCCTATGCAAATTCGTATTTTCGTGTTTTAAAGCCTCATCTCTGTTGTAGTAAACTTCGCAATAATTACAAAATTTTCTACCCTTTACCTCGTCTAGCGCGTCTTTCATCCGTGTGAAGGTTTCCATATCATTTATAACATCATTATCAAAAACAACACGTTGATGAATGTTCATGATTGCCTGTTCTAGTTCCTGTGAGGTGTAATTGCCCAAATTAAATTTGGATAGAATTTCTGAGATGGACGACATAATTAAGGAAGGGGTATTGGAAAGGTGTGTGCTGTAAAGAAAATTAATTTAATTAGAAAATATGATCAAAGACACTTTTTTATCAGTATTAACACGAATAAGCCTATCAAACTTAAAATATAAAATTCAATGTACACTATTATACTACACAATCTGCACTCCCCAACACGTGATAAGTCTAAACAAGTGTTAAATAAAGAATTAACTTTAGAAGATTATTGTCCTTACAATCCTTCAACGAAGCAGGTTACAATACAGTGTAGTCCTGTGGAGTCAATTCGGTGAAATGCAAGTGGATTGAAGTTCAGTTGTTTCTGCAGCAGCAAGATCGTAGACTGATGTTACTTCTTTCAAAGTTGAGACAGAACTGGCGATTTTTTTTCTTCGACGTCGTCTGTAAATACTCTCGCTAAGTAAAGAAGCTTCTCCTGATTGGTGAAGATGATCTAAAAAATTAACCAATCAGCTTCTCTGAAAAAAGCGGGAAATTCGAATAAATAAATAGTAAAATTCAAGAAAAATAGGGTATTCAAATATCATGTCTTTAATGGGGCGCATGTTAGCTGATGTAATCTCTATCACTCCATTGCATCATCTGTTTCAATTCTAAACTAATTATAAAATATTTTTTTAAATGAATATAAATAACCTCAGCATTATGAACAATTGAATGAATCTAAGATGAAGTAAATAACCACACTATGACCATAACAATTTTCTTTTAAATATTTAGTCTATAATGTTATGCACATAGAAAGCATAATAAACAAATTGGCTTTGGCAATGAATAATTTTCTTTTAAATATTTAGTCTATAATGTTATGCACATAGAAAGCATAATAAACAAATTGGCTTTGGCAATGATGATAGTGACTTTTCTAGACATACTTATTTCACTGTTTCAATTCTAAACTAATTATAAAATATTTTTTTAAATGAATATAAATAACCTCAGCACAATACAGTGTAGTCCTGTATGGTGGAGCAGTTTTGGTGGAGCAGTTAATACAATAGACTTGTAATCTGTATTTTTGTACTGCCAAAGGGCTGCAAAGCTATGCTGGTATCACATCACTCCACATGTATTGTCAAAAACATGAAATTCTAACAGCAAATAATACCCAGCAGGATAAATATGGAGCACGAGATAATTTCTGAAATGGATACCAGCTAAGACAATATTTTTCCTTTATATATTGTTACATTGATGTTTTTATTAACATAGATTAAATTGTTTTAGAGGAGAACTAAGTGGGTTGATTAAGAAGGGCAAATTTTAAAAATGAATGAGGGCAAGATGTTTGGTGGAGCAGTTAATACAATGACATGGGATATTGGAATACAAGCAATAAAAATATTTAAATACCATTTTTGAGATCTCTAGTGCCTTAATAGAATATTGGTGTTAATACTGTCAACTGGGTAGGGGGGTCCATGCCAATTCAGACAGGTTGTCCATGCTGATATGATAAAATATACTGGTATATATCATAGAATGACCATTAATTTTAGACCATTGTATCACAAGACTAAAGTAATTTTCAATATTGTGTGCAAGAGCAACATGGATAAGAATATAATGGTATTATATTAGCAAAATAGGGATATATTCCAAAGGTTCAGACTAGTCTGCTGCTTGCCAACTTTCAAATTCATTAATATCTTGCCAAGAATATTATTGCCCAGACATCAACATTATTCTGATGCATGAAATAAATATTGTTATTTTTTCAAAGCTATAACTTGTAATCTGTATTTTTGTACTGCCAAAGGGCTGCAAAGCTATGCTGGTATCACATCACTCCACATGTATTGTCAAAAACATGAAATTCTAACAGCAAATAATACCCAGCAGGATAAATATGGAGCACGAGATAATTTCTGAAATGGATACCAGCTAAGACAATATTTTTCCTTCTTGAATATTGTAATATTTAATTGCAAGCAATTTTTTTTTTACACTCACTCTAACATCTACAACAAATAATGCATTATCTTGGATTTGATACATTAACTTTAGGGATTGATGAAGCATTATAACAAACATTACATTTAGAAATTCCAACCCATGTAAGCATATTTATACTGCAATGAAATTGACTCACAAAATTGAATTCCTTGCCAGTAGTTAACTATTATCTACCAATCAATGAATATGGGGGATTTTGAGTGAGAAAAACGAAATAAGACTAAGCTAAAAGTAATTGTTGTTCATGATGCTCTGTGTTAATGGGTGTGCAAAAAGCACAATAAATGCTATAGCAAGTACAATCAATAAAATATTTTCATTTTGTGGTTTTGATCACTTTTGTAATTTTTTACCTGCTGATTAAGGTAAAAAATTAGAGATAGTTAGCCAACATCCACTACCCAATATTCAGTTATATTCAGTTTAATGCTTAGCTGATGCAATCTCAATCACTCCATTGCATCATCTTGGTAGAATTTAACAGTAATTTTAAAATATATTTTTATTTCTATAAATAATTTTCAATTTATCTAATTAAAATTCATTTGATATTTAGAGAGTATTGTTATGGTTAAAAGGTTAACGTCGCTTGGTCTATTGTTCCACTGAATTTTCATAAGTAATGAATAAGATTTTTTTTAATTTCTCAAAAATTGTTTGACAACCGAATAATAGAAAATGGAATTACTCCATTGGTTTGATATTTCTAAGAAAAGAATCTCATCCTACTACATATGTTTTGATTTTAATATGATATAGCTATTCCTTGTTAAACGAAGCTGAATTATATGTATTAAGTTGACTAACTCAGCTGTTAACATCTCAATTTAATTTACTATCCGTGATTAAATATTTACTAATGTGTCTTGCCCACATTTGCTGGTATTATTTAAATATTAATTATAAAAAAACATGAGAATGAAACACCCGTTTTTGTTTAAATAATTAAGATATTTATATATAGTTATGATTAACTATGTTTTGATTTTTATATTGCACTATTACCCAATTAGAGTGAATTAAATTCTTATTACCTAATACACATTTAGTCTAATTAAACCAGGCACTAGTCGCTCGGTTGCATATATTCACACCTTCTACTGTATATTTGACGTATAACTATATCACAATTTTTTTTTCATCTTGCTACTCTTATTTTTTAAATAGACTTCAATTACGTTTCTTATACTCTTCTAATAATTCATAAAATATTCACCTTTTGAACCCCGCAGAAACGTTCATTTAAATACTTTTAGTTTTAGCGAATGCAAACCTAATTGATCTGGGAGTAGTGCGAAAAGTAAGCCTGTATGATTTTTTAAATGAAATGGCCAATATAGTTATATATATATTCAATAATTAGCCTTTTATATTATCTTTCAATATCTTCACGAAAAGAACAATACTGTTTACAATATTGCATTTGGATGAACTTTTTAGCATATTTGCAGTGAAATCAATAAATATCCCACGAATACGTAATAAGACATTATGCTTTATTGGGTTTTGAATTTATTCCCAGTTTTTGTTAAACTATCTCAAATCTCAGGCTATCCCTATCGACGATGATTTCGTAAGTGTTCCATCTCTTCTCTTCATGTTCCAGGTTGGATCAAAAATATATAACAGTAAATAAAAAGAAACATTCACAATTTGAACACCGATGAATCATTCATTTAAATACTCCTAATTTTAACCGAATGCAAACCCTCTAAATCCATGAGTAGCACTAGCAGTCAGCATGTATTCTTGTGCAGGAAAAAATATGGCTGACCTTGCTTCACGAAAGCCTATAATGCCTTGAGTACCTTCCTATATCCTCGAGAAAAGCATGATTCCGTTTACGGCATCCCTCTATGACGAACTGTTTAAATTAAATATGGCTAACCTTGCTACATGAATAGCTTACAACTAAATACATAAAGAAATGGATTAATATTTAGTTATTTTACTGAGCGAAAGAAAAAACTCTTGCGCTATCGTAAATTGAAAAAGTCAATTCAAATCAATGTAAATACATAATTGATTCCAGAAATCGAACCCGGACCTTGAGCCTTTTTTTATATAGCCTATGGCATCTTCTAGTGTAAACGTTAGAATCCAAAGAAAAAAACTTAGGCTCCATCGGTTTAGTAGTTTTTGAGGAGATGTGTAACGGACATAGAACCGGCAGGCAGACACCACTTAATTTTTATATATTAGTATGATAGCTATTCTTTGTTGAACGAAGCTTAATTTCCTCACTGTTTTATTGACTGTCTCAGCTGTTAGCATCTCAATTTAATTTACTATCCATGATTAAATATTTACTAACGTGTTTTGCACTCATGCGTTGGTTTTATTTAAATATAAATTATTAAAAACGTGATAACGAAATACTCGCTATATTTTTCACCTAAATTGTTTTTTTAATGATTATGATACTAATATTCCGATAAAATAATCTAGTTATGATTATCTATGCTTTGATTTTTATATTGTATAGCTATTCTTTGTTATACGAAGCCTAATTATATGTATTAAGTTGACACTCTAAGTTGTTACTGTCTCAATTTTTATTTACTATACATGATTAAAATTTACCATAGTCGAACACATATGCGTTGGTATTATTTAAATATAAATTATTAGAAGCGTGAGAATTAAATAACCATTGTTTTTTAACCAAACCACAAAATAACCTGTTTTTGAAAAATTATGATATTGATATTACAGGAAAATAAATCTAGTTTTGATTAAATACGCTTTTATTTTAATACGGTATAGCTATTATTTGTTATACGATTCCTAATTACATGTATTATGATTCCTGACAGTTGCTACTATCTCCTCGATATTTCTATTTACATTTACTAACATGTCTTGCATACATGCGTTGGTATTATTTAAATACAAATTATTAAAAACGTCATCGTACGAATCAGGCACTTAAGATGTCACCTGAAAAGTTTCGGATTTTCAATTTGAATCAAATTATGCATTTTTCTACTCTAACGATAATATTTATAATTTAATGAAAGACGGATATTATTACCAAATTAATGTCGAATAAATGTTCAATGTTTCACAATGCTACAATTTGTCACTCTACACCTGCTCTCGAGGTCACCTCCATCTCTCACGCGATGGCCGAATTTCGTATGACAGAAAGCTCTTCGAGAAGTCTACTCGCGTTCCGAACTGTCCTCGTCTTACGATATTTAGTTCCCTTCATCTTTATGCTTGGCGTTAATATTGCTTAAAAAGGAGTTATCGCGTATTTTATTTATATATCAGCACTAACGGATGGAAATTAGGTAGTATTTACTATATTTTATGAGAAGTGCTCTCTCAAAAATGAACATCGTGGAAAATATTATTTCACTCTCGGGGGTAAGAGTCAGGAATAAAATAGTTGTTGAATAACAACTGGTTAATTATGTCCTAAATAGAATTCTCCTTGATGCATACTTTAGACATTAATTAATTCTCGCGTACACCCATACATTTCTCTTCTGTTAACATTGTCACTGGTCACAGTAAGTTGAAATAATTACTTACACTAATTCACTCGCATACACTCAATGCACTGTTAAATTTATCACTGATTTAAGCATGTTACTTACCATATGCGATAATCCAAAAGGTGTCTACAAAATGGCGACTATATGCGATGTAAGGAAAATTATTGATTAACTGTTGATCCTATTGAGAAAAAAAAATACAAACACACGCTAATTGAGGTTTACATATTTAACATATGAGCTCCATTTAACATAGGAATAATGTCCTTTAAATAATGATAACTCACCGTTCAATTCGTTCTGCACTCCAAACCGTTTCTTTGTCTGTGTGTCTTCACAGAATCTTCAAAGCATACTGTGGGCTGAGCGTCTTTGCGAGCGAGTGAGGACAAGTGATAGTGGTGAGAGGAATGGTTGGAGGGGGGGGGGGGCTCAGGAATGTGGTCTGGTCGACGCCGAGAAGGTTAGAGGTCAGCGTACGTTTAAGCAGTTGAAGTCTCCATCGGAGCGAACCTAATTTGATCGAATTTAACATGGAAGATCTTATAAATCTTATAACTTCAAAATTGATATCTTCTTAACGCTATATCTCTACAACGCATCATCAGAATGAAGTGCTTCAAACGCTATTTTACCTAAATAATATTGTTCTTTCTCAATCATCCTCAATCATTGTGGCCTCATCCTGCCCAGGTCAAATAAAGCCTGGTCAAAGTCAAAGTCATCTATTATATATTTTAATTGCTTCATTTGTTATAGTTTTTAATATATAACTTTTTTATTACAACATTTAGATGCATTATGTGAAGTGTCTATATTATTATTTTAAGGCTGAAAACTCGAATCCGATGAGAAAAGTTTAAATATATGTCTAAAAAATAAAACTATGAACATTTTCGGACTTTCGGACACGACGATGAAAGAAAAAGATGATTATATCAAGACTCATATAATGAAGAAATTGAAAATAACGTTCAATGTGTTAAATTTACTGCTCTTTGAAATAAAGTTATTTATGCATCACTAAGTTTGTTAATGTTTGCTATATTTGCTATTGTTTATAGTTAAAATCTTGTATTGTAAGGTGTAGTATATCGTTTCAGGCTTAAATTGTCTCCTCTTTCGTACAGGATGGTCTGTTTTGTCGAAATACTGATATTAGCGGAGATGCATGTCTGTTTTTCGTGATGCGATACCGTTGACCTTGGGTTTGTGTGCTCATGCGATAGGGGGTTGGGTTGGGTATCATTAATCATGTCTCACTGCCCCGTTGATGAATCGAGCGGTTGCTAGTTGGCAATCAGAAGCATTTGAGAACGAGGAAGTTCGCGTAAGAAAGTGAAAGTCCTAGCATGCGGCTGTTGCCGAGTATATAACGAGGTCACCCGTGTGCAGGACTCGATACCATCTAATTGCTATTGTTTATACTTAAATATAATTGTTTATTAAGATGTAATATAACGTTTTGGGATAAAGTTGACTCCTTTTTCACGTGGCGTAGGTTATTTTGACGTAATCTTGATATTAGCGGATGCCCGTTGCCTCTAGCGTCAGAGCTCTTCGCGTCGAAAAACGCGCGGATGATAGCAGCCGAGTGAAAAATCCCTCCCCCCTCCGGGCGGCGATACGAACAATGCACTACCTTTCATTTCTGATGAAGTGTGTTTTCTTCTTAGAGTGGCGTGCTGGGAGAACACGTCGGAGCCGGAGCGATAGGTTAACAACGACCGGCCTTGACGACAGACAGGTCGATGCATCTGTTTTGGTCTCGGAGGAATAGAGGAAATAAATAGTATGCCGAACTCGATAACATCTAATTGCTATTGTTTATCTCGCAAATTAAGGTATAATATATCGTTTGGGGATAAAGTTAACTCCTCTTTCACGTGGGATTAATTATTTTATCCTAATGTTGATATTAGCGGAGATTCATGTTCGTTTTTGGTGATGCGAAGCCGTTGACCTTGCGTGTATTTACTCATGTGGTGAGGGTTGGGTTGATTATCGTTAATCATCTCTCACTTGGGTTGTATGACGCTTAGTTTACTTAATTTAACTAGTACGACACTTAATTACTGATTTGCGTATCTCACAAGGGGAGTGTCCGATAACCGGGTCGCAGATCTTGATGAAAATTCGTATGCATATAGAACTCCGGATGCTGTTCACGAATCACCCCACATATGGGCGTATATATCCAGTAGTTTAAGCAAAAAAGGCGTTTAAACATTTAAAGGCTTTACAAAAACCCTATTTATCAACATCCGGGTATCAAGTCCAGTGGTCAGCGTACGGGGCTGCGGTGCGGAAGGGCCGTGTTCGCTTCCCTTCGACGAAAAAAATTTTTATGCTTATTTTCTTTGTTTTTCCTTCGTGGATTTCGATTTTAAAATCTAATTTTTACTTTTATATTCAAAAATTTTTTTAAATGAGCGGAAATATTTTTTTTCGCGAATACCATAGGGCTTATTTTTTTTTCTTTCGCGCGAAGTCTACGTAGTTTCTTTGTTTCCACATGCTTTCACCATGCAGGCTTCATTTGTTCTTTCATTTGCAAGACCTCCTGTTGATATCATAATTATACAATAGTCTAAATAATTGTTAAATCATTATTTATAAGACTGACGATGACAGATCCCCGTTTTCTTGTTTCGTCGTGATTGAAAAAAGAGGGGAAAATGTGATCAGCTTATCTACTAATTTCTGTAATCGAATCACCATGTCTCGATCTAAAGACATACAAATAAATACATTGTAATAAAGCTCGTCGAGAAAGGCTCGTGTTATAAATGGCGAGAGCGACCACTTGCAAAAAATTTCCATGATCATTGGCTCGAGCCAATAATTTAAATTAATTTCTGGTAGCGCAGGAAGGAACCCCTTTCCCAGCGCATCGGTTCGACCATCTAACGGTTGTTTTCCGAAGGCATTATTGGCCCTCTCTTCGACCCTTCCTCCAAAAGCCCTCGTCAGGGTTAGAAAGAGAGTGCATTTCGTTGCATGTTTAGTTCACCGTCAACATTTGAACCGCAAGGAGCTGTGATTCTCAAGCAGTTGTGAGTCTGCGATTTTTCTTGTCGGAGTCGTGAGTCTTCATTGCCGACGGATTATTTGGCTTCATAAAATCCTAAATTCAGGTATGCAATTTGAGTTTTAATTCGCAATACATTTATATCAAATTTAAATAATTTTATGATAAATTAAATTAATGAAGAAATTTAATTGGTGTGCATCTGTATAACAAGTATAATGTAAATTAAAGCCTCCTCCTACTTATGGATTCGATACCTGGAACATCTTCCGAAAGAATTAGTTCTACCAGTAATGAAGATGGTCAGGAAAATCTCACCTTGCTTTCTGAATCATTCCGTCATTGTGCCTTTCTCCTGCGTGAAGGTGGATATATTTTGGAGTCTGCTAATGGAGAGCCCTCCCCGCGCTCCGGTAGCAGTAGGCGAGGAAATGTTTTCCATAATTTTGGAAATGATGGATGAGATGGATTTTGAAACGGTTGACGAACTAGTAGGAGAAGATGACCCCGATGGTATGGAAGAATATTTGGAATTATCGTCTGCTTCGACGGAGGACGACAATGGGGGAGAGGAGAAGACGTCGTCTTCGAGTGACGTTAACGTCGGACCTTCACCAAAGAAAAGACGCAGGGGCCCCTTGGAAACGAAAATTAAAGCGGTTACTGTGGCTAAACTCAATCCTCGGTGATCATTGAAGTCACTTCGCTCCCGTGTGACACGACGGTTAAAACGCCTTGAGGAACTAAAATCCTGGGAAAAAATATCCGTACGGAAATTTTCTGCAAGTGGTCACTCTCGCCATTTATAACACGAGCCTTTCTCGACGAGCTTTATTACAATGTATTTATTTGTATGTCTTTAGATCGAGACATGGTGATTCGATTACAGAAATTAGTAGATAAGCTGATCACATTTTCCCCTCTTTTTTCAATCACGACAAAACAAGAAAACGGGGATCTGTCATCGTCAGTCTTATAAATAATGATGTAACAATTATTTAGACTATTGTATAATTATGATATCAACAGGAGGTCTTGCAAATGAAAGAACAAATCAAGTCTGCATGGTGAAAGCATGTGGAAACAAAGAAATTACGTAGACTTCGCGCGAAAGAAAAAAAAATAAGCCCTATGGTATTCGCGAAAAAAAATATTTCCGCTCATTTAAAAAAATTTTTGAATATAAAAGTAAAAATTAGATTTTAAAATCGAAATCCACGAAGGAAAAACAAAGAAAATAAGCATAAAAATTTTTTTCGTCGAAGGGAAGCGAACACGGCCCTTCCGCACCGCAGCCCCGTACGCTGACCACTGGACTTGATACCCGGATGTTGATAAATAGGGTTTTTGTAAAGCCTATAAATGTTTAAACGCCTTTTTTGCTTAAACTACTGGATATATACGCCCATATGTGGGGTGATTCGTGAACAGCATCCGGAGTTCTATATGCATACGAATTGTCATCAAGATCTGCGACCCGGTTATCGGACACTCCCCTTGTGAGATACGCAAATCAGTAATTAAAGTATTATTTCCTCTCCTCTCATTGAGACATATAATTCCTGCCTCTTTAAAAAAGTAATCAATTTCTGTCTTACATGTAACCCACTTTGATGTAGCATATGAAGATCTCGAGAAATTAATCTCACAATCAGAAACTCTCAGTAAAACTTCAATGCTCATTCAACATCTGCATCAGATTCATTTTGAATCCTCAAATATCTGATCACACAACATATATGATAAATAGTCTCTCCTGCAAAAACATCAAAGTAAAATTTTAATTAAATATTACAATCCACAATAAAATAAAGTCACACACGTGACCCAGGTTTCAACGCTTCACGCCTGACCCTCACCCCCTCAAAAAAACAACCTTCCAAACTTCCTGACCTTCGACCCCCCTTACCCACCACCACCCTAACTACCCACTCACTCATCCCCTAAAATCCCCGCACACGTATTCTCTACATAAGAGACTGCATTTCCTATCACCTGATGATGATGATATAGTGTTGAAACCCAGGTTGTGTGTGTGATTTTATTTTATTGTGGATTGTAATAGTCCTACATTGAAATTATATTAATATGGAATTCCACAAAGTAACTAAAGGAAATGTTTTATCAAATTAAACAAAAACAGGGTCCCTTACAGATGGATTTCAAAACTCAGCTAAGTACCTGGATTAAACCAATGAGGGAATCAAAACCAGGTGTCATGGGTGGAATAACCTTGGGACTGTTATACAAAATGCTCATTATTGGCATAACATCAAAAAGTCATCAATTAACATACTATTCCAAACATCATGCTCTGTATTATACCAGCAGATAGACAAGTACCACATATTTCTGTACCACACAATATACAACAGGCAGTCTTGTCTCTAAGAAAACCACATGAAAATTTTAGTATTTGTTACTCATGCACTAATTTAAAAAAATAAAATTAGCCTTGTCTCAGTAGGTTTTCGCATGTTTTTCACACACCCCTTCATGTGTGGGTGTTTTCCTGCAGTGGGTTTTTTCCATGATGGATGTCAGCCAAAATCCTCACATTATTCCCATAATGAATCATATCTTTTATACAAATTTTGATATCATCATTTGTATTGTAGTGCGTAATATTTTCTTGTTGTGTTTTAAGTCATTTTCAAATGGAGAATATGTGAATTTAATGAACCTATAAATATCTGATTCTCTGTCAAAACCTAATGGTTAATGGAATATTGTCTGTTAAGGATAGAGTATACCATCAATTTAATTCACAATTTATATTAAAATTATGCCTTGAAACCTCAATATCTTTCATTTTCCTTTTGCCGAGAAGTTTTTGCTTTCAGAATCGCATCACTCTTCAATGAGCATATGCCACTTTCGAAGCTCACTATGTTAGATTATCTGCCTGAGAAATAGATACTTACCATGTACTTAGTATCTTTAGAGTGAACATTTCTATTGATAAGTGCATCAGAATAATGTGTTACTAAATTTAGTGTTTCTCAATCATATTCACTGAATGCACCCATAGATTTTTACGGCAGTTGTGAAACTTGTACTATTGCATTTGAATGCCAAGCCTATATTATGCTTTCAGCTGAAGCATTATGCTTACAGTGGGGAAAAGTTTTCCAATACCTTCGACAGGGCCAAGCTAATATTCCCCAGGGAGTGTAGAGGTGTGCCTAATTATTATTATCAATTGTTATCATTCCCTTGAATAACATTTCCACCCCTTAAGTGAAATATCGTCTACAAAAGTTTTGGAACAGCAATATTTTAAAATTTGTTATACTAAAGGTAGACCCGTTGATATCTCATGCCCATTACAGGATCTCTTCATTGATGGAATTTCAGCGAACCTTCGATAGCGATGTCGTGGCACTTCTGACGAGGTGCCACGATAAGTAAGTATGTTCAAATTATTCCTTATCCCCGCTTTACCTTACAAGAAAACGAATGAAAAATATAATAATAATAATAATAATACAAATTTGAAATTCCCGGGGGATCGCTGCATCACGTCGACGTTGCTGCCACCTATGTACTGGTCCTCCAATTGTTTGGCTACGTGTAGTGAAGAGGTGGGGGAGAAACTGGGTTAAAGTTTTTCCTTAGCAGTTAACCGCACATGATGCAAACGCTCGCTTCCCCGACCAATTACAGACGAGCTACAAAAAATGTATAAAATAAAAAAAATAGTTCCGACTTCCGGTAGGCAAGAAAAAATATTTTAAAAATAAAAAAGTAGTTCCAACTTCTAGTAGGCTAATTGAGGTGGAGCAAAACGCAGTCAAAGGTCAAAGTCAGAAGATGAATGCGGGTGGTACTGTTCATTATCATCAACTTCGCATGAAATATTATCAGCACTTAATTGTTTCAGTAGTTGACCACGGTCATATATACGTCGATGTCGGTTAGTTGACTGAGAAAACATAATATGGCCGCGCTGTCCAAGTAACGGTACCGTCGGTAGTACCGCTTTTAAATACTGGCCGGTATTACCGGAGTAAAAAAAGTAGTACTCGGTACTACCGGATACCGGTAGTTTTTGCCCATCCCTAATTGAGTTAAGAGGTTATGGCAAAACAAATGCAACATGTACACACACATGTTGTTGTGTACATGTTTTAATATTTGTTATACTAAACATAACATGTTTCGTAACATGTACGCAACAAGTAATACAATAACACACAACATGTTTTCTAAGATGGGTTCAACATTTATAAATATAATATTGCGTGATAATACTTACATCATCACATTCTGTACTCCGAACTTGGTTTACAGGCCACATATCCACTCTGGTGCGTCTGTCATAAACTTCCTTGCTCTCCACACAGCGTCGCTTTATTTTTTCAAGCGACGCTGCGTGGAGAGCAAGGAAGTTTGTAACTCCCTCAACTTTTCCAAGCAAATGGAACAAACCAGCCAAGGATACAAAGCATCCCTCACGACCTGAGTAATTTAAAATCAGTAATGGTTTACAGAATGACAAAACAGATTGCCACGTCAACCACCCAACCGATACAAGTGCGGGAGAGGAAAGTACCATAGATAATAACAAGTGAAGGACTGGTATGAAATTCAATGCAATAGACTGACCATTAACTGCAGCAGATCATCTACTTCTTGTTTCACCACGAATTCGTTGTTCCTATTATCTACTAGTATATCAACTAAATGATAACCAGTTCTAAGGCACAACCTACACATACGATGCTCGCGTAATCCACGTAGCTCGGGATCAATACCATAGTCATGCTAGTTACATCAACTAACAAACGACAAAATTACCATGTATTTTCCTCCTAATAAGCAGATGAGCAAAATTAACTTTCGTAATATTAAATTCTTTCTTAAAATTGAAATTTGGATGAGAAATAAGGAAAACGTTAACTGTTCGACGATATGACCTGGTATGACCGCACGAACCTCACACCTACAAACGTCAACTTGACCCAAATGAAGAAAATAACGGTCGCTTGGCAACCCATGGCTAAAAAAAATTAGAGATTAATGAAGCTAATTATATTTCAGTTTGTTTAGCGAAGGGTTGCCATTAAAGGCAACAGTCATGAAAAAACTGTGGGATTGTAGCCCTTCTTCCGTTGGATGAAGCGAGAAACTTGTGTATCCGCCCGAAGATCATTTCAAATGATAATGTGAGCGATTGGCTTGTTGATAATCCGTAAATAAATATATTTTTTAGCGTAAATAGTCGTTAGTATGAAAAATCTGTGCAGTGAATGTGAATAGCGATTGAGATATAGTTCTTTACATTTGAAATATATGCTAAATTAATCTTTTTCGAACCACAAAAAACTTAAATATTACTGTAAAGCCTCATTTTTCAACTATCGGTCGCCGAACGACAGTCATCTTCTTCATTTGGGTTAAGTTGACGTTTGTTTAGTATCAAGGTGGGTAATTTTTTGGTTATTGTTCCCGAAAAATTAACGTTGTATTTTCCAATTTCTCATCCAGGTTTCAATTTTGCGAAAGATTTTAATTTCACCAAAGTTAATTTTGCTCATCTACTCATTAGGAGGAAGATGCATGGTAATTTTGTCGTTTGTTAGTTAGTTGATGTAACAAGCATAACTATAGTATTGATCGCGAGCTATTGGAAAGTGTCACTATGCATGGATTACGCGAGCATCGTATGTGTAGGTTGTGCCTTAGTACCGGTTGCCGTTTAGTTGACATACTAGAAGAAAGTAGGAAAGACGAATTCGTGTTGAAACAAGCAGTAGAAGATCTACTACAGTTAGTGGTGAGTGTATTGCATTTAATTTTATACCAGTCCTTCACTTGCGCTTATCTTTTGTGCTTTCCACTCCCGCATTGGTATTATTGTTTGTGTGGTTAACGTGGGAATCTATTTTGTCATTCAATAAACCGTTGCTGATTTCGTACGTATTTGATTGATTGTATGTTTGAGGCGCGTCAACATTATTGTTATTAGTCATACGTATTTCTCAGGTTCTGAAGGAAGCTTTGTATCCGTGGCTGGTTTGCTTCATTTGCTTGGAAAAGTTGAGGGAGTTCTATTTTTTCAAGCGACGTTGCGTGGAGAACCAGGAAGTTTATGACAGCCGCATCAGAGGGAATATCTGGCCGGTAAATCAAGCTCAGAGTACAGGATGTGATGATGTAAGTATATACCACGTCGTATTATATTTATTGATATTGAACCCCTCTTAGAATACGTTGTGTGTAAGTGTGGTATGCCAATCATAACATCCTAATGGTGTGTTTAAAGTGCAAAGTTCATATGCAATTTTGTATAATCTAACTTGATAGAAACCGTCTTTTAGATCCAGCACTGAAAATATGCATTTATTTTGTAGCTTCGAACTAGTATCTTCAAGGGTAGGAATTTTGAAATAGCTCCACTTTATACAGTTGTTAAGATCGTGGGGGTCCAAACACAATCTCAATGTTTTATTGCTCTTTTCAATTACTACCAAATTGCTCACCCATCCATGTAAATTTTCTTTCTTTAAATTATTTTATCGCATTCAAGTACTTCCAGTTTATGTTTTAGTCTTTTCCTTAATGCCAAAGGCACTACTGTAGGTGGGCTAGCAACGGGGACTGAGGTCTCATTTAATAAAATGGAACACTTTTCATGGAAACTCCCTAGCCCTTTAAATAAATCTTTACGATCATTTACAAAGTTGCCTCTACCACTATATTTTACAGTATCCACTAATTTTTGGTGAATTAATTCAAATTCAACACAGCCACATAAGCTGCACGGAAGTACCAATCATTGCATATTATCTTAGTTTTAGAGTCCTTATCTTCAACAACCACAAAATTTAAAATATGATCTTTTCCACTTTGACACTTTAATACCTTACACTTCAGTCAATCACTCTAAGTGGCTTCACTTTATGACCATTAAATGATTCTAATATTAATGAGGTGGGTTTCAATTCCAATTTCAACAACTTATCACGTTTAAAATGTTTCAGTATTCTAGAACGCAGAGCATTCACCTGAGCACCGGTATCTAGTTTAAATTTGACATATATACCATTAACACTAATAATCTCAGACCAAACATTAGAATTACCTGTACTTAAACTTCTCTATCAATATCAAACACTATCAATTCCAGAATCATTGTTTACATTGTGTTCAGCACTTACTTTTGTTCTTGGGCAGATAAGTCAACTGACTTTACTTTATAATTACTATACAGACGTCTTTTAAATTTCCATGCAATTGCAAAATGATTTTGCCTTCCACAATCATTGCAAGTTTTACCAAATGCTCGACATTCTCGTCTTTTATTCTTATAATTGCACTTCTTACACAAATAAACATCATTTACTACTGTCTTAACTTTGTACTCTTCAGTATGCTTCACTGGGTCCTTTAATTCTTTAGTTCTCGTCTCCTTCTTGCTGACTGCATCAACGGGTTTTGTGCCTTGCAGGATCTCAAGTTGATGTTTCCCCATCTCGGCTGCTTTGCAGATCTTGATGCCCTTATCCAAGGATAACTCCAGAATCCCCAGTAGTCTCTCCTGAACAGCCAAATCCCGTATTCCGAGAACAATTCGATCTCTCAGAACACTATCAGTCTGATCTCCGTTTTCACAGGTGTTGACTAATTTTTACAGATCAGTGACAAAGAAGTCAAATAGCTCACCCTCCTGTTGTTTGCGCGTGTTAAACAGAAATGGTTCAACCACCACATTCTTTCTAGGATTCGTATACTTTTCGAATTCATGCAGTACTTTATCGTAACCTGACTTGTCGACTTCTTCCAGATTGAACATATTAAAGAGCTCAACTCCCTCCTCACCAATTGCATTCATTAAAATGGCTGTCTTAACTTCCTTCGGCTTCGTTTTAAGTCCAGAAGCTAACAAATATATTTCTAAGTTCTGTTTGAACTTTCGGAAGTTATCTTTAACATTGCCCGTTACGAGTAATGGATTCGGAGGCCTTGCTTGCTGCATCCTCGTAACTTACTACTTTCCACTGAGCTCCTAATACTTCATCTGGCATGAGACTTTGATCTAATAAGTGCTACCGAGCACTACCCGACTTCACCATGTCATGTTCTTACGAATGTTTATTCAGAACTAACCGATGGATACAGTGAGATTTGACAGCACACAAAAACAATAGACTAACACACAGCACAATATATCTCAATATCCTGACAATAAGTATACTGACAAATTTAGACCAATGAAACACTTTGTAAGTTTAAAGTTAACTTTAGTTATTGTGTCATTGATGCTGAAATATTTTAGCGTATATGCATAGAATTTAAATGTCTACAGATTATAATCCTTTAAATACCTTGGTTTTCTGTCTCCTTGTAGTCATCCTCAATTTCACAATGGGGTCCAATGTTTTATGTTAATTTATTTTAACTGTTGATGGACTACAGCCAATTTTAAATGAGCTTACATATGGGAAAGAGGAGTCAGCCATAAAGAATTCTATTTTTCTTGTCAGTCCCCCACTAACTCTCATGGGAGAGGAGGAAATATGATGAATGGGCACTGTAGGAGATGTTAGAATGCCTGCAAGGTTTGCTACGTGTAAAGAAATTCATAAGGTAGAACTAAAGGTTTACTTGTGTGGATCAGCATTGAGCTTAATGAGGGGACATAACTGGTAGTGGTATTATTTATGCAGCCATGAACATTGTATGGTGAATTTGCCGAGAAAATAAGCTTAAAAATTAATTGTGTACACATCCATCAATGTCCAATGCACAATTTTATAATTGCCAAGCTAATTGTTAGTTGGAATTCTCTGCCTCTTTTCCCTCTTGTGTGTCTTTCTCTTCTTCGTACTTATTCCAGATGTTGCAGTGAATGAGTTGATTAATGATGGGGTCTCAAATGTCATCATCATTGCTCAGTGAATGTCGCACGTATTGGGATTGGGGTCAATACAAAAATATCGGTGTACTTATGGTATAATTATGGCAATAAGCACCACTGCCACTAAGCATACCATATGTATGAGAAGCACAGATGGTGTAATAACCACACTGATAATTGCAGTAATCATATAGCCATACTTCAAATACAGATGTTGAATGCAAATGACACTTACAATTAGCAACAAAGGAAGCAGATCTTCACATGACAAAAGTTGGATTGAGACCTGGTAACCTAATGGGAAAAGAATTTCCCATGCTGCTATTAGTGCATTTTAAGACTACATGACTGATTTAAAGGTCTTCATATAGCTGGCACTGCCTTCTCATATGCCAACTCCCATCAAATTGATTATAGGGTTAATAGGTTGTAAATGCTTTCCTAATAGTAAGGGATCCTCATTTGTGTAAAACCATAACAGTCCTCCCGTATTCCATGTCTCTTGGTTTCTTTGGAATTGGGTTTGACATATGAAGTAATCTTTATGTAAGTTTTCCTATGATTATCTGAAATTAACGTTGAATTTCCATGGTGGGTTTCACATATGAAGTACTCCTTACATAAGTTTTCATATGATTATCCATATGAAGTACTCCTTACATAAGTTTTCATATGATTATCCAAAATCAACACTGAATTTCCATGGCATTCTAATGCTATAATAGGATCCTACCAAGGAGGTGTTGAAAGCTCAGCATTACAGGTTCGTTACACCTGCACTGCATCTCCTGGGTCTAGTAAACTAGACATTACATGACATTTAGCTGTAATTTTTGTTAAAGCATTATCCTTCTGCATTTATTCTCTGTTTCTAATTTTCTAAAGTAGATTTACATTCTCTTCTGTAAATTAGAACTCTGGCCATAATTATGTCCTAAAAACAACTATGCTAGTGGACTACCTGTCACCAAAAGGGGAGTGGCTTTATATGCTAGATATGTCTTATTTTCCTCTTGTCGATTTTTTAGAAGCACTGACAATTATAACTGACAATTTTTCATTTTAAATTAATTTTTTTTATTTACTCTTCAAATTCCATGATGCTAATTGGATGTTTGAAGGTAATGAATCCTATTAAAATTAATGGTGAATACTTAAACCCTTTTCTTTGAAGTGATTTCTCGGAAAAAATCATTTTAGCAGTGTTAGATTATAACTTATATAATAGTCCCTTAGCAGTTATGGACTTCATCTCTTTTTCTTCTATGTGACAATTGTGCAAATCTAAACCTTTCCATAAAGTGTCTCCTTAAATCATTAAACCTCTGAACTTTTCTTTCCCATTGACTTGGATTAATGTTTCTGATTTGTGTTATACCATTTGTTCATGTGGATCACACCTAGCCAGTGAGTGACCTTCATGGCAAGATCTGCAAGAATTCATTGCATGCTTTCTCATTTTATCAATGAAACACAAGTTCTTAGAGTTTGTTCCTAATTATTATCCCAACGAGACCTTCCATACCTTAACCCTTAGAGTTCTGGGTAGTGCAATCGTGCTCCTCTGAACTCTAGTGAAAAGTGCTGGAGAGTGCTATGGTGCTCCTTCTGTATTGTCATTATTAATTGTTGGTTGTTCACTGATTGTTGACTCATGGAATTTTAATGCAGAGAACTTTAGGTACAGAACGTTTGTATTATCTAATATTGACCAGAGCATATATTTGCTAATTGTAACATGTATTACATTAAATATTTTTTCCTCAACATTCCGCATTTTCCTAGCATTTTTAGCATAGTTCCTAGAACCCTGTTGGCATCCAAAAGGTTAATACATTGCATGCTCATTTAACACTGTACGTTACACTTTTTATTTACTCTAATCAAAAACTGCTTAATTTAACAGAGTTCATATTAGATTTGGTCACGAAATCTTAATTATTTAGGCTAAATATTATCTCGTTGACTCAGATACACTATCCTATTTAGTAGTCCTCAGAATCTGACTTAAAGTCATAGCATGATGAACTAAAACTTATATTTTGTTTCTCATAGCATGATGAACTGAAATTCCTCTTTTTTTTCTCACTACCCCATCAAGTAGTCTGAATTAGATTGTCGCCTATTCTGCATACTAAATACATTTGACACATAACCAGCCACATTACTTTTTCCAGGCCCTCATTTCAATTTATAATCTTAAGCCTGTGATCAAGAAAACCTTTTTATTTTGGTACTAGTTCCTGATCTCTGTGTAAATATTTTCCCATGGTTGATGGTCAGTGAATAGATGAGGCTACCTGCAGTAAAGATTATGGTGAAGCGTTTCACAAGCCAACATAATTCTGTGAGCTTCTTTCTCAATGAGAATACCTTATTTCAACCGTAGTTAATTCCTTGCTAGAATACTTTACCTCTCTTGGACCATTTTGTATTGATTGCAGCATTACTGCCCCATTTTCTACTAGGCCAGTATTACCTTTTACCTGAAGAGGTGCTCTCATATCATAAAATTCCAGCAAAGGGACATCACAATTTAATTCTTTTCATATGGCAAAATCATACCAGATTTAAATGTAAAATTTGGTTGGTGCAAAGGTTTCCATGGCGTAGCTCAGATGTTCTCTGCATATCGAGTTCTGCAGCCACATATGCTGACTAGCATCTTCAGGTCAAAGGTGTGGAAGATGGAAATGTGGAAGAAAAACAATAACTATGAAGCAGAAACAGCTTCCACACCTTCAAACTGAAGATGCTAGCAGGACAGCTAGCAAAACTGTTGTCGCCCCCTAGTCAGCATACACAGATGCAGAACCCGATAAGCAGAGAACTAAATTTTGTTTTTATTGGGTTTCATATCTCTTCTTTCTATTATTCCCATGCAGATTCCTTTGAAGTCAGAAGAAGAAAGTGCTGTTGAGGATCCACTATACCATGATGCATACAAAAGAATGGACAGTGGCCACAGTAATCAGCCCATTTCAGAGGGCCTTGCCCTTGATTCTAAGGTGAGGACTGAATTAAACAAATCCAAATTTATGTCACATTCTAAAGTTGTTTTTTCCAAAGCCTTACCTGTGGCCAAACTTTATTTCATAATATTTACTCACAACCTTTGGTCCCTCAAAGTCACAAGAAGTCCACAATGAATGGTTTAAGTGACGTCCAGTTGTTTAACTATGGTTATATTGTATTTGGTCCAACAGAATATATAAGTGAAGAATTATTTCACCCATAATTGATTTAAATCCAAATCATGCAATAAGAACGATTTGAGTGAAGTATTTCACATGTGATTTGTGTATGTAACAAGACTGGGAATCATGAATATGTTTTTTTGACAGGATTGCTAGACTTCAAAAGAAAGGTGTTTGTTTTAATCTTTAAAAACTTCAGGTTCATAAATAATTAATAATAATGCTATAGTTATTGTGGTGAATTGATCTTGACCTGCAAGTGGGATACTTATTTCATCTTAACTACAAGAATTGGTTTTAGGAAATTCATTCAGATATCCTCGAGTCAGTGCTGATAAATATATATAGTTAATGTTTTTCTTCAGGTAGAAGTTTATATTATCCTGAAATTATCAATTGATGATACTTGTTGGATATTTAGTGGAAGACTGTTCAAGTAATATGATTTATTGCATCTTGACAAAGTCTTGTGAGTTAACATTCTATATCCAGAAATACTAATGTTCTTTGGGAGACTTCATTATATTTGTTCTTATTATTAGATGTCATGTTCCACTTGGAGAGTCCTCATTTTTCTTAAAGTGATGAATTTTATACTTTCTCAAATATATGGATAAGATAAATTTTTGGAAAAATAGTTTGATATAGATTATCTGTTCCAGGTACTTTTTTACCCTAATTGAAAATGAAAATCAATTTATGCAGAACTTTTATGAACCACAGAAAAATTGAAAACTCACGACCCAGGTTTCAGCACAAAAGGCAAAACCTCTGTATGTATACCACAAAAGGGACTGGAGGGGGGGGTCCCACAGTTGGTAGGAGGGGAGAAAGGAAATAACCTGGGTCACGAGTTTTCAATTTTATTGTGGTTTGTAAAAGTTCTGAACAAATTGATTTTCCATGGAATTCCACAAAGTAACCAGTGAGCTAATTTCATTTAATTTAAAATGTTGTCTAATTACATTTTTCTCTGTCTCTGTACCCAGCACAACACTTACGAAGTTGGGCATGGTTAAAAATTAATAAATAACATTCGAGAACTATGGAAGTTGTTTCTATAGATATTGGGCATTGCTAATGGAGTAGTTTTCCTTGCCACTGAGTTCAACACAAGATGTTTTACTGTACTCTTTTTTTATGAAGAAATGTGACAATTGCCAATTGTAAAGAGAAAGTGAAATGCTACTTGGAAGCACGTATGCATAAAAAATAAGAATGTTTAATTACTTATACAATCATCTTTATCTAGTTTGACATTTAACAATAAGATTTTTGAGTGCACAAGAAAGAAATTTAGTTAGAGCTGGAGACTCTTGTCAGTAATAATGCAAAATTTAACTCCTATTCCTCTTACAGTCCATGAACATGAAAAATTATAGTTTTTCTTTGGCACTTTTTGTTTGGTAACTATCTTATTTTAAATACATAAATACATAATACTAATAATAATGCTCTTTCCTCATCCCCCATTGAAAATTTTATTCTACAACTTTGAAATTACTGTCAAGTTATTGATACCTACAGAGACTGAATCTTAAGTCTTCACTAATGAGTATCGTTTCCTGTGAGATACCTATGTTTATACCTATTATAACAAAGAAAAAGGAGCAATTCACCAGAAGGAATTTATTAGTACCAAGTGGTTACCAAAAGATTATTGAAAAAAGCCATTTATCAGTGGCAAGGGTCCTCAAATGAAATTGTTAAAGACCACAGTGTGTAATAGTTTAAATTATTTATTTTTCTCGTGTTATGTTGCTACATTATTAGTTAAGGGATAGCAGTACTAAAATCCAAATTAGCAGATTCATCATCAGCTTCGGCGATGGAGGACAGATCTGATGTAAATTTTGTTTGGTTAGGAATTTGATTCTTGAGAAGAGAACATTATGGACTTCATTAGAATTCTTAGAGGCTCACATATCTGTAAAACCACATGATTTAGGTATGTAATTACTTTAGTAACAATCATTGTAATTATCAGCTTAAGGTTCAGGTGCAATCATATAATCAGGTAGGTAATCTAATTTGTCTTCCCTTGCTGAATAAATCCAGTCTTCTCTACTATTTGTTCTTATAGATTGAGGTAAGGAATTAAACATAAAGAAAATAGGATAATGAAATACGTATTGAAATCTAGGGAAGACCCAGGAAAAAATATTTGGTCTGTAACTAAACTGGAACAGGTCTGGAACCGGGGTGGAGCAAGAGGTCTGAAACTGGGAATGGTAGGTGGTCTGAAACTGGGAAGAAATTGAAGCATGGCTCCTGACAAGTATGGTCTGTAACTGGTCTGGAACCAGGTTTTACAGTCTTGTCTGTAACTGGTCTGTAACGCTTGAGCTGCTGCTCTTGAATTAGGCTGGATTTAGAGGTTTTATCTTTTTTGTAACTGGTCTGTTCTCTGAGGATCTATCAGGTCAGGAGCTAATCTGTTATATTGACTAGCTGGTTTTTAATAAGTACTTAACCTGAGATGGGGTAACTTGTTGACCAGTCAATCTCATTGATCTGGGTGGTTCAGCGCAGCCAATATGGAAAAGGAAACAGCCTAAACAGATAAATCTGAGAAGCAAGCTGCAGACTGATTTCCTGGGTAGGATTGGCAAGTTCTTAGGAAGGGAAGGAAGGGTAATGAAAACGTACCTGGAGGCTTGAAAGCGTAAACGTAGCACTTACTAAGTATACTCTTACTAGATAATTCTGAATACTAATGAAATTCTTTACTAATAATAATGAGCCAGGTAATAAAAATATTATTAATAATGCAAAATAGCGAAGTAAATATGATATAATCCATTTTCAAATATGCAGTCAAAATTGAGTGGAAGATAATTCGGGAAACAATTATTAAATCTTAATAAACATTTAGAAATTCATTACGTCATATTTCACAACTACGGTTATTTATTTTAGCAAATTTAGCAAAGGAAATTGATTTCACTATTCTGATTAGAGTTTGAAATACACTCGTTCCTATTATAATTCCGAATAACATTCATTACGAAAGTTAAATAACTACAAGAGGGTAAATAATTTTAATTCTTTTGCATCTATTTACCTCTACATTTATTATCAGTCATTAATTATACATTTCCATGAGAAATCAATGTTTATCTTGCATCCACTGGTGACACTGTTACTCAGAAATACATTCTTTGACGTTTTACCTTCTCCTTAGCTCCTCCACATCTGAAAGCAGCATGATCAGAAAACTTAAATATTGGAATAACTACATCTCTTTCAATTTATTATTAAAAGCAGGAAGGAACTATTAATAGTTAATTTCACTTAATTTTAAGCCACTCCTCTCAATATGATTCAACGATCTTCCGTCAGGACATGGCACAAAAAGCATAAATGTGTATAAATATACAAAACACACTTATGAAAGTTAACTGAAGAAATTAACTCACCCTTGTCTCTTTCTGCACTAAGATTCACAATGTCATAAAAATCTCTTGTCCGTAGTCCCAGAACCTTGCGAGAAGTACTAGTCATCTATGAAAAAAATGAAACTATTAAGCAACCAATTCCTAAGAGACATGTGTATATTTTCAGTGATGCCGTGAGCGATCATTCTCTGCTCAATATTATTAGATGAACACATATTATCAGTACCTATTCAGTTCAAAACATACCTCCTAGAATGAGGATTTTCACATTTGAAAATCTATCCGTTCTTTTTGCTTCATCGTAGTTATCCTTGTAATTTAATTCTGGAACGAAGACCAAAACACTTTCTTCATAGCATGGTCCACACTTGGCGTGGATGTGTTGAATATCTTCAATGTGAGCGCCCCTTATGGAAATTTCAGATCAGGTCTGATCTGGAAATTCCAGATCAGGAAATGAGCTGATCTAAATCCTGATCTGGAAATTTCAGATCAGGTCTGATCTGGAAATTCCAGATCAGGAAATGAGCTGATCTAAATCCTGATCTGAAAATTTCAGATCAGGTCTGATCTGAAAATTCCAGATCAGGAAATGAGCTGATCTAAATCCTGATCTGGAAATTCCAGATCAGGTCTGATCTGGAATCCTGATTAGTATTTCAATCTATTTTAGGTCAATAAATACTACCTCTTTTATGTTAAAAATAACATTTTATTGGCCACTGAAATACTTAAAAAAAAGAGCAATTATGAAAATATAATCCACATCAATTTACACTCGCATATTCCATTGAAAGCCCTTTTCTTGCCCACATATGGAACTGCTGCTCCTTTTATATTTTCCAAGTCTTTAAAAGGAACACCTTTCCACTAATGATGCTCAAGAACATCTGTAGGAATAGAAAAGGTATATGATTACCATAATATAGAAAGCACTTAGGTAAAACCTATTAATTCTTTTTATCTTGGGGTATAAGCATTTATGGCAATTATAGACTATTGCAATGCTTTTGCCTGGTTATATTACTTAATAGTAATGTGTATTACTTAGATACAAGTTATAAAGTCCAGGAATCTACAACATTGCATTTCATAAGTAATCTCGAGGCTTTCCTTAGTATTGCCAGGCGTAGTATTGAATCATAACATTAGGCCAACTAGTCCAAAACTACTTAAATTTCAGGAATAACTACTTACCCACAGTTATATCCTAGATTTTCAATTAGTAATTATTTCCTCTTCACTTCCACCAAGAAAGTGATAAGTTCAGGTTCATCCCTAAATATCCTCTTTAGTATGATTACAATACTTGATTTTTGTTTTGTCACTCACTTCACCGTACATTGTTGTTTTCTTTCGCACTGCAAAGTAGATCAAAATAACATTCATGTAAAATGTTGCAAACTTAAGCAGTTTCTGACTAATCAAAGAATAACTCTGGAATCAAACCGAATGAAAGGGCTGCTTGCCTCAAAAGGCTCTACAGCAATTAACCCGATTGGAAACCCAAAACGTGTTTAACTCTATGCACCGGGAAAACACACAATCGAAAGATTCAACTGATAAGCTTATACATATTCACGATTATAAAGTAACGCAACTTTTTTTACAGGTAAGGCTACTAAATGCAGCACATCGCCAATGCTTGAAATACATTTTCAGTGTGAAACGAGTTGTCGTGAACGTTATTCAGCAAGCACATTAATTAATAAGAGAATGAATGAAACTTACCTCACTAATTGATGCTCCGAGAATAGCAGTGTAAATATCACTGCTAGACGATTCAACTGATTCCTTCCATCGGAGTAAAAGACTAATAATACATATATAATTAGTAATACAATTATCACCAATTACACGATGGTCACACGCCGTTCAATGTGAAACTTGCGTAAATTGATGTTCCGTTGTTTCCCAGCATTCAACTTTAGGCGCGTTCCGAAATTCACTGCCAGAACTAGCGGCAGTACTAGACGGCAGCTGCCGTCAATCGGAACAATTTTCTCGTACAAGCGTTTGTACAAGAAATTGCACAAAAAATGAACCGTGTATAACGGCCTTGAGTCATCCATTAAATTTAAACTATTAATATAATATCCATTTGTTACACCTTCGCCCGAAACAGCGGGGATCCTCCTGGCACAGTTCCCAGAGAGAAACTCCCATCAGCGTATATGCATTATTCATCATAATATTCATTCCTTATGTAGACATTGAAGAAATACACAATTTTTTGTGGACTATTGTGAAATATTCCTTCATAGTCTACAAGCAGGTCAAAAATTGACTTGACAACATTATACTCAGGTATTATTGTCATATGACAAAAATATCCAACAAAACTAAGGTTGAAGTTGAAAACCAAGGTTCAGTGCAGACCTGATCAGATTTAGATCAGGCCTGATCAGGTCAGATCAAACCTGATCAGGTTCAGATCAGACCTGATCAGGTTCAGATCAGACCTGATCAGGTTCAGATCAGACCTGATCAGGTTCAGATCAGACCTGATCAGGTTCAGATCAGACCTGATCAGGTTCAGATCAGACCTGATCAGGTCATATCAGACCTGATCTGGATCAGATCAGACCTGATCAGGTTCAGATCAGACCTGATCAGGTTCAGATCAGACCTGATCAGGTTCAGATCAGACCTGATCAGGTCAGATCAGACCTGATCTGGATCAGATCAGACCTGATCAGGTTCAGATCAGACCTGATCAGGTCATATCAGACCTGATCTGGATCAGATCAGACCTGATCTGAAATTTCCATAAGGGGCAGGTCACTTGCCTTTTATAAATTCACTATTTTAACCACACATGAAATGACTTTCTGCTCCACATGCAGTAGCAACCAAAACTTCACTAAATGGTGCACAATGAAAAGGAAACAATTCGTTGATACACCAAAATACAAATAATCCAAGATGGACGCCTTCATGTACTGCATTTAGAGTCAAGCTAGAATTTTAATTCGAAATAGAGTTGTTAAGTACTCAGAGTTCTAATTTTCAGACGATTTAATTTTTTAAATAAATATGTAAATCCTTATTTTTTGTTTTATTTCCATAATTCTTTACTCGTACAATTATATGAATGAGTTTCAATCCATCAGCTACCTAAGTGGTAGGTGGTGGTAGGCTAACATTTTGTAAACATCCAGTTTCATAATTGTTGATTTTGGAAAACCAAGCAAACTAAATAAACAACCTAGATGATATATATCATTAAAATTCATGAATTATTTAAGCCAATAATCATAATGTTCAATAACAGTATGGCAATATTTCATTTTCTTGATGCATTAACAGGAGCCAGTTTATATTTCTACATGGAACTACAATATATTATCAGAACTTATGTCAACAAAATCAGTAACAATCTATGGTCAAGATTTATAGCGATTAGTGTGTAGATCAGGCACGTAGCCAGGGGGGGGGGGCTTCTGGTACTTCAGCCCCCCCCCTCCCCAAAATTTTTTCCCAATAATTTTGTTGATCTGATTTTAGCAGTGAACTTTGCCAGTGAGAAGAGATAAGTATGGGCACTGTAAAAGTAAATACCAAGCACTGAAAATTAAGGGAAGAGATTTGTAACATGTCGGCACCGAATGTGCAAGGCTGATTTGTTACAAGTTACACAACACTTAGCCCCCCTGAAGCAAGTTTCTGGCTACATGCCTGGTATAGATATGAACCATCATCAATATATTGATTGTGCTTCAATATATATATTGACGCACAACCTCATAATTGAAGAAATGGATAATAAAAATTGAGTAACTTGCTATGAGGCTTACAAATACAAATTTATGTGAAAATTTTAACTACTGCCCCAAACCCTATTTCACCCTAATTACTTAATTACTTCAGCTATCATTTAGAAAATATTTATTTTTACCTTGTGTTCGTTTTCCACGATCTTTACTAACTAGATGCTTTGAGATAAAGTACCTACTTCTAACATTCGAGAGTACATTTATGACACAGCCTTTTGTAATGCTATCCAAGTAAAGCAACTCTCCATAAGCCATAGTGATGGGTAGTGGGTACCCTTAAACCCATGTGCAATTCATCTATATGACAGCAAATATAAATTGCAACTCTTCTAGAAGAAACTCATGTAACTTAAAAAGTGAAGTCCTAATCCCATTAAGCATTAATGTCTAAAATATATTCTAATCATTGAACAGTTACAAATAAATTTAAGATCAACTGTAGATCACCGAATAAAATATCAGAGCTCTGCGTCATGTTAGAATCCAAGCCAGTTAAAATCCATAGAAAATTTCAGCACCATTACAGAATAGATCCAGACCAGGTGCAGACCATCGAATATTGCAGTACAGTTACAGGCAATGGATCCAGGGGCGGAATTCTGTACACAACTAACGATACCTATCGGTATCGGTGGCTACCGACGGTCGTCGCTTGTACCGACGGTCGAGCTATTCTGCACCCGCCAGCTACCGTCAGTTGTCGGTGCAAGCGACCTAACTCTGACGTCAAGCATTTATCGGTAAGGAAGCAGCACCTGCGCGCGAGGCTATACGGTTTGACCAATGATATAGCATGACACAAACAGGAAAAAGTGCACCATCGATATGCGAAATATTTCATCGGAACTTAGCGTAGTAATGTTATTTGAAATCAACAGTGGACTGGACGTGGATCATTTTTGATTCACATTCATTCAAGGATCATGCGTAAAGTCGAAGAGAAGTTAATACCAAAGGCAGGATGAAAGGTGGGATTAGTTGAAACTGAGGGGATTGCATGTAGGTAATTCGAATGAAATCTTTATTCATACTTTGTTATTGATTTCGTACTGCGAAATTGGGTACGATTTTACGATCGAGAAATAACACACGTCTATATGGTTCTGATGGACTGTATTCAAGTGCCATTAACTAAGCCAACAATTACATATCCAAGTTACTATACGTACACAAACAAGATTAAATTAAAAATTAAAACCTACGATGGTCCAAACAATAGTCGAGAAGCTCAAGTCAGGTCGAGAGGGAATTGCTACATGGAGGAGGAATGTAATAATAATATATTTATTTGATTACTTGGTAGAATTGTGTACACATCTTCGTCGAAATTACAAATTATAGAGACATCACAGTAAGTAGTAGGCAGCATTCGGCTAACGTGTAAGTAACGTTTGTTTTTTGGGGAGGCAATCTTAAGAATTAGAAACACTAATTGGTACGGAAGTAAAAGTGACCCTGACAAAGAAACAGTGAAGTGAATAATGACTTGCGTTCGTTTGAAAATGCATTGGAATGAACTGAACACACTGCTCACTCGCAATGGCGATCGACCGCTCCCGCTGCAATATCGGCCGAAGTGTTTCAATAAGAACCAAATCAACATGTGGGTAGAGGCGAAATAAATTGATAAACTCTTCGTTGTCCAGCTCAAACGGGTCGTGGGCTTCCCTTTTACTCTCGTATCCCGGCCCGATCGTCGACGTTCGAGTCTACTTTCCACGTATTATAATACATATGTATACATAAACATTGGATCTAAAGCAAGATATCCCTCTGCCATTCTTTGGGCTGATAATTAAAAAACACCAACCACTCTGATGTAAAATGCATTACTAGTCTAGCGATAAAGTTTCTACCGTCAAACATTTAAATACATCAAACTGCAATTGCATATAAATAGTATAGTAAGTAATTGAAGTAAAAATATAGGTATATTATAAATAAAACTGTATTTTTATTTAATAAAACTTAGAAGAACTTAAATCACCTCTCACTCTCCGCACTTTGGACACTTTAAAGCAAACTTGTTTTGGATGCGCTAATTTTGCAAATTAAGGACGAATATAACTAGCGCGAATTATACCGTTAAGATTGTAACTTAATAATAATATGGAAATGCAAATAAAGGACGATCTCGGTTCTCAGAAAACCTACCAATTTGCACAAGTCAATTCATTAAAACCAAGCTCGTAGATAATCAAAACATACGTCCGTCGCTATGCGTAGACCGATCTATCACTGTTTTTACCCAGCATGCAGTTGGCGAAGAGACGAAATACATGTCGGTAAGGCCTAGCGTGGGTTTGGAAATCGTCGGTAGGCTCAGTCGTCGTTACCGACAAGTATCGGTAGAATTAACGACAAGTGTCGGTAGAATGCGTCACCGGAATCGCTCTTACCGATATTTGTCGGTCGGGGGAGTTAGCGACACCGATAGGTGTCGGTAGGATGTACAGAATTCCGCCCCAGAACAGTTACACACTATCGAATGTTACAGTGCAGTTACAGGCCAGAATTCCAGACCAGTTACAGACCATTTTCCTTTGCCTCTTTGAAATCCAGACCAGTCCAGTCCTGTTACAGACCACTTACAGAACAAAATGCAGCCTTTCAGACCAGTTGCAGGCCAGATCCAGATTAGTTACAGACCAAATATTTTTACCTGGGGATGCTATTATCAAGGGTGAATGAAAACATTGGTGTTTTATGAGTTCTGCTGCAAATATATAACGTGACAAAGACATGTTGGAACCTGTTTTTTACTCTTAGGGGCAAATCTGAAAATATAATTTAAATTGTTATCCCGAATCGTATGAAGAAATAAGGGCATTTTGAATCGGCCATTTCGCCAATCAATTTCTCTAATTTTATGACAATGGTCTAGACTACCATAGTCAGTTGGAGTTGGCAAATTATTTTTAACGTAATCAGTGAATATATTTTATTACAATTTATTTAAGATATCTCAGAGAGAGATTTTTGGAGAATTAGAGATTATTTAAAATACTTGGAATTTATTTGAGTCTATAATTCAACCTACGATCTGATAATGATTCCCATTTTTGTTCGTCTAATGGACTGGTGACTTTAATTTAACATTCATACTGTCCTTTACAAATCCTGCCGATCTTTGCCGCTCCAGTTCGTTATTTAATGCATTTTTCTTAATGATTTTATGTATTGAAAGCATATTCCAAATGATGTCTAACAAGAGGTACCCGTGTTTAATACCATTATATGGGTAATAACCCTAGTTTTTTGCATAGAAGTTGGTATGCTAAAAAATTGATCAATATTCTTCTTATTAGTAAGTAATTAGCTACTGATATGAAAATTATTCAATGCCTAATATGCTTGAATTCCTTTAAATGTTTGAAAATGGTATTATGTATTTTATTTAATCATATGTGGACCCAACTAAGGCATGTCATATAACTTCACTGCCTTCCCATAAACAATCACAACTATTGTTGTAAATGGTGTACATCAGCCTTCGTTAAAAAGCTTTTGTGGATTGATAAGAGTTTGAGCCTTAACTATGCCATTTATGACATTAACTTCAATTTTTTAACTTGAAAGGGATTCGTGTCTCCTATGCGACTAATGGAAAGTTGGAAATTATCTGAAAATTTGATCAAGCAACGGCTGGTATGAGATTTACAAAACTAGGTAAAAATGGGGAGAGAAGTAATAAATTCCACCTTCTGATAGAAGAGGATGTTTTGTTGTTGTAGTCAAGTCTGCTAAGGTAAATGACTGAAGATTGATGCAATACATACATATACAATCAAATTATGGCCGTGATGTTTTGTTTTCTCAATTGATAATAAAAATAATTGAAAATGAGGAATTTTTGGTTCCTTATTTTCAAGTTTCAACTTTAGGTTCAAAATTTGTTTGAAGAATCACAGTCAGCAATTCGTCATGATAGTGATATTGATGTGAGTAGACTGGGAAAAGAATACGAAGGTGTTTTGTGTGTTTGTAATAAAATGTATTCAATCAAATTACTATCATGTTTTTGGAAACGATGTGCGTGGAAAGTGTAATTACCATTCGATAAATGAGTGTCTTCCATAATTTTTCAGCTGCAATGAAGACTTGAAATCGCTACCTTATGAATTTATTGCCATATTCAAGTTTTAGGATTGTTCAGGCTTTGCTCAGCAGTGGTGGAATTAGATAGGTAGAGAATTCATTCTATGGGTTGATAGATACAGAATTCATTCTACGTATAGTTGGATAGAGAATTCATTCTGTGGATGCATTGTTTTTATTTCAAGGGGAAAGAGAAAATTTTACCTAGATAAATTGTATCAGTTGCTGTGTTTTATGGAATTACTATACTACATATATTGAAGTGAAACATATAATGGTGCATTGTTTGAGGTCTAAGGTGATTAGGGGAGGGATGGTGTTATTTTGTGTATAGTCCAGCATGGATACTTATGTCTTCTCAACAAACGTAATAAATAGTATAGTGTTAGACTTGGATGTTTTGGTGCTCATTCAGTCAAGGTTATTTCACAGCAACTCACCTGAAATACCAATCATGAGATGCACGCAAGTTATTATTCTTTGAATGTGATGAGTAACAGTATCTATGAGTTGTCAGGCCAAAATGCTACTAATTAGGCTACCATGGAAAACAAATATCTTTCTATACTTACCACATCTTGGAGAACTAATGGAATGCATTCGAATGTTGAGAAGGAAAACATGGGTGAAGCCTCTCGGGAAACTGTTCAGGGAAGAATCTATTCAAGGCCTGGATACGAGAGGTGAAGTGTGTTATATAAAAGAACACCTGAACCTTGTTTAGAATTACGGGTTCATGTGAGGAAGAGAAAGGACTCAGATGTGATCAGTAGAATGTGCATTGCAAGACTAGCTGAGCAAATTTAGGACGAAAGAAAAAAGAATGACAATGAAAAATGCCAAGTATGAGAAATTCATTGGTTTGATTACATAGTTCCAAAAATACCTAAAGGTATGAAAAAATCATGGGCCATTGTCTCAGTTCAATTGAGAAAATTTTGGATATCAATTAAGTGTGCCAATTGTATAACGTATTACCTAATGGTGGAAATGATACTTTAAAAAATATTTATCAATGTCATCATTGATAAACTGCCTTACAATAAACATTCTTTTACAGATTCCTATAAAGGCAGAAGAAGATAATACAGTTGAGGATCCACTACAACATGGTGCATGCAAGAATGTGAACAGTGACCACAGTAGTCAGCCCAGCTTAGATGGCCTCAGCAATGATTATAAGGTGAGGAGGGTATTTAAAAATAAAAGTTCAGTCCCAGTTTTATAGGTTGCTTTTGCACAGATTTTCTCTTGGCCAATCTTTTTTTTCATAACATTTACTCACAATATTTGTTCCCTTTTATGCAATGGAAGTTTTCAGAAACTACATGAAGTTAAGTAACTAAGATTATTAGCGAAGCTCAATTCTCTACATAGAGATTAATATCCTTCCAATGTTTTCTCTTTTCTTGTGTTTGTCTGCAATACTTTGCCCAATTGTCTCTCTGAGTGGTAACTAATTAGCATGTAAATCTATATTATGACACTGTTCGTTAGATCTGCCTTGATTTCGAATACATGATACCAGCCAACAAACTGTGGTTGTAAGAGGAGGTTGAAGACAAATGTTCATCAATTAGGGTGACTCCTGGGTCATGCATCCTCAGGAAATGAGGTAAAGAGATGTGCTGCAATTCCACTGATTATATATTTATCTATATGATTCGATTTTCATGACCTATATGATGGTCAGTGAACAGCTTAGGAAAGAAGCACTGTACTTACAGAAGGGGAGGGTAGGTGGGGAATTGGAAGGAGACTTGTGAGTAGGCTGTAATTGGTGAGATGGGGTGAGAATATAGGTAAAAGAATGATGGTCAATACCCTTCAGTGGGTGACAAGCAATGTTTGGTTGTAGATAGGAAGGAATTCATTGTTGCAATTTGGGAAGTGCGAAGAGAGAAGCAGGAAGGTTAAAATCTTATGTTCAACAAATGACATTACAACCGTCGCCAAAGTCTCCCTGCATGTCCCCCTTCAACTTGGTCATCATACATTTTAACACACACACGAATAGAGGCATAGACAGACCTGCATACCTGCCACCAGTCGTTGGTCCATGCCTGATGGGATGGAGACGTACATATATGAGAAAAATACAAAAAATACTGAGATGGTCTCGGACCATCAGAGCATATGCATTTTCATCAAATTGGGGTAAATGTTATGCGGGGTATGATTGTGTTTTTTAGAAGTGTGAATGCTTGAGCTAATATTTTATCTGTCTCTGACTGGTAAAGCATGAATTATACTGAATAAAATATGATTCATGGTTGTGTGATTCAGATTTCATGTATTACATGGTCATAATTTTTCATGAATATCTTTTAGATAATACATAAATTTCAAGGTGCAATCAAGTGTCCTATTAGTCTTTTTTCTTACTCCATTAAATCCAATTACGTATTAGTCTTCAATTCTTTCCCCACTTACAATTCTACCCAATTGACTAATACTTATGCATCCTGTCTTAAAGGCTGTCAATTATCAGGTGACTCTAAAGTCAGAGGAAAGTGATGAAGAGGATGTTCAGGATAAGGATCCATGCAGCAGTGAGGATGACCAAAACAGTGAATCTGAGGTATGTATGGCTCATGATGTACTTCCAACACACAAAGTACTCAGGTTTACTGGATACTCTCAAGTTTGGTCAACACATTACTTTAATTTAGGTTGGTTCAATTTGGTTTGGTGGGAACTTTATTTACTTCTCCAAAAAAGAAGGTTTAGGCTTGAAATTCTCATTGTCACCCACATGGACATAATCAATTGATTTTGGCATTCCAAGAACAGAATTATTTTCATATGTGGTTCCCCAGAAAAATTTTTAATTGGCATGGGTTGATTGCGATCTCCTCTTGGTTTAATCCTCAGGATCATTATCTGGTAACCTGTTCAAGCCAAAAGGGACATTATTTTACAGAATCTGATATAACATCAGCACACATTAAATACTTCAATGAATAATTTTTAATTAATTACTATCAACAAGCAATTAAGACCGATAATACACATAGTGTTAACCTCCCATCTCTCGTCCAAATTATGTACTCTGCATTATTCCTATTTCTCTCTGTCAACTCTCTTGATGAGCCTGAATCCTTCCTACCTCACATTGCCTATCAATCCATTGTGCCTTTTCAGGCAAGGGTGAAGGTGGAGCAAAGTGACAAAGAAGATAATGTGAAAGAAGGTGAGGATGGCAACAGCAGAGAACCAGAGGTATGTTTATTGTCCTATTTCTTGCAAACTAGATAAAACTAAATACATGGAAGTATGACTCAGTGTTGTGAGAGATTCCAGATTAGGATATAATAATGCCAATAGGGCTTTATCTTGGGCAAAAGTAACATGCAGAATTTAGCATTTGTGGTTGAATCTTCACATATTAGATGCAGGGTGATTTTTTAGTCATAACTTTGGAAAAAAGGGTCATTTTATATACTATCAAATATGGTAAATGAGAAGTATGCAAAATCCCAGGAACTTGACATTACCAAACCTTGAGATTACCTCAGTGAGTATATGAATTTTGATGAAATGCTAGGGAAATGGTATGTGGGATATGATGGTGTTTGCAACAAATGTGATGGCTTAAGGTACTATTTTATTATCGTCTCTTAGAGCTAAAGCCTTGAAGCCATGAGGAGGTTTAAATGGATTTTAACCCAGTCGCCGGAGGAGATTTAAATGTTTTGATGCTTTATGAAGACCTGTGATCAATGAGTTATATTTCAATAACTATTAGTTCTATCATTTGGGGATTTTTGTTGATGGTTACTAAATCGTATTCATTTTATACACAGGTTAAAAACTTTAAAAAACTCATTAATTTAGGAGTTAGACACTTAAAAATTCATTCAAATCAAAACAATTATTAGGACCAAATAGAAAACACTCTCGAAAGAAATTATATGCCAAGATTACATTTTTGAAGAATACGGACTAACGTCAACACAGGTACTTCATCATACATACATAAAAATTAGTGTAATGGAATGATTTGATAGGCGCAGAAAGTCAATCGAAAAGAGATCTCCACAGCAGATGTTGGTTTGAGCCATTTCCAAGCCCACCTTAAGACCTGGGTAGCCGAGCTCATATAGCAGTCATCGTCTTGCGTAAATACTGATCAGCATTCGAAATTTTTTGAAAGTCTTTTTTTATAATATGCCCATTATAAAAGTTATTCAGAACAAAAAATTAGTGTTGAAAATGTTTTGAGTGATAAAAAATACAGTAAAAGTGCTCCACCTTACAAATTCTGCTTGGTGTGGTAATCCTCAAAGCAATCGATGCATAGTCCGGTGTCATAAGGCTTGCATGAGATAACAATCTCTTTCCTATTTCTGTGTTTGGTATAGGGTGCACATATGAGGTCTGGCCTTATTACCTTTAGGAGGTATTCTTTTATGAAATGCCTTTCAGTTAGTCTTGGAAGCTTATTGTCTGGTTTATGGAGGCATGGCACTTATTGTTGTACAGCAGAAAATATTCTATTGTTTGTTTTACTTATTTGATCTGTATAACAATTAGTTTCCTCTACAATCATTCCTCCTAACTCGTTATCAAAGGAAATTTTAAAAATATCTTCAATGCTTTCCAAATTATGTATTTCCTTTTGCCTGTGGACTAATATTACCAATGAAAATTTCTCTTTTTCCTTTATAATTGGAAATGTTATTCCAAGCATAATACGAAGGTTCATTCTCTACCTCATCCAAATCACAACATAACAACGAGTCAACTTCAGAGTGATTGTTTATGCCATTCTCACTGTCACCATCAGAAGTCAAAACACTTTCATCACTTCCCTTGCAAGCAAGACATCCTCAGCCTGTTCATCACTCAACTCCTCCAAACTTTTCTCTCCTGCACACACCATAATTGATTTTAGATGAGTAACAACCCTGATAAACACAAACAATAACAAGTATTCCGCAATGTGAAGTGTACAGGTTGCGGAACGAAGTGCTTATGGAGGAAGTAATATAAAGTGAAAGACTAAAATTTTGTAAGAACAAAATGACACTCCTAATATATTCCTTCCAGAAAAGCGACCTAGGTTCAACTGACTCTGACTTTGGTAGGTTTACTGAGCTGCACATCTTGATGGAGATCTTGAGTCTCTTCTCTACAATTTGCTCTCCCACGCTCCCTTTCCACGCCGAACTTTCGACACCCTAATCTTTTGTCATGAGCGATTGGGTCTGAAAGGGTTCCCCTGTCCGCGGTAATCTCTAAGCTATGAAAATGGTGCACATGCCCCCCCTAGATACTATGCTGGGCTAAATGAAAGAGATGAAAAAATTGTCACTCTCACCGCCCTTATCCATATTGCTTGTTGTCTTTCCAAGCCAAAATGAAGCTCGTCCCAAAGGGGCCTTGGAGAAACCAGGCATCAGCAACGGGATATGTTTAGGTTAACAGTAAGGTCATCAAAGTTTTATCTATGTGCTTAATATACTCTCCCTTATCCTCCCAAGTGGATGGAAAATTTCTCTCCTTATAATTTCAAGAGTCTGAGATAAAAGTCAATTGCTTATTTCGCAAAAAAGTGTAGAATAGATGCATCAAATGAAGATGCAATATCTTTTCAAAAAATTGCCTAAATCATTAGTAGATATGCTAAAAATAAACAGTATGGTTTATTATATCAGTACCAAAAATATAAATGCGCTAGAAAAATGTTCAATTCCTTAAAAAGCATATCAAAACAGCGTGACACAACCATGCATAGCACGTAGTATGGGTAGTTTAAAGGGTTCAGTGCCCAGCACGTAGGAAGGCATTGAAGGGTTAAATCATTACTCAGCTTTCATAATATATGTATATGATTTTATGAATGAGATCTTATGTAACACCTGGATATATGTGTGTCATAAATATCTTATGGCTGAACATTGATAAATGTCGAAAAACTGTCAAGAGTAGTTCATAGTTGATGTTCAGGGGAAAGATACCATCAGCAGTGAGGGCGGCCTATGCGGCAAATCAGAGGTATCTATGGCTCGTTCCCTACTTCCAAGAAAGAAGAGACAAGTTCAATTCCATATGCTGCCTGTTACATGTCTAGTACAGGTTGGAATTACAAACCAGCAAGCTGATTGTTGCTAGATTTTCAAAAATGTAGGATTTTCGATGGTTGTATATGCTGTACATATTTAACAGAAAAACACAATCGGTACCATCCTTAAGAGAGGGAAATTAAATACAAATGAAAATCAAATGAAATTTTAATTTTCACCAAATAAATAAAACAGTTGTACAGAATTTAGTAAAGAGGCAATGTGTCTCCAATGCAGAATATATGCTAGGATTTGGATCCCAAAAGCACTGTAGGAACCTCTGCTGAAATTCGTCTAACATTTTAGGAAATGGAGCAAAAGTCAAAAGCCATAGCTTTGCATTCCCCTTTAACATTTGAAAGGTTAATTTTACTGTGCTATTCTCGTGGCACAAATAATCTTGCTCTCCAGCTGTTCTATATGCTCGTGCATTACCTCGAGCCAACTCCGTGCAGTACCAACTTTCCCTTGCACACTTATGAGAAGCTAAGTTCTAAGCTTAAACTGGTTATAATTTTATGCAAAACAAAATGTCCCAAAATTTCATTGCATTGCACATTAAAGAATTTGTCAATGCCTGATCATATTCTTCCCACATTAACTGCACCCCTCTCTCTGCTTCAAAATTAGGTTCACCTATGCATTTCTATGCCTTATTTCTTTGCATTAAAAGCATTTGAAGCTGAACTTGAGCCTCTAATTTAGGGGTAATCTTTCCATTCTTCACAGAGAGCACTCTTGTGCTTTCCTTAGAAGGGCACTTAGCTAAGCTGTGTTCCTCACTGACGTAATAGACATAGTCATGGGAAGTTGATTGCTGATCTTCCACTGTGACATCCGAGAAAACTGTTGTTGGAGGGTACTTCTTAGGTCACTTAATATTTTTCTCTGGAGGTAATAGTGGCTCCTGTATTGAAACATTTTGGAATTTAAAATTATTCTGCAAAATGGCACCCTGTTTGTTCACACCACGATTATTATTAAATAAGATTGGCAATTTTCCACAAAGCATTCTTTACTGCGACAAGTTTTGATGTGATACATCATCATCAGGTGACCAAATCTCAACAAAGTCCAGTATCTATACAAATGAGGGGAGAGACCGTGGAAAAAAACAAGGAGTGAGGGAAGAGGGCCTAAACCAATGGTGACAACGGAAAAAGGGGGAGAGGAGGGAGAACTGGTGCTAGGGGTCGGTGTTGAGAAAACCACACATAGAACTGGGAAACCCTGGCCATTTGAGGAGTATTAAGGGGCAACATACACCTTCAAGTTCAAGAGAGACCGTCAAGTTCGAGAGAGAAGAGTATGTGGGGGGGAGGAGAAGGGCGCCGTCCTGCGGGATGAGAGGCCGCCATCTTTCGGCCTTGCCCGACGAAGGCACAGTGGCAAGGTGGGGGGATTATCACAGTAGGCCACTCCTGGTCTTCAAGCCCACAGATAGTGTGAAATACTGGCCTCTGGCCACTAAGGGGTATCCCGCGGCGATGCTCCGAACATCAGGTCCGTGGAAGGGGCTGAGAGTGCTTCCACATAGGTGTGGTCTGGGGGTGAGTGGAGGGGGGCACTTGGTTAAGGTAGCACAATGAGAAACTCACGTTGGCCAGGGAAAACCAGTGAGTAGAGGTGAGGGAGCACTTGTCTAAAAACACTCAGAGTGGGAAAGTGATTGAGAGAAGTGGGGAGGGGGATGAGTAATTGCACATCATTGAGGAGAATGATATTCTTATCCCTTCATTGAATAATTTCGACCTGCTCCATGGCGTCTAATTTCTTGCCTTTGTCTAAGGTGTCGAGCACTTTAAAGTCAAAGTTGCATGTGTGGTTAGATTCTATCAGGTGTTTGGTGAAAATGGAATTTGTGTTGCCTGAAATGTAGCACTTTTTGTGTTCATTAATGCCTGTGGAAAAATTCCTCCCTGTCCGGCCGATGTAGATGGCTCCACAGTCACATTTATTTTCATACACGCCGCACTTTTTGACGTGGTCTATGGACTCTTTGTTGGAGCAGAGGGCTTTAGATAGGGCCAAGGGAGCATAGAAAGAAACACGCAACTTATCTTTGGGAAAGGTGTTGGCTCTCTGGTACGATAATATATGGTGGAAAGGTATTTTGCACCACTTTTTGTCTGAAGCACTGGGACCTAGTGGGAGGGAGGTGTTTAAGTTCACTGCCTATTTTTCCATTTATTACGGAGTAATTTGTCAATGATGTCCAAACTGTAACCGTTCTTCAGGGCTATGTATTTTATGGTGTTCAGTTCACTTTCAAAGTTTGAAGTCAACAGGGAAAATTGATTAGTCGGTGGATCATGCTGTTGAAACTGGCATATTTATGGGTGAAGGGATGGCAGGATTCAAAGGGTATCACTTGATCCGTGTAAGTGGGTTTCCGGAACTTGGAAAGACGTGTTTGTGGTCACTTATCTCGATGGTGAGGTCCAGGAAGTTAATTTTGCCATTTACGCTTGGTTCCATGGTGAAGATTATGGATTTGTGGATGGAGTTAAGGAATTGTAAGAAGTGGTCTAACTCTCTTTCACTACCTGTTCAGAAACACATCACATCATCATCATATCTGAACTAGTATAGAATATTTTTAGAGAATTTTTAGCACTGAAGATCTTGCTTTCAAATTCATCCATGAAAATTTCTGCAACAAATGGGGAAGGGAAGATCCCGTAGCCAGTTTGTCCTTTTGTTTATAGAAGGAGTCAAAAAATGAAAAATAATTTTGGTCGACACAGATTTTATATAGTGAACTTAATTCATTGAAGAGATGTTGATTCACATCGGCGTTGAATAATATATTATCAGCGTAGGCTAATGCAAAATGCGTCGGAATGGAAGTAAAAAGGTTGCACACATCAAAGGACACCAGTTTACCGTTGGATGGCAAGGTGATGGGGAGAAGGTGTGCAGATAAGGCAACTGAGTTTTCAATATCATATTTGGGTTTGTAGCCAGAGAGTTGGCGGTAGATCTTATTTAATTTAAAGGCTAGCTTTTGCGCTGGAGCACTAACACTTGACACGACTGGTCTGATGGGCACGACTTTTTTTATGGAGTTTAGGTAAACCATAAAGCCTGGGGGCAACGGATTCATTGAAGTGAGGAAGAATTCTTCCCTGTCGTTGAAGAGGTGAACACAGGAGGCGATGGCCTCTTTGACGCGCCTTTGATAAGTGAGCGTGGTATCTTTCTGGAGAATATCAAAAGCGTTGGAAGAAAGGAAACTTTGGCACTTGCTAATATAATCTGCCTCGTCGAGAATGATGGTGCAGTTTCCTTTGTCTGCCTTGCTGATGATAAGATGCTCTTCCTTTAGCATGTCCCGGAGCGACTTCAGAGAGATGCCCTCAGTTGGTGGCCGGGTAGGGTTCACTGAATAATTCCTCAGGTCTATTGATATGATGTCCGCGACCAACTGCTTAATGCTGCGAGGTTGATTTGAAAGGGCTACTTCGCAGTCTGTAGCCAGGTTCTTGTAGCCTTTGGTTGAAGTAGGCAGGGCTGGGGCATATTTCAATCCTTTATTAAGGAGTGAGAGAGCATCGGCGGGCAATTCACAATTGGATAAATTTACAACTCTGCTGGTGAACTGATGATCACAAGAATGCTGGGGGAGTATACGGCCACTGGAAGAATCATCGCTATCCGCCGAGAGGCGTAACAGTTTGCGGTTTATCGCTTCATGTTTCTTATCTACGACGTCCCTCTTGCGGGATCTCACTCGATCGTGGAGGACATGAAATTCCATGGGATGGAGTTTGAGGGTGAGTTCTGCGTGGAGAACATACAAGTATTAGGACATGGAATCACGTTTATTATACCACGTTTTTAACTCCGTCTGGATCCAAACTTTCTTCCCCAAGGAGACTGCATGTTGAGCTGCTGCTGATGAAGAATTGGTCTTGATAGAAGCATACTTGGAGGTTACACCTTGTTCTAGGCACTGGAAGTTGAAGTGAATATTGAAGGGATGCAATATTGGACTTGATGGACAATTTGAGAAATAGCTTTGCCTGGGTTGCCATGCTAGCATTACGAATAAAAAGAGTCATTTCAGGCATTATGTGGTGGAATAACATAATTAAATACGATTGGCAATTTTCCACAAAGAAATCTTTACTGCGACCGGTTTCGATGTGATACATCATCATCAGGTGACCAAATCTCAACAAAGTCCAGTATACAGTGGAATCCCGGTATAACGAGTGCTCATAATCCCTCTGAAATCACTCGCTAAATCGAGCGCTCGTTATATCCGATGGTGTTGAAAAAACCCACCTAATTCTCATAGTCGTTCGTTTTTAGTTTTTCTTTTGTTTCCGTGGTATTTGACGAAGGTAAACAGCAAAAAAGTCATTTCAGGCACAATCTGGTAGAATATCAACATATTTCATGAAAGAAACAGGACATTTTCCAGTATATAAAATATTAATTCCCCTAGTTTCGATGTTTTTCTTCCAGTTCTTCTATTTTTCGATCGTCGAAGAAAGCTGTAAAGAGAGCGTAACTAGTCGGAATTAAAATATTAGGTATACTGTGGAAGTGTTTGGATAATTTTGCGAATATGTCATGACGATAATATCAGCTTTGTCGAGTTTTCGAATGTTAACCAGTACGTCCAGTTGGGAAGGTGGGAAAATTGGCCTGAAGGTTCACTGAAATACGGCATGTTTCGGGGGTCGTAGATATTTTTCAAGCTTAAGTGAACGCCAACTTACGGCCTTCTTTTTCCGACACGATTAACTTGAGCAATATCACGATAATTCATCGGGCGCGAACACGCTATGTTTGAACGAGCGCAATATCACGATCTTTTTTCGCGATATTTATCGTGATAATATATAGTGATATTTTATCGCGGCGCGATATCGTGAAATTTTATCGGGGCGCGATATCATGATATTTTATCGCGATATTTATCATGGTGGTTGGATGGGTGTCCCCATCCATTCCTCTGGCGTGGTGCTCTTGTCCCATGTCTGCGAGTGGCAGGCAGGTTAAATGTGGGTCCGTACAATGGATCTAAAGAGGTCCAAGTGCCAGGGGGCTCCAGAAGGCCCCCGCCCACCCCCACAATTTTTTTAGGGGTACTCAAAAATACATATGTAAAAAAATATTTAACTCATATGTATTCATCTTACACTCACTTCAGTTCTTCATTGACAGCCTAAGTCGATTTAAATGATATTAATGTCTTCATAAGATAACAGCTGCATTCGTAGGCCATACAAATGCGTCCAGATTACTCTGTAACACGATAATATCATTGGAAACATCGATTTCTCATTTAAATCAAAAATATAGATGTATTCCAGCAAAAAATACATTTTTTGCTGGGATAACCATTTTTTTTAACCATCGATCATCTCGTTCTCTACCAATGGAGGTTAGTTAATTGGAAACATATGATAGTGCATAAAGGATATGATAATGATAATACATATAGGATATGATAATACATAATGTTTACATTTAGAAGCACAACTAGAAATCTGATATGTTTTCACCTAAGGAAATTGTGGATCATTGATGAAATTGAAAAATTACATTAGACATTTTAGTGAGGACAGTAGACATTCTACAGTTATTTATTAGCTGCATTAAAGTATTATTTTAAATAAGTAGATTTTGTGGCTAACGCGTCCACATGGCTACAGTGCAAATGTGAATAGTAGAATTCCGGTTTCATTCAAGTTTCTTATATTACACAGGTTTACTGATAATCAGCTAGGCTAGAATAACCAGCTACTGATTAACCCCCAGATATAAAAACTACACGATTTATGAACTCTGTAAGTAGAAAATAAGTTGTCAATATCAGTGCCTTATTTATCCTTCATATGCCAAATCTGTGATTCATAGTGAAACCCGTTAAAGTTGTATTTATATTTAATTTAGAGTCAATCAAAGTTAATTTGAAAGATTTGGATTCCGTTTTTTATTCAAGGTGGGTGATGTGAGCATCCATGGTATGGAAGTTGAGTCTTCTGGAAATGAGCAAGATGGCGCTGGAAATTGTGTTAGTGAGAGAGGTAAGAATTGAGAAAACAATGGGTAGTCATAGAGACTGGTTTTTTTCAAGGGGTATCCTAGATAGGTTGGTTGTAGATTACCTTTATGGTGGAGTTCTTCTCGAGGCCCTATGGCCCCACTTTATCCATTGAACCAACCATCCTTCTACGAATCACCCATTAAGGCCGAATGCCTTGCTGATAGCCAAGGGTCCCCTTTTGGTCAATACTATTCCCCTTGGGGTCCGTGAATGAACCAGGTCATCCAGGAGTTTCATGGTTGTTTGGTGTTTAAAATGCTAAATTAAAGATTTTTTGTAGACTTCAAATTTAGTTTTGACTATTTCTTTATATTGAAAAAAATGACAAAATCTGAAAATAAATTTAGACTTTTTTGGTACTCTTGGGTCAAGAAACGCAAAAAATGGAGGTAATAGTGTTAACATTTTCTTGTGATTAATATGAAGGTAGCAGTCTCTTTGTGCTCGTTGCATGATAAACCACTGTAATTCATAGATTAGATATTTCCCTCAAGTCGTTTAACATTATGATATGGGTAATTGGTTTCACACAATATTTGAGATGTATATGAGGGAAAAAATGGAGAGCATGATAATAATCTATAATCAGCCTTAGAAGCAGTGGAGTAAAGGGGAATGGGGAGAGTCCAATGAAATGATATTATATTGAACGAGGATTTGTGGAAATATGTTGGGGCTGAAGAAAATTGTTAGCAGGAGGCAATGTTTGTTGATGGAACATTAAATTTGTCATCAGCTTAATACTGCATGCCATTATTAAAGTTACAATTCATTTTTTGTGAGAACAAGAAAAAAGCAACTGTAGAGGCGCAAAAGATAGCATGAAAAGAATGGAAATATGACGATCTGAATGGAGAAGAAATAACAAAATGAATCAGAGTGGGGAAATGATGATGTTTAAATGATCTTTAGACTTTTCAAAATCCCTATTGCTTGCTGAAAATTAAAAAAAAATACCGGTTGGAGAACCTGGTATCACACCACGATACTTCTGTGGCTGGTGAGATTCTTTTTAGCATTTTATTTAATACTATTTTCCAGGCCAAGATGGAAAGAGACCATTTGAGTGTCATAAGAGGGCCCATGACGGAAAGAATCATTTCGAGTGTGAGCTGTGCAACAAAAAGTTCTCCCGGGAGTATAATTTGAGCCGTCATATGAGGACCCATGACGGAAAGAATCATTTCGAGTGTGAGCTGTGCAACAAAAAGTTCTCCCGGGAGTATAACTTGAGCCGTCATATGAGGACCCATGACGGACAGAGGCCTTTTGAGTGTGAATTCTGCTACAAAAAGTTCTCCGTCCGTGTGACCCTGAGGAATCACATGAGGACCCATGACAGAAAGAGGCCTTTTGGGTGTCAGGTGTGCAACAAAAAGTTCTACCAGAGTGGGCACCTGAGGGATCACATGAGGACCCATGACGGAAAGAGGCCTTTTGGGTGTCAGGTGTGCAACAAAAAGTTCTCCCACAGTTCTAACCTGAGCGCACACATGAGGACACATGACGGTAAGAGGCCTTTTGGGTGTCAGGTGTGCAACAAAAAGTTCACCCAGAGTGGGAACCTGAGCGCACACATGAGGACACATGACGGTAAGAGGCCTTTTGGGTGTCAGGTGTGCAACAAAAAGTTCTACCAGAGTGGGCACCTGAGGGATCACATGAGGACCCATGACGGAAAGAGGCCTTTTGGGTGTCAGGTGTGCAACAAAAAGTTCTCCCGGAGTGCGACCCTGAGGAAGCACATGAGGACACATGACGGAAAGAGGCCTTTTGGGTGTGAGGTGTGCAACAAAAAGTTCTCCGGGAAGTATCTATTGAGCATTCATATGAGGACACACGTCGGAAAGAAGCCTTTTTAGTGTCGGTGTGCCACAAAAAGTTCTCCCGGAGTGGGAACCTGAGGGTTAGCATGAGGACCCATTTTGGAAAGAAGCCTTTTGGGTGTGATTTGTGCAACAAAGTTCTCCTAAAGTGGTCACCGGAAGAAGCACATGGCTCGGCACTAAGAGCGTAGCCACGAATGCCAGACATGCCACAAATTGTTCGAGACGTAGTCAGATCTGCGGAGGCACGTGGAGGGACACAGCCCTAAAAAGGCATCAAATGTGAGGAGTGCTCGAAGACGTTCCGAGCTATCTGAGCGCGCTGTGAGGAGACAAGTCGCAATACACTTGTGGGAAAGACCATACGTCCGTGAGGAATACACTAAGGGGTTTGACACCAGGAAAAACATGAAAAATAAGCTCATCGGTGAGAATCGTTCAGTGTTTAATTTTGTAGGGGGTTTTTTGACCAAGGCTAATAGGTACCACCTAAAGAACTACTTTGTAGTTTGTAAATTTGTAAATCTTTGTAAATCCACTAACATATGAGATTGAGATCTTATATTCTCATTGAAGTTACAAAGTATTCTTTTTCTTTCATCATGGAGTTCCACGAAGTATCAGCCTCTTAAATCAGTTAAGTTGCTGTTGACGTCATCTTCCCTCGGTATACCTCTAGCGATCGCAGAATAAACTTGTCGGTGTTATAGGCATTGAATCTGTTTCCAAGTTGTTTAAATTGTGTAAAACAGTTGAAGTTGTTTTACTACGGCTTTTTCCAAGCGAATTGCAGTACATGGGTGTGAAATAGCAGAAATTCCACAGAGAATCATTCGCCTTGACTAAGATTCGAACCCGGATCCCCTGATTTCCGGCCAGGTGCTTTACCAGTTAAGCTAACGAGGCGTCATTTTTCCCCGTGGAATATTAGAGGTCTTAAAGGAGCTAGATGTTCTCGAACTGCTAGGCATATTATGCCACCTTGCAGTCGGAGTCGTGCGCATCGCGCCACCGTCCAAGAGGTTAAGGCCGAACTTTAAACACTAAGGTGCTTACTGTATAACAAATTATGATAGCAACGTTTACGTTTGATAGCAATATTCTGGTGTTATACATTAGTAAATTCATTGAGTGCATGAATTTATTTCTTTAAAGTAAATGCTGAATTGACTCCATCGTTGAGCTGATTAAAATTATCATAAAAAATAAATCCTTCGACTTTACATCGCATTTCTTGTGATACTTATGACTTTCAACAGCGTGGCTAATTTGCTTTGTGGAGTAAGGATCACTTAGCAGGCATATACTCGTGCCTAAATTAATAAGGTTCCTCAGACAACTTGAATCAAGCAGTCGCAAGCCAACCTCCTTAATTACCTCCTTGCGTTATTCCTCGTTTCCCCAAATCTCTCTTTCATGTTCTCCCTCCTAATGATTACTTCCCTCACTCGCTTTCCTCGTCTCCCCTACTCCCCCTTCTTAATTCTTCCTTGCCTTAAGTCCCCTTTCAGCTTCTTCTATCCCCTGCTCAACTCCTTCCTTCCCCTAGAGCCCCTACCAAATTCTCATTTCCCCTACTCTTTCCAGTGGAATGTCTTCTTACTCAGCCCACTGTAGACTTTTCAATATTATTGTGTGAAGTTGTTGTAATTATTGTATTCATTCTGTTTGGCTTATTGTAAAACTATTGTAATAATTAATTGTTTTTTTATTTATTAGTTTTGCATTGTTCTATAAACCTCTGCAGCTATGCATTTCTTTGAAGGGAATTCCTGCATAAGCGAATTCCCGTATATCCTATGTGTACAAAAGGTCTAATTAGCGTTGAATTTCAAGCAGATTCTACGACTAATACGGCTTTTCGGGGACTATAGGAGTTATCAATGGTACTCCAGTTGCCATTGTAGCCCCACCACAATTTGCATACAATGAGAGGGATTATTTTAATTGTAAAAGATACCTGTTCCGTAAAACGCGCGCTTCCTAAGTTTAAAATAGCTGCCACGGGAGGGTGTACGATTAGCCCTGTAAGATACGGCGCTGGACGGAAGTAACCCGCGAGTAGTGGTGAAAGTGGCCAGCCGACCGCAGCCCCCCAATTAAAAGCCCTCGTGTGTGAGTGAAGCCAGCGTGTGAAGCCCCTTCTCCGCGAGAGTGTCAACGACTGGGACCGCAGGAACTGAAGTGCTAAGTTTCCTTTCTGTATAAATGTTTTAATTATGTTTTGTTCATTTTCAAAGTGATTATTATTTCAATACATTTATTATAACATTTTTTGGTGTGAACTCATTATTTATCATGGTCCTTCGGAACATTATTGTTTGACGTTCTAGATACTCGACATCTTTTGGTCCTTCTGGCCAGATATATTTGTTGTTATTCTATTGGACGTATCCAACTAAATATTTTAGTAAACCTTAGCTTTAGATTTACAGTGTCACTTCTCACTATTGTTCACATTTACCACATTTTATTATGTTGTTTTTAGCGCTTGCTATTGTAATCTGTCGTTTTCTATTATGATCTGATCATTTTGTTATATCTGCTTTTGGCCTGTGCATAATATTGTAAATGTACGCGCTCTCCCGTGGCAGTTAGTCGGGTCAAATTCCTTCGCGTCGAAAACTCTTGGCTAGAGATGGGCAACTTGGTAAATTACCGAGGCAATTTTCGTAAATTACCGTGGTATTTTTCGTACATTCCAACACCCCTGAAAATTACCGTAATAAACGGTAATTTTTAGAAAAGTTCTTTTTCAGAAAATGTCTTCCTCATAAAAAAGCCATTGGAATTGGTAGTATTATAAATTAAGAAGCTAAAACGATTTTTTTGACATTGTGTCCATGATCAATTCCAATTAATTCAGAGTAAAATAACAAATGCACATTGTGCAGAGGTATGTCTTTGGAATGGAAATTTCTCATAGTGTGACAAAGGAGAGGCAAAATGCGTGTTGCCGCCAACTTTGTTTTAATTTTTTAATGAGTTATTATTGATAAATGTCGTGATATGTTTGATATAAACGTCGGCATTTATACCTCTATGCTATTTGATTTCGTTTTGAGTCCTCTGATAAGGATTTGCAGCTCAAAACTAAAAATTACCGGAAAATTACAGTAATTTTCGAAAATTACCGTAATTTACCACGGTTAATTACGTCAATTGAAAATTACGGTAATTTACCCATCTCTACTCTTGGCTCATTCGATTCTCCCAAAGCCCTGATCCTCCCCCTAATACCCCTCCCCTCCCCCTTGCTCTTGCTTACGTTCTCGTCGCTCGCCACCGGGCTCCCCAGCTGCTATCTCCAAGGTCAGCTGCTGCTCTTCACCCACACGCGCACTACTTCCCCCAATAGCTGCGGACGCGCTGCTACAGCGCTGTAGGTAGTTATTGGAATAAGGCGCGTCATACTAGTGCTGCTACGTGGTGACAAAAAAAATCCCTAAGGCTTGACGAATCGCAGAATCGGCCATTATTGCTTGTGAGTTGTGTTCAGGGAGTGTGTAAATAGTATCCCAGGTTGTGTTGTATGTGCTCAGAAGATTCTAAAAGTGAAGTAAGTGGAACAGGTTAACTTGTTTTCACAGCGTGTTGAATTCTTAGCTAGCCTGCTACCCTGAAGCCTGCGAGTAAATGTTACAAAAAACTATCGCCGGTATTTATTTAATGTTTATCTCAGTAGACAATGTAGCTATACTTATTATTTGAATCCAAGACTATTCGAGATATTATATGTATATTTTTGTATTTCAATGCTCATTTACGGAAATGTGTTCATCATTATTATCGAGAAATAAATTTATTTATTGCAACCCTGTGTTCTCAATTGAGATTCCTGTTGTAGTTTTGTTTGATTTTTAAAAATGTATTTGCAAATATTAACGTTGAATTATTCCAACAAAGGACTGCTTGCATTTTAAAGCTGTAGCTTACTTTAAGTTCGAAAAGTTATTTAATCATCCTGCTGAAAAATTCCGTACAGATTTTCTACGGAACGTAATGAATTTACAGAATTTCTGTAGAAACATTTCCCTTTCTACGGAGTTATACAGAAAAAATTCAACGGAAGAGGGAATTCTGTAGAAAGTTGTGTTGTTGCACTGTTTCTACGGAATTCTACGGAAAATATTGTGAGGCTAAGTTCCAAATTCCGTTCACTGCCCGAGAATTCGGAAGCCCGGAATGCCTCTACAGAATATCTTCCCGTCATCCCTCTCGGCCATATCCTTAAGGAATACGCAGACACTTCAGAAAAGTACGATATTGAGATCAGAGACGTTAGGTTCCGGGACATTTACGCCCGTGATATATGTATATTGTAACGGCAGCGCTTCCCCCCTTTTTTCTCCCGTTTGGTGAAGAGCACTCACCCTCGTTTTCTCCCTCCCTTCTGTATTATTTTTGAGTGATGTTTTGTCTTGATTAGATATGTGAATCACCGATATGTGTGTGTGCGCGCGCAGCATTCGAACTCCGCGCGCTGTTCCAAACATCAAGTCGTCCAAAGCCCGCACGGCGTGGGGTTCGCGTTCGCCGTACCCACAAGCCATTGCCCTCTCCTCCCTTCCCCTCTCGACGAAGATGTGTGAAGGACAGACGGGCGGCAGAACAGACACCAGGGAGACACCAAACAGACACCTGAGAGACACCAGAGACGAGGAAGCTTCCCGAGATCGGTTACAGAAAAGGCCAGCAGTGCAGTTCCTGAGGACCAGAGGCTCGATTAAAGGGAGAACTTCAAGCTCGGCCCATCTTTTTCCTCTCCACGGGGACGCTGCACTTTGACGGTCCTTTTCTAAATACGACAGCCGATACGAACACTCGTGAGTTTCTCCCACGTGTCCGCCTTGTTCCCGATCTTCAACCCCCCCTCTCCCGTCAAGCCATCATTGAACAGTTGAGTGACTGGGTGATCGGAACGCCCGTCGTGGCAGAGAACTTTTGGTTAAACCCCGCGGGTTTGCGTGTTTTTTTTCATTTTGTCAATTATTTTCATGACCAGGTTATTCTTTGTATTTTTTGCTTAATGCCCGTTTTTTGATGCAAGTGTCGACTGTGCCCACCCCCCTTTACTAACCTCTTTTCCCCGAGTGTTCTTTCCCAGCCATTTGTGATATTCCTTCTGCTCGTGCTGCCTTAAGGTGGCTCACTAGCTCTCAGTTTCGCCTCGTCGGTTCTCCCCCTACTCAGTCCCGGGTGGAATGGGAAGGCTCGTAGCGTGTAAGGGGAAATCGACGAGGGATTGGAGGGGAGGGGGTCTGCGCGCGTCGCTGGGTTGTAGACGAGCCTAGAGTGTCCTTGCGCTGGATGGCAGGGAAGAGAGGGGAGTCAGCTGACAAATAAATACGCGTGATCGTATTCGTTCGCAGCTCAACTTCGCTGTTCGTAACTTTGATGTCGCAATTATCTCGCATATACAATTCCATTGTGCATGTACAGCACAATGCGATACTATGCCTGGTGGATCACAATATTGCACTAATATCATAGTAGTTGAAAACTTCGTGAATACCACATGTCCACGGTCGATATTTTCAGTATCGCACAGTGAAAATAAGTGATTTTACGTGGGGAAATGCAGTATAACCAGTCTCACGATTTACCAGAATGTCTCCTTGCCTTCCGCTGTTTCTTCATTCTTACCACCAATGTTTTCGTTATTCGTCATGGTTTGATCTCAAAACATCACACTTTCATTACCAGCATCCAGTGAGAGAAAAGTTACCCATTGCAAAGAGTTTACAGCTTGGGTCTGAACTAAGATTAAAACCATTGATTCGTACGAACTTATGAAGAGCGACCTGTAAGGTAAATAGTGTGGGGTAAAGCGTAAGGATGATTACTTCAAGAAAAACAGAAGGTTAGAATTACGTAATGGCTAAGCATTAAATAATTCGTTTTAATGGATATTTAGGCGAAGTATTTTCGGCAGAAGTACCTCCATATAAAATTTTTCTAATAGTTGTTCCATTTGGTGTTTCCAAAAGATATCATTTCTATTAATACGCTCAATGTAAATGCCTAATGGGCTCCAAACGATAAAGTCGCAGTACGTTTTGTCACAAAGGTGCAACTGTCCCTGTATTTGGTAATGATACTGATGCTTTTGCTTTAGCGTGACATTCTCCCCACTCTTTTGAAGAAAGTTTAGTTTCTTCTGCCCTGCCGCCTCCGCTGGAGACAAATCCCTGTAGGTAATTGCACATTTCAATTCGATTATGCCGAAAAACTTATTTGTGTATTTTTCCATAACGTTAGCCAGAAAAAAAATTGCTTGAAACTCGTAAAATGTCATAAGGATAAGTGAAAATAGATTCTAACCTCTCTGTCTCATAATCAGCCTTTTCTGGCTTTTTTTTGTGGAAAATGAAGATTGAATTCTCTTGCGCAGGAATCCAATTCCATAATCTCTCTGCGATAAATATGATGTTGTGAACATTCCACATCGCTGTTATAGTAATGGCAATTGCGATAAATATTATAATCTAGTCATTTATTGAGAATTGGTCAAACTATCTATTATTTCTAAATCACAACAATGACTTCTCATAAAACAACATTCCTTATACGATTACGAATACGATTTCCCCTCACCGCCTCGTCCGATCTCCCCTCGCCTGTTACTTTGTCTGATGGCGGGTGATACTCGCTCTTGTGAGTGCCCCTTCCGCGCTGCGGCGGTGAGAGAGTAGTTGGAGGTGGGGGTATAAGCGGCGGTGGTGGGGGCAGCCCGACATTGGCCGTGGACACGCGAGTGAAAAGACAGGAAACACGCGTTCGTATTTTCAAAACTATAGCTATATTTTTGTATATTAAGTACTGAAAATACTTCTGCTTCAAAGACGGAGAATGAACCTTAACCATCACTGCGTAATATTTTTGGTTTACGCAACAGAAACTGAACTAAAGCGTGCTGAAAAACGATGGAAAGCGTCGGTGGGCACACTATTTCTCCTCTAAATCAATGCAACAATGTAATTTACAATGATAATGTTGCGCAATGACTGCGAAGATCCATCCTTTTCTAAGATAAGAGAGAAAACTAGAAGTGCCTCCGAGCTATAGTTTAGCTACGAAAATGTATTAAGAAATGGCCTGCAGGAACACTTTCAGCCAAGCTAGTGAGCCACCTTAATTGCAAGAATAAATGTATTGTACTCTATCTCGAACCCATCACTACAAATAATTCCTTTTCGGATTCCACCTGCCCACCCCCTCCTTCTGTCCGTCGCTCCAACAGAACAAATCTACCGTTCCTACGTCGCCCACGACCACGAGATGCTCTTCGCTCTGTCAGATGTGATTAGCGCTTAGCGTTCGTCACAATATATATATATATATACATATATATATAGTTCAATATAAGTTTATTACAGGCGTGATGACACAAAAAATAGAAAATAGTGAAAAGGACTCACTGGTATATTCTTAATTTTCGGCGGCGCAACCGCCTTCTTCAGAGGGTAGAAGAGAATGAAAGCGCATAATTCACCTAAATAAAAAATATAAAATCAATTATGAAATTGATTGTAACTTAACCGTTGAAGTATTAACGGCGTTAAAATTACCAATTATCATCTTTTTCATGACAACAAATTGTGTGACATGATAAGGTAACGGGTATCGAATTTAAATATTTTTAAAAAATATATTACCCTTTTTTCTGTAATCACCTTTTTCTTACATTTACACGGAATATAAACTGTACGACTTCATTACAGAGAGATATCCTTTTACGACCGCATGCTTTGCCTTTGAATGTTTTTATGAGCGCAACGCAAACAATATGAATTGAAGTTGATGGCGATAATTCATTAAAATTTAACGTGTAAATGTATTTGGCAAATTTATTCAATCCAATAGAATGCATAGTTTTCTTAAGCAATTGCTGTTATAGCATTTTATAGATATCTCTAGATATGTTTACAAAATATGATGATGAGGCAAGTGATCTACGGTCACGGAATACATGCATTCTGCACGTAATTCTACGGAATACATACATTCTACACGTAATTCTACGGAATACATACATTCGACACGTACACGTAATTGGAGAGAAGGAACGGAAGTTACTCTTCATCGTTTTTCAATCATAAATATTGCCCTTAAATGGCCGATGAGGCAACCTGAAAAAAATAGATATTATCCGTTGATTATTCAGTCACAATGTACTAGTTTTTTAGAAGGTGTTGTCGCGAGAAAGTTCGAGGGATAAAATTTTTAAGGGAGGGACGTCACTATTCTTCCATAGGAGTAATGTAATTTGAGGCTGAAGATGACGATTTTCAAATCCTGTAATCCGCGATAAATGGCCGATGACCCCCAAATATTTTTTCATGGATGGACGAAGGAATGATTTCTGTACAGCATATCAAAATATCAAGGCATGTTATCGGAGGCACTTGTAGTAGAGCAACTACCTTAAATACGGGTAGATGGCGCATGACGTCACTTCGACGTGTTCAACATAAGCTCGGCGTGTGTCACGTGACTCGGGTCAGCATCAAGGTGAATACGTGTAGTGCGTTCGGCTGCAAGGAGAGATTCCTTAAAGGAAGCTCCGTTTCTTTCCACAGGTAAGTGTTTTCCTGTTAGCATTAATGCCGTATTGGCCATGAACATATTTACTACCGAGGAGGAATATGCGAATTGGAGTACATGCGCTATTTAATACCGTATTGAGTGGGGACCAACGGACAAGTACCGTGAATTCCCGTTGTGAAATGGATGAGTATTTGATTAATTTCCTGGGAATCTTTCCTTGATTAGCTTTCCTATCAATAAGGAAATGCGAACGAAATGGGTGGTCGCCTTAAGGAGAGAGAACTTTACCCCCACTGTTCACTAAAGGGTATGCTCCAACCATTTCACGGAGCAGGATTTTGATCGGGAGAAGTTTGGCGGAATTGGTTGAAACCAGACGCGTTTCCAACGATTTTCGCCTTCCCGCAGCATTGTTGAAGAAATCAATGAACAAATCACGCACTTGTACTCGTTGGCTAGCTTGTTAAAGTGGGTTGTTTGCATATAGAGTTGTGAAAAGTGCAGTCATTGTCAGTGCCATCCTATAACAACATTGCCTACCACCAAATGGTTCAGAACCTGGGGATTTTGTTTACTTTTACTTTCTACCTATTTAACATCTATGTTGTGATGTAATGTTTTTTTTACTGTCTATAGTACCAATCAGCGGATCGCGAGCGTGATTTTTAGTATAAGTTTCTACCACAGTCAGAGGCGCGGCCGTTGGATTTTCACCTTCTTTCCCTTTTCCCTCCTCCCCTCGTGATATTCCCGCCCCTCTGGCCAATAGACGGTTCGGGAAGCGAGTGAGGAGCTACGAGGTCCTTTCTCATTTCTGGCAGTTGAGCGATTAGGTTTCCGCTCCGACTGGAACGTCGAGATACCCATTATTGAGTACTCATTATTGAGTACTACCATTAGTGAGTAAATTGAGAAATCAGCTACTTTTCCCTTGTTAGACCTCATTCTGAATATGCTGCCAGTGTATGGGATCCCTACGAAAACGTTCTAAATAACGAACTTGAACGTGTGGAGCGAAGATCGGCAAGATTTGTAAAGGGACGATACGATAACTATATTAGCGTAACCAGTCTATTAAATGAATTAAAATGGGAATCGTTGTCAGATCGCAGGTTGAAATTAAGACTTAATCTCCTAAATAAATTCCAACATAATAATTTCAGTGATGACGTTAAAAATATTTTGCGAACCCCAACTTACTATGATAGTCTGAACCATAATTACAAAATTAGAGAAATTGATTGCCGATCTGTCAGATTTTCCAAATGTCCTTTTTCCCTCGTACAATTAGGGATATGAATAGCGGTAAATTTGTCCAATACGAGGGAAACAATCCATAGCATAGGTAGTTGCATGTTGGTGTAAGGACTTGAAGGTAACCCAACTAACAGCACGTTTTTGCATGCGTAGTTTGCTATTTTTGTTTTTAAATATTGCAGTTTAGACTAATATATTAATACTAACCCTTTTAAATGCATGATATGTAGTGCATGTTTGGTGATAATTCACCCCCTGCCACACACCTTTGAGGTTGCTTGCAGGGTATCGTGTAGATGTAGATTATTGCGGTGACCTTTGAGGTGGCTTGCAGGGTATCGTGTAGATGTAGATTATTGCTGTGAGTTCCTGGAATCCCATCCCGTGTGTAGTATTGTCAAAGGTAAGTTCCTTGCCTTGGTGTATTTCTCTCAGATTCTATTGCAGCAATGTATTTGTCTTGCAGTGTTTCTCCCACGGGCTAATTAACCCATAATGCATTGGAGGTTGGACTCGATTTCTATCGATCACCGCGCCACGTGGGCTAAGGCCTACATGTTTTCGTCTACAGAGGATGTGGCGTTGCAGCAGAAGGGAAAATCTGAGAGCATGTCTGCTGCCCATGATAGAGTGTGTAAAGTGAATTTTCTACCGAAGTGGTATCAGAATGTCTAAACACAAGTGGATTAAATAAAAGGAAACTAGCGTGAGAGTGACCTATAGACTATCATCAGAAGGTGTATGTGTGTCTCAATAATATTGAGATTTAGAAATTCTGTAATGTTTTATGTCTCCCCGAAATCCTTGTCTTCCTTACATCAGCTGTATAATTCTTTCCTAACTTTTTATTCATTTCGGTAATAAACCTAAATACCTACTGTCGTGGAAAAAAGTCATGACACTCGAGTTTACAAGTCAATGACAGTTGTACCCTTAATCCCACATGAAAACAAGTTATATCAACAATTAGCAAATTTAATTCTGCGTTTAACTGGGGAAAGTGAAAATTTTTATTTTAACTTGTTAAAATTTTACTGTCTGTGAAACAAAAAAGTGCCGGTTTTTTCACCGTTTTAAACGGAATGCTCATTTAAAAATGAATAACTTTTAAAGTATTCATTCGATCGTAACTAAACTTTAATACAACATAAAGGAACCTGTTGGTAAGGTACGTACAAAGTTTCAAGATAATCAAAGTTTAAATAAAATTGTTCTTGTAAAGTTTGTGAAACAACTTTTTCTCAGTACTGCGTGGTCATATCGATACGAATCTTATCCTGTCATGGAGATTATGGTAATACAAGGCTAATCGGTTCTCGATATTTAGAATTTATTTAGTTGTTTATTTTGTGTGCGCTTACATTTAATTCGGTGTTTCCAACAACGAGAGGAGTGAAGCCAGCGAGGGGAAACGGACGCATGGCCTTGAAATTCCGTGCGACGTTGCCGCGTTCGGCACCATCTGTTGCCATCGGACACCATTTGTTGCATTGTAACTTAAAAAGAGATGATTCTTTTCTTTCGAAAGAAAATTAACTCCTTTCCTTCTCCTTTTCTCATGAGGGCTTTGGACCTCCAATGGCAGGTTTAAAATTGGGTTGCTAGCTAATAAGCTGTTGTCATTATATTACATTGTGATACTTACATTGTGCTGATGGCAAGGCCGAATGACCCGCTTTGTCTCAGCGATGAATCATTTGTATTTGTATGTCTGATCCTACACTCATTCTGTCGCCGATTTTCTTTGGATTAACATCTGACAGTATGCCTGCTAAACCATTGACGGAGGGCGAGTTTGCCATGGTTGCTAGTGCGATTTGTTTTTTTAGAAGCGAGGGTGAAAAGATTAATGATAAGAGGTATCCGGTCTACCATAAAGTGTCCGAGTGTGTTGGAAGATCGTTATCGACGGTGAAGAGATGTGCCACTGCAATGAAAGAAAATCTTTTTAAGTTACAATGCAACAAAAACGTATGGATTCTACACATGTAGCGCGGGGATGGGGTCGAACGCGGCAACGTCGCACGGAATTACAAGGCCATGCGTCCGTTTCCCCTCGCTGGCTTCACTCCTCTCGTTGTTGGAAACACCGAATTAAATGTAAGCGCACATAAAATAAACAACTAAATAAATTCTAAATATCGAGAACCGATTAGCCTTGTATTACCATAAGCTCCATGACAGGACAAGATTCGTATCGATATGACCACGCAGTACTGAGAAAAAGTTGTTTCACAAAATTTACAGGAACAATTTTATTTAAACTTTGATTATCTTGAAACTTTGTACGTACCTTACCAACAGGTTCCTTTATGTTGTATTAAAGTTTAGTTACGATCCAATGAATACTTTAAACGTTATGCATTTTTAAATGAGCATTCCGTTTAAAACGGTGAAAAAACCGGCACTTTTTTTGTTTCACAGACAATAAACTTTTAACAAGTTGAAATAAAAATTTTCACTTTCCACAGTTAAACGCAGAATTAAATTTGCTAATTTTTGATATAACTTGTTTTCATGTGGGATTAAGGGTACAACTGTCATTGACTTGTAAACTCGAGTGTAATGACTTTTTTCCACGACAGTAGAATAGTTATTTTTAATTATTTCATGTGTGTCGAAATTGTGTTCCTCAGGCGGGTCATATGACTCGGGTGTACCAGGAGCCCTTAAAAGTTAATAATCAAGGAATCGACCCACACTCTGGGGATTTAGACCTTGGAAATAAATTCTTTTCTACGAGCCAAGCGGCATTTGGTATTCAGGAAGGGGTTGCGGATAATTTATCGGCTTCACAGTTAGATAAAGAGAGAAACACAACCCGAAATATTTGACGGACTTTTCCAAATTGTCACGAATGCGGCCCAACAGAATACTTGCAGAGTAGAGGCGGTCACGCAACAGCTGTGCTGGCGATCGCCCTAGATCGTAACCTCCGCGTATCTTTCTCAAGGGTCAATGCCGTTATAATATTTTTCACTCACTCTTCAATCACCCCTCCCCTCAGTATGGGCACCCGGATACGACATGGACACCCGCCTAGGATGCGAGCACCCGGCCGGAACGGACATGGCCGGGCTCCTTACTCACGGGGGCGGATACGAGCGAGGGTGTCCGAATTTCGCGCCCGTGTCCACGCCTATAGACCCTACTGCTCTCCTCAGTCCAGATCTAGATTTAAAATGACAGAAGCTACCATTGCTCACCAGGCTTGTGCGATGAGTCAATTAATCGAAGTCATCGACGATGAATGTCATCTGGCATCGACTGCGATAAGAATCATCGATGTCGATGAGAATTATCGATGCCGATGAGTCGATGCGAATCATTGACGTCGATGAGTCATGATGTGCTGCTGACACGAGAAACGCTACCTCTGCTTACGACCCCTTCCAGAAAGGAGCTCCACAATTATGATGAGGTCCCAGCTCTATCCAAATCTTCGGACGTCCTACATTGAAAGGAAGGGAAAGGAAGGAACTTGTATCCCCGCCTTCAGAAGTACGCGAGGAAATACCCCTGTATTCCTGCCACTTCAACGTCGTCAGAGCGGTTCTTCAGCGATGCAGGAAACGCTGTGTTGGACGACCGACTTGTACTCACCGATGAAAATGCGGATATGAGAATTTTATTACACCACAACAAAGAGTTGTTGCTTGATTTGTAACTTGGTGCTTGTTTCGCTCTTTAATAAATAGGCCGTGTCCTTCTCAATTGAGTGTCACCCAATTCAATCTTCACTTAGTAGCCACACTAAACTACCAACCGAGACATCCGCACCGATCATCGATACTTATCGATCATCGATAGTTATCGATCATCGAAATTCATCGATCATCGTGTACACTCTATTCGATGATCGATGACAGCCATCGTCATCGAACCATTTCGATGAAATTTTTTCATCGAAAATCGATCACCAAAATCGGTCATCGCACAATCCTATTGCTCACCCCAACACGGGGAGAAAGAAGCCATAATGGGAAAGGATTTTCGTACAAATGCAACGGTATTGTCAGCCTCTAATTTTTTCAGAAAATCTATAATGTGAATGAAGGAGGAACAACTACTTGCAGTTCCTTCTACTTTTAATTATATTGAAAACGAGCGTTACCCTTTTGTTCTGTAGGCATAAATTTTGGCCGATTCCCTATGGTATCCATAACTAAACCCGGTGCATCAAACATTTCCCTCCCCAGTTTATTTTAAACATTTGATATTTTCCACGGTAAGTTTTTTATCGGTCAGCTACCTGGCTCTAATTGCCCTATTACCAGTACTACATAACGGCGCTAAAATTTAAGCCACCTGATGCATCCAGCGTGTACGGAAGGTGGGTCAAGCTTTGGCTACATTGGTTGGCTGCGAGACAAGTGAGCTCACTCGTTGAGTAAGCAGTCGTGGACAAAAAGCGACGGTACTCAGAATTGGAATTATCTCTCAATGGCAAAGGAAGACAGCATTATTGATACTGTGCCTTGAGAAGATGCAACGACATAGCGACGGGAAGTCGCCAACAATAGGGTAGTTTCCTTCATCAAAGAAAACAGACTTCATTGATTGCAATTTGTGCCCTGCCATAAATGTATTTAATTTACGCAAAAAGTTTGCATTGAGAAATCCCAGTTTACGAGAGAATTTAATGTTAATTATAGTGGGGTACCTAGTTGCCTTCATAAAAAAACAGAATGCATCAATTTAATTTCGTTCCCACTCTAAATATATTAATTTTACTACAAGATTTTGGATTGAGAAATCCAGTTCACGAGAGAAATACATGTTAATGTTATGACCATTTGAAATACCTCAGAAATGGCGGGATGCCCTGCCTAGATGATGACTTATAAGTTTTATATAGTTTACGTAACGAGGCATAGGAAATTTTAGTATAGTTTCCTGAACATACCATTGTATTTCAGAGCCCCTCAGCTCTGCAGAACATGTATTAATAATAGCTCATGAAAACTATCGAAGAATGAATGAAAGAAAGCCTCTCCCATCGAACGTGGTATTAATGGTCGTTTTATAGGATTCAGGCAATCCTGGGGCCTAATTCTCGTTGTTGTCGCGGGACAACGAATCACGCGTTCCCCGTAACGCAAATTGCGTTCGCCTCATATGCTCGTTCTTTGCGTTCGCGTTCGTGATAAGGCTCGGGGATTGTCGGCCCAGTAACCATTGAAGTGACGTCAGCAGCGCTACGTCATCGATTTCAGCCAATACGAGAGGAGTAGACTTTCGAGTGGCAGCTGTTTGCATACGAAGGCAAGAGTAAACAAACATTCTCAAATGGTTAAAAGTTTTCTTGTAATGCTTTTATCATTAATATAATTGAAACACTATCGTATTCGATTATTTACTGATTCATATAGATCGCGTTCATATAGATCACGGTTCACTCATTCGTGTATACAATACGATATTAGTAAATATAGTGCTCACGGGATAGGTAACACTCGGTAAGTTAATGCTGAAAACTGATGTAATGTCTTTTATTACATACTCGAACAAGGGTCAGATAGGTAACTAAAATATCAGGGTCAAAATATATGACGGATGGAAGTACAAGATAAGCCGGTTCGTCTCTAATTTAAAAGCAGTTGTGCGAGTGAGTTGATAACTGTAAAGATTTTCACGCAGTATGCAAGGAATCGAATATCAAATAAATATGCATACGTTTTCGTACTGTGATATAATTTGTTACTTTATGAATAGGTAGCCTAATAGTCCTGATGATGCTGCAGTGCAGTGAAACATGTTGACTCGTTCGAAATAAATTTATGTGGAATAGTTGCAAAGTAATTTTAATTCATGTCCTAGCCTAATAGGTTTAATGCCTATATTAAGGTTCTCTTAAGTATTAAAACTAACCACAGCACCTTCTTCATTTCCCATTCGTATACTTAATTAAATTTTTTAAATGATTTTAAATACCATTGCGCATACAATTATGTCTGTTAACAAATTTTCATAAGTATTCACAATATAGCTGACATAATTTTTTTTAGCATCATGATGCTCTGATGAATAGAATGGAGAATTATTCCCGGAATCATGTTTAGTATATTTTGTACATGTAGATTGCTTACTATATTTTATAGCGTAATATAATGCAATACAGAGTTCACAGCATTTAACTGGACAACATTTTTGTAAGATCAATTATATGAGAATGTGATTTCATTCAAAATTATGATGATTAAAGATGTTTTCATATTTCCCATTAATAGTATTGCTGTAAATATATTTCACATATGGCTCATTCATACTTAACAATAATGTTTATGATAATCCTGTAGATAATTAATCTTATATGGCTCATGGTATATAAAATCTTTAGCCATAGGTAAATTATAATTGAATTAATTTTAACAAATAATGTGCTGATGACTAAAGAACACTGCAAAGCCAAGAAGTTTACCATTACAACAAGAAAAATTTGTTGAACATGAAAGAAAGGTACCAAGATACAAATTTCCCCATAGTTCCATCAGAGAACAGATGGAGTAAAAAGAAAATTGCATCAACGTAATTCACTGATGGTTCATTACATGAATTCAATATGACCAGATGAAATGACAAATTTAAAACCTGGGATTCAACAGAGAGCCTAGTGAAAGTTGTCACTGTAAATGTCCTTGTGGGAATCACATAAGTCAGCAACATTTTCCTTTGACACCCTGAAGGGTCTTGCCATTAAGGGATTAAAAATGGATCAGATGTACCCATCTCTTAATAATTTCATTCCATCAGCCAAATCTCTACTCTGCTCTCTTATACCCTCATCTGCAGTAGCAGCTAGGAGTACCATCAAGGCATATTCCCTTTCTAGTGAAAGTAAGCATTCAATAAGCAGTCGACACAACGAATATTATAAATTTCTTAGCTTATGTTGAATCATGACACCAATAAATTTTTCACTTTTTAAAATAGGGGAGGACATGGTAATTGGAGCAAGATAAAAGAGTTTTATTTAGCCAGGGTAATGAACAACTTTAACTTAATATATATTTGTAAACTTATAATTTGCTCACTGGATTGTACAGATCTGTTCATACAAGCACTTGGAAGTGCTTGCATGAATTGGTAAGGATGTTACTGATAATAAGGATGAAAATGAGGGAATAAGATTATTAGATTTTATAGGAGAGTCTGTATTCAGTATCTCTAGTGCAGTTTCAGTAATTAATGAAGTTTGAAATCAGGTGCTTCAGTTTTACTAGGTTACAAATTCCCAGAATCTTTTATGAAAGTATCATTTTCAGCATTTTTCCACCTATTATATAGAAGTACTTGAGGATCAAGATCTTCTTCAGGAAATTTACCTTTTCCACATGATATAGCCAACATGCTAAATACCCAGATGTCAGATATTGTGGTTTAAAGCAGGTGGACCACATAATTTAAAAAGTTCATCATTATAATGACATAGGTATGCTATAACATGGGACTTGTAGTCAGCAAAATACAAAACAATGTTTTTTTGTCCACAGTGAACTTCTTTTAAGGGAACATGTCTTAAGAATACAGTATAAAACTAATATTCAAAAATAGCAGAGTAAATCCAACCATTTTCACTAACAATGTAATATGTGTCAGGATACAAGACTTCATGTGGAGTGAACACTCTCTGCATCAAAGTTATCCCTGTAAAAGCAATGAATGGTGGAAGAATATGCCCACTTGCACATCGAAATGCTAATGCAGTTAATTAATCCTTTCCAGACCCTGCAACATTGGGAACTCACCTTATCCCTTTCTCAGCAACTATCTTGACATCTTTTGGATCTAGATTATTCTCATTTATATCCCAGTGATTCATTTTTGAGGAAATTAGAACATGGCCTAAGGATTAGGTTTGGTCAAATATAAATGTAAAATAACTGCCAACTCTATGACTTGGAATGCAATACCTCACACCACAATAATTGTTTTGCCTGATAGCTGACAAATTATTTTTGCACACTTCTTTCTAATATTAGCTTTAAAATCGAAGGTTAAGGTCTCTGCACTATTGAGGGAAAAATACTTGCAAAATATAGTTTATAAAGGTACAATTGTCAAAAGTTTCATAATGATATTTGGGTCATATTGTTTAGAAATAAATAATTTATTGTATTCTGCTCCAAAATCCCATGTTCTATTTACCCCAGCTTCCCCTATGCATAACAACTTACCAGATAAGTTAGCTCAAGTGAATAGGCATGCTAGAATATATAAAATCCTTTCACAAAAGCAACCTATGTTGGCAATCCGAGTATCTATGCGAAGGGCACTATCCAAAACAAATAGAGCCAATTACAATATGTACTTCATGTGCGAATTGAGGAAAAAATAGTACCAGCAGGTTTAATATCAAATTTTAGACAATGGCTTAGTATGATATTGTCATATCAAAGAATCGGATTTCTATTCCATCAATTAAAATTGTTTGAATCCTTGGCAAAAAGAGACATACGTTGACGCTAATTAAATAAGTTAGATATGGGTATATTTCAAATACGAGATGAAATAAGGAAGATGGCTAGAGCATATTTAGTTCAGAATGACCTTTATTAAAAATATAAAAGTGCCATTAAAACAAAACAATTAAATTTCCTTCTTGAATTCCTGAATTCAGGATTGAAAAATTATGCCTATTGGACTTAGTCGCACTGTGTCTATTCAAACTCACATTATCACTTCCTACATCCACAACACTAACATTCACAAAGATATGCATTAAGGACCCTGTATTTTATCGAAACTTACTTGAAAGCACCATGTAAGGTTTCACTGAACAGCTGTTTACTCGGAGATCACTCGGTATTTCACTATACAGCCGAATCATTACAAAAACACACTTAGCAGCATATTAAAGAGTGTATGTAGCTCGTTTTCCAACACATTTATCCACATAATAATTTCAGATGCTAAACAACACATCACGAGAAGTTCACTTCATCAAAGCATTTGCAATACTATTTCATAACATGTCAAGCATATCCAATGAGTGGCGTATATGAGACTATATGAATATGAGTAACCTTGTCGTCGAAATTACTTCGATAAACTCTTCAACCATAATTCCACGCCAACAACCACCAAAGGCCTTGCTCACGTACGATGGAATTTCATGAATAAACGAACTGAAGTTAATGAAAGCCTAACATGATGTTTACTTGCGTCAATATCATTGCATTATTCTTCCATAATAATGTTCGTTGGTATCTCAAGAATAACATAGATATAACTACAAAACTTTCACTGAAAATACACCTCGCATCACAAAACAAACATGCATTTCTCGTTGAAACTTGAGGAAACTGCATGATACACTGTTGCCACATTTATATATAGTAAAAATATTAACTAAATAAGTTGTTTTAAGGCTCTTATTTTCTCAATAATAACATTCCATCGACTTATCACTGCCTCGAAAGCCGTGATAACTTCTTCATCGCAACTTGCGTTAACTTTGGTGATAAATAGAAAGAGAATACCGAGCGCCACTGTGATTGGACAACCTATCTTGTGAACGCGAACGCTATCACGAACGCGAACGCAAAGAGATTCCCGCGTAACGCAATTTGCGTTAAAACTTGCGTTCGCGTTCAGTGTCCCGCGATACGAGAGAACGAGAATTAGGCCCCTGCGCTTAGAGTCCTCTGCTATCGCAAATATGAATTGAATTTTAGGCAACTATGGGCCAATTTTACGGTGCGATTATCAAAACAAATACCAAATGTTTTTAAATGAATTAACTGAACAGATACCTACATTGAAATCAATAAATTCTAAGCATAATTAAGAGACCTGATAAATATGAGAATAAATAGACCTCAGATGATAGTAAATTAACTTTCACGGAGTGCACTGTCTCCTTGGAAGCGTCCGCAGCACCATCTAGCAGCAAGGAGAAGAAAGCGTCACATCCCTGGGGATTGTACGAGTTGAAACGAGTTAGAGTGAACTAGCATGGTTTTACAAGGTTTCAAATCGGTTTAACTCGTTCTTTCAACTCGTTTCAAGTCGGTTATGGCCGCTTTTTGCTTGCTTTACCTCGTGCGTTGACTTCGTATAACCTCGATTGATGTCGTATCAACCAGTAGCTGTCGTTTCTGGGCAGCTTGATCCTTCTCGAGTCATCTCGTCTTATGTAGAGAGGAAGTGGTTGTTTCATCTCGTAATGCATGGTTTCAGTTGGTAACACGCTACCTCGTTTCACGTTGTATTAACTCGTTTCAACTGTGCAAGAATCAACTCGTCTTACGTAGCAATAACCCGTTTTATCTAGAACAAACAACCTCGATTCATCTCGCATTACCTAGTTTGACGTGTACGAAAAGCAACTCGTTCGATCTAGCTTTAACCTGTTTCAACTGGTTTCAGCTAGTAACGCGCTACCTCGTTTCACATTGTATTAACTCGTTTCAACTGTGCAAGAATCAACTCGTCTTACCTAGCATTATCCCGTTTTATGTAGAACAGACTACCTTGATTCATATCGTATTACCTCGTTTAACCTGTACGAGAAGCAACTTGTTTAAACTCGCACTATCCTATTTCACCTAGTAACACGCTACCTCGTTTCACATTGCATTACCTTTTTCACACGAAATCATGGTTTCAACTGGACCCCCAGACCCCGCGTCGCATCAAGCCCTCTGGTTTGAACCTGGTTCCTCATTGACGTCGCTTCACAGTATATCTACCATCTTGATAACAAAGAGTTGCAACTGGAACCCCATACCTAATTTCACACGGTATCAACTCCTTAGAACCAGAATCCGTCACCTCCTTGCATCACTTCACTTCCTACTGACCTGAACACAGCAATAAACACAACTGGAATACATTATTCAGCCGTACATTTCATTGACTAACCTGTACAGATACAAGATTAATTATCCCCAATGTCACAACTACTTCCAACTGCATTCATCGAAAATTACTTCTATTCCACTCATTTTGAGATACTAATTTGAACCAAAATTATCCCTTATTCCAAGATGTATCTAATATTATTTACAACGAATTGCCTCAACATTGATCACCGAGTTGCACCTAAAGCACCAGTAAAACAAAATTTCACTGATCATAATATCATGCACTTAAACACCCTTGGGGAATGAACACTACGTGCTTCATGAGAGATCACCAAAAACCAAGCACTTCGTTGTATAAAAGCAATACAGGATGCGCATAAGGAATAAGTTACCACAATGATACACCTACATCAACAAATGTGGATTTGAAAATACGAAATAGGCAAGAGGAGATTAAGAAACAAATCAACAAATTTACAAAAGAAGTATTAGGCATCTTTATTAAACTTTTTTTCCAGTTCAAGTTTTGAATTGTTGAGCATATATATGCCCTCACACTTTTAGCTTCTCGCCCCGGCAAAACCTCGTCGGTTCCTCTTCTTTTAAGATAATCCACATAGCAATCTGCAAAGATAAATTCATAACTTACTCTGGTATCCCATGCAGCATTTCCGCTGGTAGAAAACAACAAAATATTTGGATTACCACACAAAGAATTAATCCAATGATTTCTTAAATACCAATAGAGTATGACAAAGCGTACATATTTAAATGTGCCTCGAAATATAATTATTAGGGTACTTAAATGTAATTCCTACTAATTTCAGGATATTCAAAATAGGAGAACAGCTTACCTGTCGTGCATAAAATACACAAAATACAATGGCAGGCCGGAGATAACTGAAACAGCGAAATCCATTGGATAAATTAGACGATTTGTTTACAAAATACTGTGACATGAATTCCCCTTCGAAACTGGACATTTGAAAAGTGTTCAGTACCTATCCACATTAAAGTAAGCAGGAATAACTTATGACTACGACAGCTCTTAGTTCAGCTGAAACTTACCTCCTAGAAGAATTTCAAATCACAATATCCATCCGTTCCTTTTGCTTCATCGTGGGATTCCTCGCAATATAATCCAAGAACGTAGGCGAAAACTTCATACAGTTTACGAACTAAATTGTCCACTCGATGGCGTACAAATTTTAAATATCTCCAACGTAGCCGCAGCACACTATCCTCATGTTAATTACTCTTATAACGCAGATAAGATAAATTTCCTCAACATGCAGTAGCACACAAAAACTTCACGATTTTATACACAACGAAAAGTATACGCTTCGGTGAGCGAATTTCACTTCACAGGAGGCCATAGGTAAACACAATTATCAAAGATGGACGTTTCATCACTAGTTCCTGAGTCAAGTTAGCATCTTAATTCAAAATAGAGTTGTTGGATATTCAATAATTCTTATTTTCTATCGATACATTCTCATTTGAAAAATACATATATATTTATTTTTTCTTTTACTTCCATTTTTTTTTTACACTATTAAATGAAGGAGTTTCAATTGCGTTTATAATAATGGGAGAGCTCATTTTTTGTAAACATCCGGTTACATGTTGTTGTTGAAAACCTTCCAAGTAAATAAACAAACTATAGAGACTGTAGAGACTACATACTAAAAATAGTAATTTATTTAAACCAATAATACAATATGTAATAGCAGTATGGCCATATTTAATTTTCTTAATGTATTTACAGGAGTAAATTCAAATTTCTACGAGCTATTACAACATATGTTGTAATTGCTCATAGAAATTATACCATAATTATTACCAGAACATTGCATGTATGTTAAGACCGGGATATTCATTAACAATTTTTGTCAAGAATATTTCGTATCAGTGCGATTGGTTTCGGATTGGATTGATTCAGATTGGCGATTATAGTGGCGATATGAACTATTATGACCGTTCATATAGCTATTATATATAATTGATATATTAACACGACTTACAAACGTCATAAATGAAAATACTGGATATTAAAAATGAATTAATTAGCTACCTATATAGAAAGCAAATATTTAATTTATGTCAAAATATTACGAAGTGAACCCAGTGATATAGGTATCTTTTAGTCATCTTGTCTATTTACGTTATGACATTTGTATCTATATTGGAACTACGAGGTTTAGTATACTACGTAAAACTGCTTGATACGAGATCCACCTCAAACGAGATGAATCAGGATAAAACGAGAAACCTTGGATACGAGGTAAAACCACTTCTAACGGAATCCACGACGAACGAGGTGAATCAGGTTAAAACGAGAAGCGTTGGATGCGAGGTAAAACCACTTGATACGAGATCCACAACCAACGAGGTGAAATCAAGTTAAAACGAGAATCTTTGGATACGAGGTAAAACCATGCTTCCACGACGAACGAGGTGAATCAGGTTAAAACGAGAAGCGTTGGATACGAGGTAAAACCACTTGATACGACATCTACCTCGAACGAGGTGAATCAGGTTAAAACGAGAAGCTTTGGATACGAGGTAAAACACCTTGATGCGACATCCACCTCGAACGAGGTGAACCGAATTTAGACAAGTTACCTCGTCTGCAATTTGAAACCACTTGATACGACATCCATCTCGAACGAGGTGAACCGAGTTTAGACAAGTTACCTCGTCTGCAATTTGAAACCACTTGATACGACATCCATCTCGAACGAGGTGAACCGAGTTTAGACAAGTTACCTCGTCTGCAATTTGAAACCACTTGATACGACATCCATCTCGAACGAGGTGAACCGAGTTTAGACAAGTTACCTCGTCTGCAATTTGAAACCACTTGATACGACATCCACCTCGAACGAGGTGAACCGAATTTAGACAAGGTCCCTCGTCTGCAATTTGAAACCACTTAATACAAATTCCACTTTGAACGAGTTGAAACTAGGTATTTCGATTTTTCGCCGGGACTGCTTGCCTTGCGTGTTGTATGTGTTTGCGGGGCCTGAGAGTTGAAACCATCTCAAACGAGGTGACAACTCGTACCTACGAGTTGGTCCGAGTTCAAATTTAACTGGATTTACCTCGTTTTAACTCGGTTTTTTCCCCAGGGATCACGCATAATTCATAATTTACCCAGATGCACATATTAGCCGTCAAATTTTCACCGTTTTTTTTCACTTTTTCATAAATGAGAAAAATTACTTAACGTCAAAAGTCAAATGGCTTAAATATACACAAGAGGTTATCAACTTGATCTAGACAATTAAATATAATATGAAACTACCCTATTTGGAACGCAGCGGTACACCACCACATTGTTCCCGAGTAGCAGCTACTCCACCATTTCCTTTTATTAGCACGTGATGTAAACATCTCCACTAAAATAGTCCCCAATTGGCATCTTCAGGTGGGGACTACCTAAGAGAATAAACCACCCAAGAGTGATAAAGTAATTATGAAAGGAGTTAGGACCGTTAAAGATCTGAGGCAATGGAGACTATTAAAGTAGAAATGCGAAACATGGACTTCGACAGCCCAGTACTCAGCGAATTGTACAGATACCGTAGTGCTGCAGGTTTATTTGCCTCGTTGGAAAACGAAAGTGAGGATGTGGAAGACGTCTATGAATATATCATGGAATTAATACCATGGATAAGAGAAGAAATGTTTTTATGTTAGGAGTTTGGAACGCCTTCGTCAGTTTCGGTCGAGATAGAAAAATAAATTTACGTAATATTCGAGAGATATATTTCACAACATTTATTATCCAATATTGTTGATATACAAGGCTTATTTAATATCTCAGAGATACCCAATAGCATGCCATGAGTCTCGAGTGCAATATCCTAAGCTGACTCATAACATGCATGTAAAGAAAAGCGATTGATATAATTACAGAGACACTTCCTCATGAAAAAATAATCAGAACATATTTTGCCATCACATTTACATTATTTCAAACAATAAACATGTACCAAGCTCTCCGCATTTTCTCCATTTCCTCAAGCTCTTACCCCTTATCTTTATCTTAACCTGCCACTTAAATTGGTACTTGCTCTTTGTCGTCATTCGACACTACTTCCTCACCTCACAATCGTTTCTCGTCTCACCGTGGCAAGCCATGTGGCGTTGGAGGCTGGGCTTGCTGCATAACTGTTTGTGGCAGATCTTGCACCCGAGCCTCTTCCGCTTCTGGTGGTGTACCTTGTCGTGCTGCCTCAGGGAGTCTTTCGTCTTGAACGCCATTGAGCACACCTCACAGACGTATGGCCTCAACTCAGAGTGTGTCGTCATGTGTCGACTTAAGTCACTCTTTCGGTGGAACGTCTTCGAGCACTCCGCACACTTCAACCGCTTCTCGGCGTTTTTCGGGCCGTGGATCAACAGGTGCTCATTCAGGTCTTTCTTCGTCTTGAACAATTTGTGGCACAGCTCACACTCGTAGCTCCTCTCACCGTGGCGGGCCACATGTTCATTTAGGGTCCCTTTGGTGCCGAACTTTTTGTGGCAGATCTTGCATTCGAAAGGCCTCTTGCCGTCATGGGTCCTCATATGGCTGTTGAGGTATAAACTCCGGGAGAACTTCTTCCCGCAGACACCGCATGTATGCCTTCGAAGGTCAGAATGCACCAGGGAATGTGTCCAAAGGTCCCCGGATGTCTTGAATGATTTTGGACACTCCTTGCACTGGAACGGCCTCTCATCCGAGTGCCTAACCATGTGGTAGCGAAGTCCCTTCGCACTGTAGTACTTCTTCCCGCATATCTCACAAGTGGGCTTGCGTCCACTGTGCGACACCATATGTGACTTGAGCCTCCCCTTGAATAGGAATGATCGCGGGCAGAGGGTGCAGGTGTGCGGGCGTTGCTTAAGGTGCGTCAGCATATGACGCTTCAGGAAAACGGCACTCTTGAAATCTTTGCCGCATTCCTCGCACTCGTGACGCCTCACGCGAACGTGCACTGAGATTATATGTTCCTTCAGCTCAGACTTCCTTGTGAAGTTATGGGAGCAGATTTTGCAACAGAAAGTCTTAGGTCGCAGGTGGACCGGAACCATATGTCTTAATAGTTTCGACTTCGTCGGAAAACCCTTACCGCAATAATCGCAAATGAATTTCTTCACCCCCTTCGGCTCCTGTTTTTTGGCGAAGGCACTCGTGTTCCTTTGGCAGCTGATCGTCTTCCTTGTGACCTTGCACTTGGATATCTTGAGGTGAACGGAGCGCATATGGTTAATCAGGTGGACCCTCAGGGTGTAAACCTTCCTGCAGTGGTCACATGTGAACTCCTCGCGTCTCTTTCTTAAGTGAAGGTCATCACATATGCCAAAGACCTCTTCGTGATTGGGATGGAGAAATGTAATGTCATCTTCATTTCTTTGATTCAGGTCCCTCTTTCTTTCAGGATTCAAATCTCTCCTCCCTCTCCTGTTAGCACAGATGTGTGTTGACAGAGAGAACTTGCAGGCAAAGGAGGCTCCGCATTCATGACAAGATATCCTCTCTCTCAACGTACGTCGCCCATAACACGACTGACTCCCACCCCCACCTCTCCTCCAGCTCTGAATCCACCTCCGTAAAGTATCAGTCGTACCACAATCTTGTTCGGAGAATGCTCCTTGATCTAAAAAAGAGAGAAAAAGACTAAAATGAATTTTTCCAGACAAACAGAAGAGATGCCACTGGAATGCTAGCAGGTGCACCAACGCTTTCTTTGCATTTGTATCTTCTGCTAAGGGAAGGTATGACCCCTACTTTAAAATCCCCCATACTCCCATTTGTGTTAATGTAAGAGATGAAAGTGGTTTATCCTCGCTACACAACCACTTGACTATCTCCCCACATGACAAGGAGAGCATATGAAAAGTAGTTTGAAGACTGCTTGACGGCACTTCAAACCAGGAGGAATGGCATGAGGATGATAATAGAAGAATGCAGAGGAAGGGTGAACCCAACATAGGTGCTTGCAGCACTTAAAAAAAGGTACAAAGGGGTGACATATTTTAAGGTAACATTTAACGGGCTGGGTATATAACTCCTAAGCATCTTTCAAAAAGCACTTTAATTTTTAAATAAAAAAATCTCACCAATAAAAGAAACCTAGACTTTGGAAGGGCAGGCTAGTTCATTGAATTCCAACATGACTCCCCCCGACATACAACCTGATATGTGCATTTCTCAGATTGCCCCACCCCATCCTCAGACTGCAAACGCTTACCTTCCCCACCAATGCCACTTCCTGTACCATCTTCTTCATTGTAAGTAGACTCAACTTTTGCATCACAGTCACTCATCTCAGTAACCTGAAATGAGAAACAAAAGCAAATAGATCTTCTCAGTACACCTGCTTCACTCAAGAGAACAGAATTTAATAAAATTTCGTACTTATTTTATTACAGCTAAACCTCCCGATAGTGGACGGGTTTGGGACCGGAAAATAGTCGGCTATGGAAAGGTGCCCACAATTTGAAGGGGATTGGAATTAGGACAGGGTTTTCTATACAGTAATTACGATGAATTAAATAGAAAGGAATTTAAAATTTTGCATTACACTTTTGTTTATGAAATCTTAAAAAAAATAACAATTAATAAAATTTTTATGGAAGTTTTCATTTTTTACCAATAGAGCAACCAAATTGCATCATCATGATCACAACAAGAATCGCAAACTTGGCCTCTAGAAAAGAGATAAGTAGCAGTGAAGTAAGAAACGAATGGAAGGGCAGGAGAACAAACCCAAGACAGACAGATTGGCTGCTAATTACTAAGATAAATATTTTTATGGAAAAATTACATGGTATGCAAATTTTCTTCAAGAATGTTTTTTAAAGGGAAGAGAAATGTTTACAGTATTAATCCTAGAGTATATCATTAATGGAGGTAACTGAAAAAAATGTTTCTCTCTATTGTCGACGAATGCCATTGAGTGTGTCCAGAGCTTGGAGGTTGTAGTTCCATAAGCCTCCACGTTTGGCCTCCTGGGATTGAAAAAACTGTCTGTACAGCATGTAGCACAGATGGTTGGACCAACATTGGGAAACGGTGGCATTCTCACGGTTATTTATGAATCGTTGGGCCAACATTGGAAGATGGTGTAAGGGGAATGCCTATTTACAGTGCAGCTCAGCTGGATATTATATCACTTAGCACATTCTCAGCTACATGGCGTTTTCTATCCAAGAGTTATAGCCGAGATGTAGTGAATCCATATGGAACAACTCTGAATAATGACCCTTTTAAGCACTAATTTTTTCATGCATCTATTTGCACATTTCTCTTCATCCATCCTATGTTACTGGATTTTACGCATCCATTGCATAGCATTCCTCCCTCGTTGACCTTATATTCTACCATTTACCTGACCTTAGTTCCATTCAACAAATGTGCTGTGCTAATGTCAGAGAGTAGAATCCCAGTTCCTGTGAATTACTCACTGAGCACATCCATTCCACTGAATTTCTACTGAAAACTTTTAAATGGATTCATGTTATAGGAGACTGATAAGAGACTTTACTTAACATTTTTTTCCATTGCAGGGATAGACAGAGGGAAAATTACATTGTTTAGTGATGTCGTTAAATTCACAGGATGCCAAAATTCAATGCACCCTTAAATTTGAGAAAATACACGGTCTAAATTCAGGAAAACATGCTACACAGACCAAGGTATTCACATACAAGACAAAAAAATTATGAAGTTATTGTTTGTGCATACATATGCAGTTTATTTATGTTATTTAAGTTGAATTAATCAATAATGATACAAGGCTTTTACTTTGATTGAAAATTAAATAATGTTTCAGTGTCTCAAAGTTGAGCAATATCTTTTTATAGGCCCGATATATTGGCCCACCACACTAAACAGCTACCAATAATCGTTATTCGAAGACATAAATATATACACTTGAAAAGTGGAAAATATACAAAGGATAAAAGAAGGAACATATAGGATTATTACTTTGGAGAAAGATGGTGGCAGCTGACAAAGGCTTTGTTTACTGGGAAAATTATCCCTTAAAATCCTAGGCTTCCTCTGTAAGAAAAAGGTAAGTGCTGCATTTTACAACAGAATTACTTTAAATGGCATGCTGGGTTTCCATAACGAAAATTGATAAAATGGAACTAAACGGGGTCTACAAACTTCAATGTTATGACTGCAATGTCGTATGCATGGGGCAGACTGGAGGAAATTTACCATAATATAGATAAACTAGCTAATTATTTACCACTAAGAGAGAGAATTGGGCAAAGTGTTAAGACAAACACAAGTTAAGAGAAAGATTTGGAAGGATATTAATCTCTATGTAGAGAATTGAGCTTTGATAATTAGCTTAGTTTCATAACTTCATTAATTTCTGAAAACTTCCATTAAATAGAAAGGAACAAATATTGTGAGTAAATGTTATGATAAAAAGATTGGCCAAGAGAAAATCTTCGGAAAAGTAACCTATAAAACTTTTATTTTTAAATACCCTCCTCACCTTATAATCAATGCTGAGGCCCTCTAAGCTGAGCTGACTACTGTGGTCACTGTTCACATTCTTGCATGCATCATGTTGTAGTGGATCCTCAATGGCATCATCTTCTTCCGCCTTTATAGGAATCTGAAAAGAATGTTTATTGTAAGGCAGTTAATCAATGATGACATTGATAAATATTTTATGGAAAATTATGGAAGACACTCATTTTTCAAATTATAATTTCTGCAAACATTATTTCCAATAACATGATAGTAGCTCAATTGCATTCATTTCATTAGAAACACAAAAAAACCCTCATGATTCTTTTCCCAGTCTACTCACATCAAAATCACTACCATGACCCATTGCTGACTGTGATTCTTCAAACAAACTTTGAACCTTTTGGACAACAGTCATAAAAGTGATTTTTCCCCAGACTTGTTACATTTTGAAAGGAAAGGCCCCCGACCAGATGCTCTAGAACAAATGGAAATCCTAAAACGTGTGCATGCTGATCACAACATTGTAAAGAACTTTTGTATGCCTCACGTTCCCCCCTCCTCAACCTCTCTCTGTTCCATTAGCCCCCCACCTCCATACCTCTGTGTTCCAATATCTTCAACTGCTGAATTCATTCCCACCACCCACTGGTAATTACACTGAAGGCTCTAACTCCAATCTCTCTCCCGTTTCCCTCCTCCACCCCAACATCTTCCTTTCCACCTCCCCCCACCAACCTCAACTGTACATAAGTGACAACATTTCTGTAATCTGTACCTGATGATGACGTTAATTGTCAAAACCATGGTCGTGGTGTGACGGAATAAATTGGGGAAATACAAAGTTTATTTTGTCATTCATAATGAATACAAGTAAATTTCATAAAATGACGACCGAAAACATCAATTTTAACTCAATCCACAAAAACAAATAAGAGAGAAGACTGGATTTATTTAGCACGGAAAGACAAATTAGATTACCTACCTGATTATATGACTGCTCCCGAACCTTAAGCTGATAACTACTATGATTGTTACTAAAGTAATTAAAAGATATACCTAAATCATGTGGTTTTACATGTATGTGTGCCTCTAAGAGTTCTAATGAAGTCCATAACATTCTCTTCTCGAGGATCAACTATTCGTAACCACACAGAATTATCATCAGATCTGTCCTCCATCATCTAAGCTGATGACTGAATCTTCTAATTTGGCTTTTAGTAGTGCTATCACTCAACTAGTAATGCAGCAAAATAGCAAGATAACAATAAATAATTTAAACTATTACACACTGTGGTCTTTAACAATTTCATTTGAGGACCCATGCCAATGATAAATGGCATTTTTCAAAAATCTTTTGGTAACCACTTGGTACTAAGAAATTCCTTTTGGTGAGTTACTCCTTTTTCTTTATTATAATAGATACAAACATAAGTATTACCCAGGAAAGGATAATCATTAGTGACATAGATGAGGATCCACTACAACATGATGCATGCAAGAATGTGAACAGTGACCACAGTAGTCAGCTCAGCTTAGAGGGCCTCAGCATTGATTATAAGGTGAGGAGGGTATTTAAAATTAAAAGTTTTATAGGTTACTTTTCCGAAGATTTTCTCTTGGCCAATCTTTTTATCATAACATTTACTCACAATATTTGTTCCTTTCTATTTAATGGAAGTTTTCAGAAATTAATGAAGTTATGAAACTAAGCTAATTATCAAAGCTCAATTCTCTACATAGAGATTAATATCCTTCCAAATCTTTCTCTTAACTTGTGTTTGTCTTAACACTTTGCCCAAGTCACTTACGATCACTAGTGACGTAAGTCGTCACTAATGATTATCCTTTCCTGGGAGGAACTATGAGGAACTTAAGCTTCAGGATCTGAAGGTATCACTAACTTAACAGTAATTTCAAAGTTGTAGAATAAAATTTTCAATGGTGGATGAGGAAAGAGCATTATTGTTAGTATTGTGTAATTAAATGAGATAAGAGACAAGATAAGAGGAATAGGAGTAAAATTTTGTATTATTACCAAGAAGACTACCGATAAATTGAATGGAATAAAGTCATACCTTGTGAAAAATTGACATAGTGTGAGAGAAACTTAGCTTTGTATTTTTTCACACTTTTATTTGAGACACCCTACCAGTTTTGACACTCCCTTGTCATTGTCAAGGGTTCTGATATGTGCACGGTTGCAAGGCCTTATATATACTCCAAGAAGGATAAACTGCAGGAGTGGGAAGGTTAGATGGCATGTGTTGAAGGGCAGGCTGATGGGGAAATGCTTTTTAAGGGTGGGATGGGAACAGGGAACAATGGGGATAGATTGAATCCAGCTTCACACTAATGTCGTGAACATTTAATAACTCTACTCTAAATTCAGCCATGTGATTAAAACCAGATAAATGAGAAGCAGACTGACTTGTTGATGGTGGATTTCTTAGAAAAAAATGTTGAGATTCTATCTGTTCCAATGTTCTGGGACCAATATTATTAAATGAAATTGTACCCTTCAATCTATCCCCATTGTTCCACGTTCCTGTCCCACCTTTAAAAACCATTTCCCCATCATCCTGACCTTCAACACATGCCATCTAACCTTCCCACTCCTGCAGTTTATCCCTCTTTGAGTATATATAAAGGCTTGCCACCGTGCACATATCTGAACCCTTGACAATGACAAGGGAGTGTCGAAACCGGTAGGGTGTCTCAAATAAAAGTGTGAAACAATACAAAGCTAAGTTTCTCTTACACTAAGGCTACAGCCCTACCTCAATTATTTCTTGTAGACTCAAAATTTTATTTTTGAATGTCAACCAAGATATAGATGAATGTATAAGTAATTAAAATATATTTTCTTAATGCATACACGCTTCCAAGTAGCATTTCACTTTCTCTTGGTCATGGAAATTGTTAAATATTTCTTCATAAAAACAAGAGTAAAGTAAAACATATTGTGTTCAACTCAGTAGCATGGAAAGCCACTCCATTAGCAATGCCCAATATCTATAGAAACAACTTACACAGTTCTCGATTGATATTTATTAATTTTAAACCACGGTAAACTTACTAAGCATTGCCCTGGGTATGGGGTCACAGAAAAATGAAAATAAACTACATTTTAAATTCGATGAAATTAGCTCACTGGTAACTTTATGGAATTCCATCATGAAAATCGATTAGTTCAGAACTTTACAAACCTAATAAAAATTGAAAACTCATAATCCAGGTATCGGTGCTATGCATGGATCAATAGGTGAAGTCACAAAAGTGAAATCTCTGTATATATAAGAAAAACAGGACTGGAGGGGGGATTATTGGTGGCAGGGGAAGGTGGGAAGTAATTAGAGGGTGGACACCGAGTGTATTCTAGGAAGTGATGGAGGGTGGAGAGATAAGCAGTGCCTTGTACGGCTGGTGGTAGACCTTGAGTTGAATGGGGGAGGAATGGAGGCAGCTACTGTGTCAAGAATAGGTGAGGAGGCCAGGTACAATTATTCATTCATCACTGAAGCCCTAGGATCATTGAGTGCTTCTAAAATCTCAGGTTGCTCTAGTGATTTTTGGTGACATTACAGATAGATTGGCCAAAATATTCCTTAAAAAATTGATAATATCTCGTATAGGACCCCGGCTACTTTAAAAACTTATTTGTGAAGTACCAAGACCCAGTGGACTCCAAGGAGAGAAGTGGCATGTATACTATACAGTGTTGTGCTTGTGATGGAGTGTATGTGGGTCAAACTGCCAGGAATTTATCATTAAAAGCAAAGAACATTTGAATTCTTTTAAATATAACAATGATGACTAGAGCAACATTGCAAAGCATCTTTTGGACTGTGACCATCATAGTGAATTTAATGTTGACATTTTACATATGTCTAGTAACAGAAGGGAGTTGAATTCACTAGAGCAACTTGAGATTTTAAAAGCCCTGAAGTTTTCAGTGAAAATGTATATTTGCGGCCAGCTTCCTTGCCAATCCTCAACACAATCACTGCCTCTGCTCCCCCCCACTCTACTCAAGGTCTACCCCCAGCCCTGCAAGATACTGCTCCACCCTCCAACACTTCCTAGAAATGCTGCACTCACCCCCTAATTACTTCCCATCTTCCCCTTTCACCAAAAACCCACCCCTCCAGTCCCATTTCTGGGCAACATACAGGGGTTTCGCCTAATGATTTAACCTGATGATGGTGCTTAGCACGGAAACATGGGTCATTAGTTTTTACAATTTTATTGTGGTTTGTACAATTTCTCATAAAATTGATTTTCATTTTAAATATAGGGTAAAATAGTATCTGGAACAGCTAATCTATGACAAAAATTTTTTCCCAAAAATTTTATCTTATCCATTTGAGAACTATATCATATTTGAGAAGTATAAAATTCGTCACTTAGAGAAAAATGAGGACTCTACAAAGGGATGGTGGCATCTAATAATAAGAACAAATATAATGAAGTCTCCCAAAAAGCATTAGCATTTCTGAATACAAAGGCCGTTTTACACGGTAATTGAAAATGCGCTAGTGGATGTTGATTGTGTTTGAGCGTCTGCGAAAGTCCGTGACATAGAGAATTGCGAGGATGCTTGCTTGACAGCTTTACACGGTGCAATTGTCGGTGCATTATGTCAGTGACAATACACCATTCAGTAGTGGTAATACTGTCAATATATCCCATACAGTCAAGATCTATGAAGTAGCAATTAATTGGATGGGAAAGATGCGATATTTTACCACGACTTTAAAAAATGTTTTAAGCAATAGTCTAAACATAATATTGGAGACCCTAGTCCCATATACTTAGCCCAAAATTTGCACCACAAACGAACAGATGTGGGCCAAGGAAACAGGTTCTTTAAGCACGAAATTTAAGCTTCCACGTGATTAATCGCCCAGCTCATCATTATTGCACTTTATTCACTACCTAAGTAGTTGAGTGCAACCAAAAACACCCAACTCAATCATCAACAACCTATTTAATTGCTCGAATTCCCCAGCCTGTTCGTTGCCGCTACATCTGCACCATCTAGTGAGAGAAATTAACTTAAAACTTGCGCGAACACATGTATCAGATTAGAACATGTTCTAATTTGCTCGCAAGCGTTCGTGCAGTGGCGCTGTCTGTCCTCGCAAGTTGTCGCTTTACAATGTGCAATATTTCTTGCGCAAGTGTTCTTGAAAGAGCCTGCGCAGTATCAATGACCACGTAAAATGGCCTTAAGAATGTTAACTCACAAGACTTTTTCAAGTTGCAATAAATGACCTTACTTGAACAGTCTTCCACAAAATATGGTATCTGAACAAGTATCATAAATTGATAATATTAGGACTATATATACTTATACCTGAAGAAAAACAAAAAGTAGATATTTATCTCAGTACTGATTCGAGGATATCTGAATGCATTTTCTAAAACCAGATATTGTGGTTAAAATGAAATAAGTATCCCACCTAGAGGTCAATATCAATTCACCATAATAAATATTGCATTATTATTAATTGTTTATGAACCTGAAGTTTTTTAAAGATTTAAAAAACCACCTTTCCTTTGAAGTCTAGCAAGAAGCAAACCTGTCAAAAACATATTCATAATTCTGTCTTGTATTATTGACAAATCACATGTCAAATACTCCACTCAAATCACTCCTATTGAACGATTTGGATTTAAATCAATTATGGGTCAAATGATTCTCACTTATTTATTCAGTAGAAACAAATACAGTATAAAGGGCAAGGGCCTAGCCACGTTGATACACCGGTTCCCGTCAGATCACCGAAGTTAAGCAACGTTGGGCCCGGACGGAGGTTGGATGGGTGTCCCCCTTCCATACCTCTACCGTGGTGTTCTTGTCCCCTGTCTGCAAGTGGTGGCAGGTTAAATGTGGGATGGCACAATGGATCTAACGAGGTCTAAGTGCCATGGGGGCTCCAGAAGGCCTCCGCCCACCCCTCCAATTTACATACTTAAATCAATCATTGTGGACTAATTGTGACCATGAGGGACCAAAGGTTGTCCGTAAATATTATGAAATAAAGTTTGGCGACAGGCAAGGCTTTGGAAAAAACAACTTTAAAATGTTACATAAATTTGGATTTGTTTAATTCAGTCCTCACCTTAGAATCAAGGGCAAGGCCCTCTGTAATGGGCTGATTACTGTAGCCACTGGCAATATTCTTGCATGCTTCATGGTATAGTGGATCCTCCACAGCATTTTCTTTTTCTGACTTCAAAGGAATCTGCATGGGAATAATAGAAAGAAGAAGCATGAACCTAGATAAAGAGCAAATTTTTTTTCTCTGCATATCGGGTTGTGCATCCACATATGTTGACTAGGGGGTGGCAATAGTTTTGCTAGGTGTCCTGCTAGTGTCTTCAGGTTGAAGGTGAGGAGGCTGTTTGTGTTTCATAGTTATTGTTGTTCTTCCACAGTTCCAGCTTCCACACCGTCGACCTGAAGACACTAGCAGGATGGCTAGCGAAACTGTTGTCACCCCCTAGTCAACATACACGGATGCAGAATCCGATATGCCGAGAACAGCTGAGCTATGCCACAGAAACCTTTGCACCAATCAAATTTTGTATTTAAATCTGGAATGATTTTGCCACATGAAAATAATTGAATGGTGAATTTGATGGAATATTATGATATGACAGCATCACCTAAGCTAAAAAGTGATGCTAGCCCAGGAGAAAATGAGGCAGTAATGCTGCAATCAATACAAAATGTTCAAAGAGAGGTAAAGCATTCTAGCAAGGAATTAACTACGGTTTAAATAAGATATTTTCATGAGAAATAAGATCAAGCAATAGTGTTGGCTTGTAAATTGCTTCACCATAATCTTTACTGCAGGGAGCTTCATCTATTCACAGACCATCAACTATGGAAAATTATTTACACACAGATCAGGAACTCTCACCAAAATAAAAAGGTTGTTTTTTTGATCACAGGTTTATGACTATAAATTTAAATGCATGCCAGGAAAAAGTAATGTTGTTGGCTGTTTGTCAAGGGTATGAAGCATAGGGCATGCAGGGCATAAGGGCATGCAGGATAGGTGAACACCTAATTCAGACTACATGACTGGGTAGTGAGAAACAAAATACAAGTATAAGTTCATCATTCAAGGACTTTAAATCATATTTAAAGGACTAATAAAAAGGATAGTGAACTGTACCTGAGTCAATAAGATGATAATTAGATCTCTGCATTGTTGTAGGTTTTCTTCCACATCAGTTGGCTAGTAGACAACAGTTTCACTGACTCTCTGTCAGCATCTCCGGTTGAAGGTCCCAGTTGAAACTGTTGTCTACTAGCCAACTGACATGGAGGAAACCCGAAACAATGGAGAGATCAAACCAACACCGTGGAAACCTTCATTCCAAAATAATGATTAGCCTAAATAATTATGATTTTGTGACCTAATCGAACTTAAATTGTGTTAAATTAAGCATTTGTTGATGAGAGTACAAAAAAGTGTAAATAATGACGTTTAATGACAATGCAATATTTTAAGGTATTGAAGGCCTCATTGGGGTCATAAGTAAGGACAAACTGTAAGAACTAAAGATTCATAGGGTAAATGAAAATGCATCGAATGGATTCTTGCAGATTTTGCCATGAAGTTCACTCATCACTTAGGTGTGATCCACGAGAACAAATTGTACAACAGGAATCAGAAACAACAATCCAAATCCATGGGAAGAAAAAAGTTCGGATGTTTTATGCTTTCAGGACACACTTTGAGAACAGGTATAGATTCGCACAGTTGTCACTTAGAAAAAAAAGAGATGAAGCCAAAACTGTTGAGATACTACTATATAAGTTATAACTTAGCACTGCTAAAATGATTTTTTCAGATAATTCACTTAAAAGAAAAGGGTTTAAATATTAGATGATACCACCATCCATACACCATCAATTTTAATAGGATTTATTATTTTTAAACATCCAATTGGGATCTTGGAATTTGAAGAGTAGATAAACAATAAATATATAATGAAAATATTGAGAATTGTCTATAAAAATTCACAAGAGAAACATAAGACATACCTAGCACATAAAGCCACTCCCCATTTTTGTGACAGTTAGTCCTCTAACAGAGTTGTTTTTAGGACATAATATTAGGCTAGAGCCTTATTTTACAGGGAAGAATGCAAAACTACTTTGGGAAATTAGAAATACAATAAATGTAGAAGGATAATGCTTAACTAAACATTATTGCTAAATTTCCAGAACTGTCCACTTTACTACGACCAGCGGGTCGATTCTGTAAATGTCATAGGCGTCATAAGGGTGATGATGGGCACCTTATGACGGCTATGACATTCGAGCGATTCCGTAAGCTACCGTCATAAGGCTTATGATGCCTATGACGGACGACGAGTGAACAGTTGCGCATCGCCATGAAAATCTAGAATTTCGTATGTTGGTAGTCCCAAGAAAATGAGAAAAGCCAATGGGAGCCTTCGACACATTTCGTCAGCCGTGGAATGTTTGTAAACAAGTAATGAAGATGCAGTCCGTTCAAGAGAGTATTAGAGTCAAATCTTTCGAAAGTAATTATTGCATGTCATGTACTGATGTTATTTTCATTCACGGATTCATATTAATGTAGCTGAATAGCAACTTAAGAACGAATGGGTTTTATAATGATGACATATCCAACGTAGTGTATAAGTAGTACGGACGTTCTACAAAACGGATGTAATCTGAAATAGTCCACTAAAATATAATGCTGTCGTGAATGCGTACTGTTAGAAATACGATTTGATCATGTGTATGTTCTACAAAACAGATGTAATCTGAAACAGTCCACTAATGTGCAATGCGTAACAGGCATTGTGATAATTTAGTGTGCAAGGATTATTTTAAATGTCTGAGTCTGAAGTTCTATAAGGAGTGTAGTGTTTCTGGTACTTCATCACTATTATGATCATATGTTTTTTTTAGGAGTTGATATTTTTCTTACTTATGGGTTCTGCATTTATATACCTTGTGTCTTCACTTGAAGTAGCCCACGGACTTCATCCCACGTCCCTCTGTAAACCGACCATTACAAATACCTTTCTAAATCGACCACTAGCTTCTAACATAGCTATAGCAGCTAGCTGTAATTTTAGTGTTAAATGTTTGTTTTATTCTGTCTCATATTTATTTATTTTATAAAATTTGGTTTACAAATGCACGGAACGTTCGAGTTTTCAAATATATATCGCGAGCCAGTCCTTTTGAAATTCAGAAGAGTTCTAAAATATTCTTCGCTTATTTATAAAGGATGTGTGTATCCCTCAACTACCGGCGAATAAGACGAAATTGTCGTCGTTCTTGTCTTTGCCTTCGATTGGTCTGCAAATAGCAAGGAATTAGAGCGCTTCCATTCTATCTATAATAAATATGTAAGGAGGATTTGGGTATTACAATTCACAATTTTAATTACAATATCGCTGTGCTTTTACCTGTCACCTTGATCTCTGTCATTTTTACAAAACAAAACCTCAAGATACCGTTTTTCAAATAAAACTCTCCTATTCTGAGTCCTTATGACGGCTATGACTGAGGTATGACGGAGAATTTTGACCGTCATACGCTATGACGGCGACGACGAAGTTATGACGCCTATGACATCTACAGAATCGCTCCTTATGACGGATTGTCATAAGTATGACGGTTCGTCATAAAACCAATGGTTATGACGCCTATGACATTTACAGAATCGACCCGCAGGAGATGCTGAGCAGGTATAACAAACCAATAACAATGAGGTTTCCACCCCTCCTCGGTAGGGTCCTATTACAGCATTAGAATGCCATGGAAATTCAGCATTGAATTAGGATAATCATATGAAAACTACCATAAGGAGTGCATCATATGTGAAACCTAATTCCAATGACCCCAAGAGACATGGAATAATTATGTCCCCTCATTATCTTTAATGCTGATACACATGAGTAAGCCTTTTGTTCTAACTTATGATTTCATTTATATGCAGAAAAACCTTGTAGGCATTCTAAGCTAAGCATAAACAAATATAATATAGCGCGTTAAATACTTACATCATCACATTCTGTACTCCGAACTTGGTTTACCGGCCACATATTCCCTCTGATGCGGCTGTCATAAACTTCCTGGCTCTCTACGCAGCGTCGCTTGAAAAAATGGAAGTCCCTCAACTTTTCCAAGCAAATGGAACAAACCAGCCAGGGATACAAAGCTTCCTCCAAGACCTGAGAAATACGTATGAAATTAGTAACGGTTTATTGAATGACATAAAAAAGTCCCACGTCAACCACGCAAACAATAATACCAGTGCGGACGTGGAAAGTACAAAAGATATGCACAAGTGAAGGACTGGTTCAAAATGAAATGCAATGCACTCACCACTAACTGCAGTAGATCTTCTACTGCTTGTTTCACCACGAATTCGTCATTCCTACTTTCTTCTAGTATGTCAACTAAATGACAACCGGTACTTAGGCACAACCTACATATTCGATGCTCGCGTAATTCACGCATACTGACACTTTCCAATGGCTCGTGATGAATTTATAGCTAGTTACAACAATAGATTAGAAAACGACAAATTTACGATGTATTTTCCTCCTAATGAGTAGATATGCAAATTTAACTCTCTTGAAGCAAAATTCTATCGTAAAATTGAAACCTGGAAGTAAGGAAATACAACGTGAATTTCTCGGGACAACAGGAAATACAGAATTGGTTTCTATACAAACGTCAACTAAATCAAAAGGATGAAAATGACGGTCGTTCGGCGACCGATTACTGAAATGAGGCTAATGCCGTTAGTGTACTTAAGTTTTTTTTAGCGAAAGAAGGGCAAGAATTGAACCCATGCAAAAACCCTTCGGTCGTTGTCTTTTTTATGTGGATGAAGGTAGAACTTTGCCTAACCCTCCAAAGATCATTTGAAATGATAATGTGAGCTATTGGATCGATGATTTTCCGTATATAAATATTTTTTAGCGTAAATATCGGTACCTATGCAAAAAACTATGCGAACAATTTGATGACGATAGAGATCCAGTTTTTTATATCGAAATATATAGTATAAATATTTTTTTCCAATCACAAAAACTTAAATATAACTAACAGCATTATGAGCCGATTATATTTTAGCCATCACTCGCCGAACGACCGTCAGTTACTTCATTTGGATTTAGCTGACGTTAGTTTTCATACCAGTTCAGTATTTCATGTGGTGATTCCCTTCGAACAATTTGCGTTGTATTTCCTAATTTCCTATCTAGGTTTCAACTTAATGATTGAATTTTATTTCACGAAAGTTAATTTTGCATATCTACGCATTAGGAGGAAGATACATGGTAATTTTGTCCTTTGTTAGTCTGTTGTTGTAGGTAACTAGCGTAACAACGGCATTGATCGCTCTCTATTGGAAAGTATCACTATGCGTGGATTACGCGAATATCGTATATGTAGGTTGTGCCTAAGTACCGGTTGACATACTAGAAGAAAGTAGGAATGACGAATTCGTGGTGAAAATGGCAGTAGAAGATCTACTGCAGTTAGTGGTGAGTGTATTGCATTTCATTTTGAACCAGTCCTTCACTTGTGCTTATCTTTTGCACTTTCCATGTCCGCACTGGTATTATTGTTTGCGTGGTTGACGTGGGACTGTATTACGTCATTCAATAAACCGTTACTAATTTCATACGTATTTCTCAGGTCTTGGAGGAAGCTTTGTATCCCTGGCTGGTTTGTTCCATTTGCTTGGAAAAGTTGAGGGACTTCCATTTTTTCAAGCGACGCTGCGTAGAGAGCCAGGAAGTTTATGACAGCCGCATCAGAGGGAATATGTGGCCGGTAAACCAAGTTCGGAGTACAGAATGTGATGATGTAAGTATTTAACACGCTCTATTATGTTTAATACTGTTGAACCCCCTTTAGGATATAGGTACGTCGTGTTTGAGTGTCCTATGCATAAAAACGAGGTTTTATGTTGTAATGAGGTAGTCCATCTAGATTTATTAAGAGGTATAACAATATTTAAAAAAAATGAAGAGTAGTTTCTAGAAATGTGAAGAAAATGATTGAAAATAACTAACGCATTGTAGGTTAAGATGCTGTTTACATTTCAAGGAGTTTGTCAAGTTGGACATGTTTTTTGAAGATGTGTAATTTACATGTTAATACTTAAGACAGTTCTGTAAATTTTGGTCACTCTTATGGATATCAGAGATAGAAATTGTTCCTCTTAGTGAGAGGCCTAATCAACAGTAACCGGGGTTAGTGGTTTAAACAATGCATATTACAGATTGCTCAACTTCCAGTCCTTTATTTTAGTCATCTATCTATGACGATATTACAGTGTTAACAACTCTGGATATTTCCTCCCTTTTTACTTTTCAATTGAATTCTTAGTAGTTAGGAAAACAGATACAATGGCCACAGGAACTGAATACTACCCCGTAAAAAATGAATGCAAATTTATACAAAAGTATTCTGACAAATTCAAACCAATGAAACATACTTTTTTAAGTTTTAATTTTAATTTAAAATTAAATAAGTCATTGACGCTGAAACATTTTATTCTACATACGTAGAATTTAAATGTCTACAGAATATAAACCTTTAAATACCATGGTTTTCTGCTTCTTGTATGCATCCTCAACTTCCCTATGGGGTCCAATGTTTTTGTCAATTTCTTTTAACATTTGCTGGACTACAGTCTATTTGAAATAAGCTGGCATGTGGGAAACGGGTTAGCCATAGAGAATTCTGTTTTTCTTGTCACCCCCCACCAACTCTTGTGCGAGAGGAGGAAATATGTGGAATGGGCAATGTAGGGGAGCATAGAATTCCTGTAAGTTTTGCTGCATGACAGGAAATGCATAAGTTAGAACAAAAGGTATTCATGTGCCTCAGCATTGAACATAATGAGGGGACATATTTTGTAGTGGCATTTTAACCATGCAGCAAAGGACATTGTACAGTGAATTTGGTGGGAAAGTAAGCTTGGAAATTAATTGTGTACACATCCATCAAAGTCCAATGTGCAATTTTATACTTTATTTAATCGCAAAGCTAATTTTAAGTTGGAATCTTCTGCCTATTTTTGCACTTGTGTGTCTTCCTCTTCTTCGCAACTATCCCAGTTGTTGCTATAATTCAGTTGATTAGTGATGGGCTCTCGAATGTCATCCTCATAGTTCAGTGAATGTTGCACATATGGAGATTGGGGTCAGTATAAAAATATGGGTGTACATACTATTGGTATAATTATGGCAATAAGCACTACTGGCACTAAGTATACCATTTGTATGAGAGCACCAATGATGCAATAACGACACTGATAAATGAAGAAATCATAGAGACGTAATTAAAATACAGAAGTTGAATGCAAATAACATTTGGCAACAGAGCAAGCAGATCTTCACATGACGAAAGTCAAATTTAGACCTGTTAACCTGATAGGAAAAGAAATTTCCCATACTGCTTTTAGTGTATTCTAAGACTGAATGACTGTTTTAAAGCACTTTGAGGTACAAGGTGATTAGGGGAGGGATGGTATTCTTTTGTGTTTAGTCCAGCATGGATACTTACGTCTTCTCAACAAACATGATTAATAATATAGCGTTAGACTTCGGTGTTTAATTACTCATACAGCCAAGGTTATTTCACAACATCTCACCTGAAATACTAATCCTAATATGCACACAAGTTGTAATTCTCTGAATGTGATGTGTTACAGTACGTATGAGTTGTCAGGCCAAAATGATAAGTAGGCTACCATGGCTGGAAAATATCTTTTTATACTTACCATATCTTGGAGAAGTAATGGAATGCAATCAAATTTTGTGAAGGAAAACATGGGTAAAAACCTCTCTGGCAACTGTTCAGGGAAGAATCTATTCATTGCCTGGATACGAAAGGTTAAGTATATTATATAAAAGAAAACCTGAAACTTGTTGAGAATTATGGTTGGGCGTAAGGAATAAAAAGGACTCAGATGTAATCAGTTGAATATGCATTGCAAGACTAGCTCAGCACATTTTATTACCCTAGGCCGAAAGAAAAAAATGACAATCAAAAAGGCCAAGTATGAGAATGTAATTGGTTTGCTTGCATAGTTCCAACAAACCTAAAGGTATGAAAAGACGTGGGCCATTCTCTCAGCTCAATGGAGGAAATCTTGGATATCAATAAAGTATGCCAATTTTATAATGTATTACTAAATGGTGGAAATGATAATTAAAAATGTTTATTAGTGTCATCATTGATAAACTGCCTTACAATAAACATTCTTTTGCAGATTCCTATAAAGTCAGAAAAGGATAATGCTGTTGAGGATCCACTACAACATGATGTGTGCAAGAATGTGAACAGTGACCACAGTAGTCGGCCCAGCTCAGAGGGCCTCAGTATTCATTATAAGGTGAGGAGGGTATTAAAAAATAAAAGTTCAGTCCCATTTTATAGGTTACTTTTGCACAGATTTTCTCTTGGATCTCTTTTCTCTTGGATTTTCTCTCTCTCTCAGATTCCCTCTATCTTTATTTCATAACATTTACTCACATTATTTGTTCCCTCATGTTCAGTGGAAGTTTTCAGAAACTACATTAAGTTATTTAACTAACCTAATAATCGAAGCTCAATTCTCTGCTGGTAACTAATTAGCATGTAAATCAATAGTTTTATGACACTGTTGGTTAGATCTACCTTGATTTTGAACATATAATGCCAGCCAACAAACTGTGGTTGTAGGAGGAGTTTGAAGACAAATATTCATCAATCAGGGTGACTTCTGGGTCATGCATCCTCAGGAAATGAGGTAAAGAGATGAGCTGCAATTCCGCTGATTAAATATTTATCTATATGATCCAATTTTGATGACCTATATGATGGTCAGTGATCAGCCTAGCAGAGAAGCACTGTACTTACAGAAGGGGAGGGTAGGTGGTGGGATTTGACAGAGAAAGGAAGGAGACTTGTGAAAAGGCTCTAATTGGAGAGTTGGGGTGAGAATATAGGTAAAGTACGATGGTTTAGTGCGTTGACAGCAAATTTTTGGATATAGATAGGAAAGAATTCATTGTTACTATGTGGGAAGCGCAGAAGATGGGAGCAGGAAGATTACAATGTTATGTTCAACAAATGACATTTCCCAGAATCCAAACAACTCAGAATTTCCAATTCCTACAGTGCATCAAACTTGGGCTCTTTACCATCCATGTGTGGTATTTTTGGTGTGAAATCACTATTATTTATGTTTTCTAAAAGATATTTTGCAAAGTGTGATGTGAGTTTGTTGCATATGAAGTAAGTCTCATTCTTTCATCCTTATGTTAAATGTTCTTCCAGTCTGCCTCATGTATACGAAATTGCAATCATTACATTGAAGTTTGTAGACCCCATTTAGTTTCATTTCATCAATTTTCTTTGTGTAAGCCCAATAAGTATGTCATTTAAATTAAATATGCTGTAAAATGCAGCTCTAACCTTATTCTTATAGAGGAAGCCTAGGATTTTAAGGGAATATTTACCCAGTAATGAAAGCCATTGTCAGCTGCCACCATCTTTCTCCTAAGTAACAATCCTGTACGTTTCATCTTTACCCTTTGTATTTTTTCCACTTTCAAGTGTGTCCATGAACATCTTAGAGTAATGATTTTTGTTAGCTATCTGTTTAACCCTCTTAGTGTGGTGGGCCGATATTTGGGCCAATATAATAATAATACTCAACTTTTTATGCTGTAATAATAACTTTAATTTTCAGTCAAAGTAAAACCCTTGTATCATTATTAATTAGTTGACCTTAAATAATATAAATGAACTGCATATGTTTATACAAAACTATAACGTAATAATGTTTTTTGTAATGTGCTACATTTTATTAAATTACCCTCCCCATTTTTTGCTAGTACCCCAGAAAGAAGGTTAGGACTAAGAGAGTTAATAGTCTGTTGTTCATTGTGTTAGATCACGTCTGTCATGGGAATACAATATAACCTGTGTATCATAGGTTGGAGCACCACTAGTTTTTGGGAAATGTGTCTTGTATGTGAATAACTTGGTCTGTGAAGCTTGTTTTCCTGAAAATGGATAAATCAAGTCGTCTGTCTAACATTTTCAAAATCGGATCGAAGGAATTAAGACACTTATTTTTTCAAATTCAAGGGTAAATTGAATTTTTGCAACCTGTGAATTTAATGACATCACTAAACAATGTAATTTTCCCTCTGTATATCCCTGCAATGGAAAAAAATGTTAAGTAAAGTCTCTTATCAGTCTCCTATAACATGAATCCATTTAAAAATTTTCAATAGAAATTCAGTGGATTGGATGTACTCAGTGGGTAATGCACAGGAACTGGGATTCTACTCTCTGACAGTGTATTGATTTGGTTGCATGTCACTGATAAGTCATCTGTTCTCTCTAGTCGAGTCATTCCCTGCCCCTTTCCAATCCCTTAACCAATTTGCTGATTTCAGACCTTTTGTTGCAAGTGTGCAGTGGGATACAAGGAAACTGTACTATTGCGAAAACCAAAGATAATGTAAGAGGTTTTAAGTGAGGAATTGGTTTTTGGCTTAACATTTTGGAAAATATCAGTGTAGTATAAAGGAAAAGTAGACGTATTAAGAAACACTTACTATTCATTGACATAGCTCAGGATGTGTCAACACCTGGGTCATTCCAATCAAAATCAGTCGAATTTTCATTTTACACCCTGTGTTTTAGTAAAAAGAGTCTAAGGGAGGAGAGGATCAAGGCAGGGAATTCCAGTTGTGACCTTCATCTTCCACCTATACCAAGTACCATGGGGTTTTGGGATGGAGTTCCTACAACTATAGGTCATTAATTGCCATGCATGACAGGACACCAGGGACTCATGAAGGCTTTGCTTAACGTTCATCATTAGCAGATGGTTTAGAATAACTTCCAATTTTTGGCATTGGGAAGTAGAAGATTTTTTTCTCCTTGACTATGTCTGCCATCTACATAATACTGAGTAAGCCTCTTTAAGAATGTTAGAAAGAGATTGATTACTCACCCACATGGTCTCCCTTAATAGATCCAAGGATTAAGAACTAGCAGCGAAGACCTTAGCGGAATCACCCACTGAAATTCACAATGGCAGAATTTCCACTAAGAAAAAATTCAATTGAACTACCAAGGCTTCCTACCTCAATTTTCAGAGTACCTTGCCAGCAGTCCATGTTTCTAAGTTTGATACTCAGTCCAGGTGGATTTTTTCCCTTGTGGAAATTATGCTATTGTCCATAAATAGACTGAATTGATAGAATTGGAATTCATTCTATAGTACTCATTGAAATTCTATTCCATATCAACTCTATACAATGTCAAGAGTTGATGTACTTGATTGAATGATACTTATCTGTGAAATGTCTCATGCATAGTTTTCAGTGCTAAAATCTTCTCATGTCAAGGATGTTGGCAGTTGTCACATTCTATTCCTTCTCAACCATTATTACTTTTCAACTATCATCAATTTTGATCAGGAGTGAATGTTTTTCTTGTTTCATACCCTTATACCATAGACACTGGACAATGGGTGAATGCTATGTGAATATTTATGGATTACCCCTCAGATAAAAATGTGGTTAGTGCATGTGATGAGCTAAGAGATAAAACCTTGTTGACCCATGAAGGTACCCAGTGGAAATGATGTATTAGCCTGCCCAGGTCCTTTGGGGATGTCTATTACTGAACGTGGGAGTGATTGGGTGAGTTATGGTAAAATGTTATCCCTCCATGCTTCTCATTAAAGTGATTCTTTTTTGATGGGAATTATTTTATTGTAAAATACTTCTGATAACAACAGTCACAGCCTCAAAAATTATAATGTTGGAGTGATAAACATAAGGAAAGGAAGATGAATTAAACATCACTCATACTTTGATTCAAAATTGGAGAAATTATATTTGAAATACTTTTCCCAGTATTACCCAAATTTTGAATGAAGAAATTCAATTGACTTGAGCCCAAGACATGGTATAAACTTCTAAGCGCTGTCACAGTCAATTTAGGCCTATTTTGTATTGTAATAATATATATGTGTGTGATCTTTAAATTCTCCCATTTCATAGTAAAAGGAGGTATCTGCAATACCCTGTTGGCCTGTAATGTATGAAATAATTTTAACGCCCCAGAAATCATTGTGTTGCAGGGAAACCAAAACGTAAGGTGAATAATTTACAGCATGAGTGGGATAGATGATTACAACAATTGATGTCTTGATGTCACAATGTAATATGATGCACCATTTGGAATCTGTGCTGATATTCAATCTTTGCTATCCCTCAGCTTAATATCGCCCATAGGTGATTGCCCCACAGTGAAGTTTGTGAGTTGGTACAGTTTTAAATATTCATGTGCTCCTACCATCATTGAGTTGTGAGATCTATTGTAACTTTCTGTACATTTTTGCATCAGTCACTCAAGCATTTCTAATAATTGAAGGGATTGGGGCATTGCTGTTATAATAATTAGTAATTATAGTATTTATTTTGTAATCTTGCATCTTGCATATTTAACTTATTAGTGGTGTTTCCTTATTCTAAAATCATTATGTCTTGCTTGTACACATTATGAATTATTGGGTACTTTGCGATTATTCAATATTTGCTTATCACTGTATATTTTACCAAGTAATCTCTTATATTAAGGGGTATACCTGCAATTAGCCCTTTCGCGCCGGAGTTCTACGCAGGAAAATGCTTTCCTTCTCATGGGTTCCTCCAGAATATTTTTCCACTCCGTGTACGGAGCTCTCTCGAAGCAAGACATCAAGCCGGTATTTCTTTCCCCCACTTTGGGACCGGACCCAGTGGGGTTCCCGACCTTTTCCTCGGCCACTGACCAGAGATTATCTTCGCCCTTTTCCAAAGGAGAACCCACCTCGGCCTGTGTCCGCGGTCAACTATTTTTAATACAGTGATTTTTGTTAAATAAATAATAGTAAGACTTTAAGTGGGGGTTAATGCACAAATAAATTCCTGTTGTTATAAATACCATTTCGTGATTTTAAACGAAATTCTAATGTTAATATTAAGATATTTAGCACAATAGACATAATATCAATGGTTACAATAATAATTATTTATGTTGTTTTGCAATAGAAGACGTCCGCGCATAATCCAACCGTACCTGTGTTTTATATAAAAGCACTTGCACTTTTTTTGGTGCTATACCTTCATCAGGAAACATTTTTATGTAAATATATTCGCAATGGTAGCGGGAGATAGATTTTTCTGCCTAGCAATTATTTATTGTACCTCCCAATATTCCATCACGCACGCATGGGGTTTTCTTCTAGTTTTAATATAAATGATTACAACATAATGATCACTCTTAGCCACATTACACAGAACAAATTTGAATGCTTTTCAGCTTGAAAGATACTTTTTATATCTAAATGGCAGTTACACCAAAAAGATTCAGTTACAAGAAAGTAAAGTTTATTGACTGCTAATGAATTAGCGTAAACCATACCTTTCAGCGGAATTTTCAACCTATAATGTAGATATAATAGATTTCGCAGTATTCTGCATGGTATTACCATTACAGTCGTTTTCCAATATATATTCATAAACAAGTAAAACGGAGAGAAAAATATAGGTACTACCTTATGGTCAAATCATAAAAAAACATACCTCTTAGTTCCTCACTGCAATGAAAAATTCTTCCAAATCGGTTTGATTCTCATTGACAGGTGAACTCTGTTAATAATAACGTTAGTGTTCCGTTTAAAATTTCTAGAGATTCAAAAAAACATAAGGAATTAACTTCTGGAACTCAATAATGCGATTTAGAAACAAATATTATTTTGGTTTTCCCACTGCATAAACAAACAAGTGACCGCGAACAACTGCCTGGTGTGAGGCTCGCGCTGCGAAGAAGGGTCGAGATAATCCCCACCTCTAAGCCGAGGAAGGGTCTTCAGAGCCGCGAGGAAGGGTCCTTTATGACACCATGGACCTTTTCTGCCTACCTGGACCTAGCGACGTTTTAAGACACCCTCCGTTCTCTTGCGTAGCAAAATCTGCGGCGTTTATAGACGGCCTTCGTTCACAGGAGTGAAAAATCAGCGGCGTTTATAAACGGCCTTCGTAGCGAAAGGGTTAAGTGTTACACACATCTTATATATCCCAAAATTACTCAACCTTGTCATTATGTGTTCTACTTTTCAAAAGGTGGTGAGCTAAATAAAAAGGAATGTTATTATTATTTGTTGTCATTATAGGGTCATTTTGTCTCCAATTAAAATATTTCACAGGGTGGCGATCGTCAGGGAAAACCGGGAAAACCTGGAATTGTCAGGGAATTTTGGAAATCTGGAAAAGTCAGGGAATAGTCAGGGAATTCTCGTAACAGTCAGGGAGAAACTGGGATAGGAAATTCTCGTTATTTTTCTACCATTACGTTTACCAGGCTGTCTTTCCCGTCCTTTATTTCACCAAAGCATGTCACAAACTAAAACTAATGTCCGTCGCCGAAGTGCATAGAATAAGCCCCGTCAATTCGTTGAACATTCGGTTGTGAATCAGTCGTACAATGTATCCCTTGTGTATATCCTTAGTGCGATATTTGCCTAGTACTTAGTGTTAAAATTCATGATCACTGTGTATTCTGCTCATCACAAGGAATCCGTGGCTATGTTTTTCGGAAGATTTTACCTAGCGTTTTTTTTAACTTCTGAGAAACAGGTCGAGAGGTAGTTGTAGCACCCTAGATTGCAGTAAATACGTGCTTGCAGTTCTAAAAACACGAGACGATGATTATTAAAACGGTAATACAAGTACGATCACATGTGTAAACAAAATCTTACTTGAGATCATCTTCGATTTTCCAACCCCCTTCGCGAGACCATAAGAAGAGCTCTCCTCCCCTCCCCACCTTTCACGCTCGACGTAATTATGGAATGGCCCCCTTAGCTCCCTCTCGGAGCAATTTAGTCAGGTCACAAACCACCTCAAATATGACATTCCTAAATATGACGCTGCCGTTGTTAATTGCCTCCTGATTTTGCTTGCAGTGGCGCGATTACATTTTGTTTGTTTATACAAATATATTTACATTTTTGGTTCCCTATTACAATCAAGGGGTTATGACCACGTTAATCAAATTGTTATTCGCTTCTAAAACTCGTGCCATTCGATGTTGTTCCAGTCCAAGAACTTGGCTTTGGTTTATATTTTTCGCGTAGCTTAGTGATACTTGTGTCGGAGTCTGCTAGTAAATTAGCCATTGCTTTCCCTTCGATGCCTTTTCAGTATTCTTCAACTTCCCAGAATTACCACGACACGCCACCTCTTCCTTGAAGAATTAGACATTGTCAATTTGTAATTTTACCGAAGGAAACATACATGGCCACGGAAATACGCAAAAAATCTATTAAAAGTCTGTACAATTAGTGTAAGGGCTTAACTTGTGAAGGTACACTATAGTTTTTCATTAGGGCGGAGGTTTCATATATTTTTTCATTCTTACAGCTTTTAATGTATTGATTTCAGCTTTTAACATTTTCTGAGTTTTGACGAGAATTAAATTCAGCAGAAATAAAATATTCCAATAATAGGCGACCTTTTGGCGATCGGTCAGGGAAATCGGTAAAGCCATCAGGGAAAAATCAGGGAAAAGTCAGGGAATTTGAAAATTGATTATCAGTAGCCACCCTGTTTCAGGTCCAGGTGAACTCAGAACCTAGCAGGAATGTAGGTTCAGGAGAAGCAGAAGAATTGCTGGGCATTTATGAAGACTCTCTTTCTCTCAGAGATCCACTTTGCCTGGATGATGTGAAATCTGAGGTGAGTGGAGGACTGTCATAACTGTAGATATACATTTATTTCCACAGTGATTTGGCATACAATTAGGATATTTTAGTGCATACGAGTTGTATAGTAAAATAACTATGAGTGAAAAAAATTGTTAATAGTATAAAATAAATTTCTGCTCAATTACTCAAGCCAATTTATATGAAATGGCCGAGAGAGAGAGATAGAGAGTTTGAGAATTGTCCCGTGAAAATCCAGCCTTGGTTATTCTTTGTACTTTGGATTAGACTTTAAGGAGTTCTTGTGGGCCTATTTTGTAACTTAAGCTCCATGCTATGGTTATCAAATCCTCTGCCTGGATTTTTTTTTCAATTTTAGCACTAACATTGCCATTGCCAATTACATGCCATTTAGAGTTACTAAACAACTCCATAAAAGTTCACAGCTATGACTATATCCTGGAGGTATAAAAATTACTCAGTAAAACAGTCTAAAATTTAATTAATCAATGTTGATCAAGGACTTGGGAATTGGGTGGGAGGGAAAGACAGTTGAAGGGAATGTGGTGGTATTTCTGTCATTGTACCCAATTATTATTTTCTTCTATTCAAGGATTCTTCCGGTTATTAAAGTTTATGATTCCACTTTTCTTGAATGTTTACTAATACATGTGGGACTTAAAATATTCTCCTCTGTGGTTTTCATGGCACATTTACCAAATAGTTGACTTTACGGTAAATTGTCGGATGAGTGAGGAGTACATAATTCTTCTTCAACAAAGCAGTGATGAAATTCGTGTCCTTGTCATATAGTTTTGCCAGCAAGCACGCCTGAAGCAACACTTTCTGAGCTTTACCCAAAAATGATATGAGCAATAAAGCTCTCTTCCGGTCATCTACCACATTGCAAAAATTGGCGTGGACATCAAACTTCTTCAAACATTCTGTAGCAGTATATTTCGAAGGGTCAAGAGGTTTGATCGAGCCCATCACCATTTTGAAAGATCCTTCCGCTACTCCAACTTCCCCAGCCTCACTCATTTTGCAAAGTTCCTTGAATCCACTTTTCAAAATTAAAACATCTCATCAACACGAATCATTTCGCCCTCATCACCAAAACTGTCGTGTCTCCGCTCTCATTAGCTAAAGAATTCTTCAGGATAAGGGGTGACCAAAATAATGCATGCTCTGTATGGTTCTCCATCTTTATTTCACCACATGGAATAAAACGGTACACTCCCATGTACACTTCAGCATTTCCAACATACACATCCCCATTACCAACATAACTCTGAAACACCACAGTTGGGATCAGGTTGGTTTGGTGGCAACATTACTCTCTCCTCCAATAATGAGGGCTCAGGTATGAAATTCCAATCATCTCAATTATTGTGGTAATAAATTAATTTTGGCACTCTAAAGAACAGAATTATTTTGACATGTGCTTGCCTAGTACAAAAATACTTTGGTTTAGATAAGATTATGATCTCCTCTTGGTTCAATCATTACAAATATATTGAGGTCTTCATGTTTGCCAAAGGTTCAGGCTTTCACAATAGCTGATATAACATCATCAAACATTAGATTCTTCAATGAATTATTTTTGAATAATGAAACAATGAATAACTTTGGAATTTTGGAAAAAGGAACATTTTATATGCTGTCAAATAAAGCATGTAAAAATGCACAATATAGCTGCAACTTCCAGTACCAAAGCAAAAATTACCACAGTGAGTATATAAATTTAGACTAAATTCAGGGGATATTATGCAGGATATGATTGTACAGGGTGGCGATTGTTAGGGAAAACCTGGAATTGTCAGAGAATTTTTGAAATCTGGAATAGTCAGGGAATTCTCGTAACAGTCAGGGAGTAACTCAGATAGGAAATTTTTGTTATTTTTCTACATTTACAGGGCGGTCTTTCCCACCCTTTATTTCACCGATACATTTCACCAACTGGGTGAAGTGTTGAGCTTATATTTTATCTGTCTCTGAGTGGTAAAGCATAAATGACTCCTGAATATAATTATGATTTATGGTCGTGTGAATCAGATTTTATGTAATATATGGTCATAATTGGTGTCATTAATATCTTTGCCCCCTTCCAATTACACCTAATTGCCTGATACTTATAAATCCTGTCATAATGGCTGTCACTTTTCAGGTGACTGTAAAGTCAGAGGAAAGTTTTGAACATAATGTTCAGGATAAAGATCCATGCAGTGGTGAGGGTGACCAAAACAGTGAATCAGAGGTATGTATGTCACACGATGCACTTCCAATGTACAAGATACTCAGGTTCACTAGATACTCCCAAGTTTGGTCAACACATTGTAATTATTGTAGGTTTCTATTTGTTTTGGTGGCAACATTATTTACTCCTCCAATCATGAAGATTCGGGTTTGACATTCCCTTTGTCACCCTCATGGACAAAATCACTTGATTTTGGCATGGATTTTAGATCAGAATTATTTTCATATATGGTTGCCCACCACAAAATTTTAATTGACATCATCTATTTTATTCTATTATGACGATTATGATCTCCTCTTGGTTTCATCCTCAGTTATTATCTGGTTATCTGTTCAAGCCAAACGAGACATCATTTCTCAGAGTCCGATATAATATTAGCATACATTAAATACTTCAATGTATAAGTTTTTAATTTATTACTATCAAGAAGTAATTAAGGACCTAAACACTTAGTTTTAACCTCCCCTCTCTTGTCCAATGTATCTCCTTTGCATTCTTCCTATATCCCTCTATCAACTCTGTTGATGAGCCTGAATCCTTCCTACCCCACATTGTCTATGAAACCATTGTGCCTTTTCAGTCGAGGGTGAAGGTGGAGCAAAGTGACAACGAAGATATTGTGAAAGAGGATGAAACATTTGTTGGTGAGGGTGGTGACAGCGGAGAACCAAAGGTATTGTTTTTGTCCTGTTTCTTGCAAATTAGATACCACTAGATACACAGACTTATCAATGCTACTAGACATTTCAGATTAGGATATAATAATGGCAATAGGGATTACTGTATTTGAAAGCATATAAGGTGCACCCTAATTTCAGTAACACATAGAAGAAAAAGGTTTCAATGTGCAGAAGAGCAGAACCAAAATACATAAATTATCATTCCTTTTCAATTTTACATTATTACCTTATTCTAAATAACAAAAGAGATGACACAGACGTTGATGATAATACAGATGGTGTTGAAGTAGGGAGAGCTGTTCATCTTGGGTAAAAGTAGCATTCAGAATTAAGCATTGGCATTTGAACCCTCACTCATTAGATGCAGGGTGATTGTTTAGTCATACTTATGGAAAAAAGGGTCATTTTATATACTATCAAACATGGTAAATAGAAAAAAAATATCCCAGTATTTTAACAGTAATAAATCTTGCGATTACCCAAGTGAATATATGAATTTTGATTAAATGAGAGGAAAATGGTATGTGGGATACAATGGTGTGTACAACAAATGTGATCACTTGAGCTATTATTTTGTTATCACCCCTGAGAGCTTAAGCTTAAATGAAAGCTCAGCTTTCACATTACGTATGGTTTTGTGACTCAGACCTTATGTAATACCAGGATAAATGTGTATCATAAATATCTTGTAGCTGAACTTATAATATGGTGGTAATACTGATAAATATCGAAAAATAGTAGTAAAAGAGTAGTTCATAGCAGATGTTCAGGGTAAAGATACCATCAGCATTGAGGGTGACCTATGCAGCAAATCAGTGGTATCTATGGCTTGTGTCTTACTACTAATACATAAGATACACAGGTTTACAAGGTACTCCCTTTTTTGGCATCACATTACTGTAATTACTACTGTGATCAGTTTGGTGTGGTCGCAACATTAATGTCTCCTCCAATCGTGAGGGCCCAGGTTTCAAATCTCAACCGTGGAAAATAAATTTTTGTTGGTATACTGCTTTCTACATTGAGTTCAGTGTGGAGCAATTTGAGCATAGCATTTAATGGAACTGGATTGAACATTAGTATTTAACATCCCGTGGTACCTTTTGTTCAGTGTATTAATGCCAAGATAGTTTTCTCTCCACCCTCCCTGATTTCCCAAATGTCCCTCCATTTCTATATTCTTGCATATCCCAAACAGTGTGAATGACAAGCTATCTATCTGTTCCTAGTAACCACTGATTATTACTATTAGTGTTCTGCCAGTTAAGGTAGGTTTAGATGTACCCTCGTTGCAGACTGGTCACGAGTTCCTTCATGTTCTGTGTACCATCTGTTATTAAGAATGGGTCATGATTATACTCCTGTTTACTTGTAGTTTGCAATTGTATTGCGGAAAGGGTTGGAAAAATAGAACAAAACTATTTGTTGTCATTGTAGGTGCTGCTTTTTTCACATTGTTCAAGGTTAAGGGCCAATGTTTTATAAAGTTGCTGCTTTATAGACAATTTAAAGGTTATGTGCAAAATAGATTTAGAAAATGCTCTACCACTGAGAAAATATAGAAATAAATGCTCGGTCTGAAATGTGTTAAATGTTCTGATTGCTAATAAAGTACGGTTTCTGATAGAAAAAGGTGTGTAGGTGGCTATTCAGGAGAGAAGGGACATGAGGTCAGTTCAAAAGAGTGCCGATCACATATCTAGTACAGAATTGCAATTAGAAACCAGCAAGTTGATTGTTGCTAGATTTTCAAAAATGTAGGATTTTCGATGATTGTGTATGCTATATATTAAACAGATAAACACAACCGGTACCGGTTTTAAGAGAAGGAAATTAAATACAAATGAACGTGAAATGAAATTTTAATTTTCACCAAATAAATAAAACGGTTGTACAGAATTTTAATAAAGAGACAGTGGCTCTCCAATGCGGTGAATATCCCCGTGTTTTCGGGATCCAAAAACTAAAAACACTGTAAGAACCTGTGAAATTCGACTAACATTTTAGGAAATGGAGCTTAAGTAAAAACCCATAGCTTCGCATTCCCTTTTAACATTTGAAAGGTTAATTTTATGTTTTATTCTGGTGGCGAATATAATGATGGCATACTTCCTGATTTCTTTAGTAAATCTGATCGGATGTTCCACGGGATTTCCGGCAAAACTTAGGAAATCTTGTTGCGGAAACCGGCCAAATAGGTTATTGTTGCCATCTCACTTACGACAATACCTTTTTACGTTCCCCTTCACATCCGCAGTATGCTCCAGTAATTCCTCCTTCTCCATTGCTAATTGACTATCAAAACCCTTTCAATTCACTTCAATTTTCCTCTCCATATCTTCTCTACGTTCTTGCATTTCATCGAGCCGTCTCCGCGCAGTACCAACTTTCCCTTTAACACATACGTACTAGCTCGTTCTGGGACTTAGACAATCGGTTTATTACCTTGCTAGTGTCATTACAGATCCCTTTTAATTTCGCCGTAACGTCGTTTATCATGTCTGTATTAAGCTTAAACTCTGAATACTGTCTTGACGATGAATAGAATAAACTTTGTTACATTCCACAAAAATTTATTAACCAACCGGTTTCGACCTTTGCAGGTCATCTTCACGGGTTTAAGAAGACTGTCGTGACATTAGTATCGCTCGCGGGCTTCCTAACAAATTCAACAACTTCCAATTTACTATCCCCGCTACATCCTATGGTCGCGATGCATCCATTATTTCGATAAAAGAATGGTCTCTAACCTCCTCTGAACTCTTCGAATCTGCACTCGCCTCCCTATACACCAAAAACACGTGCTTTAATGCCATTACACTTTGCTACGTAAAACATTAAACAATTAGGTCCGGAAGACATATGGGTAACAAGAAACACTGCGAAATACCCGCTCTAGATCCATCTCTTACCAAAATGTATTACCTTTTATCTGTACTATCAAAACCATCATTCTATTCTACCCCCCGGGGCATGTACTCAACTCAGGTCACTCACGGTTGCCGTTAAATGTAGCCGTACAGGTCACCAAGCCTACGGTTTTGTATGAATTCCGTCTAGCGCAGCAGGAAAACAGGCCGTGATATAGGTTCTCCGTTGAAATCTCCCGCATGGAAGTAAGTTCAATGGTTATCATGGATCCTTAGATTGAATTCCTTTATCAGCTTTTATTGTATTGGGAAACAAACATTGGTCACCCACAAGGTAACAAAATTCTCCCCCCGTCCTCGGCATTACTAAGTTGCAGATTACAACGCGAGAGAAAAACTTGTGGAAAGGAAAGTGAAACGAAGTGAAAAGGCAACTAATGATGCTAAGTGAGGACACCCCCACCCCATTGACCGCCAATCAAAGGATTTCACGCTTAAAATCCTACCTGATCGTCATTGTTATTTCACGTATGAAAGTGATTGCGGCCAACCCCTCAAAGTTGTAACTGACCAAGGTTGAAGAAACGGAAATACAGATACTTAGCCTCACGTTATCTCGCGTCTGGCTGGTGCCCACCTCGTCCCAGAGGACTCAGGTCTGTCTCACACCGTGGCTGCCGACCAAGAGACTTTCTCCTCCTGCTGTTGATCACGCCACATTATCCGTCTCCTTCCCTAGCGACTAGCTATCCACTGACCCTCTTTCCCAAGAAGCTGCCCGACTTCAACGTCAACGAAGTACGTGGGGTCTCAGGGCTAGGGTCAACCGCGTCACACTGGTGAGCTTCCTCTCTTGGCGATATGAACGTCGGACAAATCAGAGAGAATTGTTTATTTGGAGAGCAATAATTGTAGGCGTTTCGAAGTAATAAGGTTACAGGATATTAAATGCCAATCAGAAATTTGAATTATGTGGAGGCCTCATAATATATGCAGAACAGCTACTACAATTTAGCATGTTCATCATTAAACTCAGAAAATCGTCCACTTCCTAGCTAGCTCAAAGGAAGCCTTATCTGTAAATTATTTGGGTAATGCAAGGATATTTTACCCTCGATAGGCGTCACCCATTTTTTACCCTTTATTCACCCGGATACCTGCGACCGAATGGGGAACTATTGAAGTGCTGCAATAATTGTTTGCTAGATATCACCATTGAGTGCGAAATACATGAGCGTATGGCATTGAGTATCCTGAGTATACTCTTTAGGATTGCTACGAATGGGGAGGCAGCCATAGAGATAAACAAGGAATATTGAAAAGTGGACGGTAATGCGACGCGATCCTGAAAAGTTATTTGATAAAATGGTGCGGTATAACGCGTGCAGTTGCGAATGGTGGGATAGTTTTTTAGTGTACCTTGAGGTTTTGAAGATTGTTCCGATTGTATTAAAAACTCGCAAGGTAATTTAATGTGTTGAAGTAACATATTCCGGGAATGTCTCATAAATACGTTTTCTTATTAGACATAACAATTCCTTCCCTGATATTTCCGATTACTTTCATTTGAAATTTCTGGAATATTTCGGCGGAGAAATGACTATAAAAATTCGTTGTCTTTGTGATTACCTAGTGCATTCTCTTCTTCTAGTCATCACTTCACTCGATGCACTGTAAAAAAAGTTTTGGGAAAATACGATAAGAATCATTGGCACTATAATTGCCAATGAGTTTTGTCGTAAAACTCCAATAAGATTTCAACTATGAATCTTATCGTAAAAGTCCAATGAGTTTTAAACATTAAATCTTATCGTAAAAGTCCAATGAGTTTTGAACATTAAATCTTATCGTAAAAGTCCAATGAGTTTTAAACATTAAATCTTATCGTAAAATTCCAATGAGTTTAAAACATTAAATTTTATTGTAAAATTCCAATGAGTTTTATACATTAAATATTATCGTAAAATTCCAATGAGTTTCAAACATTAAATATTATCGTAAAATTCCAATAGTGTTTAAACATTGAATCTTATCGTAAAATTCCTAGAGGACTGTGAAGGATTCAAGTAATAAATTACAACAAAATGCATACAAATTCAATATCGTTTATTAACATGAATAACAGAAGCATAAAAGACAAATAGGTTTACAAAACACACAATGCTTCCTGAAGGACTCTGGCCCCAAATTTATATTCTTCCCTGAATTTAAGTAATTTGGATGCCAACCCATGATGATAATTCTTTAAAGTCACCTCCGGAAAATTAATGGCCGTATAATAATGGCAATCATAATACTAGCATCTGAAATGACATAAATAACATTTTATTAGCACAGAAAATACACTGCAGTTACAATTGTATGTATAATTCAAATATACAGTGCCCCATTGATCGTGTGTCATTTTTGACCTATAATTTTAGACACTTTCCTTCAAGCCACATGGATGAAATTTGGTACCTGGCTAGAAAAATGTTGTAAGTTATGTTGTGCCTAAGCAAAATATTAAAAATATGACCTTTGACCCCAGAAATATGTTAAAACCTAAAATCCAAATTTGTCTTATGGGCTTTCAACATTACAATAATCTAAATACAAAAAAAGACAATTATTTAGCGAAAGTTTCAACTAAGAGGTTTTTGAACACGAAGAACATGGTGGAAGAACTTTTGAGTTCGAAAATTTCAACTGTGACCCCTGCAAGGTCACAGTCAAAGTCACAGGGTTTACAAAAAATGAATCACCACTACACACATGTTGATAGGTTTAAAAAGGTGCCAAGGTAAAGTCTTCAGATCCCTTTTTTCATCCCTTGACCTTTAAGGGTTACTCAGGGGTCAAAGGTCATAGGGTTGACAAAAAGTAAAATGAGGCCGCAAACTTGTCAAATCATAGGTTTAAAAGGTGCCAAGATCAATCGTAAGGCCTTCAGATCCCTCTTTTCTTCCATTTACCTTCAAGGGTATCAGAGGTGAAAGGTCATAGTGTTGAAAAAAATTGAAATGACGCTGTCAAATCATAGATAAGATGCCAAGGTCGATTAGAAGGCCTTCAGAACTATCTTCTATTCCCTAGACCTTCAATGGTAACTCAGGAATCAAAGGTCACTTGAGTGACAAATTTTGAATCGGGACTACAACGAAGAATTTCTTTTAAAAATGACCAATATGATTGTAAAAATCCTTCCAGGAAGTCTCTGACCTGGAACGGTTGGGCAGGGGCTAAAGGTCACCAGGTGTGGAGAAGAAAACATTTCTGGGCATCTAAGAAATAAAGAAATTACAACGTATGCAGAGTTCATATCCCCGAATATGCTGGAAGACACATTCACACACACTTATCGGGCGAATTCAATTGGGCCTGGCATAGAAAGTAGGGTATGTAGAATAAGTAAAAATTGATTTTTCATTCTTACTGCTTCGATATTTTCATTTTAAATTTTAATAATCATTTAATGTTGGATACTTAAAATACACTTTTGAGTAAAGCATAAGATAAATTTATTCTTAATTGAATAAAAGAAATTAACTTGAAATCAGTGGAATTTTTTCATTGATTAGTAAACTCGAAATCACCAACTACCATATGACCCAAAGGGTTAAAGGAACGACAGTTGGGATCTCAGCACCTTAATATTGACTTTGGTAGCCCAAATAATCTCAGATTCATCTTATTTGTATCCCTGTCTTCCCATTTCGAACACCTGTGAACAATGATCTGAGTGGAGCTCTCCGAAGATAGGAGACAAGAAACAACACCAACGAACTTCACTATTTCTTCACCCTTTCGAAGCTAGAATTCGACATGTCTGTTGACCTAAATTCCTAGGTTACACCTAGTGATATTTTACCCTTGCCCCACCGTTCACGGTCAGATATATCATGGAGGGACTATCGTATGTGGCACTCTTATAAACGTTTGGTTTGACATGTTTGTAGCCTCATTTCACTTTTTGTCATCCTTGTGACCTTTGACCCCTGAGTAGCCCTTGACGGTCAAGGGATGAAATGAGTGATCTGAAGACCTTAAAATCGACCTTGGCACCTTTTAGAAACCCTGATTGGACAGGTTTGTAGCAGTGATTCATTTTTTGTAAAGCCTGTGACTTTGACTGTGACCTTTCAGGGGTCATGGTTGCAATTTTCGAACTTGAAAGTTCTACCATCGTGTTCTTTGTGCCCAAAAACCTATTAGTTGAAAGTGTCACTACATAATTCTGTCTTTTTTGTATTTCGAATATTTTAACATTGAAAGCCCATAAGGCAAAATTTGGATTTTAGGTTGGACCCTATTTCTGGGATCAAGAGGTTATATTTTTAATATTTGGTTAGACAACAAAATTTACAACCTTTTTCTAGCCAGATACCAAATTCCATCCATGCGGTTTGAAAGGAAGTGTCTAAAATTACAGGTCAGAAATTACACACGATCAATGGGGTACACTATAAGTTATATTGCAAAAAATGTTTTTAGTAAATTGAACATTTTCACACATTCTCATTTTCACAAAAATATTCAATGTATTGTAACACATCACCTTTAAAAATTACTTAACGTTTTCATTAAGTGTTAGTCTGGAATTGATGGTTGAAATGCACTGGTAAATTATAAACTTTTGTTCTCATAAATGTTGGGCTAAGGTAAGAAATTTTGGATCTGTGGTAAAGGATGTGTATGTTATCAGTATTCCTTATACCATGAATTAATTCTCATTAATTATCTCTTTTCCAGCCTAACTTTACAGCATTAACATTCATATGAATGTTAATGCTGTAAAGTTAGGCTGGAAAAGAGATAATTAATGAGAATTGTAGTGTTATATGTATACTCAAGTTACTGTTTATAAATTAATTTTTCAAGAAGTGGCTTGGCAATGGAAATGATATTCCCATTATGCATTTAATAGTTAAAATTTTTAATACTGTGAAAATTGTCCCAATTGATATACAATCCAATAATCAATAACAAAAACTCACCTAAAATGGCCTTATACGTTGGGGCATATAATTCAGGGCGCCGAGGTCCACTCCTTGAATTGCGTGTCCAATGGTGAACATTAGAGAAATGCATCCTTAGTAAATACTTCCTCTAGGAGAACCTATGCCATGGTAAGCCTACTCGTGTGCTTCACTCCACACTTAATACCCATGTATGACGTCTTGCTCAAATATATTTTTGAGCCTGGCATCAATTCCTGCAACTACCATTTAAAACATCAGTATAGAAATTCATGAATAACAGAAAACTTCAACACCAAAATTATAGCTATGATTGCAGCCCAAGAAAACTTAACAGCACTTAGAAATCAGCTTAATAAACAACTGCAGTGGTTTGCACTAACTGACATTCACGTAGCAAGTGTAAAAAGTTACATCTCAGATTTGCTGCAACATATAGGTTTTGATATTTCCCAATTTCCCTGACTTTTTCCTGACCAACATTTAGATTTTTACTGACTTTTGGAAATGCAATAAAGAGACAAAGTCCGCAATTCTGCATGAGAAGGGAGTGAAATATTGGCATAAATGCATGACTAGGAGAGTATTTATTATTATCTTATAAACAAAAATTCAGGTACAATTGTCAAGAGCACATGAGTTTAAGTAAAAATTAAATTAAAAGTAAAATAAAATGCTGGTAATTGCACATAAAAATATGGTAGGTCAACAATCAAAAAAGATGATTTATTGCAGGATATGATCTGTACAAGAAAATCCACATTAACAAAAATAACCCCAATAAGATGTCCTAAATGACCCATAAGGCTTCTGAAAAACAAAGACTTTAAGCAATTTGATTTACTTCAGGAACATATTATGATATAATAAAACGAACACTAACTAAACTAAGGTAAATGAGGGAGTACTTAATAGACCATGTGCCATTAATTGGACTTTTATGGAATAACCAATAAAATAAGCCTTTCTCTGGTCCAAATATTGTAAAGTAGTGGGAAATTACAATCCTACCATCTAACTATTAAGAATAAAATGTAACCATGTTGAAAAAAAATACTGACATATTTGACCTGTAGCACTAGTCTTCTTTTGTACCACAAATTGCTTAAGAGACACTTCAGACATGGCTAAATTGAACTTGTAAGTTCCTTATCAGTATTTTAATTGAAGGTCAAGGTCATATGTATAGTTTCCAAATGACATAAAGAGCAAGCACAGTATCATCTAATATAATATCTTTGATACAACATGGCAACATTACTTTAACATGAAATGCAACAAAAGTGAGTACACTGAAATATTTATACCATTGCAGTGATACGATATTACTGCATGTGAAAAATAACACTCAAATTTTAAAAAAGGGAAACACCTCTGCCAGATTTTGTTGTGCAGCCAAACCTTCTTGATTAATGAAATCTCTTGAATTTTGTCTTGGCGAAAACCCATACCTTTTACTGCAAAAATCTTAAATAAATATGTAAGTGACGAGTCACTTCCTCGCAGTCATATTTTCTCTAATTCAAAATGTTAGCAGTGTGATTCTTTAAATTATACACAACTCTATCAAACCCAAAGAATGGTTTCAAATCGCACCATGTATCTTTCCCCAAGATATTCAAGAAAGTTATATGCTCATTCATCATCACTACACTGGCAAGTTATTTCAATTCATTAACATCCTCATCTTTCTCAAAGTTTCACTTACGCTTTTGGACATGCACTTGTACTTTAACTGATGAGTGTCATGTTCGTCTTCTGCTGATTCCCCATCCGGAGTGGATTCATCCCGCTCTGGAGGACGCACATCCACTGGTGAGACGCTGGGGAGCTGAACTTGTGACACTGGCCTCTCTGATTCGCAAGTAATGCGTAACGGATTACTCTCATGAGCACTCTGCCCATTTGCATCTTAATTCATTCGTGTGTAGAGACTCCGGCACTCCTTTATTTAGTCGCCAGCTCTTACCAAATCTGGAAAAAAATAACAGTGGTATGAATAAATGTAGTACGTTGGCTTAAGCCTTTGGCAAACGATCAGGATATTGATATATAAATACCAGTTAAAGCCGTCGTTTCTCCTTTCAGCGCCACGATTTGATCATACAAATCTTGCATCCTTTGTTTAAGGCACCAACATTATTATTTCCCCGAATACCGTTGCACTTGACTTTCGCTAGGATTGATCCCAAGCCATTCCTCCTCCTGCGATCGTGCTTCATCCAGAAACCAAACCTTTCCGGTGATCCCCATCGATGAGCAGGCAATTGTTAATTCAGGTTTACAGCCTACTAAATATAGTCTCATTTAACACTGCAATAACTTAAGTGCATTAGAGTTAAAATGCTGTTTCACAAGAAGCAAATATATGGAAACTTGCCTGATATCCTGAAAATTTTGGCTTCAAAAACTGGGTACCTCGACCTTTTTTACAGAAATCATAAGATTTAACTCTCACTTCAGCCCTCAATTTTAGGCAGGCATCGTTGGCCGAACTTCGCTAATCTTCATCTTCAATCACTTCCAACGCGTCGTCTGCCCTGTACTTCACAAGGAGATATTGGAGATACTCATATTGTAGAACTACAGGGCACTTTCCTCGCGGTAACAAATTACGCACACTCAGCGACATTCTAACAAGAACCATCACGAAACAATAATGGCGGCGCCCGTGGCAAGAACAAAGTACGACATGGAGGCGACTGCAGATCACCTAATAGTTATCAACATCACACAAGATATTTCACATCGAGAAATTTTTTCGCAATTTTTTATGCTGAAATTTCACTTAGTAGTTGATAACTCTTCATCCTTAAATATACATATATGTAATATACATACCTCTTCGAGATTATACATATCACTGGGTTTGCTACTAAGCAATTGAGAAACGTCTGGGAGACGTTGTTGCTCCCCTTGTCTGGGAGACTACGACCTTCCTACGCCTTTCATGATGTTCGGAATGCCAAAGGCTGCTAGGCATATGTCGTAGTTTGGTTGAATAGGATTTAGTTTAGATGTAAAAAATTAATTTAAATTCATTATTCTCAGCGGGCCAAATATAACCTTAGACAACACCGCTTTCACCTATAAGGTCGGTGGAGTGGCTATGGTCGTGGACTGGCGTGTCGAAGGTCGTATGGTCAAATCCTGACCATGGCAATTTTTTTTCGTCTCGGTTTCATATATTTTCATTGTTTTCCATTACTTTCTATTGCAGCAGGTCTCACCGGACGAAGGAACATTTTTCTTACCCCTATCTTCGATATATTATACTGACGTCTTATTCCGAACGCGGTAGCGTGACATATAGTAGCTACCCTGGGGTTCGCTCACTAATTTACCATTGATTATAGTGATCAACTTCCTAATCACCGTGGAACAAAACGATTTCATATGGGTGCATTCACATTAATGCTTGCGGTTTTTGTTTCCTTTCCATATGTTCAAATGACACACAACATCGCCGGGAGCTTCCATAATAAATGTCATTTTCATTCCTTCATACACTGGCGTGTTATAACTAACGAATTGGGGGATACAATGTATGATTTCTGTGTATTTCACTTAATAGCAATTAGGAATGAATAAGCAATAATTTAGGAACAAAAAATACTAACCTTCTTTGGAAAATTTCCCAGATGCACTTGGATCACAGGAGCTAATTCCTTCGGAAACAATTCTTCCAGATAGATGAGCGATGGATAAACGCCAGATATCAAAATCATTTTCTTCCACTCACGTTCAGGCAGCCAATTTTGGGTACTGGTGGTAATTAGCGACCCTGCCTGAGATGCGATGACTATACCGTCTACGTGTTTCAGGCATAGAACCAGTCTTGTCACCCTTGTCACCCCTGTCCAAATACGTGGTCGACGTACGGCAAAGCCATGGCATATTGCAATAGCAAGGGAGCGCTTGGACAAGGGGGAGAAGAAAATAAGAAGACCGAAGCATTGTACATCGGCTTCTCGGAAAAAGCCATTAGCCTCCGGGCCGGAGGTGGGGGAAGGCCTCGCGCTTATACAGTAACCTTTGTTGGGAAAATACAATGATATTTAATGTGTAAGCCAGAGACTGAATTTTCCAATGACATTTATTGTTTAAATCCTAGCAACCAAAATTTTCCAATGATTCTCATTGTATTTACCCAAAACATTTTTTACAGTGTGCATCGTTGCAGATTGTCTCCTTTCCCAGTTCTCAATGAGACCAAGAGGATTTCATAAGATGAAAATGTGTACAAGCATCACGTTTTTTTTGTTCTATGTCCTCGAAGGAAAGATCTAATGCGAACAAGAGTTAATTAGGAATGGTGTTTTACGCCTTTGGTACTTATTAGGGAATGAATTGGGAGATTTTTAGCAACTTTTAGATGGTATTTTATATTTCTTTTTTTTCTCAGAAGTCCTTTCAAGGCAACGCAGGACAAGTCCAGGATTTTTCTGAATTACGCTAAAGTATTATGAGATAAATTGCTCTCTATCTTTTGTTTCAAATATTTTGCGAAGTTTTTCGTTAGTGTTAAAATGTTTGCTTTTGTATCAATAACTTAGGTGCTGTTGTTAATTTTCTAAATGGTGTTTTGTTACTCTTTATTTATTTCATTTTTTGACTTTGAGGAATAAAATTTATTCGCGCTGAAAGCATGTTGCAAATTTCCTTTAATCGTACGCACTCACGCCAGTGAATTCCTCAACTATCGATTGTCCCTTGGTTGCAGTATATATCGATGGTACACTGTCTTTATAGATAGTTTTTCCTACACTCGCCTGGTGGCTCTGTCGTTGGTAAAAGAAGTTTTACCCATAAAATTGCTGAAATTCACCACCTGTTACTCAATATTTATCCAAATTCCTTCCGGGTAAAATATCCATTACCTCGGCTTTCATCTTTTACCAGCGTCGTTTCCATGGAAATAATGGGTAATAATCGGGTAAATAGGGAGTGTGGTGGCTTAGTGGGTAGAGCGCTTGGCTACTGTACGAAGGGTCCCGGTTTCAAAGCCGGGTGTAGCCTTTGGACGCCCCCGAATGAAAAATACTCAGAGTGTGATGTGGCCCAGGGAAAGGAACTGGCCCCCCTACCCTGAATGTGTGAAATTCCCACGCCTGTGGCTCAGTCCGGGGTGAGCCATACCCTCACCGATCCAAAAACCATTCTTCGGGTTGAATGACTGAGTGAATCGGGTAAAGCATCTTTTCTATTAGCTGTGTTGTCAGAGAACTCCAAAGTGGCATGGACATAAACGTACGTATTTTCGAATGAGGTAATAAAATTGAGTGTAACTGTCGATTTTGTTACTACTAGATTTATAGTGAGCGTCGTTTGGAACTTATCTCGTACCCCTCCTCCCGATATGTGGACTCAGGGACCTATGCGATTCGGGCGACTAGTTTTCTAGCAGTAGTTATGGACCTGGTAGTTTGCCGTGGCCGTTCACTTGAGAAAGGGAGTAAAGGATAATAATCTCTCGGGGGAAGGGTACCCACAATAAAAGGCATAAGCTAGAGCTTTTGGCATTTAAACTCCGCGCCAATGGAGTGTTGCCAAACATCCTTTAACTCAGGACTTTGGAAATGCGGCCTGCGAAGTGGTAATGATTTTGTGAACGACTGTACACTATATTACCCAGTTAGACATTGAATGATATATTTAATCAATTGGAAACTCTTTAGATAATTTGCATTTTAACTGAGGACTTTAATAATTTTAACTTCGTAGGAATAGACCTAAACACAAGTTACTTCGGATGTGTATTAGACATAAGGAAATTCTTAATTATAGATGAAATTTAAAAGTCCTCTTGCATGTGCGCATTCAGAGCACTGATCAAAGTAACGATCATCATATCGTGCTCTCCCAATGCAGGTTGGTGATTTGAAACATGATAATATGTATACATTAGCATAACATTTACCTTTATAAGCGCTTATTAGCTTGTAACTTAAAGCTCGTATGTTAAATCTTAAAAATTTGGCTAACAGCATTAAATTTAGCCAGCCAGTACTTAGTCTCTTATTTTTCTGAACCTTAGTATTGTTTCAGTTTCTCCGGCCTACATCGTGTGATGTGTGAAATTTTTTGCATTTTTTTCTCTTTCCTTATTTATCTTTCATATTCCACGATCAGTGATTCATAGTGAATCCCCGTTAAATTTATATTTATATTTAATTCAGGGTCAATTAGGGTTCACTTGAAAGATGTGCATTCCGTTTCTCATTCAAGGCGGGTGATGTGACCATCCATGGCATGGAAGTTGAGTCTTCTGCAATTGAGAAGGATGGCGCTGGAAATTGTGTTAGTGGCAAAGGTAAGCATTGAGTAAAGAATGGGCAGTCATAGAGACTTTGGTGTTTTTCAAAGAGGAACTTAGAAGGTTGGTTGTAGATTGTATTTTTGGTGTAGTGACTCTCAAGGAGGCTCTAAGGAACCTCCTTATCCATTGTGCCAGCCATCCTTCAGGTGAATCACCCATAAAGGCCAAAGTCCTTGCTGATAGCCAAGGGTCCCCTTTTGGTAAATACCAATCCCCCCTGGCGTCCGTTAATATTGTACCACGCCAACTGAATTCATTTTAAAAATTTAAAATAAAATATTTTTTCATAGAATTTAAATTTAATTTTGACTATTTTAGCAAATACCTTGCAGTGCTCTATGTTGGAAAAAATTGTCAAGATCTGAGCATAAATTTCGGCTTTTTTTACTCTTGGATCACGAAACGCAAAAATTGAGGTAATAGTGTTAACATTTATGTTAATATGGAGGGAACATTCTCTTTGTGTTCGTCGCATGAAATACCACTGTAATTTATACGTTAAAGTTTTCGCTCTAGTCGTTTTTAGTATCATGTGGGCAATTGGTTTCAATTAATATTTGAGATATATATGAGTCGAGGACTCTTGGAGAATATGATAATAATCTATAATCGGCCTTAGAAGTAGTGGAGTAAAGGGGAATGGGGAGAGTTGGATGTGAGGTATGTTGTTCAATGAGGGTTTGTTGAAATATGTTGAGGTTGAAGAAAATTGTGAACCGAGGGTAATGTTTGTGGATAAAACAATAAATTAGTTATCAGTTGATTACTGAATGCCATTATTGAAGCTATAATTCATTGTTAGTGAGAACAGGAAAGAAGCAAGAGTAAAGGTGCTAAAGAATGCATTTGAGGATTGGAAATACGACCTCCTAAAGAGAGAACTATCACAAAAAAGAATCAGTATAGCGAAATTGGATGCTTCTTAGCATTGGTAAATTCATAAATACCTGCTGAAAGGGAAAAGAATTACTGAGTAGAGCACCTTGTAGCATGCTATAATACTTCTGTTTCTGGTGAGATTCTTTTTACCCTTTCATATAAAAATATTTTTCAGGCCAAGAAGCAGTCTCCGAGCAAGATTCCATATCCAGATATACACTATGCCCATTTTTGGCGGAGGAGTTGAACACTGATTCAAACACTGCAAGTGCACCAGGAGATACGGATACTTCGAGAAGGCGATCGCGAAGTGCAATTAGAGGATCAGGTCGAGACATCAGTAGAGATCGGGGTGGTAGTAGCTCGTTTTTTTGTCAGCGAAAAGTAAGGGAAAGATTCATTTGTGTTGAATGTGGGGCTTCGTTCGTCTCCAAGCTGACTCTGTTGAGCCACATCAGGGCTCACCACAGCAGGATGGAGGACACGCTTGCTGCTGGGGAAGGTCAGAAGTTGCTGCAGGATCAGGAGAATGAGCATGGCACCAAATTTCCCCGCTCCTATTGTGAAGAGCTATTCGGCACGTGTTTGGAATTGCGCGGTGAGCGGTTCATCTGCGTACATTGCGGGAAGGCTTGCGCTCGGAAGGCTCAACTGATAAGTCACATACGTTCCCATAGTGGGCACCTGAGCAGGCACATGAGGACCCATGACGGAAAAAGGGGTTTTGAGTGTAAGCTGTGTAGAAAAAAGTTCTCCCAGGACGGGCAGCTGAGCAGTCACATGAAGATCCATTACGTAAAGAGGCCTTTTGAGTGTGAGGTGTGCAACAAAAAGTTCTCTAGGAAGGATACCTTGAGCCATCATATGAGAACCCATGACGGCGTGAGGCCTTTTGAGTGTCAGGTGTGCAACAAAAAGTTCTCCCAGAGTTCGCACCTGAGCAGTCACATGAGGACCCATAACGGCGTGAGGCCTTTTGAGTGTCAGGTGTGCAACAAAAAGTTCTCCCAGAGTGGGCACCTGAGTAGTCACATGAGGACCCATGACGTAAAGAAGCCTTTTGAGTGTGAGGTGTGCAACAAAAAGTTCTCTAGGAAGGATACCTTGAGCCATCATATGAGGACCCATGACGTAGTGAGACCTTTTGAGTGTCAGGTGTGCAACAAAAAGTTCTCCCAGAGTGGGCACCTGAGTAATCACATGAGGACCCATGACGGAAAGAGGCCTTTTGAGTGTCAGGTGTGCAACAAAAAGTTCTCCCAGAGTGGGCACCTAAGTAGTCACATGAGGACCCATGACGGAAAGAGGCCTTTTGAGTGTGAGGATTGCAACAAAAAGTTCTCTAGGAAGGATACCTTGAGCCATCATATGAGGACCCATGACGGAAAGAGGCCTTTTGAGTGTGAGCTGTGCAACAAAAAGTTCATCCAGGGCGGGCATCTGAGCATTCACATGAGGACCCATGACGGAAAGAGGCCTTTTGAGTGTGAGGTGTGCAAGAAAAGGTTCTCCCAGAGTGGGAACCTGAGGAGTCACATGAGGATCCATGATGGACAGAAGAATTTTGAGTGTGAGGTGTGCAAGTACACGTTCCTACGTAAGGTTACCTTGAGTGTTCATATGAAGACCCATAGCGGAGAGGCCTTTTGAGTGTGAGAAATGCCACAAGAAGTTCTCACGGAAGGATACTTTGAGTGATCACATGACGGAAAGAGGCCTTTTAGGTGTGAGGTGTGCAAGAAAAGGTTCTCCTGGAGTGGGAACCTGAGGAGTCATATAAGGACTCATAACAGATAGAGGTCTTTTGACTGTGTTGTGTGCCACCAGAAGTTTTCCCAGAGGGGTAACCTGAGTAAGTCATATGAGGACGCATAAGCGATAGAAGCCGTTTGAGTGTGAGCTTTACGACAAAAAGGTATCCCTCAGAGTGGTCACGCTCAGTTGTTCAAGTCGTAGTCAGATCATAGGAGATGCGTAGAGGGGCATAGCTATAAAAAGACATTCATGTGTGATGAGTGCTCGAAAGCGTTCAGAACTATATAAGTACACTGTGAGAAAACATGTCCTACTACACTTTTGGGAGAGGACTCTCTTCTCACCTCCTGCAGAGCGTGCGTGCGAGGTTAGTGTGTCATCATGTAAGCGTGAAGGTGTGCATACTCTCCTGAGTAACGTGCGTTCCTCTGGTGGGGGTGTATCTATAATCAAGGTGTTTGAAGAGACAATAGAAACTCAAGTCCTGCTGTCAATTTGCTTCTTTATTTTTTCTTACAACCCTTGTAATGCCTCACCTTTAACACCAAATGTGTTCCTCTTCGTTCCTGCAACGCCAAAATAAGGGTGAAATCTTCCCGAAAAGGTAATAGTAAAATATACTAAAATTATTGCTGTCAATGCTCAGAAGTCATCGCTAGCTGCAGATCGGATGTCGCGGCGGCCTTATTTTGCCAACCCACCACGGTATCAGTCAATTCGATCTTCTTACATCACCAAAAATAGGAGTACATGTTTTACGTTAGTTACGACAAAAATAATTTTTGAGGTACAGGAAAGGCTAGCCTTGGTCAATCAATAAAGATATATTCATGGAGAAGAGAAAAGTAACATACCGTTAACTAACTGCATCGGGTTGGATGCATGAGAGGCCGTATTCTCATCTTTCTTGGCCCTGTTGGGCATGCATTGCTGCGCCATCTGCTCACCAATGGTTGAGATGTCACTAACTTACTTCAATTTCTTCGTAAGCGCCCCGGTCCCTCTCATTTCGTTAGTACAGCTCCAATACTGACTCACAAAACTCTCTTAACTTTACAAACTCGGACCGCCTCAGTTTCGTCATCATCCTTATATTTCATAAGCCCCCACTAGTCCGAACGCTCAGGAAAATTAGTCTTTGTCATTAGCAAATTCACAAATAAAATCTTTTCCATTTACTTTGCAACTAGCAGGACAATCACAGGCAACACTTCTGGGAAGATGGACAATACTGATAGAATCTAAAATTGCGACTGATTTAACTGCCTTCAGTGAGGTCGGAAGCTTTAAACCGAACTAATAATTCGTACACGCTAGTAACCGTCCACCAATGTATTTTAAAACTGAACAGTTTCTGGAGGCACATTGTTTCCAATAAGGTTTGTGTGTCGAAACTGGTATGGCGGCATGTGTTTATTTTGTTGTGCTCTGGAATAAATATGCCAACCCGCTCTTCTCGCCTCCAGACACTCCACCAGAGAGTGATAAAAGAGCATGAACACTTCCTACCTTCGCAAAAGAGTATTACGAGGGTGTGCGGGAGGTGCTAGCTGAACACCACCAGAATGTGACAGCAGTGTGAATTCATTCTTCTCAAATGCGTAAGTGAGTAAGACGTGGTGTTCGGTAGGCACTCCGCGAGAGCGTGAGAAGTATACGAACACTTCGCACGAGAGTAATAGAGGTAGGTGCGGTCGGCGCTATTCCAGAGCGTGCGACGCGAGTATTTATACTTTCCGCACACTGCCTCTGGGGAGTAAGAAAGGAAGTATGAAGAGAGCTGTGCCAGAGAGTGAGAAGAGAGTGCCACACACTTCCCAATTACATTCTCGAGAGAGTTAGGAGAGTGCGAAGAGCGTGTAAAGGGGGTGAAGAGAGTGCAATACTCTAGTTTCACCCTCTCGGATACGTATTTCTGTGCTCCTTTTTTTGCCAGGGCAGCGACGGCATATCGAGATTGATCGTAAAGCACATCGTATATGAGCTTAATATCAATGACAAATACCTGTGTAAGAACCGTCTTTCTAAAGATACAGAAACCACTGAAGATGCCATGGCTTGGGGACCGGAGGCCGCGAGTAATTATGCATCTCATAACCCAGAGACGTCCGTTTCTTCGTATGAGTGAAGGTACACCCCTACCTAATTGGTTGGAACATCTTCATCAGGCGTGGTAACATTACTTAAATTGTCTAGTTCTGCGGTATTAAAGACAAAGAAAATCACTGCATTAATGTCCCGAGTAGTCGCAGTTCGGAACACGTGCTATAACTCCCGAGAACATTTCCGAGGTAAAATAGTCCCGCAATGTGATCTAAGGGTGAGGACTACCCGGGAGAGGACATCAGTCGATTACGCTTAACCCTGTGCAGCCCCCTGAAGCTTAATGCTATCGCCTTATAGCGAAAGCGTACCATTCGTGTACGGTTTCAGTGTTTCGCCACCAGATGTCGCTACTGCCTAGCGATGCTAGAATTTTTCTGAATGCATTGCTTGCATGTGAAAACATCGGTTAGTAATGAATTGTTTAATTATTTAGTCGCCAGTTAGCGCAATTTAGTTTTTGGCTATTTCAGCAAGAAAATATTTCCAACTCTTGCGCTAATGTCACTGTGAGCTCTTTGTCAAAGAAAACTAGGACAATGCCTAAAGAAGTGTGGTGTACTGTTGTCACATTCATCTTCAGCCTCGTTATATTAAGAATTAAAACCATATTTTTTCGTGGCATTTCACGTATATATAACCATAAATAACGATTCATCGTATTTCTATTATAATGTAACTGATCTATATTTCGACACGCTAAGGTTTCATGATAAAAATAAAAAAAACTGTAGCTAGTACAAAGCCCATATTTGTATGAAATTTTGCCCGTGCTGTGCACAATACTCAAAAATGATTTGCTTGGTAATATCTGCACTGTTTTCACAGTTACAACAGTTTGAATAGAATATGTTAAAATGTCGGAATTTGGACCCCAGGGCCCGAATTCCGACACAGATATGCTTCTAATTCCGACAGTGTGTGGTTCGTAAGTTTAAGAGCTAAAAAGCAAAAAATGAGTAGGAAACTGTAATGAAATAAGTTTTATTTACGCAAAAGAAAGCAATAATTTCATAATATAGCGTTCATGAAAATACTTGAAAATATTTTACTAGACATAGCATTAAGGACAGAAGAAAATTCTACGAAATTTAGCACCTGCACATTCCTCACGGACATACTGTTTGCAAACGCTGCACAGACTAATATCGACACCCTGTCCTGTCTGAAAATGGTGAAATACCGGTGCTCTTTTTTATTGGAAGGCATTTCACTAGCACGCGGCTTGCCTGCGTTTCCAGTTCAGGATTTCTTTTTTCCGGAATGCTTTTTCATCAATGTTGTAATTATTTCCTGGCATTTGCATAACATAGTGTTCAATCACGATACTTTTTAGATTTTGAAAGTAATATTTCACGAGCATGCGTTTTAATTTCATGGCTCTACCTTGGTTCATTCTCTAAGCCCGTATCTTTAATACATCCATGCGTCTATTCAAAAATAACTTCATCAACTTTCTACCAGCTAATCCTGCGTTTTCATAGAAATTATGTGTGATTCCATTGATTTCACAGTAGGCATAGACCCTTCTTCTCAGTCGACCAGTTACCGGCATCCCTACCTCTCCGAAAAAAAAATTCTCCGGCATAATTCCTTCTCTTGATCACAAACCAAAAGAGCAGACGGCCAATATTTTTTTGTCATATTATTTTATGAATTAAGAAAATTCGTGCATAACTTGCAATAGTTATTTAATGAATTTTCGTTCTTCTCATTAAATATTTTTATGTAAGGAAACAGCTAATCATTGAGCTCTGAAAAACCACAATAGCTGTTTACAAAAGTAGCACATAATTCAACGATCTCCGGTACTGTTACGTGCGAGTTAAACGGAAATTAAGAGCCGCTAGTCCTTATTCCGACACCTGTCGGAATGAGGGAATCCACGATCTTTCTAACTCACTCTTGAAATTCTCACTGTGTATCCATTATTTCTCCTAACTATGCATGCTGCACTATACAGCAACAATAGGCTGCTAAGCGATATAAAATATATATCACTTTCTAAAAATGAAACACAGAAAATTGGTTAAAATGACACCTCAAGACGCACGCCTTCCGCACTAGAACACAAAATGTGCACTAATACAACCAGCGCCACACCTAGAACAAGGTAACTTTTTGTGTCTCCTCGTTGATAGACGCCAGTCCCATATTTAATGACAACTGTCCACCAATTTCAGTACTTTTAGCAATGCACCCGGGTGTCGGAATTATTCCCGTGTCGGAATATGGCGTAGGTACGTTATATCATCCAGACATCCACCCATCTATAATGTGGTTGGATTTCTCTGTCGGAAATTCAGAGAATTTGTACACTGCATTGATTGTTCCAGTTCTTTGGATTAATAAAAATGTAAAAGTGACGTCAATATGCTAGCATTGTTGAATTCTAGGAGTTCTATTATAAAGCAAAATAACCTTTACATTATGCTGAGGCAAGTGGAGCATATCCTTATTAGCAATATAATGTTTCCAGATTGCTATTCCAGAACATTAGAATTATGTTTGGACAATATGTGTTTTACATTTCCCTCTGAAACACATGGGACTGATATGATAACACATATTTTACATTATTTCATTTTAATGAGACTTAGGCAGCGGCCGATAAATGCCGACTTAATTTTTAAAAAATCAGTCTACCGAAAAATCCTCTCATTTTCATAAAACATGATGCAATTTAAAATTTTGATTTGCATTTTACATTCAATGTGTTTAAAAATGTTTTGTTTGACAATAAAATAAAATCAGTATCTTCTCCGAATCATGGATTTCCTTGTCTCATCTTATCTCTCTGTACCACGTAGGAATTTTCTGAATATGTTGTGTGAGCTTGAAATGGTAAAAATACATTATTAATAATTGCTTCTGAATGTATATGATATTGCCACAACGCTTGAATAGTTTTTTAATGTCGTTAAAGTGCTGTGAAGGTAAAGCGGAAATATGCCTCAAAGTATGAGGTTCTTAAAGTTATAAAAGGATACTCTTTATCAAAGTAATTTTATAACACTATCACGCGTGTTGAAGACAAAACTCAAGCTTATGTTTTTATTAGGTACTACACTTATAATTGGCATTAAAAGGGTTTAAATTAAATTACAATTAGCGCGTGTCAACTTTTCCTTAAAGGTTCGAATTTAAATAATTGAAATTTACTGGTTAAAAATGCTTATTTTACTTAAATATTCTGATGATGTGATATTAAATATAAATACTAAGATGTCCTTCCGTTGGTATTATCTCCTGTTAACAAAACTTTGCCTCTCTGTTAAACTTACTTTGATTTTTAAGGATTCCGCAAACCCCTATGCACCTATAAATGTCACAAAAAATTGGCGCGCCTCCTATGACCTAATCATACGTAACAATACGAAACTTAGAGAGAATAAGAAACAAACTTAGCAATGTTCAAACGCTTCTCTGCATTATGACGAGAGAAGCTGAGATAATTTCAAATCCACCATAATGTTTTGTTCCAAAAATGCAAACATAGATGCGAGATTTGTACACTTGTCACCCACTTTTTCCACCCACTTGCAGCGTAAAATTATTTTTTTTCGCGGTGGATAGAAATTGAAAAATTAGTACGAGTAGATAAGGTGTACTCTGCTTGGGTTTCAAATTTTTGGGGAACCATATTTTCATTCCAGCAACTCTTTAAATAAGATTATTTCAGTGCAACGCTCAAAAGGTAGCATCGTTAGATGCTAGCGACAACTTGCGGCAGAAGAAGGAAACCGTACACTAAGGGTACGAATTTCTTTGTTGACATTCCTATCCTATATATTAATCCGTGACCCTGTGTAACCCATTGCAGTTCTCAGGTAACATGCAACGTAATTTTGTTTACTATCTAATTTGAATTCATTTATTGACCATATCATTGAATCAAAAAGGGAACATTTGGATATCCACTAGATATCCAAAAAGAATACAATTGGATATCCAAAAAGAGGACATTTAGTTATTTGATATCATGGGCATCCATTGTGGATATCCATTAGATATCTATGTGCTGTGTGTGATAATATATTCCTGTGAGTTATGATATTGTTTTGGTAGTACTTTGGCATAATAATAATTAATGTGAATAGATTTAAAACTAATTCAGGTTCATTATATTTTACTGAATTTTAAAAATAAATCTCACCACAAAGATTCTGATTAATTTATCTAAGTGCTAGTTGACACAGTGAAGGTCATGCACCCTTCTATAATTATATTGTATGGTTTTTATCTTTAAAAGGTTTTAATAACAGCTGACCTCTACTCTCAATAATTAAATAAACCGTGTTTCATTTATGATATTTGAGAGCACCCAATCAACAAGGAGGCTTATTTCTGGCTAGGCCCAAGGGTGTATTGACCTGAATATCTAAAACCTTATATTTACCACTGAAAAGTGACGCTATATCAACGCAACTCGCGGATTAACTCCAAGAACATTATGGTGCTTGTAAACCTGAACTGGAACATTAACCTGAGGCATCAAACGTTCCAACTCAGGGACATGGGCATGATGGTGCAGAGCCATGTTGTGCAGAACTGCACAGGCCAGGATCATCTTCAGGGAGGTTGACAGCTTTGTACTTAGCTTCATTGAGAGGCATGGAAACTTCCAAATTCCAAATGTCGTATCAACAATGCACATAGTCCTTATGTTTGACATGTTGTACCTAAATGATTAATCAATCCAATCCAGTTAGGTCATTACTAACTACAAATACTGAATAATACCATTATTCATGCTATGCTAATTTCCACCTATAGCTGAATTAACATCCAAAACGTATGACAAAGTTAAAAAATAAATGAAGTATTCAGTACATCAGTATATTTACCGTTTTTCAGGACCAGTTGTAGGATTCTGAACTGAAGTGAACAAATATGGTAGCAGTGGTTACCCACTATCTCCAAGAAGTATTTCCTTCATCTGAACATATTCAAATATGTGATTCAGCCTACTGTTATTGAATATACGTTCATCATGCACTGATCCCTGCGATCTACAAACAATGTCCAAAATTTCCATCGATGGTCCTGCAACTACCGGCGAAGTAAAAGCAATATGAACACCATCACAACTTGGCTTTACATAGCATATAAAATTGTTAAATGACTCTCCAGTAATTGCTATGGTTGGCTCAAATGATCTAGGCATTACTAATTTCTCTAATAGGTATACACCTAGACGTAAATGTATTACTAAATGAAGTATTTACGTTCATGCAACACCGGCCCTACCTGTTCCTATATACTTCTGCTAGCTCACCTCCAGGGCTCTTAATGAGACTATGGGTGCTGTCTATGCAGCCCACAATGCGTGGAAAATTGACAATAGCATACAATCCATTCTTGATTGCAGAATACTCATTATCTTTTGTCGACTTTTTGACCCAATCCGGCAGTTTTGCAGCTAGTTCTGCACTGACAGTCTTAAATAGAAATGATTACCTACGTGGGTGATAGATTCATTACAAAAACAACCTTAAATTACGCTAATACCCAGCTAGGACTGGGCGAACTATCTCCCCCGAATATGCAGATACCTTCCGCAGAAACCAAGGACATCGTCGCCCGGAAGTGGTCAGCATCTCCCCAAAAAAAAGAGATGGCGGGGAGATACGATGAAGATCCCGGGACATACCGTGAAGAAATGTCCCCAATACTAGTGAAACAGTCTCCAATTATATGAACGCGGACCGGATTGGCTCGCTAGGAACCAATGAGAAGGGTCCAAACGATTAAAAACGACGACACGCCACCATTTGATGACACCGCGTACTACGTGAATTGGTGCACCTTTGCGCCATCTACAGGCAATTATACGTACTGTCAGCGGTAAGCTTCGTACACCCACCCAAAAATGTAACTTAAAACATATTTTCCAGTATTATTTTATATAACAACAAATAAGAACAAGCCACATCAGGTAATCATGGCGATGAAGCTACACAATATATCTGTCCACAGGGAAGAAACTTCATTTCCCAGCTACACTGAACGTCAAGGAACTGCATCCGAGCCTAAAACCTAAAAGAATTATACTTTGGATCAAGAAAACGTATAAATGGGTGCATTAACATGGATGGTAATAATGGTTTAAGATAGCAGAACACTTGCATCCACTCAGACAAAAAGGGACCAGTGGTCAATAAAATAACATGTAATGCTAATTAGCTCATAAATTTGAAAAAAAACATCAATTCGATAGAAAGTCAGTTACCAGTTGATAGAACTAAACACCACCCGTCGATATCAGTGGAATACCTGGAAACTTTACTCACAATTATCTATTATTAGTCAATTATTACCCAACGTAAACTTTAGGGCAAAATGCGAGAAATCATAGCGGAGCAACCATAGCATCGACAACATTTATGTAGGTAGGTATGATATAGTTTAAATTAACATAACGTGTGAGGCCATTTGGGTTGATGCCGCTCATCTCGCCGAGAACAGTTCTACTTCTACAACACAATGAAAGAAAAAGAAACCCGTGGAAATGCAATTTATTGTCTTCAATACAGGTATCACGACGCAATTTCACACAATGTTTTCGACTCCTGTGGTAACAAATCATTTACTTCCATAATGGAATTGTACTTTCAAGATAAAGCACATGAACGCACGAGTATTTGACTAGATAATTATTTATTTGTACGCGAGGATTATAGTTACATACCCATTTTTGCAATAAATGCACCACAATAGATATAGATAGGAGTGTAGCGTACAAGCTAGGCAAAATTATGATAAAGCCCCGAAAATTGGCTGAGATACATAATAAATCAGAAGGTACTCACCTAAACCGCTGAAAAGAGGTTCAGTTTTCCACGAAATTGAAAGGACCGGCAGGCACCAAAAAGGAGTATTAAAATGCGCTACCAAACAATAATGGCGATTGCCGGGACTTCCGCTTTTCGGGTTACAGTCAGTGAAATCACTGTATTAGTAATTGTCAAATTCGTCTTATAGTGTACCGTATTTGTAGCAATTAAATCTGGTAGAAATTAAATGATTTTTATGATCGTTCATTCCCCAGCCGGCACAAGGAGGTACAGATCCCCAAATCACCAGATAGTATTTGTTGAAATCGGGATAGTCAATGGCGGCAAAGGATCTCGTAAGTAGAAGTAGGGGCACTATGGCGGGATAAGGGGGGTGGGGGAGGCGCCAGAGGGTGTGGGGGAGGCGCCGAGGGGGTGGGGGAGTCGTAGAGGGGGTGGGGGGAGTTCAATGACCTCTTGGGGCAGGATGGCGTGCCCTGGGGGAACCCAACCCATCGTCTTGGGGCACTATGACGGGATAGGGGGTAGGGAAAGACGTAGAGGGGTTGGGGTGTTTCAATTACTAGAGGTAGGACCTTGGGAACCCAACCCAGCGTCTTGGGGCACTATGGCGGATTAGAAGGGTGGCGGTAGTTCTAATGATATCTTGGGCAGGATCTTATGGAACCCAACTTATCCTCGAGGTCCTAATTGTTTCATAAGCAGTCTCTCGGCCCCGTGGAGTTGTCCCGCCGCTTGATCCGAGTCTTCCGCCCCTCTCATTGCTTGATGGTTTGAGCTGTGGTCGAACCCAGGTCTCCCCTCCCTCCTTTTCACGTTTTCCCGATCTTTAATTACGGAGTATCGCGGGATTGCTCGTATACACAGACGTGGATATACTTTGTAGGACATTGTGATGGAGATGAGAAAGGATAATGCTGAAGATTAATTTTACACGTTTATTGTAGAGGTAGAAATGGAGTACATACATACATGAAATTAGTATTTAAATAACCAGCGAATGGAGATGAAAACGGTAATAAGTAGAGTACATACATGAAAATAATTAACGTTGATTCGAAAACAAGTTAACATTGGAATGATTTGATTAGCAAATTGAGTACATACATGAAATTGCGTATATGAACAAGTACACCTTTCTTATCCAGTGATTTAAATATTGTCTTGTATCACACTGGGGTATGTCACTATTATATTATTTAATATTCTGTCGACACACGTATCACACTCTGAGCATTCGCACTGGGTGTCACTGATTGGGAATGAGAGATCGATGGAAATTAGGAGACTGGATTCACTATCAGTGCTGATGTTGGAGTAATTGAATATTGTATGGTGAACATTACTCTCGGATCCCACTATTACCGTTTCTGCACTGCTATTGATCTCGTCCATGTTGGAGCTCTGGCAAAATATATCAGGGTGTTTGGGGGACCAGAAAGAGTCTGGAAACTCTTTGTCCAGTGGGGTGGAGCACCTGAATTCGTCATGATGGTCACGGGTGTATTCATTAAATTCGGCGGATGCGTCAGCCTAATAAATTAAAAATATGATACATGGTTTATAATTATCTTGATTAAGTTATAAAAATATGCACGTAATTAAAACAAATGCGATGTGATAGAATACTTACATGGCAAATATCTTCCTCTTCTGATTTAATAAACTCTGTGCTCTTGTCAGTCATGATGTGGAAACTACTCTCTTAGTTGTGCGTGGTCAAGTTAGATGGAAATACACCTGTCACTCGAGCACCAGTTTAACACGAGAGTGTCCTCAGCAGAAATTCCCGCGTCCACCGCCCCTCCCACCGAACGAGAAAATCTACCGCTATTGGACCCGACTTTATTGGAGCCTTTCACCAGAATGTCTTTCCACCGATCCCGGAGAGGGAGGGAGCAAGAGAGAGGTGGGTGTGAAGGCCGGGGGTGGTTCCTCTGCCCTATCTATAAGGAATGATCTATGAGCATTTCTCGTGCAACGTTCGCCTCATTCCCTCATAGCATATTATAATGACATCTGGAAAAGCCACTGTTCTGGTGTCGATCGATAAGCAGAATGCTCTAGCTAATGGGTAATGGGGTAATACTGCTTATGACACTAGCAACCTAACTAATGATGACGATGATGGTGGGTGTGAGAGTTTATGGAATTATCTAGATGAGTTTGAAATAGTATGGTATCTCCCAGATGCTGGAATCAGGGAATTCCTAAAAGGAGTGACGAGAGGTGAAGTTCGTTAACTTTCGAGAATAATTATGCCCGAAATTTAGAGGTAGCTTCCAAAATTCCATAGAAGTCATTGCACGGGGTTAAGAAATGTGAGATGTGATGTCAGATTTGGAGAGAGAGAGAGAGAGAGAGAACTTTGAACTTTGATTTATTTAACCTGGGCAGGTTGAGGCCACAATCCGGCCCCCTCTTCCACCTGCCCAGGGCTCTTTTACAGAGTTTTGGTCAGCTATTTCATTTAAAGTCAGTACAACAATCAGAGATTTAAATAGTAATTGGCACGCAGGCCAAGGGATCCCAGTAGGCGTCGGAAGTAACTAATCCATTCAGAGGCTTTCACCATCCAGTGCCAAGTTTCCGCTCTCCTGGGCCCTTCAGAGCAGATTTTCTCTGCGTCAGGTAGGATTCACCAATATCTCTGGTCAAAAAATAAATACATAAAAACATTAAAAGAATGCAGGTTATAAAGTCGTTTCTCATATACAGAGCGTAGCCTTTGGACCAAACAAAGGATAACATCTTTAAAGAGTATGAAACCTCATACATCTTTGAATTTACAGTTTAACCATATGAGCCAGGAGGCACAGCTTAAAACCAGGTAAAAACACTTGCTAAAATATAAAAGACCCCCATGTTATGTGGGAAAACAATTAATAGAGAAAACCGATATCAGAGTTAAAAGCTTGAGATAAAAACAAAAGGCCACATACAACAGATATACATGGGGGAACATATATGGATAAACTTAAAAGGGGAGTAGACCAGGAAATGACTAGAATGAAATATTCATGGTATAAGATAAGTTAATATAACATGAGCTGGCGGTATAACCAGAGGTAACATGCTTAAGATAAGTTAAAACATTGACAGAAATATAATAGCTACCATGAACATTAGGTAAAGCAGATACCAATAAAACCAGATGTAAAGATAGAAGCTTTGAACTGAAGCTGAAAGCCACGTAAACATTTGTACGTGCGGACCTGTTAACTCAGGCAATAGGGGGTTGCACCATGAAATGACTATATTACGTAAATGAAACTCGTGGCAATAAGAAAAGATAAATAGTAATAAATAAATAAATAATAACATGAATAACATGTAGTAAGACTGGGGGACCGAGATACTTATGAATTATGGCACATCTTCGGTATATCCCCTTGCCAGATATTTTTTTAACTAGTTTTTGGTACAATCCCTTCTCAATTCTGGGGCAAGGGAGTTGTACGCCCTCGCGAAGGTGGCAGCAAAGGATCCTCCCATTCTACTGGTCCGTTGCCCGGGCACTAGGAAGGTTGCATCCCCGGTTCGGGTATCCCTCCCGTGTATCTCCTCCATGGTTGGGAGGTTCTTAAGCAAATATTGGGGGACCCTGTTCCTACGAACCGCCAGTCCCGTTAAAAGACAAAAATATGTCCTGCGCTCCTTCATTTTCAGGTACCTCAATTTCCCGTAGAGAGGGGTTAAATGGTCCCATAAGGCTGGCCTGAAGGCGTATCTTATTAGCGCATTTTGCGCTACTTGGAGCCGATGCATATCTTGTCCCGTGAGATCAGTGCAGGGTATTAGGGCGTAGTCCAGGATGGGTTGTAGTAGTGCTCTACACAAATGCCACTTGGTTCGGGGTTGGGGTCTGAAAAGCATACCCCGGAGCTGCCTCAACCCCCAATGCACTCGGGAAATGGTCTTAGAGACTTGCCTGTCCCAGGACAAGTCTTCGCTGATGATTATTCCCAGGTATCGGAAACACGGGACGTAGGGCAGGGATTCACCACCAACAGAAACCTTGGAAATGTTGGGCCGTACATGACGGGCCAGCAGCCGTTTGTGCCCGACTATTGTGGCAGTACACTTGCTGGCATTTACTGTCATACCCATGCACGCCAACCAGTCGCTAATAGTCCGGAGGTCCCGGTTCATGGTCTGGATGCCGCTTTCTAATTGTGAACCATCGACCGAGCACCAGATTAGGATGTCGTCCACGTATAGCATCACTTTACAGCTTAGATTCAGTTCCGACAAGCCATTAATGTAGATGTTGAATAGGATGGGTGACAGACTCGAACCCTGTGGAACCCCCGCTTGTAAGACATGCCAGCCAGGGGTCTTCCCATCCTTGACTCGGAGAGTCACCTTCCTGGAAGACAAGTAGTCACCCACCCATGTGACCACCCCCGGGTGAAAATTCATTCTCCGAAGTAACGACAGGAGGAGATCGTGCCGGACGGAATCGTATGCTCGCGCCAGATCCAGGGTGGTAACGATGGAGAGGCGCCTCTTGTCCATGGCCTCCCTCAAACTGTCCAAGACGCCCGCCAATGCGGTGTGCGTACTGTAATTAGGCCTGAACGCCGATTGCACGTCGCTGATCATGTCGAACTTGATAACGTGGCTCGAGATTTGCACATGAACCAGGTGGTCCAGGATTTTACCTAGGGCGTTAGCAATGGAGATGGGACGGTAATCAGAACTGGTATTCGGGTTAGGCACCTTGGGCAAAGGGACTATTACTGCTCTCTTCCACATCGTCGGATATTTACACTGAGCAATGGAGGCGTTGAAAATTCTGGCCAGCGGCTGTTTTAGGGCGGGAAGGAGCAAGCGTAGCATGGTAGGTGATATATTATCCGGTCCTTTGGGCCTTGATTTCTGGCTCAAAACGGCCGCTGCCACCTCTTTGGTGGTCACATTCCTGAGACGGAACTGGGGCAGAAAGGTATTCGGGCACTCACTGATACGTCCCCGAGGGACCACTGATATGGGGAAGTCACAAAGGAAGCCAAAAGGGATTCGGGAGGAACATTTATGGCTCGTGCACTAGGGCGACCAAGACCGACCCCCTGGTCTCTCACTATGCGCCAGAGCCCACTGCCATTCTCCCCCTGTAGCAGTGCATTTTTGAAAAAGGTTGCTTTAGCATTTCTCAAGGCCCGCTTTATCCTGTTCCGTAGCCGCTTATATACCTCACGGGCCTCGGGGGATTTCTTCAAAGTCCACTCCTTATACGCCTTATCTCTCCGTTTCATCCCCTCCCTAATCTCGGGAGAGATCCAGGGCGCAGGGTTCCTCCTCAAAGTCCGCGTCTTCTCCGGCGCATACTTATCAAAAACGTTGACTATCGTCCGGGAGAGAAGATCCACGTCATTCTCGAGATCCACTTCGCCGGTTAGGTTGTCCAGCACGTCGAGCTCAGGATCCTGTAGGAGGGTAGGGACATCCACCTTTTTGAGATCCCTGAAACGGATCGTAGAACGGTGGGGTGGGGGAGAGGCAAGGGCCAGTGTGCAGAAGATGAGATCATGGTGGGAAAGGCCAGGTGCGGGAGTTTGGCCGAAGATTGAAGTTGCTGCGGTTACTAACAAGGATAAGGTCAAGAGTATTATGTGACGTGGCTGTATGGAAGGTAGGTTGCAGGGGTAGGATCCTGAGCCCGGCATCGGAGACGGCCCGCTTAAAGGTCGTAGATCTGTTGTCGTGTTTATTTAGGGGCGTGTTGAAATCCCCAACGAGGACCGCCGCCTCGTAGGGACCAGCAACCCTGGCGAAGATATCAACCACAGTCTGTGGCACCCGGAGTTTGAGAGGGCAATAGGAGACCCCCACTATAAAGCGCCGACGAACATTGCACACCTCCAGGAAAAGGTACTCCTCCCTAGCAAGTTCGCTTGCCTTGGACCCAGCAACAATCCGGGAAGACAGGTTATCCAGAATGTATAAGGCCACCCCTCCTCCCTCCCTATAACCCCTGTCATTACGGGTCAGAACGTATCCTGGGAGTTGGTATGCTGCATCCGGGAAAGCTGGGGATAAGTGGGTTTCGGTTACGGCAATAATAGAGTCACGCCTGGCCCCGAAGATGACGGTAAAATCTGCCCAATGTGCCTTGAATGATTGGGCGTTCACATGAGCTATGGAGATAACCTGGTCGCGGGAGAGTCGGGGGGTTGATAGTAAAGCTTGAACCTTATTCGCCATCACTTCGAATCACCCCCTCCCCGCCGAGGCAGCTTTCCAGCTTGCTGATAAGTGTCTCGTACCTATGCCTTTTCTTCCTCTCGGAGGGATTGATCGAAGGGTATATCCCTTGTACTTTATGGAGGAGGGCGGCAGGTTCAACCTTAAATGACCTGAGATAGGCGAGGAGATCCGATTGCCTTTTTATGTCCCTCATGATTTGGGAGAAAACTACATCCGAGATAGCAGCTGTTATGGGGGGATCATAGGAGGAGCTCTCCGGGTCTTCCTCCTCATTGGGGTCAGAGGAGGACATCGAGACGTCATCCCGCGGGACCTCCGGCTCGTCCCTGTCGTCGGGCCCCCCACAGGCCCGCCGCTTCGCAGGTTCCTCCGGTTCTGGGGTGGACAGCCTCTTGGTACCCCCACTCGCCGTCCCCGCTTCCTCACCAGGTGGGGATTCGACTTCCGTGTGGGCCAACTCTTGCTGGGAAATGGAGGCGGAGATTGTGGCCCCCTCAGCTAGCATTGAGGAGTCCGGGGGGGAAGATCCCTCAGAGGTTGCGCCTTCGGGGGTAGAATGCTGCCGGTCATCGTCCTGACCAGTTCCGTAAGTGATAGAGGGGTCCTCGGTCTGCTCCTCAGCCTCCATCACGGGGGACGGGCACCGGACTGCGTGGTGGCCCACCTCGTTGCAGTTACCACAGGTAACATCCTCCAACCTGAAATGAATGAGGTATGAGGTGGCTTCATGGTGTATGTTCATATTGAGAGGGATGTCTCCTGGGTGGTCCGGGATGATGTTAGCAGACCGGCGAAAGCTACGGACGTGATTAAATAGCTGGTTCCGGAATCCGAGCCTCATCTCCCGGATCTGACCCACCACTTGCCCGAGGTGTTCGAGATGCCTCAACAGGACACTGTTGGGGATGTGTGGATGAACGTTGGAAATCACCACCCTGAAGGCCCCGGTGAAGTATTTCCGGAAGGAAACCATCCTTCCCCGATGCTGGATTGGGGGCGATTACGAGACGCGGACAGCTTCCTCCTCTTTGACCAGGTACACACATAGTCGGTTAAGGCTGATCTTGGATGCGTACAGAATCTGCTTGGCCTCCACCCTGGTGATCAAGGCCAGCAGGTGTTCCTCCAAGTTAAACTCGTCTACCCAATCGCAGACGATGGCGGCATTCTGATTGGAGCAACCGGGTTGGGCGGGCGAGGCGGCCGAGCTGGCATAAGAACGGGGGTTACTCCTGCTGGGCTGGGGGATGGCTGTGGGGGGGTTGACCGGAGAGGGCGTAGACACGTGCACTGCCATCTTGGATGGCAGATCGTTGGTCATTAACGGAGGGGGGAGGCTACAGGACCTCCGCTTTTGGCAGAGCTCTTGGTAGGCTGCACGGTGGTCGGGCTTGGTAGGTCGACAGCTGCCGCAGAGGTGGAGGTCGGAGACCGAGCTGTAGATCTCTCGGCGCGTAGAGGTTGGGCAATGGAAGAGGAAGCCACCTTGGCCTCGTGGTAGGAGGGGGTTGGGGCGCCTTCACGCTGGGGAGTGATGGTTGCTCCCTCGACGGAATTCGTGCTGGGCGATGAGGTGGTAGCGGAGGGCCCGGGATGGGACCCCGCCCGTCTTCGGCCGGAGGGCTTCATTTTCCCAGGGGGGACTTGCCTATCCGGCATGGCCGGAAGGCCACACTAATTGAGAGGGACTATTTACAAAAACTGGGTGCTTGACACTTGGGAAAGGGCACAGGACGCCCCACTGCGTGACAGAGAGCACTGCAAGACACCCCAGCTTCACAGGCTGAGGCACGGGGACACTAAGGAGGACGTTGTATCAGAACCCCCCTTTAGCCTCTACTTGGAGATGTGCTTAAATCCCCCTTTTGCCACTACCTGTGTGGCGAGCTTGAAGGCACTTTACGATGCGTGAAAAAGATCGCGAAATAAATAACGCTATATGGAAAACACCACTTTTGAATACGTAAACCCTGGGAGGCCGATTGTAAAGGCACAACTTTGTGTTTAATTCACCATTTCCACTGGAATCAGCCAAGAGAGACCCCGAACACGGTGTCCAGGGATTCCGTGCGGAAGATGACTTGTGAATCACTAAGAACTCAATAGGGAAATGGAGAAAACACTGAACAGACCCCGACACTAATGAGTAACTAGTTTCTTGATGCGAAGCACCAGGAAACTGCACAGTGAAGTTGATATTTCCTGAAAAACAAGACAACTTGGCGAAAATGCACGAACCTAAATTGCAGCCGAAGGATTAAACGTATGTACACTAGGAATGCACCAAAGGAAAGAGCACTAAAAAGGTCGAGAAACCATCACGAGAAATCAGAGAACACTGACACTGTGCACTTTGTAGGTGCCCCGAAAGACACCGGCGTCTCGACGTTCGAGAACGTTCGAGTAGCGGAAACTAAAAACTCGTCTAACTCCCAAACTAATAACAATTTTGACCAGCTGTTTTCACTAAATGGCAGGGAAACATAAGCACTATAAATGTACACTACACAATGCTTTGGAAAACTTAAACTGAGGAAGATATAGCCGTGTAAACGGAGCACGTGTCACTCAACACTAAGTTGACTATATCTCTGCACTGGTACTTAATAGAAGAAAAGGAGTTGCACTGGTTCATAGGTGGTACAAAAACACACACAACTGAGACCATAGACGACCACACAGACGTGAATTGGGCCCCATAGGGGGACTCGAAGAGTTGGCGGCCCCCGCTCCGCGGAACTTCGCGGGGACAAAACACTTAGATGACGATAACTTCCTCAAAAATGGGAATTTTACGACACTTTTTTCACAAGGTGTGGTAGAAAAGCAGCAGCTATTCACAGAAGCGGAAATCAGTCGCTAATAGTCCGGAGGTCCACCACCGAATAAGCTCAACTTCACTCAATACGACTCACTACGTACGTAGCGCACTGACACACGTCCGTCCGCGACGAGAGAGAGAGAGAGATAAAGATCAATCGCGTATGGTTGTACACTATGCATATAAGATTTTACGAGAGCTAAGTTCGGTCACTTGCACCTTTACGTGTCGTGTCTCGCGGAACTATTTCTGTGCGTCATCATCATCATCATTCTACATATTACGAGGCGGAGACCAGGTGAACTGACTAAGAGATCCTGAGAGTTGTGGTATTGAGCGAGGAGAAAGATTTCGCTGCATCTGCTGCTGCCATCGCATACCGTGAATTTGATTTGGTGGAGAAATCATATTTCGCAGTGCTGCCATTCTGCCGTCGTTGTCATCCTTCCAACGTGGACCTTCATTTCGCATTGCCGGTATCCAGATAGCTGCATCATCTGACTTGGAAAGTTAAGTTGAAACCCATTATATACATATATTGTGGGAGCTAGAAGTTTGGCATTTCCTATTTTCACAATGGAGCCCATTTTTAAATTAGTGCCCGCCTCCGAGATAATACGTGCTCATCGTGCGGGGGCTTACGATACCGTTTCGCTACTGAACGCTGCTTTAGATGGGCTAGTACATCGTATGACGGAGATTGGTGAAAAGATTGATATGAAAGAATTTGTTAAGCTGGTAGAAGATGTAAGGAATGCAGAGCTGAGGGCAAATTCTGATGTTTCGCGATCGGCTGTGCTTGATTTGTCGCCAGAGTTTGATTTGCTGCTAAATGATAGTTCTAGTACTCGACCACCACCGGGGTTCAACGAGCTGGACTTGTCAAGTCAAAGTCGCATAGCAGACACCGCGGAAAGATGCGAAGTGATGTTAAATTTCTCAAATTCCTACCTAGCTACGCCAATCGTCGAAGATGATTTTTCAATGAATTCTCAAGTACTAGTGGATTTAGAGAACGCATTTATTCCATCGAAAGAAGTTTCACTTCCCGTACTTTCGGACGAATTATGGTGTGAACCACGGCCTACTGCGATGACTCGGAATGGATTCTTTTTAGATGCAAGTAATCTTGAGAATACTGCTGTGAAAACTACAACTAGTGAGTCTGAATTTGGATTTTTGAAAAGTTGTTTTCCCGTCGACTCACATACTCTAGGAAGCACGAAGAATAACCCTGGTGTGTCTCAAGTCGTATATTTAGAGGGAATAAATGGGGAAGTGTCTTCGGTTCATTTGCCGATCCCTCGGCCTCCGCCGGCGTTCGAAGGACTCGCTCCTGGTGAATACTACGACATATGCACATGGAGTGCGAACCCTTGCCAGAGCCGGAATATAGCACCAGCCATTCACCGTCCGATGCCGATTTGACAATTGATTCCCAGACGCTGAGATGCGCTGAAAATGAGATACTCTCGGCGAACAATGAGAATCTTTCAATGACAAATGCGGACTTCCCATTCATTACTGAAGAGCTTCTTACTGAAGCAGTGTCCACGGAAATATATCCATGCGGGTCTGTAAATTGTCTGATTGATCTCGGGGATTCTACACAGGGGGCAGTAACGATCAGAGAAGACGCCGAAGCTGCGGTGACAAATAGCGTCAATTTATTGGAAGAGTCATTCGACGGGGAAGGATAAGCGCACCCCCTATTGCAGTGCGGAAATGATCAATGGGGTGGTGGTAGAATGAACGACGATTATTTTACAATTCTTTCAGAAAATCGCAATAATCTGAAAAATTTCCATCTCAACGGACGTGAATTATCAATTCTTCTGCGTCCGGCACCAGACGGTCGAGACCCTCTTGATTGGCTCCAGGCAACGTTTGATAGTCTCCTCGAAGAATTGAAAAAAGGAATACCTTCAGGATCTAAAGCAGGAATGACCATTTTCAGCAATGAAGAGCCGGAAAAAGCAATTCACGTGTCCTACCGCAGATTAGATCAATTCTCTACGAATGTGATCTTAAACAGAGTAGAAAAGGTCGTACAATCCAACACTAGTTTCCTAATGAATGGTCCTTTACGCATTTTCTTCACCTATATGGAGCTGCCTGTGGGAGGTCGCAGGAAAATGGACAAGTTATCCTCCTTTCACCAGTTTTGTCTCTCTAAGCGCTCAATAATAGTTATTTCAAATAGAGATAACTTTTGTCTTGCCAGGGCAATATGCGTAGGTATTTCTCGACACTGCGATAGTCCCAAGGATTACAGAGCAATGAAGCAGGGAGATGGTGTTCAGAAGACAAGGGCACTTCAGCTCTGTAAAAAAGCAAAAGTTTCCCTTGAAAGCGGTGGTGGAATATGCGAGATAAGGGCCTTCCAAGATTGTCTGCCTGAATATAAAATTACAGTTTACGGAGATCGAAGGGGGAAAAACGTTCTTTTTGAAGGCCCGACATCTCGAGCTCCGGATGGAACTGAAAAAAAATATATTGACCTCATTTTTGGTGAGAACCACTACAACTACATAGTGTCTCTAACGGGGGCGTTCGGCTGCTCTTATTACTGCAGACCTTGTAGGATGCCCTATAATCAGCTGCATGCACATAAATGTATGTCCGAGTGTTCAAGGTGCAAAGGCTCGCCACCTTGCTCCAAAACCAGAGATACGTCAATTGTAAAGTCTGCGGAAGAGAATTTCACGGGCGAGAATGCTTCCAGAGGCATTTAGAAAAGAAGGAAAAAGGGAAATCACCGTGTGAAGTATTCAAGTTTTGCACGCTTTGTTGTAAGGTGTACAGCACGATCATCCAGAAAGGTGGACATGTCTGCGGAGAAGTGTATTGTACAACCTGTAAATGCAGGCACGACTCTAACAAGTTATGCTTTGTGCAACCTATTTCCCAAAAGAAGAAGAAAGCAGACAAGTTCATATACGTATTTTATGACATTGAGTGCCGACAGGATACACCAGTCATCGGGAAAAAAGAAAACTTCCTACACACCCCTAACTTACTGGTGTCACAAAATTGCTGTGCAATATGCATTAACGAAGAATCCATGGACACATGCGAAGGCTGTGGTGAGAGAGAGTCTTTATTCAGTTCACACGACCCCGTGCATGATTTTTTAACATATCTAACGACACTCAGAAAGAAGGGGTTCCGCGAAATAATATGCATTGCGCATAATTCAAAGGGCTATGACAGTCATTTCATCATAAAATCAATGATAGAAAAGATGAAATGGCAGCCGAATGTCATAGCAAATGGCGCCAAACTGATGTGTATTGACTACGATGGGCTGAAATTTATAGACTCCCTCAACTTCCTTCCGATGGCTCTATCAAAACTCCCTTCAGCGCTTGGACTGCCAACTTCCTTGGTTAAAGGGTATTTCCCCCATTTTTTTAACACGAAAAAAAACTGGAAATATGAGGGGCGAATACCGGCTGCTGAAACGTATGGCTTGGAGGAGATGACAAGTGGGGAAGCACAGAAGTTTCGTGTTTGGTATGACGCAGTGGTACGGGAGAATTATGTTTTTAAAATGAAGGATGAAATAAAAAAATATTGCATTCAGGACGTAACCATCCTAAGGAAGTCGTGTTGCAAGTTTCGGCAGCAGTTTATCACACTCAGCGACACTGACCCATTCAGGGAGGCTCTGACTATTGCTAGCACTTGCATGAGAGTCTTCCGAAAAAAGTTTTTAAAAGAAGATAGTATAGTCGTCATTCCACCTGGCGGGTATCGGTGGACAGATTTACAATCTCAGAAGGCTATTCGATGGCTCGTGGGTGAGGAGAGGAAAAGAGGCGTTGTAATAAAACACGCCGGTAATGGCAAGGAAGTAAGAATACTTGGAAAAAAAGTAGACGGATACATGAAGACAGAGAGGGAAGAGGTGATTTTCGAATTCCATGGATGCTTCTTTCATGGGTGTCTCCGATGCTTTCCTAACAGGCACGAGCATATTTCAAACTGCACTCACGAGATTATGCAAACACGACTGGAGAGCACTGAGAGGAAAATAAAATTTTTCAGGGAGAGGGGGTATAGCGTTGTTGAAAAATGGGAGTGTGACTTTGAAGCTGAATTGAGCAGGAACGAAGGGCTCACCAATTATGTGACGGAGCATCCAATGTGTAAATTAAAACCCCTTGACCCACGAGATGCATTTTACGGTGGGAGAACAAATGCTGTCAGACTCTATCACAAAGCTGACGAAAAATCTGGTGAGGAGATAAGATATACGGATATCTGTTCTTTGTATCCATATGTAAATAAGTATTGTTCCTACCCTGTGGGTCATCCGGCCGTTTTCATTGGAGATGAGTGCCCGCCTCTCGAGCAGCTAGAAGGACTAGTATACTGTGATGTCATTCCCCCCACTGATTTATACCATCCAGTCCTACCCGTCAAAATGAATGGCAAGTTGATGTTTCCTCTCTGCCGACAGTGTGCCTTAAAGGAGAGGCAAGATGCGTGCTATCACAATGATTCAGAGAGAACCCTTTCAGGCACTTGGGTGACGGCCGAGGTGAAAAAAGCCGTGTCAATGGGATACAGAGTGACTAGGATATACGAAGCTTGGCACTATCAGACGACCAAATACTCCAGGGAAACAGGAGATGGTGGCCTGTTCGCTGGTTACATAAATGAGTTTTTAAAAATAAAACAACAGGCGAGCGGATGGCCCTCGCCGTGTGTCACGGATAGCGACAAGGACAAATATTTAAAACTGTTTTCCGAAAGGGAGGGTGTGAGTCTTGATAAAGCTAGTGTTAAACATAATCCAGGAATGAGATCGCTATCCAAGCTTTGTCTTAACGGATTCTGGGGGAAATGGGGTCAGCGTTCCAATTTGACACGCACTACTATAGTTAGAAAAGCTGAAGAATTGTACACTCTACTGTCGAGTCCTAATGTTGAGGTCTTACGACTCACCGAGATAAATGAGGAGCTTTTGTACACCCACTGGAAAGCAGCGGAAGAAGCTCTCACGCCCTCGGCCAGCAGCAACATAGCAATTGCGTGTTACACTACAGCACACGCTAGACTAAAACTATATAGCTATTTGGAAAAATTACTATTAGCTATTTGGAAATAGGAATAATAGCTATTTGGAAAAATTAACAGAAGAGCTATATATTTTTATACAAACTCGGTGGTCTTCACACAGCGGCCTGGAGAATGGACCCCACCAGTCGGCGATTATCTGGGAGATATGACAGATGAGATCTCACCCTTGGGGGAGGGCTGCTATGTCTCTGAATTCGTTTCTGGGGGCCCTAAAAACTATGCATACGTGGTTCGCTCCAAGTGTTCTCCGTCCTTTGAGAAGATCTGTAAAGTACGGGGTATTACAATAAATGCCTCGAACGAGAGGACTGTGTCCTTCGATACATTGAAGTCAATGATCATCGATGAAGCTCCTGGTCAGACTGTCACCTATAAACATCGGATATGTAGAACTAAAACCCATGATGTTGTTTCAAAGAAAGAAACGAAGCTTTTCCGGGTGGTTTATACAAAAAGAAAAAGAATTGGAAATTTTGATACCCTGCCGTATGGATTCAAGCGACAGAAGAGGCAGTGAAAAAGGAAAAGACTGCTACTGGAAGCATAAGCACATCTCGAAATATTTAATTTCATTATCAATATTATTTTGTTTTTTATTATTTTCTTTATTTTCATTATATTTAATTTATTATTATTATGATTATAATTTTATTTTATTTTATTTCATATTATTTTTGTATTAATTTACATTTTTTTAATTTTTTTTATTTCCCTCATTACGTTTTATTTCCATTATACCTTATTTCTCTAAATTCTTTATTTTCGATTATTTTTATTTCTGTTTTATTTAGTTTTCCCTTCTCAGGACTGCAGCCTTAACGCGGCAGAAGGGCTTAAGATTTCCTTTAGCAGTTAAGCAATGAAGCAGTTAGTACAAAGCTGTGAATCATACTTACACTGTTTGGGATTTCAACTAATAGTGGTCCAATGTGTGTGTGTGTGTGTGTATGTATCTCGCGTTTCGATAGTTGATAAAACAAGGCTCCGCCTTTCAATATTCTCAATCGAAAAATGGACTTTCGACTGAAACATCCCTTCGGTGCCCTAGTGGCTGGGCCTTCCTCTTGCGGTAAGACTGTCTTCACCAGCCGTCTGATAAAATTTCAGAAAGAAATGTTCGATGTTGCATTTGCAGAAATATTATGGTGTTACTCAGAATGGCAACCATATTACGACTCCTTAAAAAGCATGGGCGTCTCTTTTCATGAAGGACTTCCTGAATTAAAAAATATTCCTTATAAGACACGGGCAATGCTAATTGTACTGGACGACCTCATGACCGAAAGTTGCGTTAGTACGATTGTTGGCTTGTTTTCTAGAGGTAGCCATCACCGAAATATCAGCGTAATACACCTAACGCAAAATATTTTTCATCAGGGTAGAGGTGTGAGAGATATTTCGCTAAATACCCATTATATAATGAACTTTAAAAACCCAAGAGATAGGAGTCAAATTTTAAGCTTGGCGAGACAAATTTTCCCGAAAAATATCAAATTTCTGCAAGACCTTTATGATGATGCAACGGACGAACCACATGGCTATTTGTTCATCGATCTGAAACAAGCAACTCCTGACTCTTATCGATACAGAACGAAAATTTTTCCAGATGATGATAGCCAATACTTTTACCAACCCAGAAAGTAAGAGGGATTATTGGCGCGTATAAAACGAAAGCATGACGCATTACTCGCACAGTCAGAATGTCGCGACGCGTAGCCAAACACGTCGACATCCTGCGACTCATCGCCAGTTGCAAGCCTTCCATGCGAGTAGCGATTCTCAAGGCGGCGGATTCCGATCTCATACGCGTTATATGCGAAATTGTCGACAACGTTTTGAAGGAAGCCGTCCCCGTTTCCCCTGCGGCTAAAAGGAGATTATCTCGCCATAGAAGGGTATTGCGCGACTTGGCTTCGAGGAAAGGCTGTTGGAAAAAGAAGAAAAAGGCAATCGTTCAGTCAGGAGGATTCATTTTACCGTTGCTTCTACCTCTCGTAGGTGGTGTATTATCTAGCCTGGCCCGATAATGGAACACGCAAAGAAAATGGTTCTAGTACCTCAAGAAACGATGCAGCGAATGTCGAGCACCGTTGTTCCTATGACCAGCTCCGTTCAGACACTTAGCGAATTTGATCGCGAAATGAGAAGGATTTTAGATATGCCGTCGATAACTGACAACGAGAAGTGGAAACTATATAAACAATGTCTCCATCGTTTCCTACATTTTTCGGGGGAAATAAGAAAACCATTAAACCTCCCGTTGATTGAAAATACGGATGATAATGCCGAGGCCGAAGACGGTGCGAAAAAAGGGGTGGAAACTACTATCCCTCTTCGTTCTGAAGTGCTCGCAGCCGTCCCCCAGAAATATAAGAAAAAAGCAGAGTTATTGATTAATCGAATAGTATCAACGGGTAAGATAACGTGGAGTCCAGACGGTACCGTGACAATGAAAGGAGGTGTGGTTCCGGGATCAAATATCACGGATCTCATCGGCGATACAATGAGAGCAAGAAAAAACGTCGATCCGTTGGGAATCGATCAATTCATGGCTTTCCTCTCTGAGATTAACGTTCCTGGTGAATTTATAGGAAATCAACAGCGCTTCAACCTCATTCGGCGGTACGGTTCCTCAGTTGGAATACATGCCAAGGAAAGTGTAACTCCGACGAAGCGAAGGAATACCAGAAGTACTCCTATAACTCTAGGCCCCGCGAAGGAAAAAAATAATTTTCGTTGGACTCCTTACCGTTTCAAGAAATGAAAAGATCGTTGCATAGTAACCTATCCAAAATATATTACAACCCGAAGCATCCTGCGTCATTTTCGGGGGTAGATAAACTATGGAAGGCTGTTCCTAGAAACATACCGAAAAATGAAATCCTTAAATGGCTCCAAACACAGGATACCTACACTCTACATAAACCAGTGAGACGAAAGTTTCGCCGAAACAAGTATCTTGTTGATAACATGGACGATCTGTGGCAGGCCGACCTATGCGACATGAAAGACTTGAGAACGAAGAACGATGGTTACAAGTATATTCTTACCGTCATAGATACATTCAGTAAATTTGCCTGGGCTTTACCCCTGTGTTCCAAAACGGGCGTGGCCGTTACGGAGAGCTTTTCAAAGATTTTGAAAAACTCGAAAAGAAAACCGATCAAGCTTATGACCGATAAGGGATCAGAATTTATAAATAAAACTTTTCAGGAATTTTTGAAGAAAAATTCTGTTGGCTATTGTCACTCAAACAATCCCGATACGAAAGCGGCTATAGTTGAACGTTTTAACAGAACTCTTAAAACTAGGATGTGGCGATATTTCACTAAGAATACCACAAATAGGTACGTCGATGTTCTACAAAAAATTGTTTATTCATATGATAAATCCGTACACAGCACAATTAAGATGTCTCCGTCAGACGTTTGCGAGAATAATATTCTCCAAGTTTGGAAAAATACGTACGGAGATGGAAGAAGGGGGAGTCAGAAATATAGTTTGAAAGTTGGAAATGAAGTAAGGATTAGCAGAGAAGTATTGTCTTTTGGGAAAGGATACAAGTCCAATTGGAGTGAGGAAATATTTATTATCTCAAAAGTAATTCTTCGCGACCCCGTGGTTTACGAATTAAAAGACTTACATGATGAACTTATTGAAGGTACATTTTACGAGTCAGAATTGCAGAGGGTTATTTTGTCTCCATCAAAGGCGTTCAAGATCGATAAAATACTCAAGACGCGGGGAAAAGGAGTCAGAAAAGAAGTACTTGTCAAGTGGAAAGGATATCCTGTCAAGTTTAATTCGTGGATACCGGCTTCATCCATTAGGAAACCGTGATGGATGGGGGATTTTACTTAACATTACCCAGTAACAGCTCAATGTCCAGTCACAGTAATAATACAACAGCGAAATTTACGTGTCTCTTGCCGAAAAATATCACTCTGGACGGTCAGTGGGAGGTGGCCCTCGCGGAAATTCACTTCCCAATGACTCTATGCAACGTTTATGGCAAACAGAGGGAATACGCTGTTTACCATCTTGAAAAGGGGAGCGTATTTTACAGGAAAATACCACAAAGCCATTACTTGGGCGCCTGCAACCTGGTGAAAGCCATAAATGAAGACTTGGAGGGTATTTCCCTGAAGAACTTGGAAAAAATCTAGTACGACGAACACGCCGGTGTTTCTGTTTCTGTTCAAGCGGGAAATACAATCGGTATTACCATGTCCGAAATTCTTTCTCTACAACTTGGATTTGAGCCTGGTGAGGATATAGTAAAGCAGAAAAAATCCGCTCGAAAATCATCTCTCAACATTGGTTACCCATCCCAAATGTTCGTTTATTGCGACATTGTGGAACCACAAATAATCGGTGACACAGTAGCACCTCTTTTGCGCATAGTGAGTACCGAGGCTGAACAGAGTAAATTCGCGCTTGACATTAGTCACGTTTTCATCAGGCCTTTTTATCTGCCAGTGTTGAAAAGAGAATTTGAGACCGTAGAGATAGATTTAAGGACGCACTCGGGACAGTCCATGCCATTTCTTTATGGGACATCAGTCATAGTACTACACTTTCGCGAAAGAGGAAATTATGGTGAAGACAGTTAATTATTCCGATCCTTATACACGGTACTACCTCAATGAAGTAGGAAACGGTGTAGGTACGGTATACCGCGGAGTTAGTTATCAAAAAGGCCATGGTATTGGAAGCTTTCTGGGTGGGCTGTTTCGTTCTGTGCTCCCGCTTATTAAAAGCGGCGCCCGTGCTGTAGGCCATGAGGCTCTCAAGGCTGGTATAAACGTTCTGGGGGACATGTCGGCTGGTGAGCGGCAGCCGCTTAAGGGTGTTCAACGCATTTTGAATAGTCCGATTTAACGGCTTCTCATCTCACCATGATCTCGCGGCTCTAGTAGTTCTTGTGAGTTGCCATCAGCGTCGCCACCGTGGAAAGTGGAATGGGGAGTTGAGGGGAGGGACCTGATATGTCGCAGCTGGGATTTTTCGGGGGCGGCGACAGGGGGACTTGCGAAATACGCAAGGCGATCAAGTTTCTCAGAGCACAGATAAGGTCGAGAGCTCTCTTTTCGGAACCGAGTGTGAATTGTTTTCCTCGTCTTCGTTGTGGTCGAGAGTAAGAAAGGTCAGCAATTACCTAAAATTGAAAACACCTAAAGGGTTCAGGGATTTTCGGCGTTGCCTTGGATTTGTAGTGCAGTTTTTAGTGGTTGTCAAATGTTATGGACTGAAGTAATTAAATTAGTCATCTATGATTTATTTTAGCGGGATGCACGTTGCCCTCGTAAAGTAATAGTCAGCATTTTTTATGAGGTTAATTAAAATATCGTCTTTCCCTCTAGCATATGCGCCTAACTCCGACTCTTGTCTTTCATTAATGTGAAAGTTCAATGTTATTTCTCTACAGTTTCCTACTATTTACAGGGCCAAAGCGCTCACATATTTTCCTCTAACTGTTACCAGAGAACCTTTACTTGAATATCAATGGTGGAGGCAACAAAAAATTTCGTTTATGAACGTTGTGCATTTACGTTTTTCGGTTATCATTATGATTTTACGGTTAAATTGAATACGCTTTTATACACACCAGAAACGAAACGGACTAAACGGTATTAATGGTCAATGCTCCACATTTATTAACACGCCGTTTTAAATTGAGATTATTAGTGAAAAAACTTTTTTCTTCGCAGGTAATTCACCATATTTACAATAATTCCCTCAATTAAACCCAATGACTGGTTTGACAGGGTTGAGTTCCGCCGTACTAAGGTGGAAGGTGAGTGAAATTCACACATTCAGGGTAAAGAGGCCAGTTTTCCGACTTACACAACTCTGATACTGAAATTCAAACCGCGACATCATGCCAAAGTGCTTCGTCCGGAATTGAATCTGTTACTGAACGCTCTACCCACTGGGCTACTATGCACTCACTAGTTACAATTAGTAATTATAATGAGCAAGTTAAGTATGATCACCCTGAAAATTAACTTAACCATTCGTAAATAAGGTATGTCTTCCATTCTGTGAATTGGTACACAAAATTAAAAGTTGAGAAAACAGAAACATAAATGGCATAAATAACAGCCTGCAGTAGAAATTCGTATACAAATTACCAACTAACATTAGCACAGGAAATCAAAAAGGTTATATAAAGCAGTAATACAATGAAAATACAGTTTATGAGCACATAAAATCAATATATTAACATCACTCTTAGAAAGAGTGTAACAACAAATTATTAAAGTTCACTGATTATATTCACCATTACTGCATAGCTGTTTACCGGATCTTCACACCCTTCGGATAACAAGGATCCACGATTTGTTTACGAATTTTTTTACGAAGGAGCGTACGAAGGAGCCCTTACATTTAATTATCTCGTAAATTTAATATTGCGAAATAAATGCCTTTTTCGGTTTTTTCCCTGCGAATCGAATTCTGCACGTTGCAATCTCTCCTCTTCGTTTTGTTGTATCCTTTACGATACTGCGCTTTTCTATAAGGCTTCGTGGACTCTTCCATAACGCCGTCACTTCTGGACGCTGGAGAATACAGCCACACGCACCCTTCCTCAAGAGATAATCAAAACTAAAAAAAATCCACCCGTCGTACAGTGGCGAATTTTTGAGAATTCCTTAACAAAACCATAAAATTGAAATTTCGTTTGAAGGGTTCCGGATGTTTGCAACCGTTAGCTAAATTATGTGAGTATCTACAGGGATACAGGTTTGTGGAAAATCGTTTCCTTCCGTACCCTTTCCCTACTCATTGGCCTTGCTGCTGCTGTCTTTTCCGGAGAGTTTCACTAGTCGCATATGACACTGAAATACCAAAAACTACTTCATGTATGCTTTTTCGGTGCATATCGGGCACCCATGAAGCAAAATTACTGCGGAAGATGTGCATTGAGAATATTTTAATTTAATTATACGAAGTTTTATTTATCAGTATGCAATATTTTATACTCGCGGCTGAGCTTAAAGCCACCAAGTGCGTTCGCCGCGTTGCGGATGACTGGTCGTTCTCTAGATATAGAGGTTAGCTACGAGATAAGCGAGTTTACTCATTAAATAAGCAGTCGTGGACGAAAAGCTATCCCTGGGTAAGGTAGGCCTTCAATTAATGCAGATCCTGTGAAGATACCGCCAACAATTACCCTTCTCAGCACCCGGAGGGGAGAGCAGCAGCTCTTATTCTTATGAATGAAGGTGGAGACCACAATAGTCGGTAGACCGACACCCATTTCATTACAGGCGTGGTAACATTTACTTTAGCGGCTATAGTGCTGCGATGTGGAAGGCAAGGAGAAACCACCACATTATTATCCCGAGGAGTCGCAGCTACTCCACTCTTTTCTTTCTATCAAGACGTGATGGAACCCTCTAGAGTAAAATATTCCGGAGGGAAAATAGTCCCAATTCGGATCGCTGGGCGGGGACTACCCGAGACACTACATCAGTCAAGTGTGATAAACATTTTAGGGTAGGAAATTGGAACGTGTGATCACTTTGGACATACGGAATATTGAACCTGAAGGTGGAAATGCAGAGAGTGGACCTCGATGTATTAGGAATCAGTGAAATGAGATGGCCCGAAGGAGACTTCTGGAGCGGAAGTTACAGAATTATTCAAACCGGATCACTGAATGGTAACACTGGAGTAGGCATAATGCTCAGGAAGAGTGCAGGACTGCGCGTGAAGAGCTTCCTGCACTTCAGTGACAGGATTATAATGTGAAGATTGAGAACAAGCCTACGGATACCATTGTGGTGCACGTTTACATGCCTACGTCGGTCTACGAAGATGAATGAGTGGATGACGCCTCCGAAGATATCACGGCAGTTATAAAACTGGTAAAACGAAAAGAAAACCTAATTATTTTAGGCGACTGGAACGCTGTCGTTGACGAAAGTTAATATGGAAGAATATCTGGAAATATGGTTTGGAAAATCGAAACGAAAGAGGAGAGAGAATACTGGAGTTCTGCAGACAACATAATTTAAGTAGCGGTTGTCAACACATTGTTTAAAAATCACAACCGCCGTAGTAAAAGTCACAAACGAAGCAACTAAAGATGGTTGAAGCACGAAAGATCAGTAAAATAGCTTAAGTAAAGAGGGCATTCTATCAAGAGAAGAATCTACTAACAGCTAGAAATACAAGTGTAGAAGTAAGGAAACAATTCATCAGGACGTACGTCTGGAGCATGTTTCTTAGCGGCAGCATGGACGATGACAGCAGCGGAGAAGAAAAGAGTGTAAGCATTCGAAATGTGGTGTTACAGAAGAATGATGAAGATTTAATGGATCGACCGAGTAAGTAACGAGGAAGTGCTAAGAAGAGTGGGACAAAAGAGAAGTATCCTGAATACTAAAAAGAAACGGGACAACTTAATCGGCCATCGACACAATGGCCTGATGAAGACAATCGTCGAAGGAAAATTGAACGGGAAGATTGTAGGTAGGCCTCGTATGTGATACATGGAACAGGTTGTAAAGGATGTAAAAAAGAGCCATTACGCTGATATGAAAACGTTGGCCGATAGAAGATCCGAGTGAAAGAATGTGTCAAACCAATCCTAGAATTGCTGACCGATGATGATGATGAAAATTTTGTAACTAAAAAACTGAAATATTGCATTAAATGGAGCATTTTCCAAAACTTTGAGCAGACATTAAGTTATTAATTAAGCAGTGTTAAGTCATCTGATTGGATGACGTTACAGCCCAGTATTTTATAATTTGTCGAATTTACTTTACCAAGAAATAAATGAACTTTTCAAAATCAGAGGTTGCGCTCATTTTGAACAGAAACTTTTTTGCTGCTTCGCATATCTTGTCCAATGTCCGAGTTTTAATATTAGGAACGGTATAATTGAAAGTTCTAAGTGTGATCATATAACACGAAAGAGATAAAAAATTGTGAATGAGTTAATAGTAGCCACTTTTGGGGCATAACGTGTCCACTTTTTCGTCCTCATGAAAATACTCCGGGGATATTCCTATATTTTATTTTTGGAAATGAAACATTTTCTTGTAAATTTCATAACCAAGTGGCTACAAGGAACTAGAGAATTAAAAAAAATGTCGGTAAAGAAACAAAAAAATGGTTTGATAGAGACATCAGTGTTTCCATCAATACGCCTCAGCTATTTGCAATTGAATGAATATGCAACTAATCGTCTATTTGTTTCTTTCAAAGGAACAAGTTCAGGGGCGTCGGAACTATTTTCGCTAGGAGGGGCCTACCTTGAAAAGGGCCCGCATTTTTTGCGGATAGGAGGGGGTAGAGACTAGAATTCCCCTAAAAGTGCATATGAAGATGGTAGAATATGCGTCAAAAGGGAAAAGGCAAGATGGAAACAAGTGAAATTTGATTTTTAATAATGAAGACTAATTTTTCAAGGGCCCGGGGCAAATTCTGGGGGGGGGGGCCGAATGCCCCCCCCTGCCCCTCACTTCCGACGCCGCTGAACTAGTTCACGTTCAAGCGACGTCAGAGCGAATTTCTTTGTGCATAAGCGGTGAGCTCAACTGTCAAATGCTGTACAAATGATCCTCCGAGTAACTAGCCTGCGGTTAATGGCGTTGTACATGTCATAAATGCCGAAGGGCCCATGGAATAGAGTGAATTAATAGCATTCCAAATCATGAATGACCGAGTTTTATCATTTTAAGTCATCGTCAGGTATAAGTACGTTATCGGTAAAAGAGTCTCAGTTGCTACACCATCAATATGTAGTAAGGTCGGTGGCTCTGTTCTGCAAGAGCAAAAGTTACCCTAATTACGAGCAGTCACTAGTCTAAGATGCGGTTGCTGCCTTGTGGAAACAAATTATGATTCCTCGTGGGAAAATCTACCTTCCGTCTCATACTGTTCAATTCGTGCCAAATCCTGCACGCTACTTGATTTTTCCCCCTAACGATTTGAAGTGTAGCCCCCTAATCATACTAACCATGTTATTATTGAAATGCAATGCAGGCGATAGTGTGAGCAAATTTTGTAATGCTTTTTTATGTCGACATTGATAAGGGCAGCGCCTTACAGCGGGATATGTTGTTCAATAAGTGTGGATATGGTACGGCAAAGGTTCAAATCCTCATATCATGTCGTACAAGTTGATTGTGACTCATGTAATAATATTTAATTTAGTCAACTAAGTAAATGCTATTATGAAAAAATTTAATTTAACGTGTAATTGTAAATAATGACTACGTATGGGTCTGAATCTCATTTGGACTCAGTTCGCATTGTAACCCATGCTAAGTGACCCACGAACAAATGCTCATGAGATCTTATAAGACATATATTAAGATAAAAACGAAGAAAAGTGTGTCAGTTCCTCATTGGGTTACAGGTACACAAATATATGCTTTACCATCATGCTACGTGGCTATTTCTCAAGAAGTGCTAAAAATACTCACGAAAGTGTGACACCTCTTGACATTTTCTCTTAATTTTTGATCGTGACGTAGGCTATATTTTCATTTTCAGTGAAAATATACTCGCGATAAAAAAAGAATCACAGTCACCAAATAATCCACGATAATCTCGGAAAGGTTTTTGGCAAATATATATTTTTTACGGGATACCATTCTCAACCATAAACAAAATGTATTGGAGCTAATATCCTGACAAAGAGTAAAAAATCATTTGAGAAAGCATGCCAAGGTTCAAGAAACAAATATTATATTTCAGTATCTCTGACCATCAATCGCACGTTAAGTGAGAGAAAGATAGGAACTTGCTATTGCCAAAATGACGAAAATAATTAAATCCTCATAGTGCATTGGTAAGATAATTTAGTGTTCGCCGTTGTAACATATGTGGGCCCCTTATCTCCGTTTCCCAAGGCAAAAAGCTAAGGCAATATCACGAAAAACATTGAGAATATGCACTAACCAAATAGCATATCATTATATAACAGGGGTGTACAATGTGGGTGGGGTGGATGTCCATGAAAACGGAGTTGGCAACTACGAAATAAAAGCCAGGAGGGAAGGATGTTCGTGGCTACTTTTTAACAGTGCGCTTGATAAGTGCGTAGTCAACAATTGGAAATTGCACAGGATCGTAAATTATAGTAACATTACATTACTAAATTTTCAATCATGCATGACGTTAGGTCTACTGCGAGCGGAGGACATCACGGTTGGATGCGATAGCAAAGGAACAAGAATCACGAAATAGGGCCGCACACAGGAAAGGGAGTCTATCAGATTCCATGAGGCAGGATATTGCTTCTCATACTATTGTAGCAGGTGACGGTAGAAAATGGTAAAAACAAATCTACATCTATGTGATTCCCTGCAAGCCACCGCGAGGGTGTGCGGCAGGGGGTGGAGATCACCAAACATGCACAAGACTACTGCATGGAACTATTGACATGCAATAGGCTACTACATGGAAACATGCTACATAGAGTTTGACTGTTATTAACTACTTAGTAATAAAGGGATTGGTTGTTAATACATGCATTATGCACTCCAGACAACTCTACAATATTTCACCTTACTATCCCTTTGCAATGATGCGTATTGTGTTTTCTTATAGTACGGGGAAAAATAACATTTTGAATCTATCAGTACGACAATCCCGCTCTTTCTAATCTTATTAATCCGGTTGAATCTAAACCAATACGCTTGTTTTTAATAGGTATGTGCCTAACATATCTTCAGTAAAGCTATCCGTTTTAAATTTCTATACTAGATTTAAAATGTGGCTCACAAGAGATATTTATGTGCAAGAAGTACAATCTCTCCTTGCATTATCGTTATTTCTTGGTTTTAATTTGTGAACGCGTGAGTTAAGTCCACAAATTTTCCTGCAAAAATGTAGGATTGTTTTTCAATTATTAATGTTAATGAAACTAACATTTAATTTACATTTTTTGAATGAACTTCAAACTATAAAGTCATTGTTATTTGGCAGTTGAAAACTAAATAAAAATCGTTCGAAGCATTGTAATAGTCTCATTTTAATTATCCAATTTCAATTAATTATCAGTTTTAATTATCGCCCAACAATACGAAAACTCAATATTTAGCAATTGTTCTAAATAGCAATGTCAAAATATGAAACTAACGACACGATATTTCGTATTAAAAAAACAAATTGGTGTGAATAAATAGCATAAAAATTAGTTTGTGGAGGTTTTGAAAGAAATAGGTTGATCCTTTTCTCGACGCCCAGACACACAGTGGAATATCTCGCCAAGATCGCTCAGACCCTCCGTCAACCTTCCACACTGCTCTTCGAGCGAGGATGAAACTTGATCGCTTAGAGATAAGGAAGCCCTCCCCCCTCCGCCTCTCCCTCTCGGAGCGTCTCGGAGGCGAGATGAAGCTGTGGAATGGGGAGAGGAGGGGAAGATTGGGCGGGAAAAATATGAGGGGAACGCCTCAGCTTGCGTTTAGTTCGGTGAACGCGATGCATTGTCTCGCAATTTTAGATGCTGCAGGAATGGGTCGTAAGACGAGCACATGGCATTAGTCTCTTCTTTAATATGTAGAATTATAGATTGGCTGTGTCGAAGGAATTTTCCATTTACGTTCATACACCGCTGCGATAGGCGTTCAAAAACGCATAAAAACAGTAAAGTTTAACATGCGATTTCTTGATTTGCAAGGCTTAGAGAAGATATTTCCTGGATAAGACCAAATACTCAACCTTTGCGCATAATATAATGAAAACAAAATGGACGTATCTATCATAATACGAGCATGGCATTTAAAATAAAAATAGTCTGCAGCGGCATTATTTGGCGAGGTGTTGAACACCCTTAAGGCTGTTCTATACCAAACCAATATCTCTTGAGTAACCGCCACGGGGGTTAGTTCCGAGAGCCGCCGCTTCAGTTTCAGTGGGATGGGTAACTTTACTGGGAGGAGGGGGTCATCTTTGAGGGGTGTTTGGGGAGTGGCTTATTTATTCAGTCACCAATGAGTGACCACCGGTCCAAATGTTCCTTATCGCTTATTGCGTCACACGTCGTCACTCGACCCCTTGGACGAAGGCCGAGGGAATCTTTGTTTACGAGTGATTCATTTGTCTTCCTCATCTTAGCTACCCGCTTATCTTTGCTACTCACCTAACACGAACGTAACTTGTCTATAAGTGGGATTTGATTTAGTCCACTCTCGCTACCAGGTAAAATATTCGGGGCTATTTATTTTCAGTACAGAAGTAAAATGCTTCTCGTGACTTTGACCTAATTCCTTTATTGCAAGATTTTTCCAATACGAGTGTAACTCCGTCTAAAGTTTGTCCAGAAATTAAATGGGATCGAGAAAAAACTAAAACACAACGTCATTGTAAGTGTGAACTGGAGCAAAACTTTTTATGGACTACGGTAGATTATATTTATTCGATAGATGAAAAGTCCAAAGAGAGAATCTTAAAAAAGAAAATTGAGCATCAGTAATTCAATGAAATAAAACTGACTGACTGATGGCTCGTCACCCTAGGGTGACTTTATTTCATAGTATGCCAAAAACTGGCTTATTATATGTGTCATTTTAATCCCGGAACAGACTAGGATCTTTAATTATTCATTAAAATATCATTCGGTCTATGGAAACTGTCTATTGGATTGTTTTTATTTAAGGCTGCACATTCCATAGCTGCGTTTTCACTGTTTTCTATCGTTTTGTAGTATTTCGTACTTTGATTTGTTATTATTTTTTCTAGTGGGTCAATTGTAGCTTTTTCGTATATTTTGTCATTTGCGGTCCATTATTTAATTCCATGCATGTTTCTTAGCATCCTTCGGTCCATCGCCTTAATATTGTCTATCTTGTTTCTGTGGAGTTTGCTTCCTTAGCTATTTCTCTCCACCTCTTACAGCAATTTCGCGGCAAGTGATTGGTGCAATCTATTTTAATGACAGGGAGATCAACGCCGTAGGGAGGAAGTTCGGCCAATTTCTTGGTAGCACTGCTGTCGCCATCCCCTACGAATTAAATGGAAAATTTATCGTATTTGCGTGAAGGAAGATAAAACTAATTACACAACACCCATTTATAAGATTCATGACAAGCACATCATATTATATCGCCTATAAGCCGGTGGTACTTCAAATTGTGCATTTCTACTCTTGTTTTAAATCCCTCGACAATTATGTCGGCTTCCATTTCCGTCGAGGACTTGTTCCAATTCTTGAAGTACATATGCTGTTTGGCCTGTGTTTTCATAGTTCTGCATTTCGCACATATACTGCAGTATTTGCAGTTAAATGGTGCATTATTTCCCAGAGCTAACAGAGAAGTGAAACGGTGTCTTATATCAAACATTTTTGCTGTCTCCTTCCTTTGTCTCTTCAGTGCTATCACTTGAAGTCAAGCAGGAATTTACGTTTGTAAATTGGCCTTTCAAAAGTTATTGAACCGCAGTGCCCTAAGGATATTTCAGAGGGATGAAATGTCTCCGATATTTTTTTGAAATATACGAGAAAAACTAAACTGCAGTTCTACGAAAATGTTGATTATATTCGTAAGATTCGTTTTTTTTCCAATTCGGACGTAAACGTAAAATACGCTTCCATTTAGCATTACTTACATAAACAAGATTGGTGCTTGAAGGAGTCAACCCCCTGTACTTTTATCCAATATGTGTTGGAAGCAATTTTTTCCGATCCTAAATAGTACAATAGTTTGCACGAGTAATCCAGTTACTGTAGATCCATTCTAATGCATTAAAAAGGAAATATTAAATTTCACGGTAAATGGTTACTCGGTCGGACCAGGTGACCATTATTCTGCGTTTTACTGTCAGCTTATTGAACACAAGCTCCCCATTTTAACTATTTTACCTCAATTCACTTTTCTCAATTTACTTTCGAGAACAGGGCCTGGGGCCTCGAATTTCCCAGGCGATACGGAGGGGGACCCGAAACTTTTTCCAAGAAATTTTAACGTTCTGATTTTAACTAGGCATGATAATCCGGATTAAACTGCTTATATTTCATGTGCTAAGTGAAAAGTAACATCGCTGTTTTTTCTTCTCGTCACATTTCCCAAGTACTCTTTTTATAAATCCTAGCTTTCTCTTCGCTCGGCCGCATATTTCCCGGATGTGTCTTCTCCACGATAAATCTTTAGTGATTGTTTCACCTAAATACCTTATGGTTTCAACGCTTTCGACCTTCGTGTTATTAATTTTATAGGATCGCTCTATAGAATTATTCCTCCTCCAATCTTGAATTATATCTAAATCCTCGCTTCCTGTCTTCTTCTGATATACCCCTGCGCACTACAGTATCGTCTGCAAAAAGTCTAAGCGTAAAACTAACTACGCTACCCTGGGGAACTCCCGATGTGACTTTGATTGTGTCTGACATGATACCATCTATGACAACCCTCTGCTCTCGCCCACTTAATAATTCTTTTATCCAACACACAACGTCATTATTTAAACCAAAACTCTCTAATTTCAAGATTAATTTATCATGTGGAACTTTATCGAATGCATTTTTAAAATCTTAAATCTATCGCATGAACTTCAGTACTGTTTTCGTCGTTGACTAAAATATCGTGTACAAATAAAGCTTATTGTGTCTCGCAGGATCTACCTTTCCGGAACCCACGTTGTCTGTTTATGAGCAATCCCTGATATCCAAATGCCCCATGATTGTACTGACTACAATGTGCTCAAATACCTTGCAAGAGATTAACGTGAGTGAAATGGGTCTGTAGTTACTAAGTTCTTTCCTATCACCGCTTTCAAAAATAGGTGTAATGTTAGCTACTTTCCAATCCTTGCGTACAGTGCGGTTCTTTAGTGTTTTATTGAATAATATTTATAGATAGGAGGCTATTTCAGAAGCTAATGTTTTATATACCCGGGAAGGAATTTGATCGGGACCTGGTGATTTGTTTTTACTAATGTTTTTTAACTGCTGCTCTATTCCGCGACCTGAAATTTTTAATTCGGGCATTTGCTCACTGAATGTTTTCGGCGGAGGTTCCACTGCGATGTGTGACGATGAGTTGAATACGCTTTGGAAGAAGGCTTTTAAAGTATTGGCATTTTCTAAACCCTCAGGTGACTCTAATTCCTTTATCACTTTTAAGTGTGTGTACCTACTGTGGACCTATTTCCCTGAAGTTCTCTCTCTCACATATGACCAAAACACTTTAGGATTGCTATCTAAATATTCTCCTAACATCTTGCTCTTGAAATGTGATAACGCTTGCCGACATGATTTCCTTGCTAATGCTCTCGATTTTTTATAGTTTTGAACTAACTCATTTTTTTCCTATACCGATAGACCCTGTCCTTCATTTTTCATCTCAGCGTGGCATACCCTTCGTCGCTTTAGTGATTTCCTAACCTCCGCGTCATACCACCTATGCTCTGTATTATCAATTTACTTGGTATATATTTATTAACTGCTTTACGGGTGACCTCAAGAATTTCTCTCCCCGAATCCTCTATATCTAATCCTTTGCTTTGTTCGCTAAATACATTAAATGATTCCCTTAATTCCTCTTTCATACCGTCGTTAATTAGCCTTGTCAAATAAGTATACCCTCCTCCTTGGTTTATAATGTTTTTCAACGCCTACATTAAATATCGCATGCACTATTTTATGATCACTAATTCCTGTCTGTAGCTACATTTAGAACTTATTCGGGTATATTTGTTGCGAATAAGTCTAGTATGTTGTCTCCCCTGGTCTGTTCTTTTACTAGTTGTTTTAAAGTTTCGTCGTACCGATGGACTGAAAAGCAGCCGATGTAACACCCATTTTTAAAAGTGGTGATAGGGAGCAGCCATCTAACTACAGACCTATATCCCTCACATCCATTTCATGCAAGGTCCTGGAACATAATTATTAGTTCAGTCATGGGACAACTATATAGCCAGAATTTATTGTCCGATGTTCAGCATGGGTTCCGGAAGAGCAAATCATGTGAAACTCAACTTGCTCTCTTTTCTCACAATATTTTAGTTTCTGGCGAAAATTATATTCCAGTGGATGCTATATTTCTCGATTTCAAAAAAGCTTTCGAGAAGGTGTCTCATAGCAAACTAATGTTGAAATTAAAATATTATGGCATAGACAGTAACATTAAATTATGGATAAATGATTTCCTGCATGATCGGGTGCAAAGGGTTGTTTTGGACGGTGTTACCTCACCGGCAATTAAAGTCACTTCGGGTGTCCCATCAGGTAGTGTGATAGGTCCACTCCTGTTCCTCCTGTACATAAATGATATCAATAAGGTTGTCATAAGTAAGCTTCGTCTATTTGCCGATGGCACTGTAGTGTACAGGGAAATTCTATGACCAAACGATAAAGAATATTTAAATGATGACCTACAAGCAATTGAAGATTGGTGTGATACATGGCACTTAGAATTAAAATTTAATAATTGTCTCTTGATGAATTTTTGGAAAATGAATAGCTCAAATAGATAGATGGATTCAAAATGCCCTTTTTTCTACGTACATTGAGGGATATGAATAATGGTAAATATATCCAGTACGAGTGTAGCAATGGATAACATTGGTACCTGCATGTTGGTATAAGGACTTATAGCTAACCCAACTAACGGCATGTTTTTGCATGTATGCTTCGCTTTTTTTATCTTTTTTTAAATAGCGTAGTTTTGAACAGTACCTATACGAGTACTATTCCTTTTTTTATGCATGATATGTAGTGCATGTTTGGTGAGAATTCACCACTTACCACACACCTTTATGTTGGCTTGCAGAGTATTATGTAGAAGTAGATGTAAAAAATGTGACGTAAAGGTGTTCAACAGTGATTCGCAGAGTTACTTAACCTTACCTCCTGTTATAAAACTACACGTATTCCAGTCTATCGAAGGGAGATTGAAGTCTCCGCCTACTATTATTCCTCTGTATTTGTTCCGAGAAATCAATGTTCCTATCTCTGACTCTAGTTCCATTATAGAATTGTTGTCTGCATCCGGTGGCCTGTAATATGCACCTACATATACCTTTTTTTTTGCGTCACTACTTTTAATTTTAACGGAACACCAAATACTTACTACATTTCGCTCTGAAATAAGTTTTCTTCTACTAACATACGGGTCCTTCACAGCTATAAATAATACTCCTCCGTTTCTGCTTACTCTATCCTTTCTGTATACGGTAAAACACTTAGGGAATACTTCATATCTGATATGTCCTTCGAAAGCCATCTTTCTGTGCGTACGATCATATCAGCATCAGTACTTTTTATGAGGTGGTGAAATTCGGCTACTTTATTTCTTAAACTACGACAATTCACTACTATCACTGAAATTATTTCTCCCAATCTATTTCTCTCCTGGTGCTCTTTTTCAGCTAGTATTTTCCCCGATAATTATTTTAGCGACCCACTATTTAATCTACCAATCTGATATGTATGTATCTGTAGTAATCTGATATATATGCATGATTTGAACTTCTGTTCTGGGGCCGGTTAAATTAACTGCTTCATGACAGGATAAACAGTGAGCTTAACCAGAGAAAACAGATAGGAATGGGCACTGTGAAAGCAAATACCGAGCACTGAAAATGAAGGAAGACATTTGTTTCATGTCGGTACCGACGGGCAAGGCTGAATTGAAGTTAGGCCAAACGTGCCCCCCGAAGCAAATTTCTGGCTACGTGCCTGCCTGCTACTGAAAAAAATATCCCTTGCTGAGCTCGCTCGGTCTGAGGGCTCTGGCTTTCGACAAGGGGCCGGAGGGAGGCGAAGTGGCTCGGACGTGGCCTTGGAATGGTTCGAGAGAGAGAGAGAGAGAGAGAGATAAGGAGCCAGGAGGTGGAGGGTGACGTTAGCGGGAGTGGGGGGGACTTAGAGCAGCGCCACGGAACGAAAGATTTTTTGCACGTAAAATAGTGAAAAAATGGTTCGGAAAATAATAAATAGCAACTTAAGTATGCACCTAAGGTCTTTGAGTTTGATATAATAGTAGAAGAGAAGGATGAATCCCAGCGGAGAGTGGAACACATGTTTCCATTACGATTTCAATGTCAAAGGAGAAAAGGCTGAAATCGGGCTATTTTTACGATTTTCAGTGCCTGAAGCTCTTTAATGAGTACTGATAATGAACATATTGTTCCATAAACCGCACACATTAATCCTTAATCTAACGATCAATGAAAACCGATCAGCTCTGCGACTTATATTAAACTCGTTATCTTCGATTTCGCAAGGGTCTGCAGAGCCGGTTTCTGCAGTGGTATAGAACACCCTTAAGAGAGTGATACGGAAGCGGCTCATAGAGGCTGGAGAGAATCTAGCGAGAAAAGCAGAAAACAAAATGCAGAATATCGGGTGAGGGATATCCTAGCAGGACTGTCAAACGAAATCTTCAGTTGAAAGCCATACGCCGGTCGAGTAAGACGAGCGTTCTGAAGGAGAAGAAAAGACGTGTGTCGAAGCAACCTTATAAAAGAAAGAAAAATATAGTAGGAAAAGATATATTTTCCTAACATGTCTTTCTTGCACCAACAATCATGCGAGTGTGCCAAAACCGAGCTAGATTTATTCTCGCTTCCACCTACGCAAACCAGCATTGAGAATGGTCAATGGATACACTACAAACCTGTTTCCACTTTGAACGACGACGCTCCACTGGAGTTTGTCATTCCAGGACACGGTGACGAGTATGTGGATCTTTCACATACATTAATTAGTGTAACAGCGAGGATTGAACGAAGAGCGCAGGCAGGGGATGATAACTCGGTGGTTGGACCCGTTAACCTCTGGTTACACTCCTTATTTTCCCAAGTCGACATATTTCTTAATCAGAAATTAGTCACGCCACCTAGCCATACATATCCTTATAGAGCCTACATAGAAACACTCCTCAACTACGGGCCCGCGGCAAAATCTTCACATCTAACGTCCGGTCTATGGTATGACGACACTCCAGGAATGATGGACGATACACATCACAATTCAGGAGCCATCAAACGTCGCGAGTTCACGAATGATGGGCAACAAGTCGAACTAATTGGTCATCTTCATAGCGATTTATTCAACCAGGAAAAGTTTCTATTAAACGGAGTTGAGATGCGATTGAAACTAGTCAGGTCTAAGGTCGGTTTTAATTTAATGGCATCGAGGGAATATGAAAACGTGACGGTGAAACTGGTAGATGCGACTCTGCTAGTGCGGAAAGTTAAAATAAGTCCCTCGGTGCTCATAGCTCACAGCCGCGCTTTAGAGAAAGCTACCGCAAAATATCCTATTACGCGAGTGGACATAAAAACGGTTACCATTTCTCGAGATGTGCAGAGTAAAACCATCGACAACATTTACTTGGGCCAACTTCCTAAACGTGTCATAGTGGGATTCGTCTCCAACGCAGCATTCAACGGGGACATAAAGAAAAATTCTAACAATTTTCAAAATTTCGACTTAAACTTCTTATCGCTTTGTATGGATGGACTTCAAATTCCCTCAAAGCCAATACAGCCCGATTTCACCGCCTCTGGGCTTTTCCTACAGGCATATCATACCTTATTCTCAGGCACCGGCATTCACTTCCTGGATGATGGTAACGGTATCCCCCGAGATAAATATAAAGATGGATTTTTCCTCACTGCATTCGATTTGACACCCGACCTAGAGGCCAATTCGAGCCATTGGAGCCTACAGAGACACGGGAGTCTTCGCTTGGAAGTTAGATTTAAAAATGCATTGTTAGAAACCATAAATTGCCTCGTTTATGCAGAGTTTAATAACGTTCTCGAAATTGATAGACATCGAAACGTCGGCGTGGATTACAGTAGTTAGAACCACGGAGGGGTGTCAAGAGGGGAAGTGGTGAAAGGAGGCGTTTATAAGGGCCCTCGATCATCTCTGACACAGTCATCGTTTCCTCTTCTTCGGACGCTGATTCTCTCTCCCTCATACCGATGTTATGGTCGCGGTAGTGGATATTCAGTGTTTTAAACGGGGTGGCGACTTTGTGGTGAAAGAGTTATCCATCGCTATAAGAGGATCTCGGGATGTTAAAACGTGGCTATTCAAACCACCCAATTCGGGGTGGGAGAGAACTGCGGCGGATCTGAGGCAAGATCGATGGCTTCGCGAAAATCATCACGGACTAGAGTGGGATGATGGGGACCTGGAATACAGCGATCTCAAATACGTTCTCCACTCACATTTATCCTCGTACACCCATGTATTTTCGAAAGGACGAGAAAAGTGCGATTTTCTTCAGAGGGTGTTAAAATATAGAGTGGTACTCGATATGGAAATTATAGGATGCCCTTCTCTGAGGAAGATAAAATATAAATCCTCTCGAGATGTATGCACTCTTAACTCCCACCAGAAAAGACAGTTTGAATGTGCGACGAGTAATTGCATCAATCTATTGAATTGGTTCGTGAAAAATGGGGAAGATAAACTAATGTCAACTATTTTTCACCTAAAATCTTACGTGGGCGCTACACACAGATTTCAGCTGAACACCGAACGCCTCACAGAAGCCGGATTCTTCTATTCTGGGGTACGCGATGTGTCAGTTTGTTGCATATGCGGTCTCGTCCTTGGATCGTGGGATTCCTGGGACAGTCCCGAAAAGGAACATTATCGCTGGAATCCTTATTGCCCGCTGGTTAGAACCTCCATTAGTTTCCAGCCGCTATACATAAAAAGACATGAAATAAGATGGGATTCGTGTTATGAAAACAATTCTTTGGAACCGATGGACAGTCAACAACTAGAGAGAGCCCTGCTGAGTCGTAAAGAGACCCGAACTTTCTTCAGGGGTGTATTTGCTGCGGATAATTTACCTGAAAATTGCCATCACCCCAGCGCGCTAATTGTAAATACCGACCCTGCAAGGAAACGAGGGACGCATTGGATAGGGATCTTCATAGATGCTAACGGGAAGGGTGAATATTTTGACAGCTACGGGATACAACCCTTTATCAGAGAACACATAACGTTTCTTGACAGGGAGTGCTCGTCGTGGCAATATAACAGAAAGAAAATCCAAGGGTGGACATCGGTGACTTGTGGAAATTATTCAGCTTTGTTCTTAGCTTACCGATGCAATGGCTTGACAATGCACCATTTCACTCGAATTTTTAGTTCGGGAACTACCAGAAATAACGACTTAATTGTCATTAATATGTACAACAGAGTATTTGGGAAGCATTGTAAGAAATGTCTTATGAATAATCAACCGACAATCGTGCAGGTTGGCACGGCTAAAATATCATCATTACAATAATTCCACTCCGTGACAGTTTGGCATAGCCGCCATGTTGTTTCCCCTCCAGCCCCTCTATGGACCTCCCCTCCCCCAGACCCTTCACCTCGAGAGAGAGTATATAGACAGAAGTCCACAGGTGCCACACAGTACCGAATCGCCTCTCACCGAGCATCACCGGTTCCATAGCGATGGCTGAAAACGGAGAGTCTTTTCGCACGCCCAGGAGACCCACCAGAAGAGGTCCAGAAAAGAATGATGGTCGCCTGCCGCGTCCCTACTCCCCACGTCCACCCCGCAGCGAGAAGTTTCGTCCTCCATCTTATAAACCATCCATCAGCCCTGATATGCCGCCCAACGGAGAGCTGGAGCCGGAGAAGAAATCATCGCAGAATCAGGAGCTTCTACATCTCGGACTTCTCGAGTGTTCCTATCGTTTGAATTACAGTGATACCAAGCGAGTGACTATCGGTGTGGACATGTGAAACTCGTGCTTCCCGTTCATAACCATAGGGAAAGTTGGTGGTGCCAGCATTAAACTGAATTACGGTGATTTTTGTGAGCTATTGAAGTGTAAAAGTGATGTTGAATATTACTTCTTTAAAGATACCGTGCCGCATGCCATCAGCATTGGAAACTGTGTATTAAAATTTAAAACTATTTACGGAAACAAATCGATCGTTCTTGAGAATTCTTCCTCTTCTTCTTCTAACGATCATGGAGGTGTGTACCTCGCTGAAACGACGTGGTACGGATTGTTAAAGTATGCAGAGTGCGTTAGAATCCGGTGGGAGGAACGAAGTGAATGGTCTGCACATGTAAAAAAACATATAAACATGTACACGGATTCTCTGTACTGTGCTAGTAATGAAGAGATAGAGGAAGGTGAGAATGGTGAATACACGCAGTTTCCACGTACGACCAGTGTTGATCTCAACGAGATTGTTAATTCACCATCTTCCTTGAACTTGCAAGCACTTTCGGAAGAAATTCGAGCAATTCTAAGAACTGGTGTCGGGAGAAATTTTTTCCTCGATGAAGTAGCATCCAGAGAAGCAGAGACATAAAGAACGTGTGGAATGTGTTCATATGAATTTCCAGTGTTTAATAACGATTTCTTATATGTGCGTGTTAAAGATTGAGGAAATTTCCCAGTGACTAAGGACATTGAAGTCATTCTGAAAAATGTGCACGTGAAACAAACATTATTCATTCATTCATTCAGTGAAGTTGCACTCGATTTACTAATTCAGTCGATCCAATGTTAATTTGTTGTCGAATCACTGTTAATAAATTTTCATGCATGTACTCAACTTGCTAATCAAATCATTCCAATGTTAACTTGTTTTCGAATCAACGTTAATTATTTTCATGTATGTACTCTACTTATTACCGTTTTCATCTCCATTCGCTGGTTATTTAAATACTAATTTCATGTATGTATGTACTCCATTTCTACCTCTACAATAAACGTGTAAAATTAATCTTCAGCATTATCCTTTCTCATATCCATCACAATGTCCTGCAAAGTATATCCACGTCTGTGTATACGAGCAATCCCGCGATACTCCGTAATTAAAGATCGGGAAAACGTGAAAAGGAGGGAGGGGAGACCTGGGTTCGACCACAGCTCAAACCATCACGCAATGAGAGGGGCGGAAGACTCGGATCAAGCGGCGGGACAACTCCACGGGGCCGAGAGACTGCTTATGAAACAATTAGGACCTCGAGGATAAGTTGGGTTCCATAAGATCCTGCCCAAGATATCATTGGAACTACCGCCACCCTTCTAATCCGCCATAGTGCCCCAAGACGCTGGGTTGGGTTCCCAAGGTCCTACCTCTAGTAATTGAAACACCCCCACCCCTCTACGTCTTCCCCTACCCCCTATCCCGTCATAGTGCCCCAAGACGATGGGTTGGGTTCCCCCAGGGCACGCCATCCTGCCCCAAGAGGTCATTGAACTCCCCCCACCCCCTCTACGACTCCCGCACCCCCTCGGCGTCTCCCCCACACCCTCTAGCGCCTCCCCCACCCCCTCGGCGCCTCCCCCACCCCCCTTATCCCGCCATAGTGCCCCTACTTCTACTCTCGTATCCCGGCGTTAAGGATACATTGGGGATCGAGCGTGAGGTGAAACGGGATCTACGGTGGATAGATGTCAGCCACAAAGGAGATAAGTGGTGGCGGTGGTGGAGTTACACATAATTTCTACGTAAGACCGATTCCTCCGATTGGCCGACATTCTCCGCCCAAACCAATGAGAGCCCTCCGCACAGACATATTGGACATATATCGTAAGAGCGCCACTGTTGGCAGGAAGTGGAACTACGTCGCAATAGGGCGCGTACAGCGCCATACGTCGGCGATAATGAGAACTATTTTAATTGCTGACAAACCTCTCTAATATGTAATGAGAGAACGTTTTTATAGAAACTGATTCCAGCTATTAGCCCAATAACGCCCAAATTATTTTCCATGGAAATTATTTCGAGATTTTTACAATAAACACATATTTTGGCAACCAAGAGGCATTGTTATATTAATTTTTGTAATATCTTTTACAGTTTTTGGATAATCAGCTGTCCTATATATAGGACGCTGGGCGTTTACAGCAAAAAATCTTTTTTATCAGTGGAAATATTCATTACATTCATATAGCCAGTTTTTATAAAACATTGTATTACTTATAAATTTATTTTATGATTTTACAAAAAATATCATTTTCATCATAAATACTGTCAGTAAAACTCAAAGAGCGATTACAACTTTGTACAACTAGATTTATGTATTTCAGATGTAATTATTGGAAATGATGATGAGTCCTTTTTTTTGTTAGGTATTTAGAAAGTTCCCAAAACTTTACACAATGAGAAAATACACCTTACTATTCACACAATATTCGCTTTTCTATATAATATCCACTGTATATATTCATACAGTAATACCTTTTTACATTCATAAAATTTGGTATATTCCACCTACTTCTCGTGATACAATGGGAAACATCTAATACACAACCAGACTCCACACTTTCTGCATTACGTTATAGGTTTGCCGGTATAACATTTGTATTGACAACTCCTCTGTTTGTCCCTTTTATCAATAATGTGATCTTCTCCATCATATCTTACGTCATCAGAAATGCTGACTGTGGAAGTTGATAGCAGACTCAATGGGCTACCTTTTTGTAGTTTCCTTCCATGCCATAATTTTAAATAATGAACGGCGATGGCTCTCTCGAACTCTTTATTGGATATAGATTTCTTACCATGAATATCACGGTACATCAAATATGCATTGACAGTTGACATGTCAATAATTCTGGTAGTTATGCACCAATGCCAATTCTTGCCCTTTATTGCAATCGCATGCTTTTCAAATAACCAGTCATGTTTTCCACACCATCCATATATTTATTGTAATTCTTTATAAGGACAGGTTGTGGCACGTAACTTTGGCTCTTTTTTCCTTGCACCATCTCAACTCTTGTAATCAAGGCTCTAAAGAATCGAAATTAGTAGCCACTGCAACACATTATCTTTCCATCTCATAATAAATATTTCACTACATTTTCAAATCTGTAATCAGTGCTACTCTAGGATATTTTTCCAATTGTATGAGATTCGTGAGCGAGCACTGTCCCATTCTATTTTCTCTAATTGTCCCCGTTGCTCTAAATCATTTTTCTCTCAACACATCAAGCAGCGCAAAACTTGTAAAGAAATTATCAAAATATATTTCATGACTCGAAGGATCATCTTTCACAGAAAGCATTTGATTCACAACTCGAGTCCCTAGAGGTCTAATGTTATGGTTCTCCGATTCTTTACCGAAAAAGAAAGAAAAGTAAAGAAAGATTTTATAGAAATAACCATTTTCTCCACAGAGTGCCGATATTTGTAGCCGAACCGAATCGGTTTACTTCTGATAAACTGTTTCAGAGAGCCCGTAATCCCTGATAATCATCTCATCGACAGACAAAATTTTAAGTCAAATTTTCCATTTGCGAAAGTTGTCATTCACCATATCTAATAGGGGTTGAATTCTGAAGGTTCGATCATTCTTGTTTTTTTGTGCTTTCTCAAGTAGCCTACCACATTGGGCCCATATTGGGCCAATGTTGGACCAAGATGGCAATGTTGGCTTTCATTGGCCATGGACTGCCACTGAAAGCCCATATTGCCTCAATATTGGCTACCCCACGTAACCCCACATTGGCTACCCCACGAAACTCAATATGGGCTACCCCATGTGGTAACCTTGATTACCCCATGAAACTCTATATCGGCCTATACCCCATTCCCCAGTAGCCACCCAATATTGGCCAATGTTGGCTATTCATTGGCACCCCATATTGGCTATATGTTGCCAATGAGATGAAAACCAATGAATAGCCAATATTGGCAAGCCCATGAGCAGCCAATGTGGGCCCAATATGGGCTACCCCTTGCAACCCAATATTGGCTTTTCATTGGCACCCCATATTGGCTATATGTTGGCAATGAGATGAGAACCTATGAATAGCCAATATTGGCAAGCCCATGGGTAGCCAACGTGGGCCCAAAATGGACTACCCCCACATTGGCCACCCCATGAAACCCCAGGTTGGCATACCTGTAGACATCACGTTGCATGAGCTACCCAGTGAGACCCTACAAAATGCTTTAAAGAAGAGAATTACAAAAAACCCTATAAGCTGCTCCAGGAGATACGTCGTGGAACTCCCACCTTCTCCTACTCCAAAAAAGCTGAGGAATATTTGTCCTCTGGAAAGGAGATTCCTGGCTAACTCCTTATTGGAAATTTCTAATAGATCTCATAGATATTTCTCATAATATCTATTGAGAAGTTATGAGATGTTATGAGAAATTATGAGATAATATGAGAAGCATGAAGCCTGGCTATTTGCTAAATGATGTAGTGCATTTGTCGGATTTTCTCGAGGGGATACGTTTCTTTGTTTAAGTCCCGAAGGAATTACAACCCAAAGTGATATTTACCTCAATACTTCGAAATTTCTGTTTATTTCATAGTTATTCCACCATAATCACTTTCATTGTAAACACTGATAAGTATAATTATATTCAAGAACTAGCTGAAAACGTAGAGAAACGCTAAACTTTTCGCCTCCTTGATAAAATGTAAAAAGCTATATAGCACTGACGATTTAGCTGATTTAAACTCAAAACCAACCCTTCGTTAATAGTATGAAAATGGGAAATAAAATTCTTGGTTGGTTGGTTATTTAGGGGAGGCGACCGACAGCTGAGGTCATTTGCGCCATAGAGGATAGGCGGGTAATTGGGTAATGGTAGGAATTTTTAGGGAACGGATGAAGGGTGGAGAGAAACCCGGCGTCGGCATTAGCCTACTCTTAAAGAAAGGCGCCAAGGGGACCACGGCTTAACGTCCAATCCGACGGACGGAGTACTGTACTTGAAATGCCCTCCACTAGGCACTCAAGTGGGGACCGGTTTTCCATTGAAAAAATCCTCCACTGCCGGGAATCGAACCCGGGCCCTCGGGATAGGAGGCCAGTACTCTAGCCACCACACCAACCCGATCCCCTATAAAATTCTTACTGTAAGTATGCCCTTAAAAAATTTTGTTTTAATTTTCAACGATGAAATTCCAAGTCCGTTCAGTTCAATAAAGTTTAGGAAACGTCTTTCTTAAAAAGAAAAAAATCATAAACCATAAATAACAACTCGTGCCCACGAGTAATTGTAACATGTGTATTCACATTTTTATAGTTCGCGGTTTGTGGAAAGTTGTATCGGTTTTATCGACCAATATCGAATAGACTACTATCGATTACTTGAAAGACCACTTCAAAATTCAAAATGGCTGTCATCACAGCGAGAAACGTGAGGAAGAATTATCTCCTTAGTATATATACATATATAGTATATAAATGTATATACATAAGTATATACATTTTCTTTTAATTAGTGATCATCGAAGCTAATTTTTAATTTTAATGGACAATAACGTTACGGTGAGTAAATGATTGTTATGACCAGTGATTGTGTTGAACGAGTTTGTCCATGCAGGTTTTTTGAATTGCTGACACAGGATTTGACTGTATTTATAATTTTTCAGGAACATAAAAGTCATAAACAAATAGGAACATTTGGAATGATCCAATTAGAATTCAGATCATCATTCAGCTACATGATAAACGTGAATATTTTTTGTGTGTTGTGACAGTGCAGTGATGACTTTCGATGATACTTAAACGAACTCCCCGTTGGAAAAATATAGTTTCACTTTTTAGAGGAGCATTGTTTTTCAAAAAAGGACTTCTGGTTGTTGAACAGCTTGATCAACCATTAAAATAAAATCTTACGCATTAAGCAAGCTCGATCACAGCTTTTCATTCTCATGTCATGTGGTTTATTTAATATTGTTATTGTCATAATGGTTATTTTTGAGATTATGCCTCAGATTGGGAATCTTATGTGTTACAAAGGCAAGTGAATGCAATGATTGAAACTGGAAGTAGTGACAATAAATATAACATATTTATAAACTGTCCTGTTTGTTTAAAATTCCAACTCGCCTAAGTGTGTTAATGAAGTTGTGAATTCCTTATATGACATCAAGAAACGCTAGACGTTCACGGATTTTGTTCGGTCGTGTTATGTGAATAGTGTGCGTGTGAGAAATTATGCCTAATCAAATTAAAAGTGATATGCTGTATCCGATCCGAGGTTGTGCTGTGTTACTTCAGCTTTCTCTAGTTCCTCAGCTTTTCTGGAGTAGGAGAAGGTGGGGGTTCCGCGACGTATCTCCTGGAGCAGCTTATAGGGTTTTTTGTAATTCTCTTCTCTAAAGCATTTTGTAGGGTCTCACTGGGTAGCTCATGCAACGTGATGTCTACAGGTATGCCAACCTGGGGTTTCATGGGGTGGCCAATGTGGGGGTAGTCCATTTTGGGCCCACGTTGGCTACCCATGGGCTAGCCAATATTGGCTATTCATAGGTTCTCATCTCTGTTGTGTCTTCGCTCTCGTTCACTCGAGGATGCACCAGGATTAGGTCGATCAAAATAATACATGCTCAGTGCGGTTCTCCATCTTTATTACGCTCACCCGAAAAAACAGTACACTGCCGTCTACACCTCAGCATTGCCAACCTACATACCGACATCCCCATTACCAACACAACTGAAACACCACACTAACCCCTCCATCAAAATTTTGGGAGAACATAATCAGGAAATATCAGAACATAATCAGATTCTCAAAAGATTTGACAATACAAAACATAAAGCAACACAAATATAAACATAGTGGAGGTTACTCTTTAAATCTAATGGGCTTTGTAATGAATTCCCGTGGACGGAGGATTCTGGTCGTGGGAACTTGTTGTACAGGGCTAGAACGTACAGGACTGGGTGCATTGTCAACAAGAGGACGCCCGGACACGGCTGGGGTCCTAGGCTCAACAGCAGAATGCTGTGCGACACGAAGGGTGTCAGGGTCCAGGGGTGAAGGAACAGTGGGAGCAGGTAGACCCACTGGTATCCCTGGCATGAGAGCATCACCATTCAATTCCTCCTTACAGGCATTGTCCGGAACAATGGCACCAGGTCGGGCTAAGCGCACCTGATTGGCACTTAATTGCATAACTCTATCAGAAGTCGCAACTTGAAGCAATGTAGGGCCGATTATTTTAACAATGGTGCCAACAAAGGGTTTATGATTTGATGACTGCCTTACTTCTACAATATTATTTACATTACCGGCAGTGGTCTTGTTCATGTGAAAAACTTCCACCCATTTACTATAGCTATCAACCCACAACAGATAAGTCGCATGATTCAGAAAGAAAAAATCTATGTGGATTCTTTCCCATGGATACAGGGTCGCTTTCCAAGGAACAGTTTCAGCTGAACCAGTCCTTAAATTGGTTTGAACACAGGGAGTACATTGATTGACAAATTGTTCAATATCCTTATTAATGTCCGGCCAAAACACTACAGACCGAGCCTTGAGTTTCATTCGCACTATGCCTGAATGACCCTCATGTAACAGTGCAAGCATTCTAGATCTTAGCACAGTAGGAACTATAACTTTATCAGCAAACATGACACACTCCTGTTCCACAGATAAGGCAAATCTAATATCAAAGTAAGGTTTAAGGTCAATAGCAGGGCATTTCTGCGGCCAACCTTTGATGACCAGGGACTTAACTTGACTAGGCACCGGGTCCTTGTCAGTTTCTACAATTATTGTTTCACTGCTAAGTGGTAACATAGGTAATTCATCTGCAAAACAACAAACATCTTTGGCAAATTTTTGCAGTGGTAAACGTGACAAAGCATCAGCTGGACCCATTTTGTCGGTGCTGCGGTACTCTATGATGTAACTGTAATTACTCAACGCGACTGCCCAGCGCTGCAATCTGACCGCACTCACCTTTGAACTTATCTTATCTGGGGCATAAAAAATCTTCAAAGCTGCATTGTCAGTCACTAGAATGAATTTCCTGCCCCACAAGAACTTGTTGAATTTGGTCAGGGCAACCACGATGGCAAGAGCCTCCCTTTCAATCTGGGAATATCGCTTTTGAACATTGGTGAGGGAACATGACATGAACATCACTGGGGACTCTAACTTATTTTCCCGCAGAGCCAGCACTGCCCCCCCGTCCACAGGTGAGGCATCACAGACAAGGACAAGGGTTTTACTGGGATCAAAAGTGACTAGTACTGGCTCAGAAATAAGCACCCTTTTGGACAGTTCGAATGCCTCCTCACATTCGCTAGCCCATTCCCAGGGAACTGACTCAGACAACAAAGCATACAGTGCCCTTAAAGTAGAACTAGCATTTGGAATGAACCTTATATAATAATTTACCATTCCCATATAAGCCTTTAACTCTGACTTGTTCGTCCGCACAGCACACTCTTGAATGCCTTTCACTTTCTTAGGTGACGGTTTGTATTGAGAAGGACCCAACACAAAACCCAAAAATTCCACTTCTGGTACAAATAACTTGAGCTTACGCTCATTGATACGCACATTGTGTTCAATTAGTCTTGAAAACCCCAAATACAAATTTCTCTTACATTCCTCCAAGTCTTTTCCTCCAATGATAATGTTGTCAATGTAAGGCTTTACGTTTGGTATTCCCACAAGAATTTGGTCCATCACAGACTGAAAACAAGCACTGGCACTCGCCAGACCATATGGCAACCTAGTTGGCTTTACCAAACCCAAACACGTATTCAGTACCAAAATATCTTGTGACCCCTCATCAAGCTCTAACTGCATGTAAGCATCAGCACAATCGACAACACAATATACACCGCAACCTTTCAATGAATTAAAAATGTCCTCTGGCACGGGTAATGGATAGTGATCAACAACAATATTCGGATTGACCGTGCGCTTGTAATCATGAACAATTCTTACCTCATTAGAATTTGGCTTTGGTATTGGCCATACAGGCGATGCCCACAAGGACCTTTCTACTCTCACATATCTCCCTTCCTGTATCTTTTTCCTCAAACCTTCCGCCACAGCATCTCGTAAACTATAAGGCACTACATATTCCTTGTGGAAGACAGGTCTTGCCCCTTCCTTTAGAACCACCGAGGCTTTGAAACCCTTAATACTTGTACTCATGCTCTTATTGAAAACTCTGGGAAATTTTGACTTCAACTCCTTTAGCTCTTTACCCGCAAAATCACTCCACACCCTTTCTTTCACTGGTTGCAAACGACTTTGTACATACTCCTGAGTGTGTTGCGACGTGACTCCTCGGAGCGTACTAAGATCGGAATGTCTTCGAGCAATCCTCACATGGAATGCTTTTTTCGGGCTGCACATCCACGTGCATCATTAGGTTCTTCTACAATTTATGGCATTACTGACGTTCTTGACTACTCTCTAAGTGCCGAGTCAAGTGTTTCCTAAGGACCTCACTCCGCGAGAACATCTTGCGGCACAGCTCACACTCAAATGGCCTATTTCCATCATGTATCCTCATATGTCTACGCAAGTCCCCACTCCGGGAGAAATTCTTGTGGCATTTCTCACACTCAAACGGCCTTTTTCCGTCATGGGTCCTCATATGTCCGCTCAGGTGACCACTCTGGGAGAACTTCTTGTGACATATGTCGCACTCAAACGGCCTCCTTCCGTCATGGGTTCTCATGTGTTTGCTCAGGCTACTACTCACGGAGAACTTCTTGTGACAGTGCTCACACTTATACGGCTTCTTTCCGTCATGGCTCCTCATATGATTGCTTAGGTGACGACTCTGGGAGAACTTCTTGTGGCACAGTTCACATTCATACGGCCTCTTTCCGTCATGGGTCCTCATGTGTGTACTCAGGTGCCCACTCCGGGAGAACTTCTTGTGGCACAGTTCACATTCATACGGCCTCTTTCCGTCATGGGTCCTCATGTGTGTACTCAGGTTCCCACTCCGGGAGAACTTCTTGTGGCACTGTTCACATTCATACGGCCTCTTTCCGTCATGGGTCCTCATGTGATCGCTCAGGTGACCACTGTGGGAGAACTTCTTCCCGCACACTCCACAAGAATACTTAAACAGCCGCGTGTGCACCAGCGAATGCTGTGTTAAGTCACCATGCGTCTTGAAAGATTTCAAACACTGCTCGCACTTGAACAGTCTCTCCCCTAAGTGCCTCTGTATGTGAACCGAATATATGTGGTGCATCAGTGTGGCCTTAAGAGAGCAATCTTTCCCACAATGATCGCACATGAATCCCTCACGGCCCAAGTCACTACACGTGTCCCACAGCTCTTCATGACTTGTGCAGGGAATGTTGGTGACATGTTCATTCTGCTGACCCTGTCCTCCTCCCTTAGCAGCACACGTGTCCTCGTTACCACCCTGGTGAGTCCTTATGTGGGTCGACAGAGACAGCTTGGAGACGAACGAAGCCCCACATTGAACACAATTGAATCTCTCCCTCACATTTAGCCGACCCAAACGTGTACTAATATCACCCAGACGTCTACTCCTGCCTCGTTTCAACTCTCTCATTGAAGATGCAGTTGGACTCCTGGAAGTAACCATCCCTCCAGATTTACTTGCAGAGATTGAAACTGTATCCGACTCTTCCGCCGTTACTGGGCGTGGTGCAAATCTGGACGTGGCATCCGGCTTGGAGACAGCTTCCTGGCCTAGAAAATAGTATTAAGTAAAAGGCTGCAAAGAATCTCTCCAGACACATGAGTATCATGGCATGCTACCAGGTGCTCTAAGAATATTCCATTTTCATTACATCAAGTAATAATGGATTGTCTGAGGCTATATAGCATTTAATTCCCTACCCTGATTGCTTTTTTGTTAGTTCTCTCCTTAGATCGGAGTATTTCCTGTCTCTTCATACATTATATAATACAATTTTACTACTTTCTTGTTCTCGCCCACAATTAACTAACTTCGATGATGATATGCAGTATGCACTGATCACTTATTTAATGATCCAGGTACAAGAATTTAACTAATCTTGAATTACTGATCTTTACAAGGCAAGATCACTAAGTTAATGATCTGCCAAGAATTACCTTCATCCCAACATATTTCAACAATTCCTCATTCACCAACATATCTTTGCATCGTACTCTCCCCATTTTCCTCCACTCCTATGCTTACATAACGGTGGCAATAGACTACTAGCACCTTTTCCTTGGCCTACATCCCTCTCAAGCCTTGACTGAAACCCATGACCCACATCAAACATTGAACCACCAGAGCAAAGCAATTTAAATGTGAATCACACAGTAGATTTGATACATCAGAAACAAGGACAAAGCCAAATTGGCGAATGATACCTCCATTTAAATAACCAACAAATGTTAAGGATATCACCTCCATATTTTCTCATTTTAGGACTCAATGGACTCTTAACCTAAAGTTACGTTCAGATTTTGAGCATTTTTTTCATTTCCTAGCATTGCTTGGTTATTTTTGACAATCTAGTCAATTTGTATCATGAATGCTAATACAAAATCATAAAATTGACATTTTTGAAATTGGATAAGATGACAACATAGGTTGCCTGGGTGCAACATTTATGGAGACCAGAAGAGTTAGGTAAAATCCCAAATGGGACCTTTGGCTATGGGTGAATCATGAGAAGGATGTTGGGCACAATGAATTGATATTTCCTTGAGAGGAACTCATCCGAAAATACAAACTTAAGTTTATCTATCTAATATCCCCTGTGAAAAACACCAATGTCACTGTTACTGTTCCATTCTTCATTCGATACTTACCTTTCTCTCTAACTCCACTTCTATTGCCATCTTGTTCATTTCCAAATGACTCAATGTTCACACCAAGGATGCTCACATCACCCATCTTAAATGAGAAACAGACTCAACAAACTTTCAAGTGAACCCTGCTGGACTCATAGTGAATATTACTTAATAATTTAAAGTTACTTCATTAGCAATCACAATTCGAGGCACATGAATAAACAAGGCACAAGAGAAAAATAACACAATTAAATAAAAAATGAATGATAAGTACCAATCATATATTTTTCTAAAATGAAATTTAAATATGAACAATAATACAGAATTTCCTGAGTTAAAAAATTATCATATTTTCAATTGTAGTTTTAAGAGCAAATGTTACACCAAATCTATATTATTATTCATCCTAGAGGACGCAGTTTAACTGGTAACAATAAAAATATCACTAAATATATACAAACAGCAGATGACAATGTGGCAAGCTCCTATTGACCATGGCTGCACAACTGGCTGCCGGTTGGAAATAGATGGTTGATATAATACACAAATGGAAATAGACCAGAGATATAATCCAACTGTTGAGAGCTAGTTGGTGCTGATTGGTCGATGGTACAATCACAACCAGCAACAGTTTGTACGATACGGCCTTAAGGGCTTTTAAGCATCAAAAGTTTGACATCAAGATTTCCAAGTGTTTGGTCATTAGCTTATTTCTGCCACTGGAGTATTGATGCCGAGCTATAAAGCCCCCTTTAGGCTATGAATTTTACATATCTCTTTAGGTAAAATACTGTGCACATTAATAAGAACAGGATGCTGCAGCTAACTAAGGAATGTATCGAGTAAAAACCCAACATATCAGGGTGAAATATTTGTATGTCGTATTAATGCTAGCATTAATATCACTGGTGCAATTTCTTATCTACCACTGAAGCAACTTTAGCCTAATTCAAGGCTTACAAATTAAAAAAAAATAAATGCCTCAGTTGAAATCTACGTAATGACAGGAGTGTCCAGTTAAAATTAAATATATAATTCAACGTTTATTTGGTCAAAACGGTGAATATACATAGGACATACTTTGGTTAATAAGTCTTTAACACATGCTGCTTAACTTTGAGGATGAATTAGGCTATTGTAAACTATTGTAGTCGAAAAATTCTTACATTTTGCACAAATTTGCTAAAATGGGAATAGAGAACATAAATTATTTTATCTTAACTTTAAAAACCATGAAATGAACAGTAAAATTTTTAAAAATCAACCAATTTTCTCTGTATGGGTAAATTAAGTGGGTAAGACATCAATAACAGAGAAAACTAACCTAGACTTATGAAATCCTTTGTGTATGTGTGTAGTACTGTAGCAGTGGCATTTTAGCTCTTAGCCAAATGTCAGCAGAGAATATTTGAAGTTCTTCACCCACTCACAGGGGCTCGTACACTAGTACAAAAATACAAATGTTGATGAAAGAAATATGCTGTCGCAAATGAACACAGACAACCTACAGACACTGGACTAGATTCCGACCCAGAAGTAACAAACCAGCATAATGTTGATAACATTGAAGCATTACAATGTTATGGGTAGGGAGAAATAAATGTGTTTGCTGTAGCCATAAATCTTATATCATACAACAAACAGTATCACCACATTCAGACTACTTTACTATTTCTGTGCAATGCTTCATAATACAAATGCAACCTAGTTATGATCATAATGTGTCATTTCTTGTTCTTAATCAAGTAAAATTGGGCTTCAATCAATCACAACCGCATTAAAAAGGTCAAAAAGTTTAAAATATTATTCCTCTGTGGGTTGGAAAATTTCATGAAATTCTTCAAAATTGAAGGTCAGTAGCCAGGTTAAATTCCCAGTTTTCAAGGCCCAAGTTAAATGCACATCTTTTTCCCAGTTATCATGGTTGGTAGACACCCTGATATTCTTAAATCTAGAAAATATCAACATTGCAACAATGAGAGCTAGTAACAATTTATTATTTGGATAGCAAAAGAGGAATTTAATCTGTACAGTGGATATATAGATCATTGTTGAAGCCTTATGTTAAATTCCAGTGTTTATATTCACCAGATTTTTCAAAAGAGTAATGTTAAGGACAATATAAAATTTCAGATACTATTTTTACCATGGTAGCTTTAGTCACATACGAAGTAGACACATGAGCAATGATCCTTAGAGTTTAAATGTCGTTTTTTCATACTGTAATATGGGTAATAATATATCAGTTAAAAATGACCCTGGACGAAAGTAGAAAAAAATTAAATACTTTCTCATGATATAATTTGTCATTCAATTATGCAGTTTGGCTGTATTTAAATCATTAGGAACTAGATTCACTGAAGTCTCGCCGCAGAAAAGAAAATCTATTTTTGCTGTAAACAAGCCCAAAAGCCCAGATGAATTTGGCGATGATGTCACAACCATCAAAATAAACAAATACTTTATAGATCTGCATAGTGCCACTGCAGTATATATGACACAGCATTGTAGTGATTTTTATATAAAAACCTTTACATAAATAATTTCTTCTAAAAAAAACTTCTCTTGCTATTTTTCTCACTAACTGGTTACTTTGGAGCAGAAAAACAATATGAGTTCTGGTCCTTAGTGTTAATTGAGGCAACTTCACACATCTCTACAGTGTTCTAAAAGTGACTGTTTCCTTCCATCTCTCTATTTTTTACTTCCATCTGTCCCTAGGACAGCAGTTTCCCATAAAGCTCAAAGACATAATACCATTAAGGCATTTCTTTTTCTGAGTCCAAAACACTTCCATTCATTCACCTTTCCGTATTCCACCCAATGATGTCCCTTCTCCACTCTCATTCCACACTGAATTCCCCAAATACAGGAATATGAGAGAGAGGGAGATATACCTTAAAAATGTAGAACAGAAGGACATGAAATTAAGTGCAAAATCATTGTTACTGGAACTATATGCCATAAACTGAAAGTACACAGTATCATTGCATTTTCTTCAATTTTTTTTAGTTAAGACATTCCCATAAGTTGACTGCCAGACTTTGTCATTCATCCAACCCCAGATGAAAGGGTAAAATCTTGTTTCGCATAATCTGTTATCCTACCTAAGGTTCTAGGGCAAAAGGGTTAATAAAAGTCACTAAGAATCATGGCTAAAAGGTCCATCCCATGGACAAACAGGCCCCCAGGAAATAATGAGCATAAAAAATCAACAGACCCAGTGTAAAACTAAATCTTTGACCTAGGGAACTGTAAATGAATTTTTCATCCTTTACTATACTGAAACCTAGCAGTTCAAGTCCTATCTTAAGCAATGTAAATAAAATAACTGATGTATACATAAATATAATAAGTTAATGTAATTGTATATGCTATTAAGTTTTTGTTAAATTTTATTGTTGTTAAATTGGTAATATTGCTTAATTATCATTCAACTACTGACACTTTGTGTTAATTGTTTAGTCGAAATTAATATTGCTAATCAGACTGTGTAATATTACTAAGAGGTATTTGTAAATGTTCCAATGTAAATAATGTCCAAGGGAAAATAAGTATCTATCTATCAATCTATCTATGCATTTATGGAATCTGCATTCACCCAACTCATATATTTTGGGTGGGAAAAGGGGGTTACTCAAACATGTTTACACAAAACACATGACAAACCAAGAAGACATGTACCTAACAAAGAGTATGAGTCAGATGTTATCCAATATCAGACTGGAAGAAGAATACTAAGGAAACCTTCGTGGTAGCCTGGAGAGTGCTAGGATTATCTGCCAGTTGGGACATTTGCTTCAAAGAAATTTTGTTGTTTCAATTTGAAGCTTATGATGTGTAGTCTGTCGGAAATTTTGCATATTTTTATTTAGTGAGAGTGGCTACTAAAATGCAGGAAGGTAAAAGCAAGTTTGCTCTAAATCTTGAAGATAGAAGGATTCTTGATCTTGGAAAGCAAGAAGGAAATATCAGTTAGGAAAATTTTAGATACTGTTACATGGAGTACAACTGAACTAGATAGAACTGAGAAATAGACTTGAGAGATATGGAATAAAATAAGAACTTTGGAAAGAAAAACAAAGAGGGAGGCAATGGGAGGTGGCAGAAGATTTAAGGGTAGAAAGCTTTGTGCCAAGTATGCATGAGTGGCATGTTTCAGGAAATACCACAGTTTATCCTTCGGTACCTATACATGATTACTTGCTAATATTGCCATCAATATTGATAGGTTTCCATCCGAGCAACCTATATGATATGGTAATGAAGATGGAGTATTCTATCAACTAATTATTGAAATACCCATAGCTTTCAGAAAGGGGGCATGTAAAAAAGGACTTAAACAGGAATATAGTAATAGAAATCCAGTGACCTGTTTTCCACCCACAGTTAATTAGGAATAAAATAGTACACGGGTTGCATAATATTTTATTATAAAGGGTGTACCTCCATTTAGCAGTCACCTCCAAGCAGCTACTTGTCTTTTGGCCACAGAATGGCCACTTAATACACGTTTTAGCATATCTTGTAAACCTGTGTATCTCATTTAAGCCTATGTCAGCTAGCAGAACCATAATAATAACAAGCTGTGGTCATTCGGAGCTGACCAAACATGTTGTAATTCATTTGTAATTCACATCCTTTAGGATAAGCGGGACCACACAGAATGAAAGGCACCAAAGGGTATTAAATATGAACATTCAATCCAAAAAATGGAAAGCTGAACTGAAAGTAATCCATGGACCCTCAATATAGGAAGCAGTTTTGCAGCGTTTCTCGAAAGAAAAACAGCAGTTCACGAGAAACGCTTGTCCAAAGGACAAATATTCTTTTTAATAAAATTTATTTTCCACAGTTGAGATAAAACCTTTTCCCTTGTGGTTTGAAGAGACAGTAATATTGCTACCACACCAAACTGATACCTACAATCACTGTAATAATATCTAGCAAAAAGTGGGAGTATCTAGTAAACCCTTGCATCCCATGTATTGGTAGTAGGTCATGTGCATTACATACTTTTGATTTTCTGCTGTTGTTGCCCTCACGCCAGAATGGACCTCTCCATTGAACATCATCTTCGTCACTTTCCTCACACTTTACATTCACCTAAGAAAAGGGAAGACAATTAACAAATGATGAAAGAGTACCTATCAGATGAATTGGGATATTTGTGTTTCTTTCTCCCCCCACAAATATCCCAATTCATCGGAAATAGTATAGAGAATTGGGTTGAGTTATGAGGTATACTATAAACTTCTCTTGTATATCCTTGACATTTTTCTATGTTAAGCTAAGAGAGATTTATGGTAGGCATAAAGTGTGCCCATATTATACATAAACTATGATGCACACGACCATACATAATATATACATGTCCAGAAATCCATTAAGCTGTAGCTCCAAAACAGCTAAACCCATCAATTTTTCACTAACACTATCAAATCCTTTATACCACTTCCTTTCCCATTTCATCAAAATTCAGTTTATCACTGTGGTAATTCCAAGATTTAGTAGTGACAAGCTAGTGGAATTTTACGTCATCTCTAATTACTTTGCATCAAGGAAAACAAGACATATCTTTTTCAAATGCTATGGTTCAAAGAATCACCCTGATTCTTATGAGTGAAGATTTTCTTCCGATGTTAAATACTGAATGCAACTTTTTCCAGACAGTGAATACTTTCAACTACATTCAAAACACTTATACTTATGAAAATAATTTTGAATACCATTTTCCTTTTATAAAACATAAGAGCAAGAAAGAAGTGTAATATAAGCATTGGGTACCCCTTATCCATGAACACTGTAAAACAGTTTTTCTTGTTTCCTACTGAAATGAGGGTTTGTATCATATAACATCAAATACATTAACTCCAATAGACATTATAAAATCTAACTGTGGAATGTCTTGAACCATGAGTCATGTGTCCATGCACCTAGTATTCCAGAAATAGGGCATATACACCACCTCTGATTCTCTGCCATGGTCACTGTCACAGACAAATGGATCACTCTCTTGCACATTATCTTCTTCGCTGCATTGCTCTACTTTCACACTTGCATGAAAAAGCACAATGATTTGATTTGGCAATGTGGGTTGGTTTGGACAAGAAAGTAGAATAAAGTACTAAGTATATCATCTGTCCACGGCTTGTTCTTAATAGTACATGCCACAATTTATTGTTTGGAGGATTAAAAGCTTCCTGATGTGTATTAAACATTTTGAAAGCCAGCCGTTGTTGGCATAGTTCAGTACCTTTGGGGCTTTGTCAACACATACATGTGACAATATAATGACAATACAATGACTGAGTCTTCTTCATGATAGCTTTTATTAACATGGACTTACTCATTGTGTGACTCTGCCATTGAAGAGTGGACTATTTTATTTTAGCCTAATTTGAAACAATTAACATCGATTTTTATATGTAACCAACAGGTGAGGTTGGGAGCCTTATCTCCAATTTGTAACTTAGTATTTTCTAAAATGGCACAAATTACAGTACCTGGGGACCGAGCTTTGCTTGGACATGCCTTTTTCTAAATATTATTGGTTTTCTACTGGTGAAGGTAGGTCTATATATAGGTATATGATTCTTTCCACCCCCTACATTTCACACCATGTCCCTCTTCAGCCCCTCATACCTCCTGCCTCCCACCATTCTATCCAAACTACCCATTTTTCTCCTTCCTCTTCCCCGCTTACCCAACATTCTTACCTCGATTACTTCTTTCAAAACACCATCCCCTGTTATTACCTTTTCCATCCATGCCTTCTCCTAATTTCATCTATCAAATTTCTTTCTTCTCCGACCAATTCTACCACTTCATCGGTCGCCTTCCTTTCAACCCACTTATTTTATTCTATTAATTTTAGGAAATTAAAGGAAAAGAATTTTTTTTAATATGATAACATGTATTCTATGAAGAAGGAAATGACAATATCTATGAATTATACTTTATTTATTATACTTTATTTATAAATTATTATACTTTATGATTCAGAAGGTAATACAAAAATCATCTTTGTCATTGAAAAAATCTTCGTCAGTTTTCATCCTTAATATATTAGGATTGCCATCAATTTTTATTAAAATCCCATTGCATACTACATTATGGTAAAAATTTCCCTTTTTGCTTGAGAAACAATATTGTATGACATTTCATTCATTAAAAACTACAGCTCATAAATCAACGTCAACATATTCACCTTTGATCTTGGGTCTCGTGTACCCCCATGACATTATAGCTGGTTAGATGGGAATTGATGGTATAGCCCAGTTCCCCAAAGTTATTCACAGAGTATGCACTTCATAGCTATATTTTTTTACCAGCAATTATTGCCACTTTCAGGATGCCTTTTCATATGTAAGTTAACCATTATTGTAGTCCCACTAGAGAGCCCTTCACATATGCATTAAGATTCACAGCAGCAACATCATCAGTCATCAATACTACCTAATCTTTTTGTATGTTTGGTTTCACGCAGCTCCATTCTCCTATCGGCTAACCTCTTCATATTTACAAATTTCTTCTCTTTTACAATTTTCAGCACTTGCTCTATGTTTGCCATTTGAGGCCTGGATTTTCCATTTTTTGTGTTCACTTATCCCTCAGTGATTGTGTTCATCAAACCATGTCTCATGATACAGCCGATTTAGTTGCTCATAGATACATCACATACGTACATTACACCATTATTTATGGTGTCTCCTTAGATGGTCGTCATGAGATCTCATTTTCATGGAAGAAAAATGGGTGTTGTCATGGAAAATATATTATTGGCCCCAACTCATCTGTGAGGCAATTAAGATTAAGAAATGGCCAGAGAATTTCAACCGGGACCAATGGCATTTGACTGAGTGCCACATGAAAATGTATGCTTTGGAAGGAAAGATGTGGGGTCAACAACTCAAGAGGTAGCCGACCTAAACATCCATACAGCCGAAGGAGGGGGAGGGGGTAAGTGGTCAAATGAAACTCTCCCCTGGGTGATTGATGTCACCAGACATACATGGCTTGAGATGGAGGAAGGGGGACCCCCTCCACAATAAATACCAGGAAGAAGATGAATAATTTTAATTCACTGTGAAGACGTGACTTGGAAAGGCTGCTAAAGCTTGGTCAACAAAGCACCACACACAGCTGCTCCTGAAAATCGCTGATGCAATACATGAGCTCAGTTTGAAGAATCTAGCTAAATTAAAGGGATGGGGACGGCTCGCCAAAAAAATAAATATTTAGTGTTTGCATATTTTGCAAATTTTTTTGCAATTTTAAATCAAAAACAATTATCCTTGTTCAGAATACGAAATTCAGTTTTCCCTTTTAATTTTATTTCCCTTAATCTCATAGAAACATTATTTGTAATTTAATTTTGTAAAAGGAATAAAGCCTGCAGGAGAGAAAAACGAAATCTCCATAATTTCCTATGGACTCCATTTGGAGTTGAACCCTTTGCTTTTGGAGTTAATATTTAAGGTTTTAGGGGCATGAGACCTGGTGCAACTCACTTCTGGCACCCTAAAGCCACAGTATATGAAGTTTTGAAAGAATCATTAGACCATTCTCAAGATAAAAAGCCCTTAGCTTAACAGAGTAAAACTTTTTTTTTAAATTCCCTACATGAAAATGTGATTATTATGAAATTTTGTAACATGTGTGAATACATATAAATTTAATGGAACAATGGTTATTTCAGCAAAAATACATGCATTTTTATGAATTTGTTTGAATGAAAAATCTTTTGTTTCATTCTGATGCAAACTCTAATGGTTATATCTCATAACTTGATGAGATTTTGGAAGAATTACAAACCGAACATATTTGTAAAGAGCATCATCATACATCTAGCAATTGTTTTTATTCCAAAGGATGGAGAAATAGTTGAAGACGACTGTTGATGAAAATGGAGCTGACTTGAACAGTCTTAAGTACAAGTCAGATTGCAAGTGGAGGAAAGTAATGGAAATGCACATCCTTGGAATGAGATCAGACTAAAACTCTACATTCATCTTACTGATGAATTCAATTTTAGTATGATGGTTATTTCTCTTCTCAGGTCAGATATTATGTTATTGGAATAGAGCTTCCTAGTTGTTCATGACTCCACTATGGGAAACTATATGAGAGGCAATTCTTCCCAGGAAAAAATTAAGGTTATCTTTGAAGAGAGAGAGAGAGCAGTAAAATATGGAGATTTTGAAGAACAGGTGACAAAGGAACATGCATCTAATATTTTTCAACTGGATGGCTTTGAATCAGTATTTGGAAATTAAATTATTTTACGTGGCATAAGAATTTCTAATTTATATGCACATCAACAAAACCATGTGCTGAAACTGCAGAAGATGTGAGAGTTAGCATGTTGTTGCTTAAAGGTTACCCTACCGCTAAGAGCTTGAAAATTTGTTGAGTGCTTGAGTTGGAAAACCAAGGCCAACACATGCAAAACTCTAGCATTAAATTTGAGTCATAAATCTCTCTAGAGTGATAGTCATGTAAATCTGCACAATACATCTTCGAGGGCCTACCTCTGTGCAGCAATGGAATAGAAGGCAGCACTTTCAGCAGGCAGCACACCTTGGAGACAATTATTGCCTACCACAGGACACCATTGATGCCCTCCAATGCAAAAATCTGTTCAACTTATAGAGGAATGTCAAAATGCAGAAGGGGGAGTAGGGTGCCCCCCTGCTGGACTGTGCCATGGTCTTTCAGGGCCCACAAAGGCCAGAGCTCTTCTGCAGTCCAGGCCATTAAAAATTTGCCTCAGGACAGCTTTATCAAAAATTTTAAAAACTCTGTCTCCAAAGTGGTAAGATTTTATTTTGTAGGACCACCAGGTGACTTTTTGTATTGTTTTTGGGGTAATCTCACCAGTTTCATACTCACCTATCACAGAGTACATTATTTATTCTACATACTCAGTTAAGATCAAAAATAACTTGACTGTTAGGAATATCTGGATACATATGGTGACCACTTATTTTTTTCAGTCTTTACATAATACAGTGCAACCTCTTTAAAACAAGACCTCACACTACCCAAAAATCCCTGGCTATAGTGAAGTATCGTCTTACCGAGGTTGGTGTGAATAATTGCCATGAAACCTATAGTCAACAATTTTCTAGGAATCGGTTTGTTGTGGTGGCTGAAGTATTTCCATCCAGAGAGTCTGAGCACTAATCCCAAAAGAAAGGGAAAGTTTTTGCAGTAATTCATGTCCCTACTTAATTTACCAACTAAATATCAGATCAAAAAGCACCATAACCACTATAAAAATGCAAAAAGCCTCAAATTGCCGACCATTTTCCCAAATTCACAACTGACCAAGCTACTCTTTTCTAATGTTCCAGTACTCTTTCCTAATGTTCCATTTTCTAATGTTCATTCCATAATTTTGATTAATTTCTCCAAAACTTTAAACCATAACTGTTAAATCAAAATTCTATCACCTTTATTACTAGCCTTCATGCTTTCTCTTGGTTGGTCTTAATTTTTATGATCAGTATATTCACGTTCTATGTGACATTTTGTGGAAGACATTCGGAATAACGTATTGCATTTGTTTCAGCAGACGAAAAGAGACTGTGGAAGTGGTGGAAAGGATCCTGCCTTGGAAGGCGTTTTCTTTCATCTGATGTAGTGTCCACATTGAAAAACAATCTGCTTTACCATGTATAAAAATGTTATTGAAATAGCAGTCGTATCACAATATGTTCTTTTTAGAGAATTCGTTAGGCCCTCAATGTACTTACAGTAATTTTGTTGGGTGTATATGTGCAATGGTAGTATGATACAATGGACTGAAAAAAATGGGTCTAATGAATAGCCCTCCTATACCAACAAATGTGGTAAGTACTAATTCATATAAGTGCTCAATGGCAGCAAAACATAGAAAGGAATATAGGCATATTGAATGTCAAAAAACTAAGAGCGTTACTGCTTTGGAACTGGATTCAAGCATTACATCAAGTAGTTACAAGTATAGGTAACAAATAATAATTTGCTAACTTCAATAATCTCATAAATTATAAAATTAACTCACAATAATGTTCAACATTGATAAATATAGAGTGAAAGAAAATATGAAAAGAAATTTATGAGAGAAAATTGAGTAGGTTGCCGTTTTTCCCTTCCGACACTCAAGTGTTTTGTGTTTTTGGGCTATGTGTCTATGTTGGAAATGCTCTCAACATGTCTCAACTCACTGACGTGTGAGTGTGCTCTCCACCGCCTGGGAAACAAAAGAAGATCAAATACGTATTCGTAACTGCTAATGCTGTAGTATTTCCACCAATATTTCAATAAACTATGTGGATGGTGATTTACAACATGCAGTTGATATGTAACACTTCATATTATTGCATTGCTAACAGAGCGAAAGCTATGGCAGATGTTGGCCACTTTTGGTGTTTGTTTAACAGTGACGGAAACTCTCGCAACGGAGGGGGCCAACACCAAAAGGGTCTCGTTAAAACCATATTTTTTTACATGACAATCATAGGGTCAATTGACGGTGCCCCTGTAACCTCTCATAATGGCGGGGGTCTCACAATACGACATACTTGTACTACTGCAGTTCTACTGTAATTAAAGGCTAGGGGCAATTCACAGTTTCACTAATTTAATTTTGTAATTTTACCAGTGCATTCATTGTGAATGAATGTATAAATTCATAGTTATGTAAACTGATTGCAATGATGAACATTTTTTAAATAATAAATTAGCATACATGAGCCTGGAGAATATATATCATTCGAAATCAAGGCAGATCCAATCAACAGTGTAATAATATAGATTAACATGATAATAAGTTACCACACAGAGAGAGAATTGGGCAAAATATTGTAGACAAACACAAGTAAGGAGGAATGATTGGAAGGATATTAGTTCTTTATGTTTAGAAATGAGCTTTGATAATTAGCTTAGTTAATAACTTAATGTAATTTCTGAAAACCTCTATTGAACATACGGGAAAAATATTATGAGTAAGTATTATGAAATAAAAGAGTGGCCAAATGAAAATAGGTGCAAAAGCCACCTATAAAACTGAGACCCGAACTTTTATTTTTAAATACCCTCCTCACCTTATAATCAATGCTGAGGCCCTCTAAGCTAGGCTGATTACTGTGGTCATTGTCAACATTCTTGCATGCATCATGTTGTAGTGGATCCTCAACAGCATTATCCTCTTTTCCCTTTGTAGGAATCTGCCAAAGAATGTTTATTGTAAGGATGTTTACCAATGATGACATTGAATAATATTTTTTAATTATCATTTCCATCATTTAATAATACACTGTACAATTGGCAAACTTTATTGATGCTGAACATTCCCTCCATTGAGCTGAGATAATGGCCCACAACTTTTCATACCTTTGGGTTTGTTGGAACTATGTAAGCAAACCAATGATATTCTCATACTTGGCATTTTCGATTATAATTTTTTTCTTTTGTCCTAGTGTGATAAAATGTGCTCTAAGCTAGTCTTGCAATGCACATTCAACTGATCATGTCCGAGTCCTTTTTCTTCCTCACACTCACCCATAATTCTCAGCAAGGTTAAGGTTTTCTTTTATATAATAAACTTCACTTTTGTATCCAGGCCTTGAACAGATTATTCTCTGAACAGTTAACTGAGAAGCTTCACCACTGTTTTACTTCCCTGCTAAAAAGGTCTACTGGTTTCAGTAGGATTTTTCTACTGACTCGTACTGAACTCTACTGCACTCTACTGGATCCCAACTGTTTTCTACTGTTATGGGTGCAGTAGCCTACTGACTTGTACTGGTTTCTATAAACCAACTGAACTCTACTGTTTTCTACTGTTCAGGGGCCATGTAGCATATAGACATACATAATTTTTTGTAATTTAAATTAACATTAATGCCATTGCCTTTACACTGATCATCACAGATGGCTAAAACTTTCCCAATGAACATCAACTATCAGCCCGATGTTGGTCCAAAGTTGGCTTTGTGTTGGCCAACTTAATTGCGACTCAAACCGACGTAGGGCTATGGATGGCCGAGTTTGCCTACACTGGGCCAACACTTCAAGTAGCATAGCCGACACAAATTGCCGACATCGGTACGATTGTGGCCTGATGTTTCATTTATGAGTTCCATGAATTCTCGAAAATCATATCATGGCCACATGAATTGCCGATATGCCGAAAAACTAAATTTTCATCTCCTTGACAACCATAAAAAAGTTCTAGATAAAACTTTAAACCATTGCTTTTTTAAAATATTAATACGAGAAATAAAATTCTAGGATCAAGAAGTTCATGTCCGTAAACTACATATTGCATTTTAATTTTCAATGATGTAATTCAAAGTACATACGTTCAAACACACTGCAGTTTAAAGACTTATTTTTTTAATTAGAGCGCTATCATTAACGATAAATCACAACTTTGGTGCACATGAACAACTTATACCGAACATTCATTTAATTGTTCGCGGCTTTGTAAGGTATCGACTATATCGATATAATCGCAATGCTAATCGAGCTAATCGACTTATACCACTTCTATATTCAAAATGGCAGCTGTGATTTGTGTTGATACCCTTGGTTGTTACTATGTTTGGTGGTTGTGAACGAGAACACTATAAGTGCATCCAAGAACACTTATACAGTGTTCTTGGTTGTGAATAATACGATCATGTAAAGTCAACTTGGAGGCAAGCAACTGGAATGAAATTGATCATGAAGCATAGCGTTTTTATGAAATTCGTCACCATAGAAGCGTACATTAAAATTGGAATTGACGATTAAGGTTCGGTGAGTACATTTTTTTCTTTACAAAACGAGACTGCTGAAGAAAATTCACGAATTTGTCAATGTTTTTGTTTAGATATGACCTTCATATAGTCTTTATTGAATTATTACCATAATAAGTGACATCATTGATTTATTTCTACAGGCACATTATATCAATAACGTATTGGGACATTAGGCCTGAGCTACTGAAAACTCAAATCACCGTTCAACTTTGCGATTAATGTGAAAATGTTTTGTGTATTTGTGAGTTCCTCAGTGCAGTGATGACTTTCGATGAAATTTCAAAGAGCTCTCTCTTCGAAAAATTTACTGTTAATTTTGAGGGGACCATTTTTCTTTTAAAAGACCCTTGGTTACTGAATACCCAGATAAACCTTTTAAAATTTAGTGTTGTGCAAGAAGCAAGCTCGATTGCAAGTGCTGATTCCCATGCCATGTGGTGTGACTTTGCCTCATGTCGCGTTGGATAATACCTGAAATTTGGAATCGTATTTCAAATGTGTGCTATATAGGCAAGTGAATGCAATCATTTAAATTTGAAGTAGTGCCAATAAATATTTAAATATAAAGCTGTTTTTGTTTACAATCGTACATGGTGTTTTCGAGGTGTTCCTGAAAGTTATGTTATGACGATTTTTGGTTGTAGCCTTTGTCTCGTTTTACCACTGGCAAACGTTATCATTCCAACATTGGGCCAGCATCGGTGGCCGGCATTTGGCCAATGTCAACAAATGTATTAAAAAGGAGTCAGTTTCTCCAGTCATTTGCCTTCCAGAATTTCCTATCGGCAAGGGATCTTGGAAGCCTTGTTATGCAGTAAGGGGGCTGAATCTTTGCCAGTCTGTCATTTATTTCAGTCATTGTCGCTGGCCTATCAATGTGGAACCGTTCCCCGGTAATGTCACACCATAGCTTGATAGTCTACTGCAACATCCATTTTTATGAAGGAATATAGTATTTTTCAACTCTTGTATTTATTATTGTTAAATATGGTACTTTCCAGGCATAATTGATGTTTAAATGTACATCAGCTCTTATGTACACAGAAAAAGGCAGTAGGTGTGCAATTATCATAATGCACACAGTGATGAGCAATAGATTTACAATAGACCAAATGTAAACAGTAGGATCTGCATAAACAGTAGCAGTGCAGTAGAATTACTGCAAACAGTAGAAAGCAGTAGCAGTACAGTAGACTTACTGTTAACAGTAGAAAATATTAGCAGTACAGTAGACTTACTATAAACAGTACAAAACAGTAGCAGTACAGTACACTTACTGTAAACAGTAGAAAACAGTAGGTTTACAGTAGACTTACTGAAAACAGTAGAGTGTTCCAAAAAGCATATAGGCTACTGTAAACAGTAGGTGAAATTTCCAACAGGGTAAACCTTTGTCAACCATCGAATAAGACAGAATAGCCCCTTGCTCTTAAATGACATTTATCACACAGGCTACAGTATTATGCCACTATCAAAATTAATCTTATGTCATTGGAAAGATGGTAATGGGCATTAAATAGTACAAAATTTAAACTACCATAACAACCTTCAACCCTCACCTTTCGTTTGCAAGAACAATAGCGCCAGTCCACCTGCCTCGTAGCAGGCGGACCCTGAAGCTCGCATTTTTCGGAGACATGAACCACTACCATTGCCGTGAGCTGTTATGTGCGCATCCCAAGGGAGCACCTATGGAACTACCAATGATGATGTTTCATGCCCATATAAGGTGCCATGATGCCGTGTCCCGTGAATGGGGAAATTCGGAGATAGCGAATAACCCCCCAGCACTACGGACAACTGATACAGAGTTCAGCTCTTTAAAGAACCTCAAATAAAAAAATAATCAAATTTCAATATCTACTTTCAAGTCCTTCTTTTTATCATTGTGATAAGCTATTGGCCACCTGTATATGGATAAAAGTGCTTTGAGCTCATGAATTTATCATCGCCCAGCCAACACAAGAATCATAGGGTTTTCATGAAGACATTCCTAAGAAGTCTATTAGACCCAAATACAGGGGACTGAAGACCTCCAAATAACCTCATGCAATTAATGCGTCACATCGATGAACACATATAGTGTTCATGATGAGTTTTATTTGATGATCCAGTCTGCACACGGAAGTTTTTACCTATAGGTGATCCTACAGCAAACAATTGCTGAAAAATAATTGATAGAAGCATAGAAGCACGACATTTTTGTAGGGGTAATCCAGAGGGTGAGTATATTTAGTCAGTTTAGTATTGATGTTGTATCCCTACTTAGCTCCTTGCATTATATTTTGATTTTTAAGATCCAAAACTTTTCCACCCCTCCTCCTACATATATGAATATCATGTTCCAGTGTGACCTGGAATCACAAACATTGTTTCAGGAAGCCCTAATTGCTCTGGTACAGGGTTTTTCTGAATGTGGAAAATTGCTGTATTACAAATTGCTTTATTTTTATATGCCTTCAAATTTGTGATTTTATAACACATCCATTTCTCACTCTCGCAGGTCCACTAAAGTAAAACTTCTTCACTGCCACGGTGATGTGATTGTTGTGGTTCATTGCTAGGAATCACTGAAGCAAGTGAGCCCTCATCCAGTGATGAGTTATGTATGAAACGTATTTGTTTTTGGTAATTTCATCAAACGTTTCATTCAAGATGTAAAAGCTAATTGGAAATATACTTTTCATTACCAACCATTTTATTTTTCATTTTAGTCAACTTAAGTTGATAACGGGAGATTAGAGAATAATCGATTGTGGGATTCGATGCATATCGATCGTGAGATTCAAGAATTATCGATTGTGAGAATCGAGGACTATCGATTGTGAGATCTTGGGAACAATGTGGTACATATTCCCACACCTCGTATCTCCTTTGTTGTGGACATTGCATGCCTTGATATCTCGTTTGCATACTGTACAGTAGTGGATGGTATCCATTGCCTAAGTGTGGGCTCCATATATACTTCCTCATTGGATAGTATCGAATTATTAAGTGTATAAGGTGGAAGCTGTGCTACGTGGGTAATATATCATTTATGTATTGTCTTTAGGGTATATTCCTTAGCTCAGTGTACAAGAGCAAATACTAGAGAAGACTGACTGTATTTAGCAAGAGAAGACAAAGTACAATGCCTACCCAGTTGTTATGATTGCACCCGACACTTGAGCTAATAATTACTACAATAATTTCTCAAGTAATTATGAGATAGATGTAATTTACGCGGTTTTACAGTTATGGGAGTTAAAAAAAAATTCTCGTAAATATAATAGTGTTCTCTTTTCACGGAACAACTATTCCAAACCAGAATTACCATCCAATCTGTCCTCCAATGCCTAAGCTGATTACTGAAAGGATTACATTTGATTAAAAGAGAATCACACAGCAAATAAAATTTCAGAAGAGATTCTGAATGAAATACAAAATTGGAACTAGACAGAAAAGTAGTGGAATTAATTTCTGACCATGCTGTTAATATGTTATCCACTGCATGGATTTTACACTGGACCCACATTCCTTACTTTGCACATAATTTGAACTTCATCATCATAAGTCCACTAAAATAAGTAAAAGATGTGAAAAATAGGGTAAAATAGGTGGTAGTTTTTCTCAAGAGAGGTAATGCTGCCCATCAAGATCTTAAATCTTTGCATTATCTTAAGTCAATTAGTACACGTTAAGCAGGAGGTACCCACTACATGGAATTGTATGCATGTACATAATTTTCAATTTAGTATGGACGAGTAAGGAACCAATCCTGTCAGCTCTTGCATCGCCAATAATTGAACCTCCTCAGGCACAAACAGATTTTGAAATAATTGAAAAACTCTGTGAAATTTCAATTCCTTTCCAAGGGGTTACTTTAGAAATCAGCACAGAAAAATAAGTGAGAGCATCTAAACTGTTGCCCCTCAGCCATGGGATGATGAAATACCTACTTTCACTGAGCTTTAATACCCAGGAGGATGAGTTCAAATAGATGATATCCAAAATTTGTAGTGAGTTGTAGGCATTGAAGGCAAGTAACTATCAGTAGAGGCAACCATGCTAGACCCAAGATACAATAACATGGCTTTTGACAATTATACTGTCGTGGATTGGACAAAAAGTAATCTAATTAAAAAAGGAGCCGCTGATAATGTAGGCTGTGAATCTGTAGATCCAAGCCAGGAAAAAATATTGCAAAAAGCTCACTCTTGTGAATGTGTCTAGAAGCAATTACATTCCATTTTGTGGAGCAAAATCTTTCATAGTTCTCCAAATGCTGCAGTCATTACTTAAGTAGATGAATCTTTAAAGGAACCTAATTTTTTACAACATGAATACCAACTTCAGGGATGAGGAAAAACGAAGGGGTATACCAAAGAATTTTAACACCTTGATAAAAAAAACTTTTGTTGCTGGCTGTCCATGCCCTATCAAAGGGAATTTTCCAAGGCTGGATGTATCTTATTGAAAAGATAGAGAAGCCTAGATATAGCCTCCAAATAGAAAGAGAAGCCTCAAGCCTTATAAGCTCTCAAAAATTTTATTTTTTGTTGTGAACCTGAACTAAGATGATTAAATAAGTAATTAAAATTCTTGTTCTGAATGCATAGTTGTTTCAATGTAAAATTTCATATTTCCTCTCAACTCCTGAAAACTACTACATTTGTGAAGACAAGTGTAAATTACAACACCATTTCTTGAACTCAGTAGATTGGAAAACTTATCCAATAGCAATACCTAACACCTATAGAAAAACCTTACTCAGTAGTCGACTGCTATTCATTAATTGCTAATCACACCTTTATAAGTGTGTGCTGTGCACAAAGTCACTGCCAATATGAGATTACACAATTTTTTTAATTAGAGTAGAAATAATAGTAACTGAAACAGCTAATGTCATTACATTTCCAAAAATAATTATCTTATCTATGTATGGGTATCAAGGACAAACTCTGTCAAAATACAAATTAATGATTCTGTCTTTAAATGTTCCTAACTAACACGTTCAAATCTGCACTCAAATTTTTCCAACTGAACGATTTGAATGTAACTCACTTATGAATCAATCAATTCATCCACATTGCTCATTAGGAATGAAATAAGGATAACCATTCTTGAACCACTAAACTCTCAACTCAAATAATTCATTTTGAACAACTTCAATTTATAAAATGATTCTATTCATTTGGTTAATGCCACTGAATTGTGCATTTTGAACGATTCAAACATTAAGAGCATAGGTCTACTACAGACCCGATACTACATCATTTCAGTATTATATCAGGTTGTCCAGCCTAAAAATTTTTATTTTTCCAGGTCCTTAAAAATGCCTAAGTCCGAAAATGGTGCTTTGAGAATAGAGAACAAGGCAAGCACAGAAAACACGAACACAGAGAAAAATTGGAAGATTAACATTCTCTAAGAAGAAAATTGAGCTTATAATTAACAACTTAGTCCCATGACTTCATGTGGTCTCTGGGGACTTCTATTGAGCAAGAGGGAGCAAAGATTGTAAATATTAAAACATAAAGTTTCACCCAAAGAAGGGATTTAGAGAAAAAAACTTAATAATGTTAATTAAATTTGAATTTTTTAAATTCAGTTCCCACCTGAGAATCAAGGCTGAGGTCTTCTGTATTCAGTTGATTACTATGGCCAATGTCAGTATTTTTGCATGCATCATTGTGTGGTGGATCCTCAACAATATTATCTTCTTCTGTTTTTACATGAATCTGCTTGGGAATAAAAGAAATTAAAAGCATTCAAAATCCATTTCAATTTCATATGTAAATCTCATGACTTTGCAATATGAAAATAATTAAAATAGTGGTGAACTTGTGTAGGAATTTTATAAGATAGCACAAACTTATCAGGTAATAATGGATGCTAGGCCAGTAGAAAATGGGACAGCAATGTTTCAATTGCAACCAAAGAGCCCTAGAGAGGTAAAGTATAAAAGTGAGTCATTAACAATGGTTGAGAAAAGGTATTTTCAACTGCAAAAGAAGCTCATGCCATTGTGTGGGCTTGAGAAATGCTTCACCACTATCTTTAGTGTAGAGAGATGTATCTATCCACCAAATAATTAAGGTTTCATGAATTTTGTTGAATTAAGCAGTGATAGATTAGAGTAACAGGAATACTAAGAATTACCCCTGCCACACACCTTTATGGTGGCTTGAAGGGTAATAGTAGAATAATGTTTCCAAACCTGCTTTATGAGCATACAGTGCTGTCAGTTATGGGAGGTCTCATTGCAGCATTTGGTACGAATCAAACTTTAAGAACTCGAGTTTTGTTATAAAAATAAAAAAGATGCAAGGATAAGTGCAGATCGTGCAATGATTGTCACTCAATGGCTAACTATGATCCACCAGTAGAAATGGTATCACCAGAATCAGAAATAACAAACCGAATTGATGGGAAGAAAAAGTTCCATTGTTTACGGCCTTCACAAGAGAATTAGAGATGAGTGTTAATTTGTACAGTTGTCAATTATAACAAAAAGTTACTAATTCAAAAACCGCTGATTACGAGGGTTATCAGTTAGAATACAATGTTATTAAAAATGTTTTCATCAGTCATTTGACATCAAAGAAAAGGGGTTTTTAAATATTTGACAAATTTTTATAGCATTAATTATTTTTCAACATACTATTGGTATCACATGAATGGAAAAGGAAATGACAAAATACAAAATAAAAACATTAATAATTTCCAGTTAATCTGAAATATTGAGGGGTGCCTTATGAAAACACCTTGCCCTGTGTAACTACTTGACCTCCGGGTAAGAGAAACACAATATCTATCTCTCACATCTATTATAGTGACCTATATTTACAATTTCCCTTACGTGTTAACATGTAAATTACACATCTTCAGGAAATGTGTCCAACTTCAGTTCCTCATTGAAATGCAAACGGCATATCAACCTACAATGCGTTAGTTATTTTCAATCAATTTCTTCAAATTTCCGGAAACTGCTATTCTTATTCTTTAAAAACATTGCTACACTTCTAAACAGATCTAGATGCTCCTTGCTACATTCAACCCCATTACAGCATAGAATCTAATTTATAAGCATACCACACTTATAGACGACGCATATGCTAAGAAGGGATTCAACATTAACAAATTCAAAATAACGTGGTAAATACTTGCATCATCCCATTCTGCACTCAGAACTTGGTTTACAGGCCACATTTTTCCTCTGATGCGGCTGTCATAAACTTCCTGGTTCTCCACGCAGCGTCGCTTGAAAAAATGGAACTCCCTCAACTTTTCCAAGCAAATCGAACAAAGCAACCAGGGATGCAAAGCTTCATTTACGACCTGCAAAATACGTATGAAATCAGCAAAGGTTTACTAAATGACAAAATAGATTCCCACGTCAAGCAACCAAGCAATAATACCAGTGCGGGAGTGGAAAGTAGAAAAGATAAGCACAAGTGAAGGATGGTATGAAATTGAATGCAATACACTCACCACTAACTGCAGCAAATCTTCTACTGCTTTTTTCACTACGAATTCGTAATTCCTACTTTCTTCTAGTATGTCAAGTAAACGACAACCGGTACTAAGGCACAACCTACATAAACGATGCTCGCGTAATCCACGCATACTGGCACTTTCCAATCAATAGCTCGTGATGAATGCTATACCCTTAGGAAAAAATACTATTAAAATTTAGTAGTTTTAAATAGTTAACTATTAAAATTTAGTAGTTTTTAATAGTTAACTATTAAGAATTTAGTAGTTGTCAATAGTTAACTACTTAAAATCCAATAGTAAACTATTAACAATTTCCCATAACTACTAAAATGTTAATAGTTACTACTGAAAATCCGAATAGTAACTACTAAGAATAATATTCAACTACTAAGAATCCAATAGTAAACTATTTAGAATTCCCCCAAACTACTAAAATGTTAGTAGTTACTACTGAAAGGCCCAATAGAACTACTAAGAATCCAATAGTAAACTATTAAGAATTCCCCTAAACTACTAAAATGTTAGTAGTTAATACTGAAAAGCCCTGAATAGTCATATTTGCAATGCATTAATTATCTTTAGGGTGATCAGGTTGGTGTGGTGGCTAGAGTAGGGCCCCAGGGCCTCCCATCCCGAGGACCCTGGTTCGATTCCCGGCAGTGGTGGATTTTTCGATGTTTTCAGTTTCCCCACTTGAGTGCCTAGTCCGTCGGACGTTAAGCCGTGATCCCCTTGGCGCTTTTCGTTAAGAGTAGGCTAATACCGGGTTTCTCTCCACCCTTCCTCCGTTCCCTGAAAACTCCTGCCATTACCCAATTACCCACCAATCCTAAATGGCGCAAATGACCTCAGCAGTCGGTCGCCTCCCCTGAATATGTTATCATTAATAATAAATGCCTACTTAGTGGGTATTAACACATTTATTAGGTAGATAAGAATCATAGTATGATTTGCTCGATTGCACTGGTGAGATATTTCTTGTGTGCCCCACCCCCTTCCTATACCATATATCTTGGACTCCTCCCATACTGAAGGATTCTTTCAGTTTGCTTTGTGATTACTACTCAAAACATTCTATTTTAAAAACAGTTTAATTTCTACAAGACAGATATTGTATGCCACCGCGAGAAGTTTATATAATGCCGCGAGTAAATCCAAGGCGAGGCTTGCCAACTATGCAATGTCAAATATCTGCTCCTTACGTGAAAATCGGAGATTTTTGTGTAGACCGGAGATGTTATTTCATGAAGTTACAATTATTATTTATCGCACCCGCAAAAATTTCAATCCACGATCATATGGATAGTAAATATCAGTTAAGATAAGATTGTTTTCGTTTCAGCATCGTAATGGTTAACATGACGACGTAATCCCAGTGCTTGGTGCGGTCGCCGTGAAATTGCTATCGTGTGTATCTGTTATAAAAGTTGCACTTTATTTAAGTTTAAACAATTTTTGTCCATTAAAATGATACCCTTTACTAATATATTTTGCTTACTTATAAAATATTTTCATCGAAAATACGTAGTGCGAATGAACAACATTAAAAAGTGTATAGCCACCGTCTTCTCCCAATAAAGCTCGCATGCGAGGAGTGGATTGATAAGCATAGTGACCAATGGCAACCAATACTAGTAACCATAAATAATTACTGGCGAAGTACGTTGTTCAAATCATCGAAAAGAGCTTTTTTATTGAGTTGTGTGAAGTACGAGAAAAATGGAAAGTGACGCTAAAGTTGCCGCCGCCAAGGCCCTCGCGAAATTACAAGCAAGTAACGACGACAGGTGCGGACTTTTTAAGTTCATAAACGAGGCAGAAGCCGTGCAATTCGGCTTGCTGAATTGGATTGAAACAACAGAAGGGGAAGCCAATGATCGGCAATGAAGAAGTCGGATTTCGTGGCCGCGTTACCCCAGTGTGCTGGATTCCTATTGTACACACTTAACTCAATTTCTTTCACATTTAGTGTCACAGGGAATTATTAAGTGCAAATGCAATAAGATTTCTTCAGCAGATTTCATTTAAACAAGTAAGCAGCGCCTACTGATGCTGAAAACGATTGATCCCGTACGTGGTAAGTACGTACATACATTTACTTTCATTTACAATTTTAGGACGCATTGCAGGCACTCTGTTTGTGTTCTGTTGATGGCAGATTAAGTGTAACAGGTAGATTATGAAATCCGAGCCAGGGAAATGAGGTGTGGGATGTGTAGGGGTAACCAGACAAATTATTATCGACATGATGATGCTGCTTTAATAATTAAATGTACATTATACCGAGTGGTGGAACTGGAGTTTCGATTCGTAAATATCCCCATACATTTTCATAAGCTCGTTCCCACTCGCCACGGCTAGGTACCGATGAATGAATCCATTGAGTTCATCCATGGTAGTTCATCGACGGCAAGGGCCCTTTCGTGCGCGTTGACATATGTACGTCTAAGTTCACGGGGAGTGCGAGTTGGAAACAGTCATCATGAGTTTGGAACTCGTAATTACAAGATTATCCAAGTTAGTGTGCCATTCGTTTCAACTGGAAATTTTCCACAGGGCACTCTTTGAGGTAACTCGCGATCAGTTACAAAGGTACCTCGTACCTTGTAACTGTAAGCGTACGTAGTAAATGTAAGCGTACTTACATTTACTGCAATTTATTGACTTATATTATTATATTATTGGTTTTCGTGAGGAGGACAACAGTTTCTATATCAAAGAAAAAACCTATCGCGAAAGAGGTTCCATTATTTTGGACTTAGGTGTGATTCACTTACGACATTAATAAGAATTCGCGGAAAAAATGTTCTGAGAGGCATGCGTATACTACTTGCTTTTATTTAACTCCATTCGTATTCTCGACGGTTTCCATGTAATATTCCGCACCTGACGGAACCACTTCCTCACATTCCTCTGCATAAGCTTGCAATACCTTTTTTTCAAAAATTGAATAGATATACGCTGTTATGTGCACGAAAGTATTTTTTATAATAATCCGGAACGAAACTGTTGGCAGCACTGCCATTTTTTTTTTTTTCATTTTCATCCGTGGGCTGCGGAGCTCGTGGGCTAAAATCGTAGCCACTGTATGCTGTTTTCAGTAGTTTACTACTAAGATATCCAATAGTAACTACTAGATGTCCGAAATAACTACTAAGCTATTTTCAATAGTTTACTACTAAGATTTCCAATAGTAACTACTAGATGTCCGAAATAACTACTAAGCTATTTTCAATAGTTTACTACTCTGATATCCAATAGTAACTACTAGATGTCCGAAATAACTACTAAGCTATTTTCAATAGTTTACTACTCTGATATCCAATAGTAACTACTAGATGTCCGAAATAACTACTAAGCTATTTTCAATAGTTTACTACTAAGATTTCCAATAGTAACTACTAGATGTCCGAAATAACTACTAAGATGATTTTCATAGTCAGTAACTACTAAGCAATTTTAATAGTAAAATGTCCGAAATAACTACTAGGCCGATTTTAATAGTTTTTTTTAATAGTTCTTAGTAGTATTTTTTCCTAAGGGTAGTTACGCTGGTTCCAAAACAGATTAACAAACTACAAAATTACCATGTATTTTCCTCCTAATACGTAGCTATGCAACATTAACTTTCGTGAAATAAATTTCCACATAAAATTGAAAGCTGGATGGGAAATTAGGAAATACAACGTAAATTTTTCGACAAGAATGACCACACGGAATACAGGAATAATCGTGCCAAACAGACGTGAACTAAATCCAGACAAAGAAAATGACGGACGTTGAGCGACCGATTGCTGACAAATGAGGTTACTGCCGTTTGTTATAGTAAAGTTTTTTTTAGCAAAAGAAGGGCAACAATTGTACCTATGCAAACACTGTGCGGACGTTGCCCTTTTTTCTCTGGATGAAACGAGAACTTTGCCTATCCGTCCTAAGATCAGTTCAAATGATAATTGAGTGATTAGATTGATGATTATCTGTAAATAAATATTTTGTTATCGTAAAAAAAATCATACCTATTCAAAAACCTGTGTGAACAATTTGAATGGCGATAGAGGTTCGGTTTTTTAAATTGAAATGTATAGTAATTATAATTTTTTCGAATCGCAAAAACTTAAATATAACTAACAGCATTATAAATCCCATTAATTTCAGCAATCGGTCGCCGAACGACCGTCATTTTTTGTCTTTGGATTTAGTTGACGTTCGTTCTGAAACCAGTTCTGTATTTCGTGTGGTGATTCTTGTCGAAAAATTTACGTTGTATTTCCTAATTTCCCAGCCAGGTTTCAATTTTATGTAGAAATTTATTTCACCAAAGTTAATTTTGCATATGTACTCATTGGAGAAATATACATGGTAATATTGTCGTTTATCAGTCTGTTGGCGTTACTAGCATTACTATATTATTGATCGCTAACTATTGGAAAGTGTCAGTATGCGTATTATACGGGAGCATCGTATGTGTAGGTTGTGCCTTATTACCGGTTGTCGTGTCATTGACATACTAGAGGAAAGTGGGAACGACGAATTCGTAGTGAAACAAGCAGTACAAGATCTGCTGCAGTTAGTGGTAAGTGTATTGCATTTCATTTTGTACCAGTCCTTCATTTGTGCTTATCTTTTGTACTTTAGACTCTAGACTGGTAGTATTGTTTGGGTGGATGACGTGGGAATCTATTTTGTCATTCAATATACCATAGATAATTTAAAATTTATCAGGTTCGGAAGGAACCCTTAGGAAAAAATACTACTAAGAACTATTAAAAAAAACTATTAAAATCGGCCTAGTAGTTATTTCGGACATTTTACTATTAAAATTGCTTAGTAGTTACTGACTATGAAAATCATCTTAGTAGTTATTTCGGACATCTAGTAGTTACTATTGGAAATCTTAGTAGTAAACTATTGAAAATAGCTTAGTAGTTATTTCGGACATCTAGTAGTTACTATTGGATATCTTAGTAGTAAACTATTGAAAATAGCTTAGTAGTTATTTCGGACATCTAGTAGTTACTATTGGATATCAGAGTAGTAAACTATTGAAAATAGCTTAGTAGTTATTTCGGACATCTAGTAGTTACTATTGGATATCTTAGTAGTAAACTATTGAAAATAGCTTAGTAGTTATTTCGGACATCTAGTAGTTACTATTGGATATCTTAGTAGTAAACTACTGAAAACAGCTTACAGTGGCTACGATTTTAGCCCACGAGTTCCGCAGCCCACGGATGAAAATGAAAAAAAAAATGGCAGTGCTGCCAACAGTTTCGTTCCGGATTATTATAAAGAATACTTTCGTGCACATAACAGCGTATATCTATTCAATTTTTGGAAAAAAGGTATTGCAAGCTTATGCAGAGGAATGTGAGGAAGTGGTTCCGTCAGGTGCGGAATATTACATGGAAACCGTCGAGAATACGAATGGAGTTAAATAAAAGCAAGTAGTATACGCATGCCTCTCAGAACATTTTTTCCGCGAATTCTTATTAATGTCGTAAGTGAATCACACCTAAGTCCAAAATAATGGAACCTCTTTCGCGATAGGTTTTTTCTTTGATATAGAAACTGTTGTCCTCCTCACGAAAACCAATAATATAATAATATAAGTCAATAAATTGCAGTAAATGTAAGTACGCTTACATTTACTACGTACGCTTACAGTTACAAGGTACGAGGTACCTTTGTAACTGATCGCGAGTTACCTCAAAGAGTGGCCTGTGGAAAATTTCCAGTTGAAACGAATGGCACACTAACTTGGATAATCTTGTAATTACGAGTTCCAAACTCATGATGACTGTTTCCAACTCGCACTCCCCGTGAACGTACATATGTCAACGCGCACGAAAGGGCCCTTGCCGTCGATGAACTACCATGGATGAACTCAATGGATTCATTCATCGGTACCTAGCCGTGGCGAGTGGGAACGAGCTTATGAAAATTTATGGGGATATTTACGAATCGAAACTCCAGTTCCACCACTCGGTATAATGTACATTTAATTATTAAAGCAGCATCATCATGTCGATAATAATTTGTCTGGTTACCCCTACACATCCCACACCTCATTTCCCTGGCTCGGATTTCATAATCTACTTGTTACACTTAATCTGCCATCAACAGAACACAAACAGAATGCCTGCAATGCGTCCTAAAATTGTAAATGAAAGTAAATGTATGTACGTACTTACCACGTACGGGATCAATCGTTTTCAGCATCAGTAGGCGCTGCTTACTTGTTTAAATGAAATCTGCTGAAGAAATCTTATTGCATTTGCACTTAATAATTCCCTGTGACACTAAATGTGAAAGAAATTGAGTTAAGTGTGTACAATAGGAATCCAGCACACTGGGGTAACGCGGCCACGAAATCCGACTTCTTCATTGCCGATCATTGGCTTCCCCTTCTGTTGTTTCAATCCAATTCAGCAAGCCGAATTGCATGTTCGTGCCGAATTGCACGGCTTCTGCCTCGTTTATGAACTTAAAAAGTCCGCACCTGTCGTCGTTACTTGCTTGTAATTTCGCGAGGGCCTTGGCGGCGGCAACTTTAGCGTCACTTTCCATTTTTCTCGTACTTCACACAACTCAATAAAAAAGCTCTTTTCGATGATTTGAACAACGTACTTCGCCAGTAATTATTTATGGTTACTAGTATTGGTTGCCATTGGTCACTATGCCCCTATGCTTATCAATCCACTCCTCGCATGCGAGCTTTATTGGGCGAAGACGGTGGCTATACACTTTTTAATGTTGTTCATTCGCACTACGTATTTTCGATGAAAATATTTTATAAGTAAGCAAAATATATTAGTAAAGGGTATTATTTTAATGGACAAAAATTGTTTAAACTTAAATAAAGTGCAACTTTTATAACAGATACACACGATAGCAATTTCACGGCGACCGCACCAAGCACTGGGATTACGTCGTCATGTTAACCATTACGATGCTGAAACGAAAACCATCTTATCTTAACTGATATTTACTATCCATATGATCGTGGATTGAAATTTTTGCGGGTGCGATAAATAATAATTGTAACTTCATGAAATAACATCTCCGGTGTACACAAAAATCTCCGATTTTCACGTAAGGAGCAGATATTTGACATTGCATAGTTGGCAAGCCTCGCCTTGGATTTACTCGCGGCATTATATAAACTTCTCGCGGTGGCATACAATATCTGTCTTGTAGAAATTAAACTGTTTTTAAAAGAGAGTGTTTTGAGTAGTAATCACAGTGCAAACTGAAAGAATCCTTCAGTATGGGAGGAGTCCAAGATATATGAAATAGGAAGAGGGTGGGGCACACAAGAAATATCTCACCAGTGCAATCGAGCAAATCATACTATGATTCTTATCTACCTATTAAATGTGTTCATACCCACTAAGTAGGCATTTATTATTAATGATAACATATTCAGGGGAGGCGACCGACTGCTGAGGTCATTTGCGCCATTTAGGATTGGTGGGTAATTGGGTAATGGCAGGAGTTTTCAGGGAACGGAGGAAGGGTGGAGAGAAACCCGGTATTAGCCTACTCTTAACGAAAAGCGCCAAGGGGATCACGGCTTAACGTCCGACGGACTAGGCACTCAAGTGGGGAAACTGAAAACATCGAAAAATCCACCACTGCCGGGAATCGAACCAGGGTCCTCGGGATGGGAGGCCCTGGGGCCCTACTCTAGCCACCACACCAACCCGATCACCCTAAAGATAATAAATGCATTGCACATATGACTATTCAGGGCTTCTCAGTATTAACTACTAACATTTTAGTAGTTTAGGGGAATTCTTAATAGTTTACTATTGGATTCTTAGTAGTTCTATTGGGCCTTTCAGAAGTAACTACTAACATTTTAGTAGTTTGGGGGAATTCTAAATAGTTTACTATTGGATTCTTAGTAGTTGAATATTATTCTTAGTAGTTACTATTCGGATTTTCAGTAGTAACTATTAACATTTTAGTAGTTATGGGATATTGTTAATAGTTTACTATTGGATTTTAAGTAGTTAACTATTGACAACTACTAAATTCTTAATAGTTAACTATTAAAAACTACTAAATTTTAATAGTTAACTATTTAAAACTACTAAATTTTAATAGTATTTTTTCCTAAGGGAAGCATTATATCCGTGGCTGATTTGTTCCATTTGCTTGGAAAAGTTGAGGGAGTTCCATTTCTTCAAGCGACGCTGCGTGGAGAACCAGGAAATTTACGAAAGCCGCCGCATTAGAGGGAATATCTGGTCAGTAAAGCAAGTTCGGAGCACAGAATGTGATGATGTAAGTATTTAGCACTTTGTGGTGTATTTGTTGCTGTTGAACCCCTCTTACTATATGCATCATTTTTAAGTATGGCATGCTTATAAATTAGGTTTTATGCAGTAATGGGGTTGAATGTAGCAAGGAGCATCTAGATATGTTTAGAAGTGTAACAATATTTTTAAAGAATAAGAAGAGCAGTTTCTGGAAATTTGAAGAGATTGATTGAAAATAACTGACGCATTGTAGGTTAAGATGCCGTATACATTTCAAGGAGGATCTCAAGTTGGTCATGTTTCCTGAAGATGCGTAATGTACATTTTAATAGTTGAGGGAATTCTGTAAAGTTAGGTCGCTTTAACAGATATAAGAGAAAGAGATCTTTCTCTCTCTGTTTGTCTCTTAGCAGGAGGTCTAATCATTATTAACTGGGGCAAGTGGTTTAAACAATGCATGTTACAGATTACGTAACTTCCACTCCTTATTTTAGTCATCTTATCTTTAACGAAGTTATAGTGCCAACAATACTGGACACTTCCTCCCTTTTTACTTTTCAAAGGAATTCTTACCCATAAGGAAAGCAGATACAAGGGCAACAGGAACAGAATGTTAGCCCTTAAATAATATTTGCAATGTGATATATTGATATACTGAGAAATTCAGAACAATAAAACATACTGTTATCAAGTTTTAAAGTTAACTTTAGTTATGTCGTTGATGCTGAAACATTTTAGCCAGGCACGTAGCCAGAAATTTGATTTGGGGGGGCTAATTCTCGTGTCGCATAATTTGAAACAAATCATCCTTGTTCTTTCCATGCCAGCATGTTATAAATCTCTTTCCTTATTTAATTAAATAAGTTTGGCAATTTTCCACAAAGAAATCTTTACTTTGACCAGTTTCGATGTGATACGTCATCAGGTGACCAAATCTCAACAAAGTCCAGTATATATACAAATGAGGGGAGGGACGGGGGAAAAGGAGTGAGGAAAGAGGAGGGGAAGAGAGCCTAAACCAAGGGTGACAACGGAAAAAGGGGGAAGAGGAGGGAGAACTGGTGCTAGGGGTGGGAGTTGGAAAAACCACACATAGAATTGGGAAACCCTGGCCGTTTGAGGAGTACCAAGGCAGAACGTACACCTTCAAGTTCAGTAAGCTGATAATATATTATTCAAAGCCGATGTGAATCAACATCCCTTCAATGAATTAAGTTCACTACTTAAAATCTGTGTCGACCAAAATTATTTCTCCTTTTGTGGCTCCTTCTATAAACAAAAGGACAGACTGACTATGGGATCACCCCTTTCCCCATTCCTCACAGAAATTTTCGCGGATGAATTTGAAAGCAAGATCTTCAGTGCTAACAAATTTTCTAAAAATATCCTATATTGGTTCAGATATGTGGATGATGTGCTGTGTTGCTGGATAGGTAGTGAGAGAGAGTTGGACCACTTCTTAGAATTCCTTAACTCCATCCACAAATCCATAATCTTCACCATGGAACCAAGCATAAATGGCAAAATTAACTTCCTGGACCTCACCATCGAGATAAGTGACCAAAAACATGTTTTCTCCATCTTCCGGAAACCTACTTACACGGATCAAGTGATACCCTTTGACTCCTGCCATCCCATCACCCATAAATTAGCCAGTTTCAACAGCATGATCCACCGAGTGACTAATCAGTATTCCCCTGTCGACTTCAAACTTTGAAAGTGAACTGAAGTCCATAAAATACATAGCCCTGAAGAACGGTTACAATTTGGATACCATCGACAAATTACTCTGTAATAAATGTAGAAAACAGGCAGTGAATTTAAACACCTCCCTCCTACTAGATCCCAGTGCTTCAGACAGTATGTGGTGCAAAATCCCTTTCCACCATAAATTATCTTACAAGATAGCCAATACCTTTCTTAAAGATAAGTTTCGTGTTTCCTTCTATGCTCCCTTGACCCTATCTAAAGCCCTCTGCTCCAACAAAGACCCCATAGACCACGTCAAAAAGTGTGGTGTGTATCAAATTAAATGCGATTGCGGAGCCATCTGTCGGCCAGACAGGGAGGAATTTTTCCACACGCATTAATGCACACAAAAAGTGCTACATTTTAGGCAACACTAATTCCATTTTCGCCAAACACCTGTTAGAATCCAAACACATATGCAATTTTGATTTTAAAGTGTTCCACACCTTAGACAAAGGCAAGAAATTAGTCGCCATGGAGCAGGTCGAAATTATTCAACGTAGGGATAGGAATCTCAATCTCCTCAACGATGTCCAATTTTACTCATCCCCCTCCCCACTCCTCTCAATCACTTATCCACTCTGAGTGTTTTTAGACAAGGGCTCCCTCACCTCTACTCACTGGTTTACCCTGGCCCACATGAGTTTTCATTGTGCTACCTTAACCAAGTTCCCACCTGTGACACCACGCCTATGTGGACACACTCCTGGAGCATCTCAGCCCCTTCCACGGACCTGGCGTTCGTAGCATCGCCGCGGGATGCCCCTTTGTGGCCAGAGGCCAGTGTTTTCACCGCCATCTTCTTATCTGTGGGCTCAAAGAACAGGAGTGGCCTACTGTAATAATCCACCCCCCCCCCCCACTTTGCCACTGTGCCTTTGTCTGGCAAGGCCAAAAGAAGGCGGCCTCTCATTCCGCAGGACGGCACCCTCCCCCCCCCCCCATATTTGGCCTCTCTTGAACTTGAAGGTGTACGTCCTGCCTTGGTACTCCTCAAACGGCCAGGGTTTCCCAGTTCTGTGTGTGGTTTTTCCAACTCCCACCCCTATCACCAGTTCTCCCTCCTCTCCCCCCTTTTTCCGTTGTCACCCTTGGTTTAGGCCCTCTTCCCCTCCTCTTTCCTCACTCCTTTTCCCCCGGTCCCTCCCCTCATTTGTATATATACTGGACTTTGTTGAGATTTGGTCACCTGATGATGATGTATCACATCGAAACTGGTTGAAGTAAATATTTCTTTGTGGAAAATTGCCAAACTTATTTAATTATGTTATTCCACCATATAATGCCTGAAACGACTCTTTTTATTCTCTTACCTTAATTTTCGGTGGTTGGTATTTACTTTCACAGAGTCCATTCCTCTCTCTTCTCACTGGCATAAAGTTCACTGCTTGCCGTTATGAAGCAGTTAATTTGACCGTCCAACAGAAGTCAACGCATGCATATACAGATCAGCTTGCATGTATATAAGACATAAAGGAAGAATTATTATTCACTCATATGGATCAAACTAGTGATAATGTTTCAAGACACTCAGCACTTGAATTATATGGAAGGTAATTCGGATTATCATGCCCAGTTAAAATCAGCAACAAAATCATCGGGAAAAAATTTCGGCGGGGAAAGGGCTTAAACCCCAGAAGTCTCCCCCTGGCTACATGCCTGATTTTAGCCTATATACGTAGAATTTAAACATCTAAAGAATATAATCCTTTAAATACCTTGGTTTTCCGTTTCCTTGTAGTCATCCTCAATTTCCCTATGGGGTCCAATGTTTTATGTTAATTTCTTTTAACTTTTAATGGACTAGCCTATATCAAATGAACTGGCATGTGGGAAAGAGGGGTCAGAATTCTATTTCTCTTGTCAGTCCCCCACTAACTTTCATGTGAGAGGAGGAAATATGTGGAATGGGCAATATAGGTGAGCTTAGAACGCCTGCAAGGTTAGCTGCATGTACGGAAATGCATAAGTTGGAACCAAAGGCTTACTCATGTGCATCAGCATTGAACTTAATGAGGGGATATAATTGGTAGTGGCATTATATCTATGCAGCAAAGGACATTGTATGGTTAATTTGCCAAGAAAGTAAGCTTGGAAATTAATTTTGTACACATCCATCAAAGTCCAATGCACAATTTATACTTGACGTAATCGTAAAGCTAATTGTAATTTGTAATCCTCTGCCTATTTTTGCACTTGTGTGTCTGTCTCTTCTTCGTACTTATCCGAGGTGTAGTTATGATTGAGGTGATTAATGATGGGCTCTCGAATGTCATCCTCATGGCTCAGTGAATGTTGCACATTTGGGATCAATACAAAAATATGGGTGAACTTATGGTATAATTATGGCAATAAGCACCACTGCCACTATGCATACCATTTGTATGATAAGCACAGATGGTGCAATAACCACAACAATTACTGCTGTAATCATAGAGCTGTACTTCAAATACAGATGTTGAATGCAATTAACACTTGGCAACACAGCAAGCAGATCTTCACATGGTGAAAGTCTGATTTATAACTGGTAACCTGATAGGAAAACGAATTTCCTGTGCCGCTATTAGTGTATTTAAAGACTACATGACTCATTTAAAGCTCTTCATTCAAGCTGGCACTGCCTTCCCACATGCCATCTCCCATCAAAGTGACTGTCGGGTTAATAGGTTGTAAATCCTTTCTTAATTGTAATGGGTCCTCATTTGTGTAAAATCATTAAAGTTCTCCCTTATTCCATGTCTCTTGGTGTCTTTGAAATTAGGTTTCTCGTATGAAGTACTCCTTAAGTAAGTTTTCCTATGATGATCCAATATCAAGACTGAATTTCCATGGTGGGTTTCACATATAAAGCACTCCTTATGTAAGTTTTCATACGATTATCCAAAATCAATGCTGAATTTCAGTGGAATTCTAATGCTTTAATAGGATCTTAATATCTCAGTTGGTGGGAGCGGAATGTGGGAAGTAATTAGGAGGTGGACACAGAGTGTATTGTAGGAAGTGGTGGAGGGTGGAGAGATAAGCAGTGCCTTGCAGGGCTGGTGATAGACCTTGAGTAGATGGGGGGGAAGTGGAGACAGGGAATGTGGAAGATTGCCTAGGAGGCCTGGCACAAATATTCATTTATCACCAAAATCATCCGGTCATCCAATGCTTTTCAAATCTCATGTTACTCTTGTGAATTCAACTCCCTTCTGTTATTAGACATATGTAAAATGTCGACATGAAAAATGTCAGTATGATGGTCACAGTCCAAAAGATCCTTCACAAATTTGCTCTAGCCATCATTGTTATATTTAAAAGCATTCAAATGTTCTTTACTTCTAATGTTAAAATACCTGGCAGTTTGACCCTTATACACTACATCACAATCACCACACTGTAAAGCATACACGGCACTTCTCTCCTTGGAGTCTACTGGGTCTTTTGATTGACCATAAGGATCATGATATGGAGGAATTAACTTGTAAATGGTAAAGAGTTGTTCTCTTTATTAAACCTCATAGTGCCACAAGCTGATATATAGGTTTTAGTCATGAATTATTATTAAAACTATTTGTGTTTTAATGATTACATTTATTCTTAATTTAAACGTATCAGAATATTATAAACTACGATTAATTTAATTTTTTTTAAATAAAAAACATTACTTTCATATCTAAAAAAGTAACTTCATTATATTTTTTGCTAGGTGTTACAAAACTCTCAATTTCATGCTGTCGCCTCTCGCTAGTACAGTTGAGCATCTTTAAGCCAGTGCATTCAAAACTGAAGTGATGCTGGATTAGGGATATTGTAGCACTATGGGTCATGCAGGGCAACTGGTCTATTTTTGACATCTGGGATGTTTTCATTGAAAGGAGTCAATTATTCAGAACAAAATATATTCGACTATCATTTCTTGATCATGATTTTTAAAAGACTCAAGTAAAAATTTCTCCCTTGAAACTCAGCTGATTCTGGGCTGAAACTCCGCTGAATGAGTAAAAACTGGCTTGAAACAACCTTGCAACTGGACTGGACTGCCTTGGCCTCAACAAGAAAAACTGTGCTCAACTGAAACCCCACTGAAAAACTCCCTTGCGACTCCATTGCATTAGAACTGCTTCTCTCTTGCTGCATGATTGCTCCACTGAAACTGCACTGGACAGTTGGCCCAGGCCAGGCCACCTTCAGAACTCCATTGCTTCTGCCTTGTCACATGGTTTTATTGCCTTGCCGCAGAGCTGCTGCAGCAACTAGGTATCCCACTCCCTAATCAATTTCAACTGCTTCTCTCTTGCTGCATGAGTTCTCCACTGACACTGAACTGAACAGTTGGCCCAGGCCAGGCCACCTTTATAATTCCACTGCTTCTCCTTTGTCACATATTTTTATTGCCTTGCCACAGAGCTGCTGCAGCAATTATGCACCCTACTCCTTAACCAATTTCAACTGCTTCTCTCTTGCTGCATGAGTGCTCCACTGTCACTAAACTGGAGAGTTGGCCCATGCCAGGCCACCTTAGTAACTCCACTACTTATCCTTTGCCACATGTTTTTATTGCCTTGCTACTTAGCTGCTGCTCTATTGAGGTATCCCAACTCCCTCAAGTGATATGAATGAATTAATGAAGTGGATGTAATCCTTTGCAGTCAGTTGCCCTTAGCGTTGATACCTACGGGAAATGGGATGCCAATTTAAATGTTAGGTGGTTTCAATTATTTTTTTGTATGACTAATTATTTTTTTCATTCTGTACAAATGACCAAATGAAGTGGTAGGTTTACAAATGATGTATTTGTGTCCGTATGTTTTCAACGAAAAGGGGGCATCTTTGCATCATGGGAAATTGTGCATATTGAGTTTCAATTGAAACTATAAATTGTGTCTATTAATAGACACAAATTGTTACGAAGTAGACTATGTCGAGTCTGGCTCAACACCAGTGGAAAGGGTTTAGCCAACTCATGATTTGAAAGTTTTTGGTTAATATGCACATCACTCTCTCGGACATAAAAGAAATGGCATGGTGGGAGTTTAAAACTAAAACAATAGCAGTATGGAACAGCAATGAAGTCTGCCAGCAATGTAAGCACTGATGCACAAACTTTCAAATGTTAAAAGTATCTTCCTCCCATCGAACGTCAGAGGTGATTTCCGTCTGATGTAAAACTTAGAATACTAAGTCCCTATTAATTTCCCATACTGTAGGGCTCAATGTTCCCTGATCATTACACAGCATTAATAAGAATACTTCTTAGGGCTCAGAGCATGGCATCTTTAAATCTTGAAGACCCTTATGTTTTATCAAAAAGAACGCAGGTGCTTGAAGTATGTGGGCTTGAACTTAATACTTCATCAACAGAAATGTTTCACAAGTACATAATTTACAATACAAATATAACCATAACCCTTACCAAATATTTCTATTGGCCAATTATCTCAAGGGTAGGAGTCAGTAATTTAATTTACACAGGTTTAAACTTTGCAGGGGAGTCATCTTTAATTATTTATTATCATCTAATCTATGACTTAGTTTCTTTAAGGGCGGTATCACAATATATATATAATCATATCGTACCTACATTCTAACATTACTCAAAACAAGGCTAGCAAGCCTCAATGGAACATGATGACAGCTGGAGTTGGGTTCCCAGGCAACCAATATAAAAATCCTAGGACATTCAATATTAAAATCAGAACAGATATGGAAGCATTGCAAGTTAAGGATTTGTTCAGTCAATCAAATCTGTAGACAAATAAAAACAGGGATTCACTCAGTTTCAATTTTATTTACTCTTTTGCAACAGAACAAGTTTCCTTCCACAGCAGATACAACACACAGGTCTTTTATTTTATTAGTGTCAATTCCTTTAGCTTTATGACACATAATTAATTTAAATACAAACTTATTATTTGGAACACCCTTAACAGTTTCAGTAAAACACTGATTTACAATACCTTCATACTTACATTCACTTATGCAATTTGACACACAATCACAATATTTATACTTAACAAATGTTTTCACCATAAAAATTGAATTATCATCACTAAGGACAACAGATGAATTATTTTTAAGACCACGGCTACAGCTGTAGTCTTTTCCTACAACAATAAAATTATCTTTTTGAATTTTGTCAAAAATCCAAATCTTGGGTACATTTTCCACTTGACAAATATCAGTAAGTGCCCCAACACTTTCCATCAAAAATGAACCAGGCTGTGTCACTGATCTTAGGTATCCTAAAATGAATGTTCTATCACAAATTTCTTCTGTAAATTTCATGCTCTTCGGCAACCTTGTCACATAATTCTTTGCACTAGACATATCACTAAGTACACCCATGGCTAAAGGTAAACACTTATGTAGCTCAAATGACTCAGCAATTTTTAATTCAGCTAAGCACGAACCTGTTACTTGGGCTGTCATTTTTCTAAGGAGAGACCCCAAGGGAAAGCAGGAACTTTCGTATCCCATGCAATTGTACATTATCTGCCAAATGTGTCAGGGCATGAATATTGGCAGACATAAAGCGTTCCCCATAGTGAGTGGAGAAATCTTTCACAAATTTTTTGATGAGCCTCTCAGCAACATCTACATCTCTAGCCCGAACAACATTTTGATTGAGCAGGTACATAGCTTCAACCAACAAAAAGTAATGGGTAAATCAACACATCATACAGAACAGGGATGGAGAAGTAATAAAACCAGTTTTTATACTCAGCAGTCTTATAAAATGGCAAGCATCCTTCGATGCTCCTAGGGGGGCGAGTTATGAATGCAGGAGGTTTAATTTTCTGTAGTCTTCTGTCAATTAATTTCACCTTACTGGTCACATTACACCTTAATTCTTTGAATCAAGGCTTCAACCACAGTTCCATTAGACGCTTTGACACACCAAAAACACAATGCATGAAGTCAATCTTGGAACCAGCAATGAAATCGGGCATAACCTTAGATACTAAAGGCAGACCTTTAAAACCAAAAACAGGCTTTTTTGTAGTTTCAGCTTTTCTGCAGTGCCTTATGGAGTCCATTGATGTTCTGATTGGGGCAATCTCATCATACTTATAGCAAAACACTTTGCTTTTACCTGCAAGTTGCACAGTCTCACCTTTAATTAAGCGTTTAACACAACCAAAAAAACCATCAAAATTCTTCAAATTATAGAGGCTCGCCTTAGCAGGCATATCAGCAATACTTGTAAGAACGAAACTTCTCACTACTTCAAATGAGCCATCAGCTAGATTCATTGGCTTACCATTCTTAAGAGTTTCAAACACTTTCATGAAAGGATGCAAAAGAGCATTAAAATTAGGCTTGGAAGAACCATGCCATAAGCCACCTAACACAATATTTTCAGGCAAGAATCTTTTTGCATATGGAAGCTCATTAATTGCAAACAATATGGGCCATAGTGTAATTTTAGAAGAGTTAAATAATCTAAGTCCATCTGTGTACATCATGAAAGTAAAATCATAAGCAAATGTTCTCACACCCAAATAAGCAAATATTTTCACACCCAAATGTTCTTTTGTCTGCGAAAATATTCACATTCTATACCTCCAATAATTTTGATAATTTTCCCTGAATTTTATGCAATTTGCATTGTATTACTCAATCGAATATTTATTTAAAATTAGGGAAAATTCATTCGATATTATATGATAATATCTTAGAAAAATAATAATCTTTATATATATATCTATGGTTTATTTCTTTAAATTTGATATTATTTCTCGTTTTATTGCTCAAAATTGAGAAATAAAATTATTCAATCCTGTAAGTTCCAAATTAAACTATAAATTGCAGGTAATTGAGAAAATCAGCCAATTTTTTTCATATTTATTCGGAAGAAAGTATTCATTTTCAACTGCAGAAGAAATCATGTTCAAGTAACAATAAACAAACAATCAATGATTTTTTGAATAAAGACCTACAAAATTAGCAAAATACCATGGCATTTCTGGGTATACCCATCTAAAAATCGGTGGCACTTAAAGGGTTAACCTGGCTACTGACTTTCAGTTTTGAAGAATTTCATGAAATTTTCCAACCCGCAGAGAAATAATGTTTTTAACTTTTTGAACTTCTTTTTAATTCAGTTGCAATTGATTAAAACCCAATTATACTCAATTAAGAGAAAGAAATGACACATTGTGATCTTAACTTTGTCGCATGTATATTATGAAGCATTGCACAGAAATAGTAAAGTGGTCTGAATTTGGTGATACTGTTTGTAATATAAAATAAGATTTATTGGTACAGTAAACGCAATTATTTTTCCATACCCATGACCTCGTAATGCTTCAATGTTATCAACATTACTCTGGTTTGTTACTTCTGTGTCGGAATCTAGCCCAGTATCTGTAGGTAATTTGTGATAGCATTTTCTTTCATCAACATTTGTATTTTTGAAATACTGTATGAGCCAATCTCTAAACATTCTCTGCTGACATGTGACTAAGAGCTACACTGCTACTGCTGCAATACTACACTTATACAAAAGACTTCATAAGTCTAGCTTAGTTTTCTCTGTTATTGATGTCTTACCCACTTAATTTACCCATACAGAGAAAAAAGGTTGATTTTTTTAATTTTACTGCTTATTTCATGGTTTTGTAATTTAAAATAAAATGTATTGGGTTTTGTGTTCCCATTTTAGCAAATTTATGCAAACTATAAGAATTATTCGACTACAATAGTTTATAATAGCTTAATTCATGCTCAAAGTTAAGCAGCATGTGTCAACATAGTATTTCCCATGCATATTCACTGTGTTGACCAGTTAAACGTTGAATTATATAATTAATTTTAAATGGATACTCCTGTGTTTATGTGGATTTCAACTGAGGCAGTGAGTTCTTTTAAATTTGTAAGCATTGAATTAGGCTAAAGTATTTTCAGTGGTAGATAAAAAATTGCACCAGTGATAGTAATGCCAGCATAAACATGACATACAAGTATTTCACCCTGCTATGTTGGGTTTTCACTTGATGCGTTCCTTAGCTAGCTGCAGCATCCTGTTCTTATTAATGTGCACAGTATTTTACCTGCTTCAAATATTTTTCACCATCATACAGTCAGAGATATATAAAATTCATAGGCTAATGGGGGCTTTGTAGCTCGGCATCAAAGCTCCAGTGGCAGAAATAAGCCAATCACAAAATGCTTTTTAAAATCTTCACGTCATACTCTTGAGCGACGCTTACAAGCCCTTAAGGTGGTGTCACACAAACTGTTGCTGGTTATGCCTGCCGGTTGTGGTTCTACCATCGACCAATCAGCACCAACCAGCTCTCAATGGTTGGATTATATCTATGATCTATTTCCATTAATATGTTATATGAACCATCTATTTCCAACTGGCAGCCGGTTGTGCAGCCGTGGTCAATAAGAGTTTGCCACGTGGTCACGTGCGGTTTATGTTTATATTTAGTGATATTTTAATTGTTACCAATTCAACTGCACCCTTTAAAATGTATAATAATGTACATTAGGTGTAACATTTGTCCTTAAAATTACAATTAAAAATGTGATAAGTTTTCATCTCTGGAAATTCTGTATTGTTGTACATATTTTAATTTTATTCTAGAAAATGTTGGGTCGGTACCTAGCATTCATTTTTTATTTAAAATGAAGTGCATTGTGTGCCTAATGAAGCACCAATGGTCTAAGCATTAAGGGTTTAACCATAATTTTTACTAACAGAAATCAGCTTACACGCAAGTTTATTATGTAATAAAGTTTTACTGATTATCAGTCATGCTTGCACAGTATTTTCCACTGTATAAAGTATAAAATTAGGCACTGCATTCTTTTGTTCATGTCTATATTACAGTGGTCCCAACACACACCCCTCCCTTTCGGTTATGACCTCAGTCTTCCCCACGGGATTTAACCAGAGTGAATGAGTCGGAGTTCCGCCATAAAAATAGGTTGCTGTTTGGATGGAAGACCGTGCAGTCAAAAAGCGGGTGATGCCTCTCCACTATCAGACTTTTGGTGTGTGAAAATTTAGAAACAAGGGCACAAGTAGAGTTCCCTGGGTTCCGGGAATACCGCATTACAATTCTAAGCAATGCGATCGGGGGAAAGAAGATTGGCGATTTAGGCAACAAAGTGATACTTACTAGCGTCTTTTCACAGCGCATTTTCTTTTCACGACGCCATTTACAGAAACGTTTGCCCATCTGGAACTTAAAAGCGCCAAAAAAGAGTATTACTCCCTATTAGTTACCGTCTGATTTCTCTTTTCAGGCGAACAAAAGAGCAGCTGACGCACTTGCCCCCGATGATGTTCACCTACCATGTGTGCGGCATGACTTTGAGGTCCAAGAGCTCCCTGAGCCGGCACGGGAGGGTCCTCCACGACCCCCTTGGTCCAATCCACCAGTGTCCTATGTGCCCAAGGTGATCCATTATGCCGTCGGAGCTGAAGATGCACATGAGGAAGCACTCGGACGAGAGGACGTTCAAGTGCCTCGTTTGCCCCAAGAGCTTCAAGTGGAAGAAGAACCTGGTGTGGAACAGGAAGCAGCACGAGCTGGTGCCGTCCACAACGAACCACGGCACGGATGGGGAGAGGCCGGTGCCGGTGCAGGATCCTGGGCTGGTGATGTGGTTTGGTTGCAACCTCTGCGGCATTGCGTACCGCAACCGGGGCCAGCTGGAGGAGCACTTCAAGCAACACGTGGATCTCGTCCTCTTGGAGTGTATGAAATGCAATCAGAGGTGAGTGGATGCGGATGGCATGGGGTGCTAGCATGGTACAGTTGACAATGTGGTAGTTTGGTGAAATAATTTGTAGTAATAATAACAATTGGGAATAGGTATACCTCGGGGAAGCTGGTTGGGTCAATCGGTGTATAATTTGGAGTAATGATAACAATTTGGAATAGGTGTACCTCAAGGAAGCTTATTGGGCCCATCTTAATGCAGTGGTTTTCTATTATTTTTTTATTGCCTTGATTGAAAGTTTACTCTGGAGAAAGAAACTCTGAAGTGTATATTTTAAGCCTCAAATTTTAAATTGACATTAAGTATTTTTTCTTGGTTATGAAAGTGAAAAAATTGAATGCCGCAAAAGTGTGGTTGTAAACTATTGAATGCTGGTAACTTATTTACGTGTGACGTGACTCTTTTTCGTCTGCCTGCCATTAGGCGGTGCTGTGGATGCTTTCAAGCGGACAGTCCATTCTGTCAAAGCTTATTAAAGAGGTTCCACAGTGACTCAGAGATTCAAACTCCCATAAAAGAGCTATTTGTTTTTTAATGAATGGATACCGATCCAGGAAAACACCTATGTATGGAAAATCATCTATGATGTGATGATGCATTCACAGTAATTCAATATTGCGCGTTTTAGTTGAATTATATTTTTTTACAAGCTCCTTTTAACTCATTTTGGCTTCAGAACATGACTGACGTGTTGTTGTCACGTTTAATTTACAAAGTGAAGATACATGCTCAATCCCGCTAATACATATTCTAAAATAGGTTGAATATTTACTCATTTAGTTATAATCTATTCCCTTGCAAATGAAACTCTTTGTTTTGAATTTTATTAATAATGATATTTTTGAAAACTCTTTGTCAACAATAAGCTGCTATCATTTGGAAACATTGGTATTAATTACACCATGTCGATAACCAATGAAATATTTAAACTACATAAAAATATAAGAAGGACTTTGGTAAAGCATATTCCTCCATTATGTTACCTCTACGACGTTAAATTACTCTAATTAAGTTACGACGACTCTGTGGAAACAGAAGACAGGTATCATTTTTGTGGTGACACTAGTGAAGGGGAAGTGATATCAGACTCAGATGAAAGCGTGATAATCCTTACTAAGAAGAGACCGGAAATTATTGACTATAGTAGGTAATGATAGCGCGAGTTCTACTGAATGTGATAGTGGAATCCGGTAATATTCTTCAGAATTCATTGAGGTTCAGGACAGTTATGATTCACTCCCTGCTCCAAATTTGTAATTCCTGGAAACTCCCAAACATCTACCGCTATAAAAATCTCCTCCAATCATGTACTTCAACCTCTTTTTAACAACGTATTCTGGACCATGCTACCTCAAACTATCACAGAAATTTTAGGTTAGACAAGAAAAATTATTTTAAAAGTGAAGAGTTCCTTATTAATTGGTATCGAGAAAAGAAATCACAAAAAAGCCAGTTTTATTACTTTCCACCAACTCGATTACCAAAAGCAATTCAGTCATTCGGAAGGGTCAAGAATTTCCAAAGGAAAGTCCACAAATCCTTATGAGCAGTAGAATCGTTACATGGGAGGCAATTATTCCTCAGGTACTATGTTGTATGTTTATTTAGATGAGAGAAGATTATTTAAAATACTGGAGGAAAATAGTCAATGTAATTTCTAGAATTGTGCTAAATGCTTATTTTACTTACAAATCAAAGAATCCAGAAACAAATAACAAGAGTATATTTTTTGTCAGAAATATAGATAGCATTGTGAGTGATAGGTAACTTAGATGGAATAATCCCAGTCAGTCAGCTCCCAGGACAGTATCGCCTTTCCACCCTGACCCGCACGATCGTGTGGGTAAGGAAAAAAATTTTTTTACTCCGTCCACAAGCTGTTTCTCTGGCTCCCACCGGCTCGCAGCAATCGTGCGGGTTCCCCTCTAATGCATGGGGAAGTGTTTAGTTCAATACGTTTACAGTACTTCATACTGATGACTTTTTTCTGAGATCCTTTTCGTGCTCCTTTGTTTCTCTAAGGTTAGTTGCAATTTTTTTAATGTTTATAATTGTTTAATTTTGTTAGTGCTTAATTTTACAATTATTTAAATTTCAATTGCTATAGCTGTTCATTCGAGTGTCTAGTATGTTGTATTACTAAATATTTATTTCCGATAAAAAATGTACCCGCACAATTGTGCGGGTTCGGGCTTATTTATGACTTATGATCACGATTTTATTTTCTTCAAAGATGAACGTGTTAGGGAAAATTCCTGAGAGAAACGTTGCATGGCACACAGCCACGCCGACTTTATTTAATGTTTTATTTGTATGGGGTCGTACACAACTACGATATCATTTTTGATGATTGTTTACCTCCTCGCCCCATCCCCCCTATGGCCTTGACAGCGTTTCATATTTTCCCCAACTCCCCATTCCCTCCCTTCGAAAAGTAACCTTGTCTTGAATGTTTATTTTGTTTCCTGTTGCTGCACGTGTACGTTTGTAGAAGCCGAGCTCATTTACTGCATTGATTACTTAGTATCTCTTTCTCTCCCATTCCCAGTTACATTGAACTCAATTTGATCGTCTTGGTGAACGATACCCCACACGACCTTGCTCATGTCAGAAGTTCACGGAATTGATGACACGATTTTGACGAATAATTCGTAACTTACACCGATGGGTGTCTGGAACCCGGACAGTTACATATTTTTGTGTAACTTTTGTCTTTGTAGCCGGATCCCTTACACCGTGTTGTGTATTCTCGTACTCCACGTTGCGTTACTATTTAACTCTTGGGGATTTTTGCGCTTGAGCCAGCCTTAACAATGAAACAAAATAATCGCCTTTGCATGGGTCCCTGGGACTCATTGGTTCAGTCAACGTTTGATTTTCAGTGAATGACTTCTCATCTTCTTCGGGTATAGTGATAGACTTTGAAGTGTTTCAGGGAAAGAGTACACCTCTCCCTTTTCGGAGCTAGGCCATGGCCTAGTGGTTTTTCGCCTGGTTCAAACTATCCCCGCGGGGAATTTTGTCTATTTTGATCGCCTGTTTAACACTCTCCCACTATTGGAAAAATTAAACAGTATAGGGATAGAAGGGACAGGCTCCATAATGGCAAATCGAGTCACGGGCCAGATCAAGCTCGAAGAAAAAAAATGAATCGGGGTGAGTCACTGCAATATGTGCGCTGTGATGATAATATTAATGTCGTTCAATGGAAGGACAATAACAAGGTGCTATTAGCGTCCACCTGTAGTGGAGTCGAACCACACCAGCATGTTCAGCGGTGGTCTAAAAAAGAAAAAAAATATGTAGATGTATCTTGCCCAGCTATTGTCCGAAGACATAACAAATCAATGGGGGCAGTGGATCTATGTGACTAAATGATGGAGAACTACAGAATTTGGTTAAAAACAAAAAAGTGGACCCTCAGAGTGATTCTACACTTTATGGATTTAGGAACCGTAAATAGCTGGTTCCCGTACAAGGAAGCATTTAGAGAAAATAGAAGTCCCCGAAGGAAAACAAAGGACTTCCTGAAGTTCAGGACTGAACTTCTGGACTGAACTCGCGGAAGCTCTCATTGCTACTCCCGATAGAGCTAGGGTGGATGGAACTGATGAAGAAATTGTGGCGGATGAAATTCCGAAAGTGAATAAATGTAAATATTACAATCCACCCAGTATCATTCCCTGTGAAGACAAGCGTTTAGATGGTTATAACCATTTCCCAAAGATTGATGACATCCTATCGCTGAGAATGTACAGATATAATCAATGTAATAGCAGGACAAGAACAAGATGTGAGAAGTGTAATGTTTATTTGTCTTTTAAAACACAAAAATTGTTTCAAAGATTTCCACACAAATCCTCCTTAAATTAATTTCTATTTGGTGGATATTGAGAAAGAAATAAAAAATATAACTGCCTTTTATCACGTGTTTATAAGTTTATTTTTAGTTGTATTGGTTTCTCCAAGGAAAAATAATATTTTTTGTTAATAACAGCATTGATTTGTGATTCATATTGGTAAAAATCATGTTAAAACAAATATGTTTAGAATATTTTTCCGTTGTAATTGCGCCCGATCCCGCACGAATGTGCGGGTGAGGATTTTTTTCTGATTACGCAATTACACCCTAACCCGCACGATTATGCGGGTACTTTTCCGCGATAACTGTTGGTCTGAAATTTTTTTTTCTTCCTGATGACTAAAATAAGTGTCTATGAACCAGAAAAATGCAAAAGTTTGTAAAAATTTACAAAAAAAAATTCTCGGGTGGAAAGGGTTATGGGATAAGGAAACTTTCAGGGCGGAGGGATAAAGTTTGTGCTGTTTGCAGTAGGGAAGGCCGTGGCCCTGTCCATAGATCTAGAACTGCGTGAAAAATGAATTAGGTCACCATGGAATTTGTGTGTCTCATCTTATTTGTGAATAATATGAACATTATATATTTCATTTTGAATAGGGTTTGTGATGTTACCATCATTTTCTAAGTATGAGTATGTATTTTCAATAATTTGTAATGTACTTGTTAACATTTTGTAAGGAATAATAGACATAAATTCTTGTTATAATTATTCCAATACCATGTTTCATAATGTTTTCTCACCCAAATGTTCTTTTGTCTACGAAAATATTCACATTCTATACCTCCAATCATTTTGATAATTTTCCCTGAATTTTATGCATTTTGTATTGTATTATTCAATCGAATTATTATTGAAAATTAGTGCAAATTCCTTGGATATTATATGATCATATCTTAGAAAAATAATAATTTTTTATATACAGTGAACTCTCGTTAGCACGTTCTTGAAGGGACCCGAAATTCTGAACGTACTAACCAGGAAAACGTGCTAAAGAGGTTTGACCTTCCAGCGAACATTACAGATGTAATAATGAGTTGCATAACGTTCAGGGGAATGCTACGTTCGTTTAGTTTATTCTGGTAGATAGCTGCCGTTCATTTATTGTAAAAAACGTTTCACTTCCACTTATTACGCCTTCCAAGATAATACTTATTAGGTTGACGCATTATCCATAGTCAATTATGGCGATAATAACCAAACAGCACGTTTTGTATGTGATTCCCTTAAGTTCAGCATCATAGTTAGCGGAGCCGCCCGGCGATTTTTCTCGTACTTTCCACGTAATTAACATGTCTCCGGATAGATGAATCCGCAGCGCGAATTCCCCACACCGCACTCTTTCGCACTTCATGGTTTGCAAATCATGGACAAAAATAAAAGTCGATTATTATGATGAATTCAACGAAAATTATTATATTTTCATATTAACCACGATTAAAATTTTTATAAACAAATATTAAAATATATTGTGAAGAATGTCAAAATTCCTCAAAAAAATGAACAAAATTAGCACCTGGCCCAAAAACATTCCACTTTCCGGAACGTATATGGCTTTACTTGACCACTTGTAACAAAACAAAAATGGAACTTCCCATTTGTTCTCTACTTATATTTAGCGCACAAAAACGTACGTTAAAAGATGAAACAATAACTTATAGGGGCGAGAAGAATCTGTGTAAAGTGCTTTATTTCTTAATACTAAGCCCCAATTCTTTGATAGTTGAATCAATTTTTACTAAAGCATTCAGAACACTCATCAACTTCGCGACTTGTAACGAACTGTCGCACTGTGTCCATCGCCTCGACGGCTTTAGCAAATGTTGGAGGCGATTTGGGCTCCACCTCATCATTCTCATCTTCTTCATTTCGAAGTTCCTGCTCACAGACTTCGTCTATTGACATTAATCTACAGATTAAAATACATGACAATGAGATTCACCGTCTCATTCAATCAAATTTTGAAAGACTTCAGAGTATGAAAGTTAATTTTTGGAGTAGTTATTGTATTTTTAATTAATAATTCTCTCAATAAATGATCCTCAGTTAAGTCTCACAAATTCAACCAACCAACCTGCAAACTTCGATGCCATCATCACAAGCAACGTACTCGTTGAAGGATATCCCCTCCCCTTCTCCGAACAGCTGATCCCAACCTTCAACGGGCTGCTCATCCGCTGTCTCATCAGTCAACGACGCAGTACGGTCCTCATTTGTGGTGCGAAGAAATCCAGACGCACGGAAGCAATTTCTTATGTTCTCGGGTTTGGCTAAGTCCCAGGCATGGTACTACTAAGTAAGGTAAGCCATTCCGGTGAACGAAAATGAGACCGGTCTGCGCATGACGTCATCTGGGAGTCATGCGGCCGCGCCACTTTAAAATCTAGCGTGAAATCAAACGCGGAACACGCAATAACTGACCAATGAAACACCCATATATATGGTAGCAATATCGTATAACAATGGAAATTATCATATTTTTGTCCTTTTTTTCCACACTGACCTTTCCAATCAAGATTTTCTATGGCGAACCATGAGTTTATTTCGTCGTTTTGTGATTTTTAGAGAATGACGTTATACTCAACTTTGTGATGATAGGTAGACGTTGAACATATGGCTATTATTGAAAGGAAGAAGATAAAAAGCATTTTTCGTCGTAATTATATCAACCATGAAAAATACGACAACCATTTCAATCGTCGTAAATGAACTTTTCTTTGGTAAATTTAAGTTTAAGTACGTCGTGTACCCGATGAAATAGACTATTCCACCTATTATACCTAGACTGTTACATACCTTCATTGCTATTTATTAACAGCCATTCTGCCAATAGGTATATTTCAAGCTTGAATGATGGGATAGAAATTTAAAATAATAAAAAATATATATCCTCGGAATATTTTACTGATAAGAGGAAAAAAAATGTGTAAACAGCCATGTGTAAGGATATATTCCATGAATCTTTATATGTTAATCGAAATCAGCCACTGGCAGTAATGAATACAATGAAACACATAGCCTAATAATAATAACAACACAAAAAATAATAAAATCCAGGGCAGCCAGTGTTGCAAATTTTGGTCATATCCCATGAACCTCTTTAAACATTCATCAAAATCAGCAACTGGCAGTAATGAACACAATGAGGCACATCATCATCATCATTGGTCAACAATCCTAAGATTGGTTTGATGCAGATTTCCACTCAATTCCTCTATCGAGCAACCTTTTCATTGTGATGTAATTCTTCTCTTTTACATCCCTCACAGCCATGTATCTCATACAAGGCCTGCCTTTTCCAATCTTCCCAATCACTTTTCCCTCGACGATTGTCTTCATCAGGCCATCGTGTCTCTAGATAAGGCCGATTAAGTTGCCCCTTATTCTTTTTAGAGTTGTCAGCAGACTTCTCTTTTCTCCCCCTCTTCTTAGATCTTCCTCGTTTCTTACTTGGTCGATCCAATTAATCTTCATCATTCTTCTGTAGCAACATATTTCGAATGCGTCCACCCTTTCCTTCTCTGCAGCTTTGATTCAAAATAATAAGGAACGAAATGAGTCGTAAAGCCAGGAAAGCTAGAGAGATGTGGATGAAGAATCTATGCGAAGATGCACAAAATAACCTTGCACTTGGAAGCGGCCTGTAGGATAGTGAGGAACCACTTCAAGGAATGGTGCGAAAGATGCGATTCCATAAGGGACAAGAATTTAGAATGGAGAAATGTTGATTGAAAATGAAGAGTAAGTGAAGAGGTGGAAAGAATATCTGGAAGAGTTATGCAACAGAAAAAATGAAGCAGATAGCCTAATAATAGCAAAAAAAGTTAGAATCCAGGGTAGCCAGTGCTGCAAATGTAGTTCTAGACAATACAAATGTATTTATACCTATGTTCTCAACTTCTTCAACTTTTTCTTAAACTTCCTACCATTTACATCATCTGTTAAAGGGCAGTTAATCGATTTTACCCGAATGTACGTCCTTGTCCTAATGAAACATGAAATATCCTCTCCCGGCCATATCGGGTCTATTTCTCTCATCGCCAGTTTCGCAAGATATAGAAATATATTCCTTTCTTTGGAAAGATATTCCCCCTGAAAATCACAAAATTTCCAGTTGATCGCATTAATCAAAGTCATGAATTCTTCAGTTGGATGCATTAAATTTCCTCTTGATATGCGCATCGTCCATTCCTTTCCAGTGGCAGCTAGGTTTTTCGTCACATCTCCTAACCATGTGTACTGCATTCTAAAGCTGGAGGCAACATAACCTGCAGCATACACTAGGCCATCATAATCCAGCTTGTCTGATATTAAATCTGTGAGGATGAAATCATCCTCTTGTTCTTCATCTTCTTCATTCAAGGGATTTGGAGGAAGCAGGTCTTTCAACACTTCTACAGTAATGCATAACTCATTGTGAAGTTGGCTCGAGTTGTCTTCACTCCCGAAATCAATAAGCATCTGATCTTTATTGTTGGGCACTGTATTTGTGTCAGCCAATACTGCTGCAGAATGTTTTCCCATGACATATGCCCTCAATCTATAGGAAAACTCTACTGGGTTATGGTGGTCATTAGTACTTTCTAACCCCCTGATATAAGACAAGAAACCGCTCAAGATCAGACAAGTGCTGGCTCTTAACTTTCATTATGGATAAAACATTATTCTGTAGACCATGAGAAATTTCATAACCTCCTACCCAAGATTTCAAGGTGGACAAGCATGGTAGGGGATATTTGAGGTGTTCTATCAAGTAGCAATATGCTTTTCTACTTACCTATGTATCGCAATGATATTGCGGCAGAGATGTCAGAGTTAGACCTAACTATCCTTTTCCCTGGGTTGAGAATACATTTCATTCTTCAAGGTGTAAAATAATTGGACGATAAACCCTCAACATTGTCTCCCTTGGAATCAGTATTGCTACATCCAAACACCGTACAAAAAGACATCGCAAGTTCGTGAATGTAAATGCCTAAAAACAATCTTTCTCTACACGGTTCTGAATGGTTCTCTATGATAGATGCCCGCCCGATAGAAGTCGCCCGTCGGAAATGAAATCCAGTTGACGTCACGCATGACGTCACGCGACCGTCGGCATGCGCAATGGCTTACCTTACTTAGTAGTACCATGGTCCCAGGCATACTTCACAAAATGCATCGCTTTTAGGATATTTACTTTATGACCTGACACTTGAAGGTTGGTCAATCTCTCGTTGGCAAGTAGTTTCCTGTACTTATGCTTCATGCATCGTATGATACCTTGATCGAGGGGCTGCAAAACACTCGTGCAATTAGGAGGAAAAAACTCCACTTTAACATTTCTTAAAAATACAGTTGGGTGTGCTGTGCAGCTATCAATGAGCAACAAAACGTTACGATTTTGTCCACCCATCTTGGCATCCAGTGCTCGCAGGAACTTTTCAAAAAGTGTTGTGGTCATCCAGGCATTAGAGTTGCATTCATACGTGCAAGGTAATGTCCGAACATGTTTGAAGCATCTGGGGCGTTTATATTTCCCGATTACTAATGGAATCAATTTTTCCGATCCACTTTCGTTGCAGCATAGGAGGACTGTCAGCCTCTCCTTATTCATTTTGCCTCCATGACACTTATCTCCTCTAAATGCCAAAGTTTTATCAGGCAGAAGATTGAAAAATAAGCCGGTCTCATCGGCATTAAAAACGTCATTGGGGCTGTAGTTTTTAATGATGCTTGGGAGGGTGACATCCTTCCATGTTTCTCGAACGTTAGTGTCCACGCTGGCTGCCTCGCCTCGAACGCACCTGTAAACTATGCCATGGCGTTTTTTAAATCCTTCAACCCATCCATTCGAAGCCTTAAAATCACTGATGCCCATTTTATTGGCTAAGTACGAGGCCTTTTCACGTAATATTACACCATCTAATGGCACATTGGATGAGCGTGCTTGTTTGAACCACTTAAGGAGGACATCCTCCAACTCACAAAATTTGCCACCTCGCACTCTTTTCCTGTACTTTCTGGTGCCTTCTTGCGATGTATTCTCAAGTTTTTTCCTATTTTTCACAATAGAGTTTAGTGTTGACGGTGAAATTTTCATTTTGGCTGATATTTCGACACGCTTCATATGTGGATTTTCGTCCACTTCTCGGAGGAGTTTGAGCTTTTCGATCGTCGATATTTGTCGTTTCAACACACGCTTCTCCTTGGCTAATTCTTATCACTTGTCACACTTTAATTACTTGTCACACTGTTAATTTCTCGAAGTATTTTCACAGTTTGGCTGCCCAGCGAACATTTATAAAACAAACGAACATCGCAATAAAATCGTCTGCTTGTGGGTGCCAAACGCTGAATGGCCAATTCAAATGTTTGTGAATGCTGCATTTTCACTTCTTCATAAACAATTTTTAACCATAATGTATTTAACAAATTTTATTGTAAACAATAACGATCTTTTTTAATGCGAGAATAAAACCTCTTGAGTGATATTCATCGTCATGTTAACCTATAGGGCGGTTATTTTGCTGGAACGAATTTGGTTTGGTCCTCCTACGAATGTGCTAAAGAGGTAACCAAAACGTGCTAACCAGGATTATTTACATGCACTGCGACCCGGACCTGAGGAAATGAACGTGCTAAGAAGGAAAACGTGCTATCAAGGAACGTACTAACTAGAGTTCACTGTATATAAGGTCCGTGGTTCGATTCCCGGTCAAGGTGAAATTTTTTCCATGTGTTTTCGACCATCATTTCATCTCCAAACCACCGTTGTGCTTAATGTTATATGTATGTTCACTATCTCTTTCTTTCACCTACTGTTTGAATTTATATTTGTGTATTTGCGCCTATGGCCTTGTGTATGATTGGTGATTTGTGAGTATGACCAGATTGGTTGTTTTCTTTTTAGAGGTTGTGCGCCTCAAGCATATGTTCTATATCTTTCCTACTGTCTGTGTGAGTGGAACTTCTATCATTTCCTCTTCTGTGTATTCTCTCCATTGGTGGGTGGAACCATGCCCTCGTGCCATCTCTTGGCCGCTTCTATGGGCTCATCTGGGGGGCACTTGGGGCTATAAACCCCCGTCGAATTCACTGGAAATTAGAGTAAACTTGGTAGCATGGTGGTCTATGCAGTCGCCCGGCAAGCGGAAGGTCCGTGGTTCGAAGTGGGGGGGGGTGGTAAGAATGGGTACAGGAGTGGGGCGGGAGATGTTCATGAACATCTCCCACTAGAGGCCACCACTTCCTTACCTCCTCCACTGTGTCCCGCCCCACTCCTGTACCCATTCTTACCACCCCCCCCCCCCACTCTTTCACTCACGAAGAGAACTCAGCCAGCAGTCAAAGGCAGTCAACCCTCTTCCGTTGAAAAAGGTGGCATGACCGCGGAAACGTCCAAACTTTTGTGAGTGTCTCTTTTGCGTGTTTCTATGTTTTCGTCGTCCATTTTATTTTGTATATATATATATATATCTTTCGTCTTCTCATACTTTTTCTCATACCCTTTCCATTCCCCCTCTTCCATACCCCTCCTTTCCCTTACTTCCACCTTTCACTTGTTTCCTCGACCTGCCGTTCCCCATCCCCCCCGTCAGTTCTCTCCTCTCCTTTGAGAGAGGTGGTAGTGGCCACCGAAATATCGGGAAAATATTTTTGTGAGTGTCCTTTTTATGTTCACTTATACTTTTGTCACACCTGTGACCAGCTTTTTTGCTATTATTATTTCTCGATTTATTGCTCAAAATTGAGAAATAAAATTATTCAATCCTGTAAGTTCCAAATTAAACTATAAATTGCAGGTAATTGAGAAAATCAGCCAATTTTTTTCATATTAATTTGGAAGAAAGTATTCATTTTCAACTGCAGAAGAAATCATGTTCAAGAAACAACAAACAAACAAGTAATGATTTTTTGAAAAAAGACCTTCAAAATTAGCCAAATACCCGGGGCATTAAATGTTAAACGTTAAAATGTATTAGGTTTTGTGTTCCCATTTTAGCAAATATGTGCAAACTATAAGAATTTTTCAACTACAATAGTTTATAATAGCTTAATTCATCCTCAAAGTTAAGCAGCATGTGTCAACATAGTATTTCCCATGCGTTGTTCACTCTTTGGACCAGTTAAACGATGAATTATATATTTAATTTTTGATGGATACTCCTGTGATTACGTAGATTTCAACTGAGGCAGTGAGTTCTTTTACATACAGTCAGAGATATATAAAATTCATAGGCCTATGGGGGCTTTATAGCTCGGCATCAAAGCTCCAGTGGCAGAAATAAGCCAATAGCAAAATGCTTTTTGAAATCTTGACGTCATACTGTTGAGCGACGCTTACAAGCCCTTAAGGTCGTGTCACACAAACTGTTGCCTGTTTTGCCTGCCGGTTGTGGTTCTACCATCGACAGTTCAGCACCAACCAGCACACAATGGTTGGATTATGTTTATGGGCTATTTCCAATTATATGTTATATGAACCATCTATTTCCAACTGGCAGCTGGTTGTGCAGCCTCGTGGTCACGTGCTGTTTATGTTTATATTTAGTGATATTTTAATTGTTACCAGTTCAACTGCATCCTTTAAAATGTATAATAATTACATTAGATGTAACATTTGCCCTTAAAACGACAATTAAAAATGTGATAACTTTTCATTTCTGGAAATACTGCATTGTTGTTCATATTTTAATTTTATTCTAGAAAATGTTGGGTCGTTATTTAGCATTCAGTTTTTATTTAAAATGAAGTGGATTGTGTGCCTAATGAAGCACCAATGGTCTAAGCATTACGGGTTTAACCATAATTTTTACAAACAGAAATCAGCTTACACACAAGTTTATTATGTAATAAAGTTTTACTGATTATCAGTCATGCTTCCACAGTATTTTCCCCTGTATATAGTATAAAATTAGGCACTGCATTCTTTTGTTCATGTCTGTATTATAGTGGTCCAAACACATACCCCTCCATTTCGATTATGACCTCGGTCTTCCCCATGGGATATAACCAGGGTGAATGAGTCGGAGTTCCGCCATAAAAATAGGTTGCTGTTCGGATGACACGGCTTGTGAAGACCGTGAAGTCGAAAAGCGGGTAATGCCTCTCCATTATCAGACTTTTGGTGTGTGAAAATTTAGAAACAAGGGCACAGGTAGAGTTCCCTGGGTTCCGTGAATACCGCGTTACAATCATAAGCAATGCGATCTGGGGAAAGAAGATTGGCGATTTAGGCAACAAAGTGATACTTACTAGCGTCTTTTCACAGCGCATTTTCTTTTCACGACGTCATTTACAGAAATATTTGCCCATCTAGAACTTAAAAGCACCAAAAAAGAGTATTCCTCCCTGATAGTTACCATCTGATTTTCTTTTTCAGGCGAACAAAACAGCAGCTGATGCACTTGCCCACGATGACGTTCATCCGCCATGTGTGCGGCATGACTTTGAGGTCCAAGAGCTCCCTGAGCCGGCACCGGAGGGTCCTCCACGACCCCTTTGGTCCAATCCACCAGGGTCCTATGTGCCCAAGGCGATCCATTATGCCGTCGGAGCTGAAGGTGCACATGAGGAAGCACTCGGACGAGAGGACGTTCAAGTGCCTCGTTTGCCCCAAGAGCTTCAAGTGGAAGAAGAACCTGATGTGGCACAGGAAGGAGCACAAGCTGGTGCCGTCCACTACGAACCACGGCACGGATGGGGAGAGGCCGGTGCCGGTGCAGGATCCTGGGCTGGTGATGTGTTTTGCTTACAACCACTGCGGCAGTGCGTACCGCAACCGGGGCCAGCTGGAGGAGCACTTCAAGCAACACGTGGATCTAGTCCTCTTGGAGTGTATGAAATGCAAACAGAGGTGAGTGGATGCGGATGGCATGGGGTGCTAGCATGGTATGGTTGACAATGTGGTAGTTTGGCGCAATAATTAGGAGTAATAAAAACAGTTGGGAATAGGTGTACCTCAAGGAAGCTGGTTGGGTCCATCGGTGTATAATTTGGATTAATAATAACAATTTGGAATAGGTGTACCTCAAGGAAGCTTATTTGGCCCATCTTAATACGGTGGTTTTCTATTATTTTTTATTGCCTTGATTGAAAGTTTTTCTGGAGAATGTAACACTGGAGTGTATATTTTAAGCCTCAAATTTCAAATTGACATTAAGTATTTTTTATTGGTTATGAAAGTGAAAAAATTCAACGCTGCAAAAGTGTCGTGGTAAACTATTGCATGCTGGTAAATTATATACGTGTGACGTGAATCTTTTTCCTCTACGTGCCACTAGGCGGTGCTGTGGATGCTTTGAAGCGGACAGTGCATTCTGTCAAAGCTTATTAAGGAGGTTCCACACTGACTCCGAGATTCAAACTCCCATAAAAGAGCTATTTGTTATTTAATGAATGGATACCGATCCAGGAAAACACCTATGTATGGAAACTCATCTGTGATGTGATAATGCATGCACAGTAATTCATTATTGCGAGTTTTAGTTGCATTCTATTTTTTTAGAAGCTCTTTTTAACTCATTTTGGCTTCAGAACATGACTGACGTGTTGTTGTCACATTTAATTTATAAAGTGAAGATACATGCTCAATCCCGCTAATACGTATTCTAAAATAGGTGGAATATTTTCTTACTAAGTTATAATTTATTCCCTGGCAAATGCAACTCATTGTTTTAAATTTTATGAATAATGATATTTTTGAAAACTCTTTGTCAACAATAAACTGCTATCATTTGGAAACATTGGTATTAATTACACCATGTCGATAACCAATGAAATATTTAAACTACATAAAAAATATAAGAAGGACTTTGGTAAAGCATATTCCTCAATTATGTTACCTCTACGACGTTAAGTTACTCTAATTAAGTTACGACGACTCTGTGGAAACAGAAGACAGCTCTCATTTTTGTGGTGACACTAGTGAAGGGGAAGTGATACCAGACTCAGATGAAAGCGTGATAATCCTTACTAAGAAGAGACCGGAAATTATTGACTATAGTATGTAGTGATAGCGCCAGTTGTAATGAACGTGATAGTGGAATCCGGTATCATTCTTCAGAATTCATTGAGGTTCAGGACAATTGTGATTCACCTCCTGCACCAACTTTTGAATTCCTGGAAACTCCCCAACAACTACCGCCACAAAAATCTTGTATTTCAACCTCTTTTTACCAACTTATTCTGGACCATGGTACCACAAACTATCAGAGAAAATTTTAGTGTAGGCAAGAAAAAGTATTTTAAAATGAAGAGTTTCTTACTAATTGGTATCGAGAAAAGAAATCACAAAAAAGCCAGTTTTATTACTTTCCACCAACTCGATAGCCAAAAGCAATTCAGTCATTCGGAAGGGTCAAGAATTTCCAAAGGAAAGTCCACAAATCCTTATGAGCAGTAGAATGGTTAAACGGGTGGCATTTATTCCTCGGGTACTATGTTGTATGTTTATTTAGATGAGAGAAGATTATTTGAAATACTGGAAGAAAATAGTCAATGTAATTTCTAGAATGGTGCTAAATGCTTATTTTACTTACAAATCAAAGAATCCAGAAACAAATAACAAGAGTATATTTTTTGTCAGAAATATAGATAGCATTGTGAGTGAATGGCACCTTAGTTGGAATAATCCCAGTCAGTCAGCTCCCAGGACAGTATCGCCAGGAATAAATGGGATAAGGAAACTTCCATGGCGGAGGGAAAAAGTTTGTGCTGTTTGCAGTAGGAAAGGCCGTGGCCCTGTCCACAGATCTAGAACTGCGTGAAAAATGAATTAGGTCAACATGGAATTTGTGTGTCTCATCATATTTGTGAATAATATGAACATAATTTATTTGATTTTGAATAGGGTTTGTGATGTTACCATCGTTTTCTAAGTATGAGTATGTATTTTCAATAATTTGTAATGTAGGTTCTGAGGTTTCCGCGGCGTTTCTCAACACTGGTAACGGCTTTCGGGCGTTCCTCCACGTCGTGTGTTGTCAGGGTGACAACAGTTTCTCCAGCCATCCTGCTGGCGTCTTCAGGTCAGAAGACGCCAGCAGGATGGCTGGAGAAACTGTCGTCACCCTGACAACACACGACGCGGAGGAACGCCCGAAAGCCGTTACCAGTGAATTTGTAATGTACTTGTTAACATTTTGTAAGCAATAATAGACATAAACTCTTGTTATAATTATTCAAATACCATGTTCGATAACGTTTTCACACCCAAATGTTCTTTTGTCTGCGAAAAATTTCACATTCTATACCTCTAATCATTTTGATAATTTTCCCTGAATTTTATGCTATTTGCATTGTATTACTCAATCGAATATTTATGGAAAATTAGTACAAATTCCTTGATTATAAGATGATCATAGCATAGAAAAATAATAATCTTTTATATATGTATATATAAATATATGGTTTATTTCTTTAAATTTGATATTATTTCTCTATATATTGCTCAAAATTGAGAAATAAAATTATTCAATCCTGTAAGTTCCAAATTAAACTAAAAATTGCAGGTAATTGAGAAAATCAGCCAATTTTTTTCACATTAATTCGGAAGAAAGTATTCATTTTCAACTGCAGAAGAAATCATGTTCAAGTAACAACAAACAAACAAATAATGATTTTTTGAATAAAGACCTTCAAAATTAACAAAATACCCATGGCATTTCTGGGTATACCCATCTAAAAATCGGTGGCACTTAAAGGGTTAACCTGGCTACTGACTTTAAATTTTGAAGAATTTCATGAAATTTTCCAACCCGCAGACAAATAATGTGTTTTACTTTTTGAACTTCTTTTTAATTCACTTGGAATTGATTAAAACCCAATTATACTCAATTAAGAGAAAGAAATGACACATTGTGATATTAACTAGGTCGCATGTGTATTATGAAGAATTGCACAGAAATAGTAAAGTGGTCTGAATTTGGTGATACTGTTTGTAATATAAAATAAGATGTATGGGTACAGTAAACGCAATTATTTTTCCCTACCCATGACCTCGTAATGCTTCAATGTTATCAACATTACTCTGGTTTGTTACTTCTGGGTCGGAATCTAGTCCAGTATCTGTAGTTAATTTGTGATAGCATTTTCTTTCATCAACATTTGTATTTTTGCAATACTGTATGAGCCAATCTCTAAACATTCTCTGCTGACATGTGACTAAGAGCTACACTGCTACTGCTGCAATACTACACTTATACAAAAGACTTCATAAGTCTAGCTTAGTTTTCTCTGTTATTGATGTCTTACTTACTTAATTTACCCATACAGAGAAAAAAGGTTTATTTTTTTAATTTTACTGCTTATTTCATGGTTTTGTAATTTAAAATAAAATGTACTAGGTTTTGTGTTAAAATTTTAGCAAATTTATGCAAACTATAAGAATTTTTCGACTACTATGGTTTATAATAGCTTAATTCATCCTCAAAGTTAAGCAGCATGTGTCAACATAGTATTTCCCATGCATGTTCACTCTTTTGACCAGTTAAACGTTGAATTATATATATTTAATTTTTAATGGATACTCCTGTGATTACGTGGATTTCAACTGAGGCAGTGAGTTCTTTTACATACAGTCAGAGATATATAAAATTCATAGGCCTATGAGGGCGTTATAGCTCGGCATCAAAGCTCCAGTGGCAGAAATAAGCCAATAGCAAAATGCTTTTTGAAATCTTGACGTCATACTGTTGAGCGATGCTTACAAGCCCTTAAGGTCGTGTCACACAAACTGTTGCCTGTTATGCCTGCCGGTTGTGGTTCTACCATCGACAGTTCAGCACCAACCAGCTCTCAATGGTTGGATTATATCTATGATCTATTTCCATTTATATGTTATATGAACCATCTATTTCCAACTGGCAGCCGGTTGTGCAGCTGTGGTCAATAAGAGCTTGCCTCGTGGTCACGTGCTGTTTATGTTTATATTTAGTGATATTTTTATTGTTACCAGTTCAACTGCATCCTTTAAAATTAATAATAATGTACATTAGGTGTAACATTTGCCCTTAAAATTACAATTAAAATGTGATAAGTTTTCATCTCTGGAAATACTGCATTGATTTTCATATTTTAATTTTATTCTAGAAAATGTTGGGTCGTTATTTGATATACAGTTTTTATTTAAAATGAAGTGGATTGTGTGCCTAATGAAGCACCAATGGTCTAAGCATTAAGGGTTTAACCATAATTTTTACAAACAGAAATCAGCTTACACGCAAGTTTATTATGTAATAAAGTTAAACGGTTTGTGAAGACCGTATAGTCGAAAAGTGGGTGATGCCTCTCCACTATCAGACTTTTGGTGTTTGAAAATTTAGAAACAAGGGCACAGGTAGAGTTCCCTGGGTTCCGCGAATACCGCGTTACAATTCTAAGCAATGCGATCCGGGGAAAGAAGATTGGCGATTTAGGCAACAAAGTGATACTTACTAGCGTCTTTTCACAGCGCATTTTCTTTTCACGACGTCATTTACAGCCCATCTAGAACATAAAAGCACCAAAAAAGAGTATTCTTCCCTGATAGTTACCATCTGATTTTTCTTTTTCAGGCGAACAAAAGAGCAGCTGATGCACTTGCCCCAGATGACCTTCACCTACCATGTGTGCGGCATGATTTTGAGGTCCAAGAGCTCCCTGAGCCGGCACCGGAGGGTCCTCCACGACCCCCTTGGTCCAATCCACCAGGGTCCTATGTGCCCAAGGCGATCCATTATGCCGTCGGAGCTGAAGATGCACATGAGGAAGCACTCGGACGAGAGGACGTTCAAGTGCCTCGTTTGCCCCAAGATCTTCAAGTGGAAGAAGAACCTGGTGTGGGTCAGGAAGCAGCACGAGCTGGTACCGTCCACTACGAACCACGGTATGGATGGGGAGAGGCCGGCTCCTGTGCAGGATCCTGGGCTGGTGATGTGTTTTGCTTACAACCACTGCGGCAGTGCGTACCGCAACCGGGGCCAGCTGGAGGAGCACTTCAAGCAACACGTGGATCTCCTCCTGTTGGAGTGTATGAAATGCAAACAGAGGTGAGTGGATACGGATGGCATGGGGTGCTAGCACGGTACGGTTGACAATGTGGTAGTTTAGTGCAATAATTTGGAGTAATAAAAACAGTTGGGAATAGGTGTACCTCAAGGAAGCTGGTTGGGTCCATCGGTGTATAATTTGGATTAATAATAACAATTTGGAATAGGTGTACCTCAAGGAAGCTTATTTGGCCCATCTTAATACGGTGGTTTTCTATTATTTTTTATTGCCTTGATTGAAAGTTTTTCTGGAGAATGTAACACTGGAGTGTATATTTTAAGCCTCAAATTTCAAATTGACATTAAGCATTTTTTCTTGTTTATGTAAGTAAAAAAAAATCAACGCCGCAAAAGTGTGGTGGTAAACTATTGCATGCTGGTAAATTATATACGTGTGACGTGAATCTTTTTCGTCTACCTGCCACTAGGCGGTGCTGTGGATGCTTTCAAGCGGACAGTGCATTCTGTCAAAGCTTATTAAGGAGGTTCCACAGTGACTCCGAGATTCAAACTCCTATAAAAGAGCTATTTGTTATTTAATGAATGGATACCGATCCAGGAAAATACCTATGTATGGAAACTCATCTATGATGTGATAATGCATGCACAGTAATTCAATATTGCGCGTTTTAGTTGCATTCAATTTTTTTACAAGCTCTTTTTAACTCATTTTGGCTTCAGAACATGACTGACGTGTTGTTATCACGTTTAATTTACAAAGTGAAGATACATGCTCAATCCCGCTAATACGTATTCTTAAATATGTTGAATATTTTCTTACTTAGTTATAATCTATTCCCTTGCAAATGAAACTCTTTGTTTTGAATTTTATTAATAATGATATTTTTGAAAACTCTTTGTCGACAATAAACTGCTATCATTTGGAAACATTGGTATTAATTACACCATGTCGATAATCAATGAAATATTTAAATTACATAAAAAATATAAGTATGGCCTTGGTAAAGTGTATTCCTAAATTAAGTTAGCAAATAGGCTCGTAAGCACGTTCCGTCACAATTACCGTTGCCAATGATAGCAACAGACTGTAGCGCCACTTTCATGCAACTAAGGCTTTTCTACTTTTTTTCGAGGAAATATTAATTAATATCAATTAAACAAGTGTGGTAAGGCGAACACTTTTTTTTACAATGCTAAATTTTACATAAAATTGCGGATATTGTATTAGTTCTCCGTCAAAATGAATTTCTCTTTATATTATTAATCTGCAAATGTTACTGCAAAAGCCATACTCTGACGTTTAACCACGTAACGTCCAATTGTCTCTTTCGGTGGCTACTGCATCACAGGCATTGTCGTTCTCCATTGTCGACTCCTTTCTCGGATTATGGCCAGCTTACTTGGCTCTGGCACAATGCATAGCAGCGTTCAACCAGCAATGTCTCCTTCGAGAGTCTGACCTTCGAGAGTGTCTCCTTCACGAGTGCGAGTTCAAGGCAGAGATTCGTGGGTCTCTGGCGGGCGTTGTATGCCCCTTTGTCTCCACCCAGAATGCCCCACTGTGTCGTCTGCTATTACGATGTTCAGTTGGGGTCACTTATTTGATGGTCTTTTCAACCGGGGTTTTTGAAACGTCTGAGACTATTACTCGTATTTTCACTTATATTCACAAATACACTTTTTTTTTAATTCACACATTCTTAATAATTCAGTTGTTTACATTTTTTAAAATTAATTTACATAAATAAACCCTTAAAAAAACATTCACAAATAGTTTGCCCAAATCGCAAACTTCCACATAGTAAAAATAAATAGACAAATGGATGGACATCACGGAGCCTTTCGTGGGCCATCACAGTATCATCTTCAATCACTCTTTGCGATCATCTACCAAGTATGTTATGGACAAGTCAGTGAAACTGGAACGTAGTTGAAGCATTCTACATATAAAATGTCAACAATAGTCATCTAGTATGTTTCCAAGCATTGTTTCTGATTTCGGATTTACACAATTACTTTACACAAAGTTAAACCCATCGTTCATTCATGCAACTAAACCAGTGTTTCACAGTATTTTCACGTGATGTGCTTCCTCCACTGCATATTGGCATGCAAGATGTCATTTTAAATTTTTAGTAGCTTATGTGGGCTATTCAATGTTTTGAATATCACTTGTATAAGATACTAGCTGAAGGTGCCCGTTGAAATTCAACTGGGGGGGGGAGAAATAAAATGAATACGAATTGTACAAAGAACTTCAAACATTTTTCATGAAGCGGCGAAAACAAACTTGTGTTATGGAGTTAGCTATGGCTCCAAGTCAGTATCGAAAGCTTCATCGTCATCCATCAACACTTATAGTATTGGTTTGACGCAGCCCACCAATGTACCTATTTTGTTTTTGGTTTTTGTTAAACTCTCTTAAATCTACGTCTATCGTAATCGACAACGATTACAAACCGTTCCATCTCTTCTCTTCATGCCCCAAGTTGGTTCAAATGCTCAAACCCATAAAGAAATAAAAATAAAACATTCAAAAGTTTTAACACCGCTGAAGCATTCCTTTCAATACTACTACTTTTAACCGAATGCAAACCTACTATATCCGTGAGTAGTGCTAGCAGTCAGCACGTATCTTTGTGTGGAAAAATATGGCTGACCTTGCTTCACGAATAGCCTACAACGCCTTCAGTACCTTTCTATATCCTCACGAAAATCACGATTCCGTAAACAGCTTCCCTCTATGACGAACTGTTTAAGCATCAACGATGTTTTCATTTTGGAGACAACAATGGCAAAGGCCTTAGCACTCTCGGAAAAGAATCGAAGAAAAAACAGTAAATTTCAACGTAAATTACAAATTGCTCAGGAATCTCGAAGACAAACTGTAAATTGGTTTAGAGAATAAGAAATTTTAAACATTCTCCCCTTAAATACATAAAAAATGAAAGAAATCAATTAAAATTTAGTTATTTTACTGAGGGAAAGAAAAAAACTCTTGCGCTACCATAAAATGAAAAAGTCTATTTCAACCATTTTAAATACATAATTGGCACCATATATCGAACCCGTGTCTTGACATATATATGCACAAACCCCTATCCAGTATCGATATTGTATTCTCAATATTGTACAAACCTTCATGGGAGTGAACTAAACAACTACCTAAAGCTTCATGGAAATTGGATGAATGTTGTGGTAATGCATGAAGTTATCGATACTGTATCGATACAATATCTATATTGCAATGATACATTATAAAACTTTTAAGTGAACTAAGTAATGTCACCACATTTTTGTATCAATAATGCATCGATTTATCGATATCGCAGTAACCTTCGTGGGAGCATACTCAACAACTTCCCAAAGTTTCATGGCGATCCGATGAATGGTGTAGTAATTCATAAAGGACACACAGACATACATTCATTTTTATATGTATAGATTCCATCGAAGAATACAAAGCACTTAGTCTGGTAACATTTTTGTAACTTTATATTTTTCATTTCGCATCCATGAACCAGACCAGATCAAAAAATGTTATTGTATCGAAAAAAAAAAAAAAACAATGAGATGCAAAATTGTGAAGCTCCATGATCACCTCGAGGTATCTAACTACAAAATTGATGGACTCCAGAAATAGAACATCAGTTATTAATTTTAGAATACACACTGAAGGATAAACTTCATGATGTTTAGGATATTCTTGGTTTATTTTATGTTGCTAAAGAAATTGCTTAGTTTTGATAAGATTTATTGTTACAGGGACACATGATGAAAATTAGTGTATGCAGGAAACTTGCAGTAATTTTTTTCCTTTCAACCTCAAAAGTTGATAATCAACTTTAAAAAATTTGAAGAGACCTTGAATTTTTTTCAGTGTTGCTGGAAACCCTATTATTGCCTGATTTTCACCAAACTATAAGATACAGTGCATGAAATTTAATTGTGCTATTTTTCTCTTGTGCCTTGTTTTTCATTCATGTGCCTCGAATTGTGATTGCTAATGAAGTCACATTAAATCATTAAGTAATATTCACTATGAGTTCAGCAGGGTTCACTTGATAGTCGTTGATTCTGTTTCTCATTTAAGATGGGTGATGTGAGGATCCTTGGTGCGAACATTGAGTCTTCTGGAAATGAACAAGATGGCAATAGAAGTGGAGTTAGAGAGAAAGGTAAGTATCGATTGAAGAATGGAACAGTCACAGAGATATGGGTGTTTTTCACAGGGGATATTAGATAGATAAACTTTAGTTTGTATTTTCGGATGAGTTCCTCTCAAGGAAATATCGATTCATGGTCCCCTCCATCCTTCTCGTGATTCACCCATAGCCAAAGGTCCCATTTGGGATTTTACCTAATTCTTCCTGTCTCCGTAAATGTTGCACCCAGGCAACCTTAGTTGTCATCTTGTCCAATTTTAAAAATGTCAATTCTATGATTTTGTATTAGCATTCATAATACAAATGGACTAGATTGTTGTAAATAACCAAGAAATGCTAAGAAATGAAAAATGCTCAAAATATGAGCATAACACTAGGTTAACAGGGAGACATTGAGTCCTAAAATGAAAAAATATGGAGTTGATATCGCTAACATATGTTGGTTTAAACGGAGGTGTCATTCGCCAGATTGGCTTTCTCCTTGTTTCCCATGTATCAAATGTACTGTGTGATTCACATTTAAAGTTCTTTGCTCTGGTGGTTCAAACGTTTGATGTGGATAATGGTTTTCAGTCAAGGCGTGAGAGGGATGTGAGTCAAGGAAAAGGTGCCAGTAATATATTGCCACTGTTATGTAAGCAGAGGAAAGGAGGAAAATGGGGAGAGTGCGATGCAAAGATATATTGGTGAATGAGGAATTGTTGAAGTACCTATGTTGGGATGAAGGAAATTCTTGGCAGATCATTTACTTAGTGTTCTTCCCTTGTTAAGATCAGTAATTCAAGATTAGTTAATTTCTTGTACCTGGATCATTAAATAAGTGATCAGTGAATAATGCATATCGTCATTGAAGTTAGTTCATTGAAGGCGAGAACAAGAAAGTAGTAAAATTGTATTTTATATTGTATGAAGAGACAGGGAATACGCCGTCTAAGGATAAAACTTACGAAAAAGGAATCAGGGTAGGGAATTAAATGTTATTTAGCCTCAGACAATCCATTATTACTTGAATTAATGTAAATAAAATACTCTTAGAGCACCTGATAGCATGCCATGATACTCACATATGTCTGGAGAGATTCTTTGCAGCCTTTTACTTAATACTATTTTGTAGGCCGGGAAGCTGTCTCCAAGCCAGATGACGTGTCAAGATTTGCACCACTCCCAGTAACGGCGGAAGAGTCAAATACAGTTCCAATCTCTGCAAGTAAGTCTGAAGGGACAGTTACTTCCAGTAGTCCAACTGCATCTTCAATGAGAGGGTCAAATCGAGGCAGGAGTAGACGTCTGGGTGGTAGTAGCAAATGTTTTGGTCGGCTAAATGTGGGGGAGAGATTCAATTGTGTTCAATGTGGGGCTTCGTTCGTCTCCAAACTGACTCTGTCGACCCACATAAGGGCTCACCAGAGTGGTAACGAGGACACGTGTGCTGCTAAGGGAGGAGGACAGGGTCAGCAGAATGACCATGTCACCAACATTTCCTGCACAAATCATGAAGAGCTGTTGGATACGTGTAGTGACTTGGACCGTGAGGGGTTCATGTGCGATCATTGCGGGAAAGATTGCTCTCTTAAGGCCGAACTGATACTCCACATATATACCGTTCACATACAGTGGCACGTAGAGGAGAGATTGTTCAAGTGCGAGCAGTGTTTGAAATCTTTCAAGACGCATGGCGGCCTAACACGGCATTCGCTGGTGCACACGCGCCGGTGCACACTCCACAAGTATTCTTGTGGAGTGTGCGGGAAGAAGTTCTCCCGCAGTGGTCACCTGAGCGATCATATGAGGACCCATGACGGAAAGAGGCCGTTTGAATGTGAGCTGTGCCAGAAGAGGTTCTCCCGGAGTGGGCACCTGAGTATACACATGAGGACCCATGACGGAAAGAGGCCGTTTCAGTGTGAGCAATGCCACAAGAATTTCTCCCAGAGTGGGCAACTGAGTTCACACATGAGGACCCATGATGGAAAGAGGCCTTTTGAATGTGAGATATGCCACAAGAAGTTCTCCAAGAGTGGTACCCTGAGCAGTCACATGAGGACCCATGACGGGAAGAGGCCTTTTGAATGTGAGCTGTGCCACAAGAAGTTTTCCCAGAGTGGGAGCCTGAGCAGTCACATGAGGACCCATGACGGAAATAGACCGTTTCAATGTGAGCAATGCCACCAGAAGTTCTCCACGAGTGGTAGCCTGAGCAGACACATGAGGACCCATGACGGAAGGAGGCCTTTTGAATGTGAGCTGTGCCTCAAGAAGTTTTCCGAGAGTGGTAGCCTGAGCCGTCACATGAGGACCCATGACGGAAATAGGCCGTTTCATTGTGAGCAATGCCACAAGAAGTTTTCCACGAGTGGTAGCCTGAGCAGACACATGAGGACCCATGACGGATAGAGGCTGTTTGAGTGAGAGAAATGTCACAAGAAGTTCCCCCGGAGTGGGGACTTGAGAAGTCACAGGAGGACCCATGACGGAAAGAGGCCGTATGAGTGTGAGTGATGCCACATGAAGTTTTCCGTGAGTAGTAGCCTGAGCAAACACACGAGAACCCATGGCGGAAAGAAGCCGTTCGAGTGCGAGAAATGTCGCAAGAAGTGCTCCCGAAGTGGGATCCTTAAGGAGCACTTGACTCGGCACATAGAGAGTAGTCAAGGACTTCAGCAATGCCACAAATTGTAGAAGAACCAAATGATGCACCTGGATAGACAGCCCGAAAATGGCATTCGATTGTGAGGATTGCTGGAAGGCGTTTCGATCTTAGAACGCTCCGAGGAGGCACGTCGCAACAGCCGCAGTGGTATGCACCAAGGCGTTTGCAACTAAGGACAACCTTAAAATGCTCACTAAGCTACCGGTGGATTCGTCAGAAGCATGAGTGGTTTCCTTCAAATGAATTTCCAACAAAGGCGCAGATGTTCCTTAATTGCGATGACCAACTATTGATGCATTCATTACACGCATGTAAACCGTAATGATGGAATAAAGATTATAAAGCCTAAACGTTAAGTTCTACCGAGATTCTCTTATTCTAAATTTATTCATTGTATTTATCACTGCTTTACTTTTCTCTTATTCGATATTTATTCATTGTATTTATCACTGCTTTTTAGCTCAAATTTATAAATAATATTAATCGGGGCTGTTCTTAAAGCTACGGAGTGTGTTCGCAATGCGTTCCAGACCATGGAAAGAACACGGTATCAGAGGTGTCAGACCCTTAGGGGTCAGCTACAAGATTAACGAGTTTACTCTTCGAATAAGCAGCAGTATAAAAGCTGGTAACGGCTTTCGGGCGTTCCTCCGCGTCGTGTGTTGTCAGGGTGACGACAGTTTCTCCAGCCATCCTGCTGGCGTCTTCAGGTCAGAACTGGAGAAACTGTCGTCACCCTGACAACACACGACGCGGAGGAACGCCCGAAAGCCGTTACCAGTGTTGAGAAACGCCGCGGAAACCTCAGAACCAGTATAAAAGCTCTATAGCGTTGACAGTTTTGTGTAAGAAACGCCCGTCTAAAGATGCAGAAACCTCTAAAGATGCCGTGACTTGGGGACGGAAGGCTGCCAATAATCATGTCCGGAGACCTAAGTTTCTTCTAAAGTGAAGGTGGACTTATTCTTGGTTGGAACAGCAAAACCAGACGTCGTAAAATTACTTAAGTGTTGTAGTGCTACGATATTAAAGGTGATGGTAAACCACCGCATTCACATCCCGAGGAGTCGTAGTTACTCTAATGTTATCCCTTACCAATTCTTTCTTGAACCCTACCATAAATATCTATGGTAAAATATTCCTGTATTGCGATCTGCGGGTGAGGACTACCTGAGATAGAACATTAGTAAAATAAACTTAACCCTATATAACACATTGTTCCTCTCAGGTGACGTGCAAAGTTAATGTGTTTTTCTCAATTTGTTTTCATTTATTGACCTTTGCATGCCATTGAGACTTCAAAGTAATGATTTGGCTACCCAATTTCCTCTAAAGTGTAACTATTAATGTATTATTTCTCCACCAGCGCGGTTGCAGTGGCATATCTCTGCACAAGGTAGACGTCGCTATAGTAGTGCTTTGTTTAGTTTTCTAATTATTTTACATTTTTCATATGCAAAGAAGATGGATAAAATTTTTATGTATTAATTTATGTAGTACATTCATTATGTTTTTAAATTCCGGATTTTAACAAATTTCTCCTATGTTTTTAATTATGTAGCGTAGTATCTTGTTTTTCACCGGGTAAAATTACAGTTTTAGCATTTTTGTTCTGATGTGGGTGTCAGTCAAAGTCTTCCGTTAATATATAGAATTAACATCTTTTGAAGCAGAGATAATCAATGGCAAGCAGATCAGAGGTACCAGCATAATGAATATATAGAAGTATACAATTCTTAAGATTCTTTGACCGGTATTGAATCAAATGACTAACCTATATAATTTCTCGGTGTGGAACGATTGTAATTGAAAGTGACAGTATTCAGAATACCCTACCACCATATCTACTGGTGTAAGAGGAATTTCCCCTACCTTTAACCCTTTCGCGCCGGAGCATTAAGTAGGGAATTTTTTTCCGTGGTACGGGTAACATGAGATGTTTCTTTCCTGTCCTGTCCGGAGCTCTCTCGTGGCCGTACCGCGTGGCCGCATTTTGGGGCCTAGCTGAGCGGGACACAGGACACTTTCCCCTTCCACTGGGCTCGACCAACCAACCATCAAGCACCCTATTCGCAGCAGGAGTCCGCGAAAATTTGAATTAGGAACATAAAAAAAATATATTATGTTTATTTCAAAATATAAAATTGAAAAATAGATTCCATGTTTTTCTGAGCGCTTGAAAATTGTAAATAAAATTCTAGCGTTAATATGATTAGCGTTAAGATTGTATGGCTAATCCTTTTTAGGGGAAATTATGACTTCTCAAAATTTTCTTTGATTAATACTGCAAAACCATATTCATAATCTTTCTTTTTTATCCGGGCTTTTGCCGGCATTGACGTAGTTAAAAATATTTTTTAAATTTTTTATTGATTTTATATTTTTTTATTATTTTAAAAAACTTTTCCTGCCTCATGGCTGCACAATGTTTCTTCAGTTTTAAGTTTTTCTGTGGTAAATCTTAAAGCATGGATCCGCACACAGTCCAACGTCGCATTCCTGATACACACCTTTTCCACGCGAGCGCAAGTTTTGCAACGCCACCACAAATAATTTATCCGATGTAAGAAATGGCTAAAACTCGAGCGTGTGGAGAGAGAACTTATTGCTTCAGGGCAAAGACTGAAATGAGAATCATACGAGAAAAGGAGGAATAAATATTCCTGTGATAGGACACATGGGTGAAGAAATGGATTCCTAATGACAAATGTTAAGAAACTGATGGGGAATCCAGCAATTCAGTGAAAAGGCAGTGAGAAGATAAGCACAGCATGAAGACACAAAATATATCACCACAGGTGTGGAGAATACAATCCTTCAGTATCCGTTTTCGAAGAAACTGAAAGGGGACCTAGAAATTCAGCGAAAAAAGCTATTAACCTATTATGACAATGAATGCACAAAGGACACAACCATGTGAAGGGGATCTATTGTTTTTCCAGTCTGCTACCCGAAACAGCGTAGGGAAATAGCCATACGGCAAATGTGCTTTATTGAAGAAATGCACCGGAGAATACGTTTGCGTTTACGCCTATTAAAGTATAACACCACCAAAAATTCAAATGGAACTCCTGCGTATGTGGAGAAGCAACGGTTTATTTAAGATTCAATTAATAAAACCAGAATATCTATCATGTACTGTGAGGAAATATGAAAATATAAGATAGTTGACAAGGTATGAAATAAAATATGAGAAAATATATAAAGATATAATAAGTGAAACAGTACGAATCGCAATTACCCAAAAATTAGCTTTAAACAGCATCTTTATCCCAATGCTTATTTTTCCGTGGACATACGTAGTACCTACAAGTTTTATAGAGTTCTACACTATAACTCCACTGATAGAAACGCTAGAATATCGTTCAACATTTGCATGAACTCATCAAAAATGTATATTTCATTTTAGAACTTAAATTATAGGAATATACTATTAATTATTGTTTAGAAAAACCATTGCATAGACCATTAGTTAACCGCGGAGTCATGCAGTGAGGGACTAATAATGAGACGCAGAGTCGAGCCCAGTTGTCTGGGAAACAGTCTTTGCTCTTACTAAGTCGGGTGTCGAGGGATCGCAGTATACCTGAGATCATTGCCTCCGAGGCGGTCAATTCTCCTCCTTGTCGGCTATTACCGACATTCGTTTTTTTGCGTAGAATACTCCTCGTCGGCCATAGCCGACATTCGACGCGAAAGAGATAAATAGCCTGAAAAAAGTATCGCGTTGAATAACACTTGCCATCGATCCATGGAAAATTTTCTCCACAATGACCCAGAGGAATTAAGATCGACAATCCACTATTTTTGAAGCTAAATGATTGTGACATATTGGAAGGGAAGTGACTGCCCGCATTAGAGAAATAAAGCTCAATCTATATCCAATCCAATTTTTGAAGAAGAGGGGGTGAGGGCGAAAGCACTCAGGATATCAATTTCAACAGAGCTGATTTATTCAAGGGCACCAATCATTTATACACTAGGTGGTGCAAAAGGGGGAGGATAGGTAAACTGTTACCCATGATGGGGCGTCGGTCAAGGACCCGGGGCGGAGCGGCCAGCAGAGGCGTCGGGCGGTGTGTCACCAGTCGTGGCAGCAGGCACGGCCTCAAACCACCACCACCGCAGCAAAACTGGCCACGAGTACAGGCCAGTGGCTCTTTAAAGACTAATATATCCTGACCACTCCGGGTCGGATACACCTTTTGACCAGGTGCCGACTGCGGGCCACTGAGGTCCACTTTCTTGTTTCTTCTGAGCACCTTTGGCCTCGTCGTCCGGATATGGACGACTCATCCTCCCCCTCTACTTCGGCGACTTAATATCCCAGCCACCAATGTCTTGACCAACCGGCAACGAGGGGAAAGGAGAGTTTTTTTTGTAACGTCCACCATCAGTAACATACATGCATGAGGTATATTACAGAAAACATTAATGCCAGAGGAAACATTTCTCTGGGGAAACAAACTTGGGCACCTTGCTTCAAAAAAACATTAAGACAGCAAATCCAACACTTGCCACTCTCTTTCCAAGAATCGTGGCCAAGAGTAAATAAAATGTAAAACAAACCACAAAAGGAAACTTATCCACATTGCAATTAATAGTTCCTACTCGGGGTGGAGAAGAAGAGCCCATGAGTAAGGAATAACTCCCGTAGAATAAACAACAGTCGATCAAGCAAGGAACAGACAAACAAATCACCAACACAGTTTAATAAGGACACTAAAGTGCCCCACAAAACCGAATCGAAGCCCAATGTTATCGAAGGAGAACTTAACCAAAAAAGGGAAAATGAAACTAATTCAATCGGTCCCGCTGCTTTCCCCTTTGCACAGGCCCCCGACCGCTCGCCGCCAACTCATCAGCTCACGGAGATGAGATAGGGGAGGTAACGGGGATTAGGGGGGGAAGGAATTCACTGAAGCATGTTGCCCCGTCGTTGGTGGATAGGCTTGAGTTGTGGAACATGACACCTACGTTTTCTCAAGTCTGTTTCTAAGTCTTCCAACTCTACGGTTACTGGACCAGTGAATCTTTAAATGCGTTGAGGCGCACACCACTTAGGAAGTAGTTTACCGGAGATTTTGTCTACGGCAGAGCTGGCCAAGTGCAGTTTAAACGCGACATCCTAACCAACCTCGAAGGCCAAATTCTTCTTATGTCGGTCGTATCTGGACGCCACCACCTTATTCGCGCGTTTTAAGCAATGAAGAGCGTCGACCCACTTCTCCTCGAGGTTGCCTTCTTTTTCCGGTTGACAGATACAACCGTCTATTCCCCATTGAAAACCCAAGGGGTGATTTAGTTCCCTACCAAAGAATTAACTTGCAGGGTTACATTTTGTACTCTCATGGATGGCGCTGTTAAAGGCGATTGTTAAGCCGTGTAACTCCTCATCCTACCTTTTCAGAATACCGTCAGGGCGATTTTTAGGTTTCTATTGACTCTTAGAACATGGCAAGGCTGAGGATAGTAGGTGCTAGTCTTGACGTGTTTAATCCCCCAGAACAAGGACTTATTTTTGAATTCCTTAGACGTGAATACGAAGCATTATCAGTACTTCTGGAAAACCCATTAGGGAAAATACTCGATTGCTTAAGGTTCTTACAGTACTTTCGCTGCCAATACTCCTCATCGGAATTATTATGACGAACTTGGTAAATAAATCGAGGATAATTAACATAACCCTGTAGCCCTCACGACTACGCGTGATCGTCGCTATAATGTCAATAAATATCCTTTGCCAAAGCTTTGTAGCAATTTTCGCCGAATGATAGCCAACACGAGTATCCCGAGCGTGTTGACAATTGGGGCAAAATTTACATATTATAGAACGTCCAGGTGAAATGTCGGCCAATAAAATTCCCGACTTCTTCTTCCTTTCGTTTTGGTGCATTTCAAATGTCCTCCCATCTTAGAGTAATGGAAATAAGTAGTAATCATATTTTGTACTTTGTGAGAGACATAGATTCTGTTCCGTTCCTTCTTACTCCGCAAAACTAACACCACCCTACATAATCTCAAAATTTTCAAGTTCTCACCACGTTCCAACTTCCCCATCACTTCTCAGCATCTCTGTCCTTACTCTGATGCTCCGGAATGGAAACAAAGAACATTGGTAAATTTTCCAACACTAAGACCAAAGGGTTGACATCCTCACGTGAAGAAGACTCTTCTTGGATCGTCCTCGAAAGGCAGTCGGCGACCAGACTTTTGCTTCCTTTTACGTGTCCTATGTGAAATTTGTAGGGCGACAAACGTAATAACCATCAACCCTCCTTTTTTAATTGTCTCGGATGATTATGCATCTGGGATAGCGCTTGATTGTACGTGTAAAGTTAAAATTCCATTCCCCTTAAATATTGATCAAATGTTTCCACTGAAAAGACAACTGCTAGGCTTTCTAACTCACACGTGGCGTACTTCCTCTCGGCCGCAGTGAGGGTACGACTCGCGAAGGCCACCGGAGCCAGGTTCTCCCCCGCTCTCTGAGACAGCACGCCCGCTACCGTGTTTGACGATGCGTCGGTGTGTAAGACGAAGGGCTTCGCAAAGTCGGGCACCCGTAATCCTGGGGGACTGGGAATTTTACTTCTCCAATCGTCGAGAGCTTCCTACTACGCACGTCCCCATACAAACTGGCTGTTCTTTTTCTTCAGTTGATTGGTGGGGGCCGCTGTTTAGGAGAAGCCCGGGACAAAACGCGCACAATAGCTGCACATGCCCAAGAACCTTTTGACAGCGTTAATATTGCGCGGGACAGGGGATTCACTTACGACCCTGGCGTGTTCAGTGCCTATTTTGATTCCTCGCTTGGAAATAATGTCCTAAATACCTGATTTCCTTTGAATCTACATAGTTTTTCCCGGGATTAACCGTCATACTCGCATTCCTCAGCCTCCATAAAACTTCCTGCAGATGAACTAAATGATCGACGAAATTGTTTCTGTACACAACAACGTCATCCAAATAGTTAAAAGTATTTATATTTCTATAGTTTAAGAGTTCAATGGCATTGTGATGGTAATGGTTGTGAGCATTAATGTTGTCATTTATAATTGATAATACTTTTTTTAAAAAAGGAGGTTTATTTATATTGAACGTCGAAGTTACTTTTCACTTGTGAAAACATCGGCCATATCATACATAACCAACGGCAACCTCTTTACAAACCTTGTTATATATACTTATCTCATAAGGTCCTACCCACATAGCAATCAAGCCGGATTCCAACCTGGGTTTTGGTTGGAAGAATCCTATTGGACAAATGAAACCGGAATCCAGTTTAATTCCGACTAGAATATGTAGCTTGACTAGTCACGTCGGATTTTAGCTAGATTCCGTCTGATTTGTGATTCTCAATTCCAACTGAACTAGTTAAGCTTTTAGAATACAGCCGGTTTCCAGTTAGAATACTTGGTTTCAATCCAGTTGGACGAGTCACTGTAAATCCAACTGGATTCCTGAATACAATTATAGGGTCAAAATATTAATACATTTTAACACTTGCATTTCTATTTGAATGAATAAATCTCAAGTCCGATGAACCTCAATAAAGTATCAAAAACTTGTTTTAATAAAATTCTATCACTAGCCATAAAGACTGACTTTGAAGCGCAAGAATCGTATCCCGAACGTTCATTTCATCGTTCGCGGATTGAGGAAAGATAATCATGTTGACGACATCGATGTATTCGCAAGTGAAAAGTAACTTCGACGTTCAAATTAAAGTAAACCTTTTAAAAAAAACCCTATCATCAATTATAAATGACGACATTGGTGCTCACAAACAACTTTTATCCGGAATATTCGTTTCATACTATATTAGTAGGATTCACGAGTCCCGAGGCCATTGATAAGAGAATGGTCGCGTAAAATAGGTTCCTCACGTGTGGTGATAGGGTGTAGAGGTGTGCGTGAAATGTTAATGGAAGCCTGTCACAAGTTCGTTTTCAGTGGGCATATTTTCGTGGGCATTCAATTCAGGAAGGTCTTTCAATTATTAGTTAGAATATAAACATTCCCAGTAATGTTATGCTAAAGTACAGAACAGTTGAAACGCACTAAATGTGATGTGAAGGAAAAAAGTGCGAAACGTCCCACACATTTTCACAGCAATATTTATCGATTTTAAAACCATTGTAAGGCCGTGGGGACAGTTTCTTAAAATGTGAAAAGAAGATTGAAGCTCAACGAATGATAATCTAAACACGATAACGGAGACGTAATTTCGTTTGCGTAAGGTCACATCTTCCATGGTAAGTCGTTCTCTCATCATTGGCTATCACAGTTTTCACATCACAGTAGCTATCGCAAAAGACAATGTGGCTGAGTGGTGATATCTAAAGAAAGACTCCCTACATCGGTTTTACCCTCCACACCCGGCACTTCCTTTTCGCGTTTGGGTAAGGTGGACACGCAACTCCGTACACGAACCATATCCCTGTGCACACTAAAGAGGGGCTCCGCAAGGGTTTCGGGGGCCCGGGGAACTTCCCACTTCAACACGTGCCACTCCTATGGCGTTCCTCTACTTTAGCGCAACCGGAGGGATTCGGACTCCCACAGTTCCCCCGCGGAGGTCCCGGCATCACCTCCAGCTACGCGCCACGGGAAAGCGGATCTCATTCGCCGTCCTCCCAAGTGGTCCCGCAAGGGCTCGCAGTCGGGTGAGACACGGAAGAGGTTGAGAATTGACCTAATTTCGAATTGACTAAATATGTACCTGACTACACTGGTATCAAACGGGCTGATATTAATTAAACTAATTAATACAACCAGCAATTTCGATAACTAATTCCAAAGAAAACAACACAGACAAGTAGGGCTCTAATGCTTCTTCTTAGTAGCTGATTAACTTGTCACCGTTTGCGCTCAGTAGGTACTCGGGCTAGGTAATAGTAAATGAGTTTCAGCTACCGTCCACCTTGGTGAAGATAAAAAGGATGAAACCGGACAGGAGGAAACTCATGCATACTAAGGCACATTCGGAAGGAGAATGTAGTCAGGAACTAGTCAGGGATCGCAGTGGAAGAAGAAAACTGAAAGGGGAAGACACTCGTGACCACGGTGAGGACAGGGAGCGCTATAGCACACACGAACTAAACGAAATGATACGACGGTAGGACTGCTGTAATATCTAAGGCATCACTTATAGAGATGGGCAACTTGGTAAATTACCGCGGTAATTTTCGTAAATTACCGTGGTATTTTTCGTAAATTACCAACACCCCTGAAAATTACCGTAATAAATGGTAATTTTCAGAAAAGTTCTTATTCAGAAAATTTCTTCCTCACGAAGAAAACATTGGAATGGGTAATATTATAAATTAAGAAGCTAAAACGATTTTGTTTACATCGTGTCCATGATTAATTCCAATTAATTCAGTGTAAAATAACAAATGCACATTGCGCCGAGGTATGTCTTTGGAACTAAAATTTATCATAGTGTGACAAAAGAGAGGCAAATTGCGTGTGGCTGCCACCTTCGTTTTAATTTTTTAATGAAGTATAATAGATAAACGTCATGATATGTTTGATGTAAACGTCGGCATTTATATCTCAATGCTATTTGATTTCACTTGGAGTCCTCTGATAAGGATTTGCAGCTCAAAACTTAAAATTACGGTAATTTTCGAATTTTTACCACGGTAATTTACCTCAATTGAAAATTACGGTAATTTACCCATCTCTAGTCACTTAACACTACAAAGATATATAATTAATATGTACACCAATTCTCTCAACCAGAGTTACACAAACATCCAAGCATAGACAATAAAGGAATCTAGCCATAAAGCATTGAACCAAGTTTAAGAAATGCAGCTCTCCTCGACAGCCGGGTTGAAAGTGATCATACTCCAGTGCAGATCTACGAATAAAAGCCCTAAAAATATCGATACTGACTTCACAATAAAAAAATGTGATACGTTATATTAGACAACTAATCCTTAAAGATATCGACTGATATTTGCGTTCAACAAACGTTATTTTCCTCACTTCGATTTATTTTCACCCGTAGTAGTGAAATCGTGAGGTTCAGCGAAGTGGGAAACAACGTCATAATTTGATCATGGTTAAAGTATTGGTTCAATCGAATTACTGAGACACTTCGAAGAGAGAATTTGGGTTAGAAAACCAAAGGAATCACATATGTGTTTTATAGTTCACATAAACACGTTACACACACGGGGGTCTTCCACAAAGTGACGGCTACAACAAATAATCGTCATAATATAACTTTCAGGAACAACTTGTAAGCACCACGTATGATTAAAAAAAACAAATTTATACCTATTTTAATATTTATTGGCACTACTTCAAATTTTAATCATTGTATTCACTTGCCTATATAGCAAGCATTTGAAATAGGATTCCACATTTCAGGCATTTTATATAGGGACATAAGCCAAAGTCACACTACATGGCATAGGAATCAACAGCTGCAATCGTATTTGCTTCTTGCACAACACTAAATTTTAAAAGGTTTTTGTGGATATTCAATAACCAAAGATCTTTTAATAGAACAATTTAATGGTCCACACAAAATTAAAAGAGGGTATTTGAAGAGGGAGTTCTTTAAAATCTCATTGAAAGTCATTACTGCACTGAGGAATACAAAAATGCCCAAAAAGTTACAAATTAATTAATGCTGTCACTTCTGATGTTTAGAATTCAACCAAGAGTATACGGAAGGCAGATGAAAACAATGATAAATTCATGAATTTTCTTCAGCAGTCTCACTTCGTGACATACTAACATGTTAACACAACATGTTAAACATACAAATTATCTGCAAGTTTAGCGAAACAGCTGGATGGGATGCGCTTCCATGCTCTCTTAAATAGAAGTTGCAGCAACTAATTTTAGCTCCAATTGCTCACATTGTTGATGCTCTCCATCTTTAAGAGTATTCCCAGATAACTTTAAAATGTCATATGTAATTCCTCAGTACAATAACAGTGATCATCAAACACTGGATAATTATGGCCCAACATTAAGAATTTCAATCTCTAAATTGTTTAAACTGTAATTGCCAATAGGATATTGACATTTCTAATAAAAACAGCAATGCACCAATTCCCATTTTGACTTTAAAAGGATATTCTGCAGAATTTGTTTTTCTACAAATTTACTGACTCAGTTCTAGATTGCCTCAATGATCACTTTAACACTGCATCATTTATGAAGTATGAAAAACATGTCTAATTGAAAAACTACAGATTATGCCCCTATCCTTTGTTTACATATATCATGATATTATGCATGTAAAAAATTGAATGCAAACTAAACTTGGGGATCAAATGGTTTGTATAAATTGAAAAATGATTTTTAACAATTGAAAGCACTACAAATAAAGTAGCGAAATAATTTAGTGGAATGGTTGAAAAATAAATTGAATGCACACCTACTTGTATTATTAACCTTCATTTAAAGTATTTTTACATGAAATATACACATATTAGATGGGATAGAACATGTATGATTATTGTTAGGCAAGTTACATATAACCTTCACTTCCTCTATTTTACAATTTCCTCAAAGTTGCACTTTTTGGGCAGTCCCTTCAAAAGTATAAAATATAGGTTTCACTGTATTCAGGAGCGGATTAAACAAAACTGAATTCCAAACATCCAATAAAAGGATAGTACACCAAGAGGTAAGTGCTAATTCCTGTTTTTAACATCATTTTTACCACTTTCCACAATGGCATGATGCTTTTCTCTAGGTCCAGCAATGCATGTGCATTTAGGCAGATTATTTGGATATTGGTTTTCAGCAAACATCAAATGATTAATGTTTTCAGAAGAATTAATTAAAAGGAGTACTTCTAGGTTCACTGCAATGACAGTCCTTACAACATATTATTGAGGTTTCACTTATATGTGCATCTTCATATGCTGATTAAGTTTACTATTTCAAGAAAAGGGTTTGGAACAGAAATTGCAGGAATAAGATTTAACACAAATGTGAATTGACAGATGAATACGAGGATTATCTTTGCCCGTGAAAATGATTTGTAACAATAAGAGCTGGAGAAAGCTTTAAGGCCAGTATGAACACACATGTGCTATAGAGAGTTTGTCTGTGTGAATATGATTTGGAACAATGACATCAGCAGAAAGCTTAAAGGCCAGTATGAACTAACATGTGTCTACGGAGATGATGTTTGTGTGAAAATGATTTGGAACAATGACTGCAGGAAAAAGGTTTAAGGCCAGTATGAACTGACATGTGCCTCTGGAGAGTTTGCTTTTCTGAAAATGATTTTGAACAATGACAGCAGGAAAAAGGTTTAAGGCCAGTATGAACTGACATGTGCCTCTGGAGAGTTTGCTTTTCTGAAAATGATTTTGAACAATGACAGCAGGAAAAAGGTTTAAGGCCAGTATGAACTGACATGTGTCTCTGGAGACTTTTTTTGTGTGAAAATGATTTGGAACAATGACTACAGGAAAAAGGTTTAAGGCCAGTATGAACTGACATGTGACTATGGAGATGATCTCTGCGTGAAAATGATTTGGAACAGTGACAGCAGGAAAAAGGTTTAAGGCCAGTATGAACTGACATGTGTCTCTGGAGAGTTTGCTTTTCTGAAAATGATTTGGAACAATGACTGCAGGTAAAAGCTCTAAGGCCAGTATGAACAGACATGTGTCTCTGAAGAGTTTGTTTGTGTGAAAATGATTTGGAACAACGACTGCAGGAGAAAGGTTTAAGGCCAGTATGAACAGACATGTGATTATGGAGAGTTTTTTTGTGTGAAAACGATTTGGAACAATGACAGCAGGAAAAAGGTTTAAGGCCAGTATGAACTGACAAGTGTCTCTGGAGAGTTTGTTCGTGTGAAAATGATTTGGAACAATTACTATAAGAAAAAGGTTTAATGCCAGTATGAACTGACATGTGAGCATGGAGATGAAGTTTGTGTGAAAATGATTTGGAACAGTGACAGCAGGAAAAAGGTTTAAGGCCAGTATGAACTGACATGTGTCTCTGGAGAGTTTGCTTTTCTGAAAATGATTTGGAACAATGACTGCAGGAAAAAGTTCTAACGCCAATATGAACTAGCATGTGACTATTGAGATGACCTTTATGGGAAAACGATTTGGAACAATGACTGCAGGAATACGGTTTTGTTCCATCATGTAACACTACATGTTTATTGAGATAGCATTTTTGTGCAAACGCTCTCCCACACACTGTGCATGAAAATGGTCTCTTCCCATTGTGTGTACGAATGTGTATTGCAAGGGTACTTGGTTTGTAAAAGGACTTGGAGCACACTCCACAGGATAATAACTTCTTCACAATGGGATTGACATCCTGAATACTGCCATTACTCAGCCCAGAACTGGCTGAGTCAGTCACCATTTTGTCAGCATTACAAAGAGTTCTGGAATCAATCTTTCCCTGAACACACTTATGTGCATTGTATTCACCTTCATAATCAAAGTTCAAGTTACACGTGCTGCACCTGAAATCACTTAAACCATTATGTATCTTCATGTGTTTCACAATCGAATACTTCGACCTGATTCTACTTCCACACTTGTCACACTTGAAGCTCCTACCACATGGGTTTTCATCACTCAGGGGTAATTGGTTCCTTGTGCCACTACCATTGACCTGCACACTGACCCTGCTGACATTCCTTGCCACTTCTGTGCACTCCATTGACTCAACATTATTCTTCTTTCTCTGCTCCATGACCCTCATGCTTCGCCGAGTGATGTCATACGATGTCACAGCCTCCCTGCTCTCTCCTTCCTCCAGGACAACGGAGCTGATTGTCTCATCCTCCCTCCTGGACCCAGAGTCTGAAACATGACTGTTTTCCACTCCTTCCTCCCTTGCCATGCAGGCAGGCACATGCAATGGGACAATGAACACAGACTCTCTCACATTTGAGGCTGTGATTGATGCTTTAAGGCATGCAGTGGCAGCTCTTTTTGTTTCTGCAAATATGGGAGGATTTAACTAATGTTAATTGATAAGGAAATTGAACAACTATGGTAAAGAAACATGGTAGCACAGATGAACTGCTCAAAATGATATCTCACACATACATATAAACAGATAAATATTATCTTAAATCACTGCAGCCTAGATATAAAATGCACACACTTTGTCAAAGTTATGCTCTACGAGTTTGAAACGTGACAAGTGGTACAATGCCAATCTAGCCAAGTATCTAGCATTTACTTTTCTTGTTACCTTAATTTCAGAGTGGCACAAATAATTGTGGACTGACACGATGGAGGTTAATAGGTTAAGGAAAGATGAGTTATTGTATCAACTGGTGATCCAGAGGGGAAATACTCTCAAATAAATGTACTTTGCTGAGCTGAAGAGGAAAGTTAGAGACAAATTAAAGAGAAAAAATCTTGGCCCTAGTAAAAATTCCAGCTAGAATATTTTGCAGGATCCAGCTAGATCTAGCATGATTTAGTAGGAACCTACTAGAATTCAGTAAGATTCAGCAGGAAACAGCATGTAGTTGGAGTAAATAAGCAAAGATAAGACAAACATCAATGCATTTTCAAAAATGTTGTTTAAAACGCGATTCATGAACTTTGGAAGCGATTACACTCTTGATATTGGAACTTTTTTTGGGGTCCCTTATCCAGACGATTTTGGGACTTGTAATATTTTCAACGAAGGCGCCAAGAACTAAAGTCCGAAAATCATCTGGGTAGGGAACCCAAAAAAATGTTCCACAATCAAGTGTTTAATCGCTTCCAAAGTTCATGAATCGCGTTTTAAACAACATTTTTGAAAATGCATCGTAGTTCGTCATTCAATGCAACTTGAATTATTTTCAACGAAGGTGCCAAAAACGAAGTCCGAAAATCATCTGGTAGGGAACCCAAAAAACTGAAGTCCACGATTGTGATTGGGGGCCCCCAAATCCAGATCCGGATCAAATATTGGCCTACTTTTTGTCTACAGGGATTATGGGCAGCCCCTAATGCCATCCGATTTGAAAATTAATATGCAATAATTTCATTGCAATGGTTTATTTCTGAACAAACTTCAATATCATTATCACAAAAATAATGTTATAACCCTCACATGGAATGTTACACTCATGGAAGTGTAATATAATAGGTAATATAAGATATAATACACTGTGTTTCACATATCACACCGAAACATCACTATTCGAAACACCCTAAACTACATGAGTAGTTCATTTTGTTGCAGTTGTTACATTCAATATTAATTACAGAACTACGTAGGTACATAATACATAACACATCATTTTAACACTGACAAGTATTTACACAGTTCATCTCACTTCTCAAGCCACAACACTTCCTAGTTCTACAATCATACCTCCATGAAAATCATCTGGGTATGGAACCCAAAAAACTGAAGTCCACGATTGTGATTGGGGCCCCCAAATCCAGATCGGGATCAAATTGTGGCCTACTTTTTGTCTACAGGGATTATGGGCAGCCCCTAATGCCATCCGATTTGAAAATTAATATGCAATAATTACATTGCAATGGTTTGTTTCTGAACAAATTTCAATATAATTATCACAAAAATATTGTTATAACCCTCACATGGAATGTTACACTTATGGAAGTGATATATAATAGGTAGGTAATATAAGATATAATACACTCTGTGTTTCACATATCACACCGAAACATCACTATTCGAAACACCCTAAACTATATGAGCAGTTCATTTTGTTGCAGTTGTTACATTCAATATTAATTACAGAACTACGTAGGTACACAATACATAACACATCATTTCAACACTGACAAGTATTTACACAGTTCATCTCACTTTTCAAGCCACAACACTTCCATGATCTACAATCATACCTCCATGAACATGCTCAAGTTGACAACCTATTTGTTTGGGCAAGAACAAATATATAATGTGCCCCTTCCGTCTTAACCACTATGCAAGGCTGATCAATGCTTGCAACACTGACTAGTCGCCTGTCATTACTCTCCATAACAATTTTGTGCATATTCTTAGCATCATGCAGTACTACTTGACATTTAATATCTGCAATTTCTGCAAATGCTTCTCCACTAACGTCATTGCCATATACTGCTTTAATGGACACCAATTCACCAGTACTAAGTGCTGCATAAGAGCAATCAGTTCTCACATTTCTTACATCACATGATGTAAACAAGCAATCATTAATGTAAATACCCCTAAAAACAGAAAAATCAGGCATATCAATCTTCGGTGGCATTACTTTTTTAGGCTTCCCCACAAACTTATTGCCCTTCCTACCTGTAAACCTTTTTGTAGTTTGGTTAGATATGATGCTTAAATATGCACCAAATTTTGATTTTATTTTCAAAACATCTTCAGCAATTGTGATACAATGCAAGAACTGAATGTGTCTCTCTATCTGGTTAGAAATGCCCCTAGTGGCCTTCACAATTCTCTTCAAGCTACCAATTGCTGCCTCAAATGGGTAGCCACTATGAGCCCATAGTGGTCCCCAATTGACCACACTTTTTCCAAGATGGAGTAATTGATGGACATTATAATTCATGTAATGCTTGCCATATAAGTCTTCAACATTAACAACAAAATTATATAGCAGTTCATCTGCAATTAAAATATCATTTTGGGATATCTTGTCTCCATTCAGAATGTAGTACGCTTCTACTAAAGACATCCAATGAAGGAAGTACTTGTGGGGCAGCATGGACTTCAATATTACTGGTGAATAGTACAACACCCAGCAATCATTTTCACGAGCCTTCCAATATGCTCGGTCCTTAATGGAGCGTGGAGGAGTATTTAGTGCTTTTGGAATCTGCACACTACTCAATGTCTGATCAATGAAATCAAGTTTGGCAGGCTCACCAATGTACGCCCTGTTCAAGTTGCCATTTTTAAGGTGTGGGGAGTCAAAGAATAAAGAGTCAAACAAACGTTTCACACCCAGGGCAACACAATGTTGGGGATCAGGAACAAATCCCCAGACAACATCAAAGTATTTCAAATTCATTATTGGTGTTGCTGACTTAAGCCCCCACACAGTTTTTTTGTTCTGATCCTCACAGACATCCATCATATGCGAGATTGACGTCAGGGCTGAGCGCTCATGAGGATTGATGTCAATGTTGGTGTACTTAATAGTTTTACCAACTATCTCCCCAGGATGCATACACCAGTTGCATCCCATTCTTGCATTGAACAATGACATTCCCTGCATTGGGGCTCTAGCTACCGAATCCATGCAGCAACAGACACAAAAAGATCTCACGCGAATTTCTGGATGGGATTTCAACATTATCCCAACTGTTGCAAGGTGGTTCCACTGCTGACCAAAAGGGGCTAGAAACATTTCCATTTTTGGTTTTTTATAGCCAAACCAAGCCCTGCCAGTAATACATGCTTGCCTCGATGTTTTGGCTTTAGCTCATTGATGAGCATATGCAAGGGCCATATTGAACATTTGGATGATTTACATAAGGGAGATCCATCAGCATTGAAGGTGCTTGTAATCACCAGGTTTCTATCATCAACGTCCAATTGATCAAGTAATTCCCTATACTTAACGCCATCATGAATGTCAGTTAGAAACTCAGACCGAGGGTCCAAGTTACAACTTTTAATGTCATCTAAGACATGAGACAACTCCAAAAATTTCCTCAGAGAGTGGACAAGGTCAAAAGATATGAAGAACTCTGCTTTTGTTAGGTCATGAAGGTCATGGGATGTTTGGCATACAGAACATTTTACATTACGCACATTACCTCTTCTAAATGTAGCCATGAAGTTGGAACAATTATTACAGATGAAATGGTAATTTACCTGGTGTGCCGTAATCCTGTCAACTATCTTTTTAAGTTTGTATGCTGAATTAGGAATTTCTGTTTTTGAAAATAACACACTGTATGATTGCAATAAGTTGACTGTAGCCACATGGGATAAGTTGTGCACCACACTAAATTTAAGAGCCATCAGAAGTATTTCACCTAATGTTATGGAGACGGTCAGTTTTCTTTCTTCATTTAACTCTCGGCACAAATCCTCAAAATTTTCGGTTGTCATATCATCATCCAGAAACCCATTCAGGAAACCTTGCCCCAGGTCATGTTCACTGTTTTCAGACAAGTTGTCTTCCTCATACCCATCCTGTAAATGTAGAAATGAATCATTTTCCAGAAACCAATAACATAAATTTCATACTTTGCCCTGTAACAACCCTTCAGCTACTTTCACAGAGCAAAACCGCTTAAAAGTCCCTTGTAAGGAAAAAAGGTACATACCGCGTTGTCATCAACAGATGTATCAGACCAAGACGTGCTTTCACTAGGTGATTCAGAGGAGATGGTCTCAGGGGAAGAATCGTCAGACTCTTGACTAGATGCCTAATTTAGAATTAGAATAACATCATGAGAATTAAGCGGCCATATTCCAACTCGGGAGAAAAATAGTAGATCTTTGCAAGGGACACCTTGCAACCACACGTAAAAATAATACTGCAAATGGACAAAAACTATTAATAGAAAATATAAGAATGCCTTTACCTCATTGCATATTACGTGATGCTGCCGCGGACCAAACTCATCATAATACTCTTCATCGCTTTCGAGAACTACGCTCTCTCGGCCCATGGTTTTTTCAGAAGTTGATGACGACTAGAAGAAGAAAACAGAGCATTTAAGTTTTTCGAACATATACCTAAACAGATGAAGCTGAAGATGAACCATCAAGGGAATGGAAAGGAACTTTTAGCCGAAACAACAATTAAATGTAGTATTTATTAATACTAATAATATTCTATTATTACGGGCACCCGCCCAGTTTAAGATAATATGCATTAAGCATTACTAAAAAGAGAATCAGTGCTCATCCATTCAACAAATAGAATATCTTAAAATTGCAAAACTTTGAATCCTGTAATATTCTAAGAAAAATATTCAAGACAAATAATAAGAAATTTCAAACTTGAGAAGAATTTAAGAACCACTACGGACATAACGTCAGGTGGAGGGTACTAAATTTACTTTTACTTACGCTGGTTGTTTGCCTTCTGTGACCAGCGACATATCGCCTGGATGTAGTCCTCGGGACTTTTGTTAGAGATTCACTTCCTTCTGATACCTTCGGTTCCAAATATCCTTTATACCTTTGCCGTTTGGAACTCATGTTGAATTTTAGCTTTATGTTTTGTTGCACTTATTTTTTTAAATTAGGTCGTGAACTACGTGCCGAGACACGGAAAACTTTCAATAAAGGTATTGGACTTAGGATGCTTTTCCTATGACCAAAACATTTAATACAATTCTATCGAAATTATTCTGTCACCAATGCCGACCAACGTGAATGAACGTGAACAACTTCCAAGGTGTTAAAGAGAATATATAATTCTATCACATGGAACCACTTCACTTCCATGCGCAAGAAAATAGTTTCGCTGCTGTTTGAGACATTTGCAACGCGATAAACGCCACCTACCGTTACTCTCAATCCAAGCGACGCCATAACGACGAAATTTTGAAGGTGTTTACACGTGGAAAAGCCCGTAACAATAATCATGTATGCAGTTATTAGATATTGCGATGATAAGCATAAATTAATAGTAGTGCCGACAAAGAAAATTAAGAATCTGTCTGCGACCTCACCCGAAGGTAGCTTTAACCCTAAAAAAAGATATAGAGTACGTTGGTTTGATGCTAGTGACGGAACTTGGACGAAGGAGTATTTCAAGGCTCAAATTCCGCTCCTGGGTGGTAAGTACGATTTAATTACTTGTTTAGATTTCTCTGGCGCTCGCATCTCCTTATCAAGCCCTTAGTGTCGTTATATAATTGTTTCTCCTGCACCTTACATCAGACTCAAGGAAGAATTAGAGGAGAGAATAAAAAACACCTCAATTAGAATAAGAATTTCGGCGTGGGACAGTGACGAAGATTCTGATGTGGAATCTAAAAAAGCGGAAACAGCAGTTTCCGCCTCAGCTTTGACCGTGAGTACCCGTAGTATCGATGTGATAATGTGTTCTACCCTCTTTGTATGTCAAAGCATTGCCATGGTTGCTGTGTGTGTGGTGAACTTCGTGCTCAGCGCATTTGGATTTTAACCGATTTACTCTCTGCTTTCGTATCCAGAAAAGAAAAGCGATGCATACCAAAGACGCGGAGAAGGAAGCTCGAGATAGAGTTATTCAGGAGAGGAGGAAGAAGTTGCTGAAGGAGTTGCAGCCCATAGCGAAAGCAGCCGCACAATGTAATTCGTGCCGCCAGGCCGAGAAACGGGAGGCGGAGTTACGCCAGGAGCTGGAGGATTCCAGGAGGCAATTAGCCGTAGTGTGAGAATTAAATACGCAGCTGCAAGAAGAACTGCTGCGGAATTTACACTGTAAGTATCCTTTAGGTGGGGCTGGGTGGATCTACGGGTCCAGGGCCTATCAGTGCGAAATTTAATTCTTTAATTGGGGGCCCGTCTATAATCCTGGGTATGGGGACTGTAATAGAACGTTGGGCAAAGAAAATGTGGCTACAAAAGTGTATCAACCTACACACGTAGCCTGTAGGCGGCTGCCTACGTACGCTGTGTTGCCGTTTGGCACAACTTTGTGTAGCCACTTTCTCTTGGGGTGCCCCGGTACACTGATAACAGTAACTATTCAGCTATGAATTAACACCTTTGGCTTACCCCTAGTCAAAACTGCAGGGTACCAATAGTGATGAGCAATTCAATTCATAATGAGTACCCAACAATTGTGAAATCTATTTTCAGTATCAAGAGAGAGGGGCGAACAGGAGGTGGATGACATCAGGGAAGTTGAGGAGCACCAAAGTCAAGAAGAGGCCCAGATGACTAGCATTATGGAAGAAAGGACGAATGGAAATGGGGAAATTGTGAGACATTATATGTTAATTGGTGAAGTATTCAGGATGTCACCATTGCTCTAGCAAAACCCAAAAATGTTCAATATTTCTTTTAGGAAATTCATATTGGCGAGAATATATGGGTGAATCAGGAGCCATTCCAGGTGTCTAGGGGAAAGGAGGATTCAGTATTTGTTAGGGAAGTGGCAGTGATGATTTGGGGGTCATCAACTCTTGCCCAGAGGTCCCTTTCTGGGAGAGTGTGCCCCAGCAAGCCTGGAAGTATCCCAAAGAAGCCTTTAACTCCGGCTAAATTGAGGATTTTGAGAGGTGATTAATATTTCTTTTAGTTTCATCTCTTATTTTTAACATTTACAATGATCTGTGTTTGTTAAAAGCTAATCCTTTTTGTTCCTCAATAACATTTGCTTATTATTTCAGAATGCTTTAGGAGAAAGGTGGAGGAAGAGACTTCATCCACATGTGAGCGGAGTCTGAGAATGGAGAGGTTCAAGAGGCACCTCCAAAGCAAACTAAATGATGTGGGGAGATTATACAGCAAGAAGAAGTTATAAGGTAAGCAGCACGTTATTTCACGCAAACCTTCTCAATCAACATGTCTACTAATACTACAAAATAAAGTTCAAGTTTTTTTCCTGGATTTTGCATTTAAATTTCAAATTACTCACAATCCATATTTTATTGCCAATATAATTCAGTGTTTTACATGAATTTATTGAACCATGCGTAACCTTTAAGTTCTTACTGGTACTTTGTTATACATTGTGTAAAACATTCTATGGTAGTAAAATTATCATTGTTGTGTGTACACCTGAACATGGCCGTTGCTGGCGAGTGCAAGCATAGACTGGTAGGGTGTGATTGGAGGGGAAGGACTGATCATCAGATTTAAATAACTTTAAGGGTACTTGGGCGGTTTCAAATCATTCAATTATCTGTAGTGAATTATTTTGAATCGCAGTATACCTTATGGAGTTTTATGCTTTGAATAGTGTTTTAAGGACAATGAAGGAGAAATAACCGGATGATATTCAAAGTCCTTGGATGCAGACACTAGTCTGGTGATTAATACTGTACATGTGTATGAATGAGTTCTCATGGAAAGTTTGCATTGGTTGGTGATGAGTAGTGGTTAAAATGATGATTTATAATGATCTTAAGAGTAGAACCATTCCCTAGGGACATGAGAAAATAAGTGTGGGATTAAGGTGAAAAATTATCGTCGAATACTTTATTCCGTGGAGGTATTGCTGCCTGGGGTGTCTCTCTTCACTCTCAGTATGAAATGCTGTGGTTTTTTTAGAATGAAAAGGTACTATACAAGGGTTTTATGTTTTTGTAGGATCGTGAGGATTAGACAGTAGTAAGTGTATGAAATAAAGTGGCGCGAGATGTAGGGTTTTACTTAACTACTATGCCACAAAACAGTTGCTGGATTAAAATGTCTTCATTTGGAATTTAGCTGGGTAGGAGGCAAAAAGTTACAATGGTGGCAATTTTAGTAATGGTTATTGGTATGAGGCTTAAATTATATTTCATAATGTATTTGTGATTGCCTTATTGCTTTATGTTTCATATCATATGTTAATAAGTGAATCATTATAAGAAAGAAAAAAGTTAGTTCTTTTCCACAAATATATTTAAAACAAATCTACCGGTTTCGGCCTTCTCAGGCTATTCTAAAGATTACAGTGTAATCTTGTAATGGCCTGACTCTCACTGTAATTTGTGGAAAAGAACTAACTTTTTTCTTTCTTATAATGGAAAATAACCTCCACAACGTAAACTCGCCAACCATTTCTTTTATTAATAAGTGAATGTCTATTATTTTCCCTCCATCATTACATACGGTAATAATGATGACCACTTGTCTTCCAGGGTGTGGTGATGCTCGAATTGGCTGGGAAGAAGCTGTTTCAATTACTTTTGGATTGTAATTTTAGTTTATATTCATTTCAGTATAATAAATCAGTTTAATATTTTAAAAACTTTCCTTAATTATTTCTGGCCTCCCATAGCATATTTCCTTGCAATCTTTGAGCCTCTACAATTATAGGAGGAGGTATTACGAAACAGACGTACAATCAGATGTTGAGGTAGCTGTAGGGGGGACCAAAAGACTAGTGAGGAAGGTGGAGGCAATAGCAGAGTGCCTCTGCTTTGTGTATCCAGTGAGTATGCAGACTAATATCTTGATCCTGCTACATCCTACTGAGCTTGAATAATTTCCTGCTGAATCCTACTAGTTCCTACCAGATCCTGCTGGTTCTAGCTAGAAATTGGACACATTCTGCATGAATATCAGACGTCCTGCTGGATCTAGCTAGATAACAGGGTCCAGCTAGATCCTGCTAGATAACAGGGTCCAGCTAGATCCTGCTAGATAACAGGATCCAGCTAGATCCTACAAGATAACAGGATCCAGCTAGATCCTACTAGATAACAGGATCCAGCTAGATCCTACTAGATAACAGGATCCAGCTAGATCCTACTAGAGGTGTCCAATTTCTAGCTGGAAAGTTTACTAGGGGGTGAATCATTTGAGGATATATATACTCCTGAAATCAGGGATTAAGTGATATGTGTATCTAAATTGATGAAATAGAAATATTAATAGAAGATCTAAACGAGGATTGGTTCTGCTGCTCATTCAAGAGTGAAATCATTTTTATATCATCAAAATGCCAGATTGATGAGGCTAATTACCCCGGCTGAAGGAGAAATGAGAGTAAAATCTGAAGTAATGAAGAGGCAATTAAAATGTTTGTCAGTGAAATTAAGGTCTGTGGAGAGTGCTGCTGTTTATGAAGTTCTTTGCTGATAACGTTTCTTCCATAAAAATTTCTAATGAAGATCAAACTTCAGTAATTAATGCAGACCAATCAGTGGGAAAGGTGGTTATGGGCATAGAAGAGAGGCAACTTGAAGATCAAAATAAGTTTGGAGAATCTTACTTGTCCCAGTTAGTGTAAATTTTCCCCCTTAAATTGCCTTTGCTATCTTGTTATCTCAATGCAGAATAAATAAACAAGTCTCTGATAAGAGTGCTGAGGCTGGTTCTCAGTCATGTGACATCTGGTCAGCTTATAAATATATTCATTTCATTGAGTGGGGTGTTTTGTTTCTGGTGAAAAAAATAGTAGTGAGAACTCTTTCATAAGTAAAGTTGAGGAACTGGCTGAATCCAGAGGTGTCAATAAAGATTTGTCTCTAGATGCCAATGAATTCTTTCCCTCCAATGCTCTTGTGCGGTTCTGAACCATTAAGCACCAGGTTTCTACTTGGGAAGGGTTAAAATGCTCATTCCATCAAGAATTTTTATGTAAGCATAGTGCCTATCCTTTGCCTAAAGTGAACGATATCCTCGATCAGCTGAGAGTGTCACGATTTTTAAGTTCCACTGATCTGAATAGTGTTTACTTCCAAATAAAACTTGATGAAGAGAGTAAAGAAAAAACTGCATTTGTGATTCCTTGTAAGGGTTTATTTCAATTCAAGAGCATTTCTCAAGGATTAAAAACTTCGGCTGCTACCTGGCAATGATTTATAGACGAAGTTCTTGGTGAAGACTTGAAACCTCATGTATTTGTTTATTTAGATGATATTATTGGATCCTCTTCAAATTTTGATTACCTTAATATACTGGAGAAAGGTCAAAAGAGATTAAATAATACTGGTCTTACTATTGATTTCGTAAAATGTCCATTTTGCCATCTAGAGTTGAAGTCTTTAGGTTATTTTGTTTATCAGCGTGGGTTGATGGTAAATCCAAAAAAAGGTTGCAGCTGTATTTAATTATAAACGTCCATCAAATGCTAAAGAGGTTAAAAGATCAGTGGGCATGGCATCTTGGTTTCATCATTTGGTTCCCACTTTTTCTACAATGCACCCCCTGACATCCAAGACTTTGAGGGGACTCAAGAATGAGAAGTCTCTTCAGGATTTGAAGGAAAAATTTACTTCTGCTCCAATTTTGACTTGTCCAGATATTTCTAATGAGTTTATCCTACACTGTGATGCTGGTAACCTTGGTTTAGGAGCTATTTTGGTTCAGAAATATGAAAACGGGGAGCGAAATGTAACTTCTGTCAGTAGGAGTATATCAAAAACTGAAGTAATTACAGAACGACTGAGTTGGAATGTATTGTATTGTATTATTATTTATCCTAAAGACACAATGCACAGTAAGTGTATAAGACAGGTCAAACAGGTACAGGAAATGCACTATTTTTACAGAATAATAACCTTAAAAATTCTGCGTCAGGTATTCACTGACACCATAAAAACACTTATCAGTAAGATATTCTTTGACCATTTTCTTAAATACAAGAAACCTCTCTTCATTTTTAATATATTGTGGTAAATTATTATATAATTTTACACACATAGCTCTTGGGCCATTTGATGCGATTGATAAATTAGATGACCTAACGTGTATGTTTTTACACTGTCTAGCATCATACTTGTTGACCCCACTGTTCAATTCAAAATCAGCACTTTTTTGTTGTACATAAACTACAGAATGATAAATGTAGACACATGGCACAATTAACAGTTTTAATTTTTTGAAGAGAGGTCGACAGTGAGCATAATAATTTTGGTTGCACATCACTCTCACCATCTTTTTTTGTACGCTAAAAACACTGTGAAGATGAGAGGGTAGTCCCCATAACACTATGCCATAGGAAATTCTTGAGTAAAATCATCCATAGTATAACATTATTAATATGTTTTGGCTTACTGAATATCTTATGACAGATGGTAAGTAGAATACTGAATTTAACTTTTTAATCAAAAACATAACATGGTAATTCCATTTCAGATTACTATCAATATGAAGTCCTAAGAACTTAAAATATTTAATAGTATTTAGATTACTACCATTTGTCTGAATAGATTCAAAGTCAATTATAGTACGAGATGTACAGAAAACCATTGCTTGAGTTTTTTCATTATTTAAAACCAAATTATTGCCAGCACACCATGAGGTCATACTTGTCAACAACTGCTCACTAGATACAACCAAATTATGTATATGTCTACTGGATGTCATGACACAACATCATCTGCATACATTAGAGATTTATAAGTGTCATTAATACGCAACTGACTGGGTAGGTCATTAATAAAAATCAAAAACAGTACAGGACCAAGTACTGACCCCTGACCTCTGTTAATCTCCATAGCGGTGGAGAGATAGATGTTCCCGTCTCTATGATAGGCTACCCTTTGGTGTCTATTTATTAAATAGGACTTCAGCCAGCTTAACGCTATGCCCCTAATGCCCAACAACTCATATTTTGAAATCAGCTTACAGTGTTCAACAGCATCAAATGCTTTGCTCAAGTCAAAGAAAATGCCCATAACCTTACATTTAGAGTCTATCTCCTGAATTATATAATCTACAACTTCAAATAAAGCAAGATTTGTTGACTTTCCCTTGTGGAAACCAAATTGGTAATCAGATAGCACATTTTGATTTTCAAGATAATCTAATAGTCTTTTACAGAAAACACACTCACAAATTTTACCAAATCGAGAAATTATATTAAAGATAATCTATGGTGGTTCTCTGGTTAATAGAAAAATTTTGCAACTACCTGGAAGGAAATAAATTCATATAATTTATAAAATTATAATTTACTGTTATCACTGGCAATTGAAAGTTTAATGTGTTTAGATCAGCTTGAGGATCCTGTTGGACATTTACGTAGGTGGGGCTGTTCGACTTCAGAAATATGATTATCACATCATTCATGGTAAAGGTAAAGAACATGAAGCGCCTGATGTACTCTCACGTCAGCCTCTTTCTGAAGTGTGTATTGGTTCAGTCTGCAATATTCAAGAATCATCGGGCAAGTTGTATGAAGATCTTCAGGAAAAAATAAAAGGTTCATCTGAAGATTATTTGCAATGAAGGTGGAAAACCACCAAATATAGGAAAAGGTTGGTCATTGGAGCCTACTTGAGTGAAAGTTATTCCTTTAGACCATTGTTGTAGTGTTTTTCAGGAAAATCATGATTTACTTTTGGCAGGACATTTTGTTTTTTGAAAACATTTACCAGAATTAGGAGAAGTTATTATTGGCTTAAAATAAGAGCATATATTCAATCACAAATAAAGGAATGTGAGATATGTTGCAAATGTAAATCCTGCAATCAGTTGCCCTATTGGAAAAATGGGCCTACAAAGGTAAGTTGTTTCACTTCTACAAATACTTAGCTCTGATCTTCTTGGTGCTTTGCAAAAATATACTTTAGGATTTATCTATTTGGCTGTGACCTCTTGTGTATTTTTTAAGTATGTGTGGGTATCCCCTCTCAGGAGTGCTACAGCTGAGTCCGTTACATGTCACATGGAAGAGGATGTAAGTCTGAAGCATGGGGCACCATATACAATTTTATGTGAAAATGGAGTTCAATAAAAGAGCCAGGTGTACCAGAAAATGTGCCAAAAACACGGTATTAGGATTATGCACAATTTTTATCACCCTCATTCTAATCCCACTGAGCAGGTGAACTCAGTTGTAAAAACATTGCTGTCCTCTTACATTACACACGATCAGAGACATTGGGATAAAGACTTGAATTGGGTCAGCTCTTCCACAAATACTTCTGTCCATGAAACTACTGGCTACAGTCCTCATATCTTGCTACTTAGAGAAGATCATGTCTCAAGGGAGCTGACAGGAATCTTGACAAATAAAAAAGCAAGTGCCTCTTGTAGGGAGTAGTCAGCAACATATTAATTGTCTTAAAAACCTAGCTGATATTAAGGAGGATGTAGTGAGGAGATTAAAACTGAGCTATGAGAAGAATGCTAAGAACTATAATTTGAGGAGAAAAATGTTGGATTGGAGATTGGTGACAAAGTTTCAAGGTGATATTTTGCTCAATCAAATGCTGTTAATTATTTCTCAGCTAAACTAGTGCCTAAGTTTGTTGGTCCATTTACTGTTACAAAAATTGGATAGAGATAGCATCTTTAAGAAAGTGAGGTTAACATTTCTGATGGCCCATGGAATGTGAATGATTTGATGCCTTATCAGATCTAATTTTTTTGGAAAGGGGGTTATGGAACAATTATGTTACATTTATTCCATTATATGTTTTATGCTTATCTTAACATAAGACCTTGGCTGGGTATTACTCTATCAACCGGCTACAAAATGGGATTGTTGATAAATAAACAGAAAAGATTTATTGCCACATTGAAGAGTGAGACGAAAACATTGAAAACAGGACGTTGCATGTTTTCTTGCAAAAGTGAGTTACTTGTTATCTGGAAAGACAAAGGAGAGATGAGGATGATTAGCACTATTCACAGTACTAAGATGGGAAATACAAAGCTGAAATAGGATCACAGGACTTCTGATCCAGTAACCTTACAGTATTTTGAAATCCAATGAGTGTATTAACCCTTCAACGTCGAGCGATGTAGTGACTACGTCGGGCCCGGACTTCATATGCCGTCGAGCGACGTAGTCACTACGTCGCGGCAACCATTTAATTTCCATTTCCATTTAAATCTCCTCCGACCTACGAGATGGGATTCCTTTAAATCTCCTCCGCGCTTGAAGGGTTAAAGGCGTAGACAGGAAATATATGTGTTTATCATATTATATTCTCATGAGGAAAACAATGAAATGGTGGAAGGTAGTAGTCCTGTGATTAATAAACTGTTCTCCTTCTAATGCTTTTAGTTTATAAAACACTAAATGAATCAAATAGCATCCAATCAAACGCTTTCTGCTCCAGAATGGCAAAGAGTGGTCAGTGAGTAGAGAGGAGCCAGATGAGCCATCCTCGGACAAGGACAGAGATACTAAGCCGACGGAGTTTGTTCCTGTCTGAATTCACCCACATTGTCTCTAAAGTGACCTTCATAAACTTCATCTTCTCCTTATTCTAGGAAAGGGGAAGAAGAAATACGGCACCTGAAGATGCGAAGTGTGCGCTTACAGAAAAACTAGGAAGGAGACGATGTATTTGTGCCAAAATTGCAGTGTTCCACTCCACAAAGGAAAATGTTTTATGGAGTATCACACAAAGAGGAAGTTGTGAGACATTCTGTGAGTATAATTTTCAAAATACTGTTAAAAAAATTCATTCTTAAATAAGTTGCATTTTCAAACAGTGAGGTTTAAAAATCCACTGGAATGGAGGGTTAAAAGGCATTTATATACCCCGGTATGCAACGTGTTAAAATATTAAATGCTAGAAAATCGAAAATTCTGTAAGCTAACCATTCTGAGACCTAGGTGATATAATGAACCTCAAAGTAATTGAGGAAGCTTTGTATGATCTGAAAACCAGCTGAAGATCTATAAGCTCTGTGCCAATGCTCCAACAGATTTCTCATGCCCTCAAATTCAGGTGGTTAATTGAAGCCCAAAACGAGACAGCTCCATCAGTCCCTGGAACAATGCTTCACATTGAGGAGTTTGATGTCCACACCAGACTGTCTGGGTATTATCAACCTCTGATCTGAAGTCCCCCACGGAACTCAAGATCTGCTTGATGTTGTGCCATCATTGGTGCTAACTTTACACACCACACACATACTAAAGAAGTCTGTGCCACTGCCCTTACCACAGCTACAAAAGTGGGCACTAGTCATCCCCAGAGGCCACTCCATCTCTCCAAGGCCTGTCCCACCATAGAGACACTAGCCAGCCAATGTTGGAACTCGCTAGCAGACACACGGGAGTCATGATATCCTAGTGCATGGAGACATGCGACAGTATTTTTTAGAGATAAGTGTTCTGTCTATGCTATCATTTTACAGGAATTCGATTTGAACTTGCAAGTAAATTTTTACCTCTTATGAACTAAAAGAGGATAGGAGCATGGTAGCCTAGTGGGTAGTGTGCTTGGCTACTGATCGAAGGGTCCTGGGTTCAAATCCAGGTGAAGCTTTTGGACACCCCCGAACAAAAAATCCTCGGAGTACGAGGTGGTCCAGGAAAAGGAACTAGCCCCCTTACTCTGAATGTGTGAAATTCACATGCCTGTGGCTTAGTCTGGGGTGAGCTCTACCCTCACCCATGAAAACCAACCTTCGGGTTGATTCACTGAGTGAGTGATGAACTAAAAGAGACTTCAGGCTATCAAAGACTGCAGAAGCTGGGAAAATGTTGAGTTATTTCCAACTGCTTTAAAGCATTCATAGAATGCTCTCTCCTTTGAATGGAGATTACAAGTTATGCATCACTTACTTGGAGAGGGGACATCTTTCAAGTAATACATTTGTTGGCACTTTCAACATTAAGAATTAAGGCATTGAAGCTGTGATGCATGGACTGGTTTCCTAGTTGATGCTCAAATATATAATAATGATAACCACAAAAATTTTCTATTAAATATTGGAACAATAAAGTAATGGAGAGGTAATGCTTTTAAGTTTAAAATATTCACACTAAATCATTGAATAGACCAGTATCTACCAATCTAAATGAAATCAATAAAACGGAAAGAAGTTATTTGTATCTTGAAATCAAGCATAACACAGAGCAAAATTGCAAATTGCATCAATAAGAGCTTAGTAGCATGCTTTCCAAATAGTATACTGATGGCACAAGCCAAATGAGTAGCAATGCTACCATTAAGACAAGGTAATGAATATACATTAAGTGATTGCTCACCCCCCACACATGAAGTGGCTCTAAGGGGCAGTACAGTCTGTACACAATAACATCCCAGATAAAAATTTTCTTTGATACTAGTAAGAGCTATTATCAGAGGATACCTTGATTCAAAGAGCAATGCAGAGGGAGAGGGGATAAGAGACCAGATGAAGGTGTAATATTACCTTGTTTTGGAGTGGCTTGCATTGTCAGTGTTCCACTTCCTGCATCACACCCCCAGTCTGTCCCTGATATGCCAATGCCTTCAGATGGGGCCTGCAAGAGTCCAACAATAATACACTCATAAGACTATACAAAGTAACTCCATCGTCACCAAGTAGCAATCACAGCAACCAAAATGCAGTCTCGTCCTTGGAAAAGTGTGAGATGTATTTAACACTTTCTCTGCAGCAGTCGACATTTCTTGTTCTCCCTGCAGCACACTGTGCACAAACTTTCTCTTCTTGACCCGAGAAGATTATTCAACATCATGATTCATTCTACACGTAATCGGGAGGCATATAGTGGTGGAATTGTACACATGGGGCCACAAATATCCATCACTGCCTGGCAGTTTGTGTCCTTTCTAAATGTGTGACATGACACGAGTAATAAAATGAATAATTAATTGTAAATTAAATAGCAGCATGGTGGCCTAGTGGGTAGAGCACTTGGCTACTGATCAAAGGGCCCCAGGTTTAAACCTGGGTGAAACCTTTGGACACCCCCGAATGAAAAATCCAAGTGTGAGGTGGCCCAGAGAAAGGACCCCCCCCCCCCACCCTGAATATGTAAAATTCACATGCCTGTGGCTTAGTTAGCGGTGAGCCCTACCCTCACCTATCCAAACTAACCTCTGGGTTAATCTAATCACTGAGTGAGTGTGAAATTAAATAGATAATTATCATAAAATACTGAATGTAGTTTCCTCAGCTACACATTTATATGTTTTTACATACTGTGCAATCAGCTTGGTGGCATTTGCAATGAGAGGAGAGATAGTATGTACATTTCATGTAACATGTAGAGTGAAAGGCATGCAAGAACTTGCTATCCTGTTGTCTCACTATCCTAAATTTTCCCTTTTTAATAAATTAGGAAAAATACTTTAAATCATTTTAAAATAAAATGGTTTTACATACACAATCCAGGGTTTATAAAATTTTGACCAGGACAATAAAAATAAACAATACTGCCCTACTGCTCACCTCCGAATCAACACCAGGGACCTCAGTCTTCGGGTGATGTCCAGAATCCACAAACATTGAATTCTCGAGTCCCTCACCCTCCTCTGCCTTTACAGGAATCTGAAACTGTTACTAAAGTTAACTTGTTTACTTCTGCTTATGGACAAATTGTAAGTTGGGCTTGATATTTATAATATTTATGAGAAGTATTTCAGTGAGACATCACATCCAAAAGATACATAGCAACTAAGTTTCACACTGAAAATATGCACATGCCAATGATCTATACGACATGAACAAGAGTTGTAATGCATTATAAATGGGGTGGTAAAACTTAAAGAAATTCAAAGCATTTTCAACTGTTGTTTTTGTCAGTTGTTGAACTCACAACTCTTATAGACTTCATCTACATGTACATAATACAATGCAAACCACCAAATTAAAGGTGTGTGACAGGGGGTGAATCTCCACTCCATCTCCAAGCATGCTGCAGAAGCTATCAAGCTTAAAGAGAGGATTAGTATCTGTGTTTCAATTCAGATCATGTCCCTCTGTACACACCCACACAAAACAATAATTGAGTACACTGTGCATATTTCATTTACTGCAACCAAAGGAAAACATGCACAGCTCATGGAATGAATCACAGCGGAGACTGTGGGGCTTCACCTTCATTCTCAACTAACCTCGAGTGATTCACTTCCTTCATCAACCGATTCCAACTGCAATGGAGGAACTCTCACATCTGCATCACTCTCATTGCCAGATAAAACTTCGGATTTAGAGGCAGCCGTCTCCTCACTTTCGATCTAAGGAGAGGTCAAGGCAGCAATACAAGTTTATGTCAGTGAAATCTCATCATCATCATATAACCCACTTTCACAGCAGGAAGACAGCCTTCTCACTCACTAAACATTTGTTTCTATAAAACACCATAACGTACCACTAAGGCCATTGTCCAATTACTTGCCATCGCTTTCCAATGCAACGTTCACGCTAACAATAATATACTTTGTTTTCGGCAAAGATGTCAAATAAGAGCACATCAAATCTTACCTCACATGGAGAGATGGACCTTCGAGATGACAACCGCAAGGCATTCGATGATTCACTCACGATTCCATTGCCACAACTTTCTTCGCAAGATAACACGTTACTCATTCCCAAAAGAGTATTCTGCTGATTCTATTAAGGGAAAGAGACACAATTTAGACACTTTGTCACAGTACTGAGTGTCCACTGTCCTACAAACCATTCTTTGCATGTTAAACTTATGAAATGTGAAGATTGATATGTAGATAAGTCAATACACATTTGCATGCTCAGCCAGATAAATATTTTAAGTTCGTTATGGTTAAGCTCACATTTACCGAATAGAGTAATGTACCTATTTCAAACTAAGCACAAGATGATATTAACTTCTGCTAAGACAATGACTTTCTACGCCAAAATATCCCATTGTCAGCCGTCTTTTTGAAAGTGCCAAGAATAGGCTGACCAATTGTCAAACAGTCATCACAAGAGATCGTGGTCCTTACTACTCATTTTATATAACAGCTAAGACCTTTTCATTAGCTTTTTATAGGATGGGCCACAAATAATAACAGCGTGTCCACAGGCCTTAACCTCAAACACTTAGAATTTGAACAGAGCTATGTAACTATTTTTACCTGTATGCTATTCTAAATAGATTTTGAATTTTGCATTCAGGTTGAAGGTGTAGCTTTACTTGGGCTTCGTTTAAAGTGTGTCTTTCAATCTCTAGGGCAAATCCTACCATTTTAGGCAATCACATTTTAGAACATTTTAAATAGATGGATACTTTCAAGAGAGTGCATTGTGGCAGTCCTATCAATTACATGTCATGGGATTGTTTACTTCATGCAATTGAGTTCATAACATGTCAAAGCAAAATTAATGTAATCAAAATTAATGTAATCAAGTGCGTCCTACAGTGTACAAATAAACAAATTAAATTAATCACCATACTTGCAACATTGTTTGTACCATACTGTTCCACCAAAAAAGGTCTTGTGCTAGATTATTTTACCAGTTACTACCATGCTATGTCCCAAGGGAGGTGATGATATAAATACAGGTTATGTGGTACTTACATGTAATATGTAAGGAAAATTAGGTTAATATTTCAAGATTTTGCTCTGAAGCTTGAGTCATGATGATTTCCTACAACTTCCAAATACGTTATCCTGAAAGCATGTAAAATAACTTTTCTTCTCACACCTTACACTCCATGTTATTCACACTAGTGACGAGGGAGAAAGAGAAAAGTTCGTCGGTGGCTCTGGACCGCAAGGGAAAGCGTCATTGGTGACTGATATTTTAGATGCCTTTGAACTTTTCTTTGATGAAGAATTTGTAAGTACAATTGTACAGGAAACTAATCGTTACGCTGATCAGTACATGACCTTGGGTGGGTCGTCCCTTTCCAAAAAATCCAGAATTTTTTCTTGGAAAATAGTGTCGGCCAATGAAATTTACACAGTTTTGGGATTATTCATGTTGATGGGAATAATACAGAAGCCATCACTTCGTTCATATTTTTCCACCAAAAGAGTTCTGTCTACACCTGGGTTTGGAGACGTAATTACAAGAGATCGTTTTGAACTCATATGTAAATTTTTGCACTTCACGAACAACGAAGACACGCATAGTTGTAGTGGACCACCGAAGTTGAAAAAAGTAATTCCAGTCGTTTCACATCTCAATAAAACATTCAAGGAATACTATCTTCCTAATAGAAATATCTCAATTGATGAGTCCTTGACTTTATGGAAAGGTCGCTTGTCCTTCAAACAGTACTTGCCGTTGAAATCAGCAAAGTTCGGTATAAAGACATTCGAGCTTTGTGATGCAACGAACGGTTACTTATGGTCTTTCCTAATCTACACCGGGAGAGATACAGTATTTAGATCACCAATTTGCACCGCAAACTCAAGTAAAACAACTGCAATAGTATTGAATCTTGTGTTTCCTTTACTGAATCAAGGCAGAACACTTTGGATCGACAACTTTTACAACTCACCGGATTTAGCAAAACTCTTGAAAGTTTCTTACGGTACTGACTGTGTCGGAACTTTGAGGATCAATAGAAAAAATGTCCCTCAAAAGTTGAAAGATAAACAACTGAAAAAGGGAGAAGTAGCCGGTCAACACTGCGGCCCAGTTTCATTAGTAAAGTGGAAAGATAAAAAAGTAATCACCATGATTTCTACATTCCATGGCATAGAAACAAAGACCATCGTAAAAAGAGGGAACGAACTCATAAAACCAATAAGTATTATTGATTATAATAAATATATGGGTGGGGTGGATCTAAAAGATCAGTTACTTCAAACCTACTTGATTGAAAGAAAGCGTCTCAACAAGTGGTACATGAAGCTATTTAGAAGACTCCTGAATTCGGCTGTACTAAATGCTCTGATAATATACCGGGAGAACACTAATAAAAACATTGACCATTTCACCTTTCGTGTCCAGTTAGTAGAGAAACTGTTTCATAAATATGCCAAAAAGGATACCCGAGTGCCCGGGCGACGTACCGCCGATAGTTTAGTGCCTCGCTTGACAGAAAGGCATTTCATTAGAAGAATCCCTCCCTCAGAAAAGAAACAACATCCACAAAGGAGGTGTGTCGTCTGCGCAAAAAATTCCAGGAGAAGAGACACTGTGTACTGGTGTGAAAAATGTGACGTGGGACTTTGCTTTGACTGTTTTGAGATCTACCACACCAGGCAGAATTACTGAGGTAGGCCATTTTTATAACTGGTATAATCATCGCCGAATGTGTAATGCCTGCATCCCGAATGCCGACAGGCGGCCTTCTGTGCATGTGTAACTATAATATATTTAACGACTAGTACTTCATAATAAATCGTGTATTTTTCAAATAGCATTACCTACATGCAAATAATACGCAAGTTTCTTTGCATTAAAAAAGGAAGGTAATCCGATTTTTGTTAGCGGTAGAGGAGAAAAAAATTTATTTCACCAAAGAATATAGCATAAAACTTATTAGTTAATACAATTATTACCACAAAATATTATAGACAACACATTATTTTATACGCACAAAAAATCTGAAGTTAATACAATGATTAGTTTTTAAGTTATAAATTTTTTACCAACCATATGCGAAAACCGGCGATTCCATTAAAATCTCCTCCGACCTACGAGATGAGATTCCTTTAAATCTCCTCCGCGCTTGAAGGGTTAAATGCTATCCAATTCTTTTTTAGAAACAAAAAACATTTAATGCAGTTAGGATATTCCATTTACAGAATATGTGGGGATTCTGTTTTTAATATGAAAAAATTATTATAGATTATTTCAAGCTATTAAACGATTAATTTTGCAATAACTCATTAATAATAACCATTGAAAGGGAATTTGAGTTTTATACTCAAAAGGAAAAGTTGTGTAACTCGAATCATGAAATCAGATGAACCTTTTTTCATGGAACTAGAAGCTAAATAAAGAAATATGTGTCTAGACTTTTTTCTCGATTGACCTGGGTTTTAAGAAAAATAGAAGAATGCCTTGCAGGCATTCTCCAAATAAAGGTAAGCAGACAATAACAGTGGGTAAGTGTACTGCAGATAATGAAGTTTGATTCTTATCGCTGTTTAAAATTTTTCTTTCAGCCATTGAATAAAAAATTTTCTTATCTTTCATTTTCAACCCTTGTATGTGGGTACTGACTTTTTTGTACTCTAAACTAGATTTAAAATGTATCATTTGTAAATTCCTATAATGTATATATGAGGTTTTACTGTACAGTTCAGCACCCTGAATCCGGGAATCCGTAATCCGGGAACACCCATAATCCGGTAAGTTTGCCATGACCACCTACAAGGTACTTTGTGGAAAATGCCGAAAAAGTTTTACCGAAATATAGCTTCAAAACCTGCTGAGATATTATCCCATTCCATTCTTAATGTTTCTTTTACCATTCCGAGAATCAGAGTAATTTAAACACATATATATCTGGTCCTTCGTTTACACTGTAGTTATTCTGCAAATTGAAAAAAAAACATACAAAACTGAAGACATCTCCGTGACGGACTACGACTAGTTTACAGATCGAAAACTTACAATGGCGTGCCCATTTTTGATTGACCACTAGATGTAATCTGATAAAATTATTTGTTATCTGTTTATGTTAATCCCTATTAATACCTAATCTATTAAGTGGTGACAACAGCAGAGTAGTGAGGCATCAGTATTAAACGTTAACGATTGCAGAAAAAGTGAAATGTGTGAAAAAGCTTGACACCGTTGCATCGGTAAAGCGTTCGTCTGAAACACACTGCATGGAATCTTTGACAATGGATTTATTTAATTTATTTAATTATAAATCTAAAAGATGTGAAGTGGGACATTTGGCATTCTTGGAATAGTAATTCACAGTCTATTCTAAAACCCGCGTGGTTTAAATTGTGGCCAGCTTGAAGGTTTGAGGTAGACAAAATATGTGGGGATTTCAAAGGCTTTCTTGTTTCTGAGGATAAAAATACGATGGTGGAGTTGATTGACTGTGCAAACAGCATTTATAGCCCTGAAGTAAAGGATATGGAATGGGTAAATTTAGGGGAATGGATAGCTGGTGTCCACATCTCACCAAACTACATTTTATAGATGGTGAAATCACTGAAATGGTAATTAATGACAATAAGTCTGAATGGGGATGACGATAATGAGCCTGAAATTGTTGAAGGAAGACTACAATCAATGATGATCTTTAAAGAATCTTCGAGTCCGGTCGCCCGCAGCGACGTAGTGATGGGAGGCTGTGCAGACGATACCAACGCATTGACATCGGAATGAATATGCTCGGAAGGAAATATTTTGCGCGAAGCACAGAATAAGAAATCTTAAATTTTATATACCCTTTTCCGATAGTAATATCACACTTTTAAATGTTCAGGAATATGATGCACACGATGCTAAGCTTATGTTATTTCACCCACTGTGCAACTTCGATAATTTTAAGTATTAACTTTTTAAATCAAGAAACCATTTTTTTCTGATTATTCTGAGTGACTCTTTAAAATCGTGTTCAGTAATTGGCAAACAAAAGTATTTTGTCACATAGTCCGGCAAAATCCCGGCATCCCTTCAGTCCCGACTGTGCCGGATAAAAGATGCTCAACTGTATTAGATAATGTATTTAAAAATGCAACAGAAATTGAACATTTGATCACTAACACCTGGATCACTTGAAGGTGAATCTCTTACTGTATTGCAGTATTCCTGGATACATGTGACAAGCTCTCCAACAGTGAAGAATATGCTCAACGTTTAGCATTCACATTGAGTATTTAAATGATGGATAGATGGTATCATGTCCATGCTAATTTTTCTATAGACACTCCAGGGTCATCAACTTAATTTTAACTTAAGTACTTCAATAATAATAATATGTTTGTTGCTCCAGCAAGTTATACACAATACAAGAAAATATTATAACAATTTGGATTACCTTGGTACCTGAGTAACCAACGATGGACAAAGCAAGAAAGAAATAGTCAACAGAATAGCCCAGGCAAAGGGGGGAATTCTATCAAAAGAAGAATCTACTTACCGCTGGAAATACAAGAAGTAAGGATGCAATTCATAAGAATGAACATCTGGAGAGTATTCCTTTATAGCAGAGAGGCATGGACAATGACAGCAGGGGAAAAGAAAAGGTTGGAAGGATTCAAACTGACATGCTACAAAAGAATGATGAAGATTAAATCGATCGAATGAGTAAGTAACGAGGAAGTTTTCAAAAGAGTGGGTAAAAAGAGAAATCGTCTGAATACCCTAAGAAGAAGAGGGAACTATTTAATCGGGCTCATCATGAGACATGATGAAGACAATCGTCCAGGGACAAGTGCACCAAAAACCCCTGTTAAAACCTGTCACTATTTATTAACTTTAAACGTATTCCGTTTAAGGTCTCCATTTCACTGAACAAAATATTCTACTCGAAACATGAATCTTAAGTGAATAGCTTTTCCTAAAGTTTCTCATCGTGCGCTAAATGCATTTCAATGGTTGATTCACAATCTCCGGTTGATAATTTATCCATAACAGCAAGCATATTTATAACAACATTGATAACATTTCGAAAATTGATTAAAAAACAAGTTTAGGTCCTGTTTTAAACTAAAAATTCGAGAAAAAGTAACCGCATTATTTAGCTCGTTGAACAATAATTGTTTATAAAATTTAGGCAATAAAACAGGTGGAGTAGCCATTATTATAGGGTACCAGACTTCCCTTGCTCCTTTCTAATATCATCAGCTTTCCCTTAAAAGTTTTCGCTATAGACTTAGGGCGAAAACTTTCTCCAGAACGAGGTACCCAAAGACTTGCTGTGCGAGTAATAGAAGTCCAAGGTGGAACAACTTTTCACAACTAATACCTCCGCATGCCGTAAACATGATACATTTTCTAGGAGTGACCCAACATAAACATGATGTACCTACAACATACTCCAGTATATACTTACATTACCGCACTCAGCGCTCACAACTTCGGTCCCTGGAAAGATAATCTTTCTGATGTGGCTGTCATACACTTCCTGGTTTTCAATGCAGCATCGCTTGAAAAGATAGAAATCTCTCACCTTTTCCAAGCAAATGGAACAAACCATCCAAAGACACAATTCTTCCTTAGCGACCTGAGAAATTTGAAATCGGCAGGGGGTTATTGATTGAGTCCATATTTACAGTTTCACATACGTTCACCATAAAAACTTCCCACCCAATTGCGGTGCGTGAGAGGAAAGCACGAAAGATAAGACACAAACAAGGGACTGGCATACTACAAATCATGAATCTCACCGTTATCTGGAGCAGTTCTTCTACTGCTCGTTTCACCAAGAATTCGGCGTCTGCTAGGATATCCACCAAACGACGACCAGTACTAAGACATAACCTACATAGACAATTCCTGCGTGATCCACGCATTACGACGCTTGCCATAATGTCAATACAAGTTTCTAACACTAAACAACGATATATTACAACGTATTTTCATAATCAGTGGAACGTGAACTGAACCAGACTTTCGCTACATGTAAAACTATGAAATAACTTTAAAGGACATAGCTTAATGATTGGCATAGTATCCCGCACGAAATGCAGCCTTACTCTCCGAATAAAGTCGACACATTTTGGCAATACCTATAAATGGCATTCTCAACACTACTGGGTGCTTTCCATTAAGCGACTCATGCGTCGTCTTGAGTTAACTCGCGGAAACTCAAGTCGACTTGTGTCTTCACGAATGGAAACAATGGGAAGCAGCTTCTCTCCACTCCCGTATAAGGCGCTTTCCAAAGTTTTAGTCCCAAACACCGTTCGAAGGGTGCGCCACCGTCGCCATAACCGCGCCGGGGCGCGCAGTTCAAATACTAATATTTTTAAATTTTCTTTTATTTATTATTCTTTTCTTAAAATTTATTACTTATTACGTGCACACGATGGTTAAAATCCTCGGATGCGCTTCCATGTTGTCCATCCTCTTCATTTGATGATCGTTTCCTTACCCATATCAGGAAATTCCTTGAAGTCACAGTGACAGTACACAAGCATCATCTGATGCATTCCCATAAAACTGCATGAAACCAACACGACGAAATAAGATCACAAACGCGAAGACACAAAAAATAGGTACTTAAAAAATGATCATTGGAACCAAGGGTAGCAAATAAAAAAACTGATTTCAAAGACTCATTTAATTACTTATACTGTTACACACTTCAGCTTAATAACAAAATCAATGAATGGATTATGAAGTCAACCAACAGTTTCCATACTTCACAAATTTACATTTAAGAAATTGATACAGCCATTTGAATGTCAATACTCCTCATCAGCTCTTCAAAAAGCATTCCTGCAAAACAATCAATAGAAAGAAAAATGTCAGTATCACTTAATAGTATTTTACGTTCAAGTACAAATTTTATGTGAGGTAGACCATAACAACTAATGCTAATGCAACAGTAAAGATAACAAGGAAAGTAACTATGCTTAGAGCTGTCCATTTCATGCCTCTGTCTACAAAGGAATAGTTGGTAAAACGTGAGGAGTTATCCATCAATGTGCTGATTATTCCACTACCACCCAGGAGGTTATCACCTTCATAACCTCCTGGGTGGTAGTTCTTTGTGTAAGGTTATCACCTTGATAACCTTACACAAAGTTTAAATGTATAAACAGCCCTTTAACGACTGATTTTTCTGGCACAAATTATAGAGAACAATTTGTGCCAGCACCTAGAAAGCTTGTGCAAACAAGCAACACTGGTAGAGACCTCCAGCTTGGATAGGCATATGAGAAACCAAGATGCTAGTACTCTGGGATTTATGCTGCATACATCCATTTTCTTGGATGATGGTGTCGCCAGTGTTTCAGTCAGCACCTTCGGGTTATAAGTGTTTGATACTTCACTTTCTGTCCATCTTATGTACTTCCCATGTTCAACCCCAGTGCATTCTCATTGGTTGACAGATTTTTTGGTCAAGGTGCGTTCTGTCATGCCAGTGAAACCATCATCCAAGGAAATGGACTACGAAGCAGAAATACTGGAAGACTAGCATCTCCAGTGCTGATGCACCACAGAAGCCTACATAAGGAATATGAGAAACCATACAGTCCACCAGAATATCAGGGCAGGCTCATTGCCAGGGAGGCTTCTGGTGCTTCAGCCCCCCCCCCTGAAATTTTTCCCAATAACTTTGTTGTTCTGATTTTAGTAATGAATTTTACGAATGAGAAGAGATAAACATGGGCACAGTAAAAGTAAATATCAAGAACTGAAAATTAAGGCAAGAGATTTGTAACATGTCGACACCGAATGGGCAAGGCTGATTTGTTTTAAGTTAAGCAAGACTTAGCCCCACCTGAAGCAAATTTCTGGCTACGTGCCTGTATCAGGGTGGAGGATAATCACTGTACACCATTTAACTGATCTTCCAAATAATCACTTGACAATATGTACAACATAATTTGAGCCATATTTGGAGTGAAAGGAAGCAAATCAATAGCACAACATATTAACAAAAAATTACCATATTAAATTAATCATAAACTTGGGAAAAACTAAGACTTGAGCATAACAGTTACACATCTCTGGCAAAAGATAATACATGGATATAAAATCACAACAGCATAATTTGTGGAAATTAAATGATTTTATATCAGTTTCATCTTCCTCTTATTGATACATTATTTTTAATGGGCACTTTGGTGACAACTGAAATGAAAAAAATTCTTAAATCAGTTAGATGACTGTTGCACCTGAAAAAAATCAAAATGCACACCCACAAGGCATTAGTAATGTGGAGAGGTTTCTTTCATGATTTGTAGCTCTCTTCTGGCAGCCGTGATACCTCATTCAATTATCGAAAGAAATTCTCCTGAAGGGAAAGATCAGTTATGAGCTTCATTTTCAAAAAATAAAGACATCCTGAAATAAACTAGGGTCTATTGTGAGGAATGGATCATACAGGTCACAAGGAGGATCTTCAAGGAACATCATTGCCACACAAATTTTTATGGGCACAACTGAACTAATTTTCTTACAACTCAATATTAGTTCTCTTCCTTTATAGCTTCTGTTGATCTCATGCTGTCTAGATTCAGCATCATACTGAAGGAAAAAAGAAGACAACTATTAATAAGCTGCACCCATCCTCAATTTTATATATTTGTCCCTGGATATAAATTAAATAGTTAATTACAGCAGTCTTCAATGCTCCTATAACTGCACAGTGAAAGGGTTATGATTTGCATCACAATTCTGCCTAATAATACTGAAAAAAAAAGTTTCAACCGGGTCTTGAATAAGGTTGTGGGTACACAAATGCCAGCATTGTTCTTTTTACTAGGTCCAACAACAACATTCATGATTTAATATAAGCTAACTACCCATTCTGATAAGGAGGGTGGATTACTGACTTTTGCCCAGGGACTGTCACAAAGTGATTTTCAGATAGGCAGATTCCAAGAATATCACATGAGGACTCACCTAACTTACAGCTGACTTCAAAGGTTCCTTCGGCAGGTGCATGGGCGTGTGGTCCATGGTTCCATTTAAGCTGTCAAAAGCAGAGTCCACCTCCATAAAAAACTATGTAGTGGCAAGTCCATCTTTGCCTAAAACACCGGTGTGAACCAGGCCTGAAACCATACATCAACATTAATAGATGAGAATGTATTTGAAGGTAGAAGGCACTAGCCTCATGCATTTTCTTTGGGATATTTTGATGACGATTGCATGATAGCGAACACCTTGTCACCAGGCTGCGAGCTACACACGACCGTTCACACGAAATACAGCAAAGGAACAGCAAGTGAAGATTACGAGTTATGAAACATAATAACAAACAAATTGTTTTGAGTAATGGGCTCTTAGCACAAAGATTCACGGACAAAACAGCTTCCGACTGTGATTTATAAAACTCAGATGCCGGGCATAACGGTTCGCCAGTTGGTGAGTTATCATTTTCATAACATAACAAGAACTTGACGAAAACGAATACTTTCACATTATTTACGCAAATACCACTATTCAACACACAAAACAATATAATACTTATTTCAATATAATTAAGATGAATGTTTCAATGCAATCGAGAAGAATGTTTCAATGCAATCAACATCGAAGAAAATAGTATACTTCATTGCAAGGATGAAATTCGTAACTAAAATACAACATGGCAACTACTGTCGCTTCTTGAATACTAACATACAACAAAATAGTTACGTCCAAAGGCACTCATAAGGTTCATTAACGGACACATAGTGGGGCAAGGACAGATTACATCATACTGTATCTTAAAATTGCACCTACCTCTCAAGTACTTCTCTCCGGGAGCAGATCAACCTTCAATACAGCACTTTCTGCATTCCACATCCAAATTCAGGCGTCAATTACAACAAAAACACAGATTTCGACCGCTTCATTAATTCTCCGACAGCCGTTGACACTGCGCGTGCTTCCCTCATTTCAAATCAACAGGGAGGCATGGAGGGGGAAATTTCCCCCTCCCTTGACCTCGAAAGTGGTGGGGGGTAATCGTGTAGTTCCAAACACCGTTCGTAGAGGGTCGGGAACTTAGGGGAACGGCCGCGGCGCCAGTGAAATCACCATGATGGAAAGCAAGTTTCAGATGCGCAGTAGCTGATGCGCTAAGGACTTTCACGGGGACTCGTGATTGGTGCGTTTTTGTGGGAAGCTTCCTTCTATTTGACTTATTGTTTGCAGTGAAAATCTTGCTATAGCAAGATCGTTACCAATGAACAAATAAATGAGTTGTAGGAAGATTAACTAAGAAAATACTTAACTTAAACATTTGGTCTGATTTATCGGTTATTTTCAATATGCCTCTTGCAGACGTATTGCGATTTAGAGGTTGCGCCGTCCTTCTTTCTTTATTCAGTAACTCACCATCACCGGTGTGTCACCGTGTGTCGACTCGCGTTTGACACACTAGCGACACACACTGATTGGAAAGAACTACACGCGACACAAGTTGACTTGTGTCGACTTGCGTCGATGATTGGAAAGCACCCACGAGTCGTCCCGAATGGAGGAACAGATAACATTTACGGCATACCTACGTCATCAAATATGGCGAACGGCGCAATGAGCGGGAATTCCGGAAATTTAAAGTAATAGGGCTGCAATATATTAAAATAATGTAGAAATGATTAGATTAAATTGTATATCGTAATAATACCAATGAAAACCCTAAAATAAAATTTAAAAGACTAATTAACACAAAAAAATACACCATTGACGAAACTAAGTTTAAAAATATATATTTCAAAAAAACATCAAGATATAATAATATTTTTGACATACATCTCCGTGAAGTACGGAAATATTTTCAACAAAATTTAAATGCAATGGACTATTGACCAGAACCGCAGCACATAATAATGTGCATCATGCAAACGGAACTAAATATCTACCGAAAGAGATAACATTTTTGGGATACCTGACTATTAAACGTGAACTATAATTTCTACCACAAGAGATAACATTTTTGGCAACCCTCCCCATTAAATGTGAACTTCATATGAACCGCAAGAGATACTATTATTGGCATACCTTACATTTTGTACTGAACTTTATAGTCACCGCAAGAGATAACATTTTTGACATACCTTACATTTTTTCCTGAATTTTATAGACACCTCAACAGATAACATTTTCGCCATGCCTTTCATATTGTCCTGAATTTTATAGTCACCGCAAGAGATAACATTTTTGGCATACCTGACTTTTAAATGTAAACTTTATATCTACCGCAAGAGATAACATTTTTGGCATACCTTACATTTTGTCCTGAATTTTATAGACACCGCAAGAGATAACATTTTTGGCATACCTTACATTTTGTCCTGAATTTTATAGACACCGCAAGAGTTAACATTTTCAGCATGCCTTTCATATTGTCCTGAATTTTATAGTCACCGCAAGAGATAACATTTTTGGCATACCTTACTTTTAAATGTGAACTTCATTTCTACCGCAAGAGATAACATTTTTGGCATAACTGACTTTTAAATGTGAACTTCATATCTACCGCAAGAGATAACATTTTTGGCATACCTGGCTATAAAATGTGAAATTCATATCTACCGCAAGAGATAACATTTTTGGCATACCTTACTTTTAAATGTGAACTTCATATCTACCGCAACAGATAACATTTTTGGCATACCTTACATTTTTTCCTGAATTTTACAGACACCTCAACAGATAACATTTTCGGCATGCCTTTCATATTGTCCTGAATTTTATGGTCACCGCAAGAGATAACATTTTTGGCATACCTTACTTTTAAATGTGAACTTCATATCTACCGCAACAGATCACATTTTTGGCATACTTTATATTTTGTCCTGAATTTTATAGTCACCGCAAGAGATAACATTTTTGGCATACCTGGCTATAAAATGAGAACTTCATTTCTACCGCAAGAGATAACATTTTTGGCATACCTTACATTTTTTCCTCTTTTTTATAGACACCGCAAGAGATAACATTTTTGGCATAACTGACCTTTAAATGTGAACTTCATATCTACCGCAAGAGATAACATTTTTGGCATACCTGGCTATAAAATGTGAAATTCATATCTACCGCAAGAGATAACATTTTTGGCATACCTTACTTTTAAATGTGAACTTCATATCTACCGCAATAGATAACATTTTTGGCATACCTTACATTTTTTCCTGAATTTTACAGACACCTCAACAGATAACATTTTCGGCATGCCTTTCATATTGTCCTGAATTTTATGGTCACCGCAAGAGATAACATTTTTGGCATACCTGACTTTTAAATGTAAACTTCATATCTACCGCAAGAGATAACATTTTTGGCATACCTTACATTTTGTCCAGAATTTTGTAGTCACCGATAGAGATAACATTTTTGGCATACCTGGCTATAAAATGTGAACTTCATTTATACCGCAAGAGATAACATTTTTGCCATACTTTAGATTTTGTCCTGAATTTTATAGTCACCGCAAGAGATAACATTTTTGGCATACGTGACTTTTAAATGTGAACTTTATATCTACCGCAAGAGATAACATTTTTGTCATAGCTGTTTATTAAATGTGAAATTCATATGAACCGCAAGAGATTTTGTCCTGAATTTTTGTAGGTATCGTACTCCCCATAATAACTATTACACTATGTGACATGAGAGCCATTCTCACAAATTACGTAAACCTCACTGTTAAAGAACTATGTATTGTCAAAACTGCAAGATTACCAAATTCAGCATCTGAAACTAGTAAAAAAACATATGGTGTCATAGGAAAATAATTTGGCAACGGCCAGATAAGGCAATTTTTTTGTATAAAATAATGGATTTTCACATGTTTTTATTTATAAATACATAACTGGTAATTAACACATTTTTATGTCATACTCCAGCTCTGCTTGGGATGCTGCCTGTTTGCAACCATGTACACGGTTGAAACCAGGAAAGAAACCTGTATTGGCCACTATTCGCATTTTTAAGTCTGAAAATCTGATTTGGATAAGTAATTTGTTTTGCAACTTCATTGATTAGATTTATAATTAATATTCAATGGGAATTGGTGAAAGAAGGCCTTGAATTACATTTGTATGAAGCAGGTACATACCTACTTCTTTTTTTCCCTATTGTGAAACAAATATTTATTTCTGGTGTAACACAACACAGTATGAGGTGGTAAAAGAATGCAGTGGAGGTCTTTGCTACAAATATTTCAGGGTTAGTGTATGAAGATGGCACCAAATATTAATTCGACACACACCAAGTTCCTGCTAAAAATGTTTTATGTTGGAGTGGATATGAAATTCATGACAAAATGTCAAGTATGCCAAAAATATTATCTCTTGCGGTTGACATGTTGTTCATATATATTAGACAGGTATAACAAACATTTTATCTCTTGCAGTAGATATAAAGTTCACATTTACTGGACAGGTATGCCAAAAATTTTATCTCTTGCAGTGACTATAAAATTCAGGACAAAATGTAAGGTACGCCACAAATGTTATCTCTTGCATTTCATATGGAGTTCACATTTAAATGATAGGTATGCCAAAAATGTTATCTCTTGCGGTGACTATAAAATTCAAGACAAAATGTAAGGTATGCCACAAATGTTATCTCTTGCATTTCATATGAAGTTCACATTTAAATGATGGGTATGCCAAAAATGTTATCTCTTGCAGTGACTATAAAATTTATGACAAAATGTAACGTGTGTTTACTTATAGGGGAATGTATGTCAAAAATATTATATCTTGCGTTCTTTTGAAAATTGTCATTTTTAAACTATGTTTCGTCAATGGTGTATTTATTTTGATGGTAATTCTTTAATTTTCTATTCGGGTTTTCATTTGTGTAATTCTATTTTACAATGGAATTAAGGTTTTTTTGCATTACTATTATATATTGCTGCTCTATTACTTTAAATTTCCTGAATAAGTTATGTGAAAAATATTATATCTTGCGCTCTTTTGGTAATTGATATTTTTAAACTATGTTTCGTCAATGGTGTATTTATTTTTGTGTTAATTTGTTCTTTAATTTCCTATTTGGGTTTTCATTGTTTTTATTCCGTTATACAATGAAATCTAGTTATTTTTGCAATATTTTCATACATTGCTGCTCTATTACTTTAAATTTCCGGAATTCCCGCGCATTGCGTTATCCGTTCCTCCATTCGGTAAAACTCAGCACCCACTCTCTCTCACCGATAAGAGTCGTCGCATTCATATATTGTAATTAACATTGCCGCCATTTTTAATCCACATTTCCCTCAACAATCTTACCGGAAAAGGAGAAGTCCCTTATGTTTGTAACAATACGCGACTCAAGATGCGTTAAGGTTCAAAATAACAGTTTGGAGCAAGAAGGAACTCTGTATCATGAATTTTAAAGGAGAAAGCTGATAAAAATTACGAAAATCATATTTTTAATGCGCTACATTTAAGTCGCTAATGGAGATTAGGGGACGCACGTTCTGACTTCAAGTGTCACCAATTTTAGTTTTGATGCAATTTAGTGAATGAAAGCTTTAAATAAAAGTGTCCAAAGGAAAATGAAAGCAGATCCTCACTGAGTTATTCTATCGGTAGGCTCTTCATATCTACTTATTTCTTCCATTTCACATCATAACATTAATGAATTAAAAAATTTTGAAGCCAGGATAGGTCATCACACAAGAAAGCAAGTGAAAATAAATATTTGAATATTTCACCTTTAAAATTCATGATACGTATTTCCTTATTGCTCCAAACTGTTATATCTAACCGTAACGTATCTTGAGTCGTTACAAACATAAGGGACTTCTCCTCTCCCGGAATACCCCGTTTCCACTACTAGCGTATGTACGCGCGTACCAACCAGCGAGGCGTTCCCACGACACTAGTTAAACTCAGTGCTGCCCTCCCTTGGCATCTGACTGAACAAGTTGCTGGTATAAGTAGTTTACAAATACATTCAGAACTCCAGCACATTCTTCATGTTTTTGCCATTTTAAAAATTATGAGTCATTCATTCTCACTTATTCATTAATGTAGAACCGACAAATATCCATTTTGTCCAACTTTATCGAATGTCGTGATTCATTTTTCCTAGTTTCCGTCCCGCCGCCAGCGCCTAACCAGTGAAAAATGGCATGGTTCGGAACTACGAAATACGATGGTCCTTACGTGCGTTCCCACGGTGTTTTTTGGTCACACGCGTATGGACGCGCGTACTTACGCTAGTAGTGGAAACGGGGTATAAGATTGTTTAGGGAAATGCGGATTAAAAATGGCGGCAATGTTAATTACAATATGTGAATGCGACGACTCCTATCGGTGAGATAGAGAAGTGTTGAGAATGCCATATCCTGTATGTTGAATTACCAAAATGTGTTGATTTTGTTTAGAAAGTAAGGCTGTATTTCGTGCCAGATACTATGTCAATCATTAAGCGATGTCCTTTAAAGTTATTTTATAATTTTACCTGTAACGAAAGTCTGGTTCAGTTCTCGTGCCACTAATTATGAAAATACGTTGTTATATGTTTTTGGTTAGTGGTAGTAACTTGTATTGACATTATGGCAAGCGTCGTTAAGCGTGGATTGCGCAGGAATTGTCTATGTAGGTTATGTCTTAGTACTGGTCGTCGTTTGGTGGATATCCTAGCAGACGCCGAATTCTTGGTGAAACGAGCAGTAGAAGAACTGCTCCAGATAACGGTGAGATTCATGATTTGTAGTATGCCAGTCCCTTGTTTGTGTCTTATCTTTCTTGCTTTCCTCTCACGCACCGCAATTGGGTGGGTAGTTTGTATGGTGAACGTATGTGAAACTGTAAATGTGGACTCAATCAATAACCCCCTGCCGATTTCAAATTTCTCAGGTCGCTAAGGAAGAATTGTGTCTTTGGATGGTTTGTTCCATTTGCGTGGAAAAGGTGAGAGATTTCTATCTTTTCAAGCGATGCTGCATGGAAAACCAGGAAGTGTATGACAGCCACATCAGAAAGATTATCTTTCCAGGGACCGAAGTTGTGAGCGCTGAGTGCGGTAATGTAAGTATATACTGGAGTATGTTGTAGGTACATCATGTTTATGTTGGGTCACTCCTAGAAAATGTATCATGTTTACGGCATGCGGAGGTATTAGGTTTTAAATCGCAAAGAGGCAGTAATTAGCGAAGAGTTACAAGTGTTGTTTGTTTACCTTACCGTTGTTAACGGTAGGGTTCACAAATATACAGAACATCATGTGGAAATGATCAGGCATAGGTTGAAAATCACTGTAGAAGGATAGGTGAAAATGCAAAAAATAGTTTGGGCATTTGCTCTGAAAACATTGAAAATATATATTTAACTCCTGGCTACCTTGAAAAGTTGTTCCACTGTGGACTTCTATTACTCGCACAGCAAGTCTTTGGGTACCTCGTCCTGGAGAAAGTTTTTGCCCTAAGTCTATAGCGAAAACTTTTAAGGGAAAGCTGATGATATTAGAAAGGAGCAAGGACCTGCTGTCATTGTCCATGCCTCTCTGCCATAAAGGAATACTCTCCAGATGTTCATTCTAATGAATTGCGTTCTTACTTCTTGTATTTCCAGCGGTAAGTAGATTCTTCTTTTGATAGAATTCCCCCCTTTGCCTGGGCTATTCTGTTGACTATTTCTTTCTTGCTTTGTCCATCGTTGGTTACTCAGGTACCAAGGTAATCCAAATTGTTATAATATTTTCTTGTATTGTGTATAACTTGCTGGAGCAACAAACATATTATTATTATTGAAGTACTTAAGTTAAAATTAAGTTGATGACCCTGGAGTGTCTATAGAAAAATTAGCATGGACATGATACCATCTATCCATCATTTAAATACTCAATGTGAATGCTAAACGTTGAGCATATTCTTCACTGTTGGAGAGCTTGTCACAGGTATCCAGGAATACTGCAATACAGTATGAAGAAAATGAAGCGATGCCCGACAAATATTAACAAAGCTCTGTAGAAAATGCTGAAATAATTACTTTTACTTTGAACTCTTGAGTTAATTTCATGTGAATTTAAATTAGCTAACTTTATTGTAATTTTTCCATAACTTAACACTGGTTTTGCACTAATTTTTTCTTTGAACGTCATTATGCCTGGTGTAGGATTCCATAATCTTAAGCCCGTTTCACATGATACTTTATCCAGCACAAGACCTAGTGTGCTGGCCGGTACTTGATATGAAGGATGGAATCTAGCATGATTGGAACCATCCTGGGAGGTTTCACACGATCATCAAACTTGTGCTTGTTATGAATCGGTTATTCTATTTGATTCCAAACTAATTAAATGAAAGAGAAGTTTGCACAGAATCTGTAATGTGACTTGATTTGTCCATGGCTACTGGGCTACTAGGTCCTACTAGAAATCTAATACTTCCTCAAGTATGAAATCCAGTAGCTCATCAAGTATACTAAGTAGCATGCTTGCCAGCCAGTATACTGGTTCTGTTCACAGAATACTGGAAGGCTAGCATACTAGTGAGTATACTAGACCATGTACTGATGAAGTATTGTGTGAAACAGGCTTTATGCTAATTGTGCACTAACATTAATGTCATGCTAGATTTGCAATCAACCCGGAAATAAAACAGAAAGGATTCAAAGATATCCTAAGGTATTTTTTTAGAAAAAAATAATAGGCACTCAAAAACTAATACAAAAAATGCATAATATAATTATTATCAATATCTGACCTTCAGACCTAAATAATATGCCTACATTCTTCATAACTTTTCAGAACTTACCCTGTCCACATCAAAAGCAAGAATTCTCTTAAATGCATGGTTTGGGAAAAATAAACATTTTATTATCCATATGGAACGTGCTAAGTTAGTTTCACGAAAATTCAAATTTGATAATATTTTCAATTTTCATTACTTACTGTGAGTTTCATGCTAATTGTATACCTACCTTAATGTTAATTTCACTACTTTTTCTATCAACCGACCTTTAACCATTTATATACCCCCATAGATCGCTGTGAAGCCTGAAGATGATGGTTCTAACTTGGGTCCTCTGGTCCATGACTCTCACAGCTGCCCTGAAAAGAATGTCTTGGAAACACCTAAAGCAAAGATGGCACACAGTGCTGACTTTGATGTGAGTACTCAGAGAAAGATATTCACCTTCAAGTGATTCGGGTGTTTGCGATCAAATGTTCAATTTCTGTTGCGTTTTTAAATATATAATATAATACAGTAAAACCCCTATTTCCCTTATCGGAATTTATGTTTTTCCAAAGTTTTTTACTGAGTCCCATCCAATTTACTATATCTTCAATGTATGTGGAACCCTGTATTTACACCACGACTTTTGTTTTTTCACTGTTTGCGTTAGATTCGGGTAAGAATGTGATAGATTAAAAAACCAAATTCCCTTCCATGACACTTAGCCATGCATACCATCAAACACTGATTAACCTTGTTTTGAGCATAAACACTTCAAAAGCAAGAGAGAGAGAGCAGTACTTTGCTCTGTTTTACAGAAGAATTTGAACTAAGCAGCGTAGTGGGGCAGCACACAGTGTCACCACTGATGGGTAGGTGAAATATCACTCAATCTTTTCAGCAATTGCGAGTGTCCATCATGATAGACACTCGCTATTCTTTTGCCGGGAAAAGATTCCTACTCAGGGTTTATAGGAACCTGGAAAAGTCAGGGAATGAATGAAAAAGTCAAAATGAAAACGGCCATGGAAATCCTGGAAAAGTCAGGGAATTCAACGTGTGGTCAGGGAAAAATCGCAAAACGTTCAAATTTTGGAATTTATCACCTGAAAATGCCAAGAGATCAAAAACTGTGCCTAGGAGCGGAGGGGAGGGTGAAGGAGGGGACAACTGGCCTCAGGCTGGCTTCGCTGTGGAGGCAGCCGTATTCTGGTTCTTTCTGGCAATAGCCTGCACAATTTGGTGAAAGGTGTGCGCATCTCATTTTCATTCATAAGCAATTTTGCCAGGAATGCTTCGCTTTCACCCTCTGGTGACAAAAAAGTTATTCTCTGTCAAATTTGATTTCACTCAGCCAAATTTGTAGAAGGATGTGAGGAAGAAAAAATCTAGATAGATTCAAAGAGCTATTTTAACATGACATCACGTTTGAAGGAAAAGCCAGGTTAGCCTTCTTTGCAATTATTTTTCTGCAATTAAAAACCCTTTCTGAAGGCACATCGATGTGAGGAATGATAATTTATATTTTGTTGACTTAAAGTTGTTGATCTCTTATTACTGGAAGTTCATATGATTAATATGAAAATAAACCTACAATTTTTCATAAGTTAACTAGAATATTTTCCATTTGGGGTTAAATAAAAATTGTGGATTCTCATGATGCAACTTGCACTGCTATAGCAAAACATCTAAGATTATTGGTCTTTACAATGGATTTGTTTATGAAAAATCACGATATGATTCAGAAACATCTTGTGCAGACAACGGTCAAACAAAAGAAAATCTCATGAAATCATTGTATATTGGTTTATGGGAATACAAAATTAAAAAGTGGTTTTTAAATTCTAGATCATCCTATATCGCTGTAAATGCCTTAATAACAAGAGAAAAGGCATTGCATAATGTAGGTATAAGTGTGAGAATTATGGATTTGACAATGTCCAATGGTTGGTTGAAACATTGGTAGAAATATATCTAACAAATAAATCAGGACAGCTCTATACTTCAAGAAATAATTCATAATATTGCTTCAATTCAGTTCATCAGCATTTCTTATTTATATTTTTTATTGTTCAAGTATGCTTTTGAAACTGAAATTTGTTCATTTCCCACTATTTGCATTTCCCCCTCAATTTACACTTTTTTCTAGCGGTCCCTAGAAAATGGTAAATAAGGGGTTTTACTGTATTTATCATTAGGAGTTTAGGGCAGCCATATCTGTAATTTCCATAAATACTCTGAAGAGCCATTTTATTGTGCTATGAGCACAGAAAATAATCAGGTGTAATTTTATCCCTATTGTCAACAGCCCTTTTGGTACGATAATAATGATTTATTTTATTTTCAGTTAGTTTGTTATTATTATCTGGTCCTGCTTTCTCAACCCTATCATTTTTGCAAGATAAAAGAATGACCACTTTTCTCTTTGGGGCATATAAAACAGGAGTCATGTTATTACTAAGTCCCAATAAACAAGATAAATTTCCTTAGAAGAATGCACCAGATCTTGATTCCATAATGAACAGGTTTACTTTAAATTATGTAAGCTTTGAAAGAACATTTACCTCGGAAAGTTGCAAGTCACTCATCTACTGTTATGTTACTGTCAGGAGGATAGCATCTTATGCAGTTGTCTACGAATTGATCATAAATTGAACTTATGGCTTCCAATTTATCATTGGAGTCCTACATTCTGGCAGCACTTGTAGATCAGATATCAAAGCTAATATTGTTGTAAATGGCAATATATATTTCCCGTGACATTGCATCAGTGTAAAATGATTCTAATTAGCTTACCTTGCATATCTATATTAGTTATGATTTTTGTAGAAGAGGCAGGCTTTCACAACATGTGTAACATCAGCATACACTTAATACTTCAATTAATAATTTTTGACCTGTACTATCGATAGGCAATCAAGGACTGATAATGCACTTAGTGTTTGCCTCTCCCCTCCTGTCCAATCTCACTACTTTGCATCCTTCTCAATAATAATAATTCATTTGTCCATGGATCATATTTTCACGTGACATAAGACAGGTCAAGATGATGTACGTACAATGAAAATAAAGTAATAATGCAAACCATTTTAATTACTTATATCACTTATATTTATATTTTAGTTGTTAGTTAATGTTAATTGCCACTCGGTTGCTGGTAATTAAACTCGTTATCTCTCAAATTATCAATAGTAATTTAATTCCCCTGGCTAGCTCAATTGAATACATATAGATATTACACTGTTTACCTTATGTCACCTCCTTTCTGATGTCATTCACAATAAATCAAAATCACAACACAAAAATAATACCATTCTAATATAATACAAAAACACAATCACTTTCTCCCTTCTTCAGGCTCTCACTTTAAACAGACTGAAATATATGCATAGAACACTACGCATATATTTCAGAGCCACTTCACTGTTCAATTGACTCTCAAATACAATCAAATACCCTCTTAAAATTTAGTACATACAATGTTTAGTGAGGAGTGGACCACTAAATTCCACGAGTGTGCTTTGGGAAGTCCTCGGTTGTATGCTACAGGTTGAGATCGCTGTCTCCATCTGCAACCCCGATTTCTCCACCTAGGTGGTTGAAGACCAGCACCTCTTCCCTATTCGGCTGCAATTCCACAATCCTGTCAGATAACCACCCAACGTGGATTCAGCTCCCCATGGGCAGATTGTAGACATCGATGGTCATTGAATATTTATCAGAAAGCCACCCGACGTGGATTCACAGGGTGTCTACCAGTCGGGAAAAGTTGGGAATCTGGGAAAAAGTCGGGAATTAAATAACGTCGGGAAAAAATCTGGAAAAGGTAGGGAATTCGCTGAAAAATAATGAAAAATTGGGAAAAATGGTTGATTGCAAATCGTCAGGATAAAAATTGGAACGGCAGACATAGCATTACGAAATGAGATATTGTTTCCCTTTTTCTTATTATCAAACAGGTGTTATTTACAACCTCTAGTCACTATTTGTGAGTTCGTGACTTTCGTCGTTCGATTGCAGTATAATGGGCACCGTTGCCTGCATGCCACCGCGTGACAAATTGGCTCGGCTGGTTGCAGGTTGAAGATTGCATACTTCCCTCCTGCACATGAATGATATTTCGAAAGAATGACCTTGACCATGGTTATTACAATGCTCCCAAAGATTCAGGCGATCCATAGATCGTACTCTAGTACGATTGTGACATTTTGCATTTTGTCATGCCTCTGAGGCTGTAACTCGATTAAATTCCACTAGAAATATTGTATTTAAACCATCGCGTCCTAAGTTTCTATGCTGTGCATCATCAAAATCGGGTGGGATTAATTAACTTCACTGTGGAATTGGAATGTTTTCTTTCTCTCATCCATTCAGTGAAGCTTACCGTTTGCCATTTTGATATTATAATAATGCTATAGCATTTCCCATTAAATTGTGTTGTTTCTATATGCAAGCATAACGTCTTCGTGAAAGAAGAAAGATCAGCCCCTGGAAAGTAAAAACAGTATATTACGTTTTGGTGTTTTCCCGGTGGATTAGATGAGTGAAAGTTTCTCGGGTATTCCACCGGGTCAAAGGCTCCATCTAAATAAATAAATAATAATAAATTTAATTGCTTCCAAAGTAAACCATTACAAAGTGTAACATTAGAAAAAATGAAGCGTTGATAGCCCCTAAGGTGTACCTGTGGTGGGGCTACCATCTGTTAGACCATGTAACATTTGTACAGAGTAGGTATATGCAATTATAAACAATGTTAATAAATAAATATTCATATGAAAACATTATCTGTAAACAGAGAAAAAAAGAAAACAATATATACTGTGCAAAAGACAACAAAAGGCATAATTGCATTGTTCATCACACAAAAAAAACAGCAAAGACCTATATATATAAATAATACGCCTTTTTTTACATATACATACTTACGCATACATATTGCATCTCATATACATAATACAATGCGATACATCCCTGAATATATCTATTTATTTATCATCATATTAGTAATCATTTTTTCAATCAAAATACGTACAAAAATTTTATATTAGAAATCACTTTCTATCTAGCTGTTCTAAATGTAAGTTTTGAATCTATATTCATATTCAGCGACCTCGAAAACCTATATAGACCAAATTTCATATAAATTGAACATTTTTTAATCCAAAATACCAACTATTAGGGATTCTGCACCGCTGTGCGAAGTGCCACCGTGCATTCCTAAAAAACAGCCATGAATGCCACGGTACAGTCCATTTCTAGTATATGGCATTTTAATTTCTAATATGAGTTTAATCATGAATGAAGTAGATAAGGTGCTGTGCTTGTACTTTTAATAATGTGGATATAATAAGATGGCCAATTCCAAGTGAGAAATTGGACAGGACTGGGCATTGAACTATTGACCGTCACTATGACACATTAAGAAGTTAGCCTTTTTGGTCTGGAATTTTAAAATTTTTGTCATGAAAAGTCTTGAAAAAGTCTTGAATTTCTTTTTTGTATATTAGTAGACACCATGATTCCACTCCCCGGACAGATTGTTGGCCTCGAAGACCTTAGAATATCTTTCAGAAAACCACCTGACGTGGATTCAGCTCCCCACGGACAGATTGTTGGCCTCGAAGACCTTAGAATATCTTTCAGAAAACCACCTGACGTGGATTCAGCTCCCCACGGACAGATTGTTGGCCTTGAAGACCCCGTGTCACTCTCTTCTCCCCATTATATAGTGAACTCTCCCATTGTTTACATTCGGCTAAAAATAACTCACGTTACTTGCCACGATGACTAACAATAAAATTAGTTACAATTTATTTGTTGAGTACGGCAATTCGCTAATGTCTTGATTACCGTGCTCATTACCATAATCCCCCATTGTAAAGCCAGGCGCCATATTTTCCTATGTCTCTGTATAAAATCTATGAACAGAATTGAAGATGGCGGCCTTGAATCCCAATGCATAAAGATTCCCAATGGGCAAGACATGGCTTGTAAATGACATGTTACACCATACACAAAGCTAATACTTAAGAATGTCATGTCAGGTGCAAGGTGCACCATGCAGTTGGGTTGATTAGCCATGCATAGCCATTCATTTGCAGAGAAAAACAATTTCCTCTGAAGGAAAATTTGAAGATTTTGTTCAAATTAACACAATGATTTTATCTGATTGGGCAGTTCGTTTAGTTTTGTGCCCATTTCTTTAGGACCAGAACTGGATACACTAACTCTAAGCCTTCGTATTTCCCTCTGTCAATACCCCTGATGAGCCTGAATCCTTCCTACCCCACATTGTCTATTAAACCATTCTTATATTTCAGAGGAGTGTTAAGGTGGAGCAAAGTGAGGAAAAATGTAATGTTCAAGAGAATGACCCATTTGTCAGTGATCGTGGTCGTCGCAAAGAACCAGAGGTATGGTGTATGTCCTATTCATACACTTATGTTTTGCATCTCCTCACTCTATCCAATCCACTGTCTGCTTAGTCTACTTTTCTTACCCCTACCAAATCTCCCTAATATCCTGATACTTTTGCATCCTGTGTTAATGGTTGTTACTTTTCAGGTGAGCATTAAGTTGGAGGGAAGTGACGAAGGAGGTGCTCAGGAGAAAGATACATTCATCAGTGAGGGTGGCCTAAGCAGCAAATCAGAGGTATATCTAGCAAATGCTTTACTTACAATACACGAGATACTCAGGATTACTACATACTTTTAAGTTTTGTCAGCAAATTGTTGTAATTATTGTTTTGATCAGGTTGATTTCTGTGGCAACATTACTCATTCCTCCAATCATGAGGGCTCAGGTTTGAAATATCTACTGTCACACACATTGGCATAATCAATTGATTTTGGCACTGCAATGAACAGAAATATTTTTATATATAGTTGCACAGTAAAAACTTTTTTATTGACATGTGTCTTTGATTATATTCTCCTCAGAGTTAAACCTTCACGATCATTTTGAGATTATCAGATTAAGCCAAATGGGGCATTATTTAACAGTATCTGATATAGGATCAGCAAACATTATGTTCAAAAGGTAATAAATCCACCTTCTCTTGGTTAAATATCCATTTATTTACCGGAGTCTCAACTTACTCATTGTCATAATATTTAAATCTCCCTCCCATAGTAACATGCACATATCACTACTTTTAGAGACAAATGAATAACAAATAGCAAAAGAAATCTGGAGATGCTTCAACATAGACCAACATATTGAATATTTGAATTAATTACTTTTGGCATGTACAGTTGAGCACCCTTAATCCTGGAATCCCTAATCCGGGAACACCCATAATCAGGAAATTTTGCCACGACCACCTACCCGGTACTTTGTGGAAAATGCTGTATCATTTTTTACTGAAACATTTCTTCACAATCTGCCGAGATATCCCATTCTTAACGTTAATTTTCCTATTCCAGAATTAGAATAATTTAAACATATTAAAATCTGGTATGGTGTACATTGGAATTATTCTGCAAATTGAAGTACGCATAAATTTGAAGACATCGCTAAGATGGACTACGATTAGTTAACAGATCGGCAACTTTCAATGGCATTTTTGATTGACCACAGTACGTTATTGGATAAAATTATTTGTTATCTGCTTATGTATCTCCCTAACCATGTATATAGTTGTGGAAACAGCAGAGGAGTGAGCATCACTACAAAACGTTAACGATTGTAGAAGTGGTGCAAGTTGTGAAAAAGCTTAACACCATTGCATTGATACACCGATCGATTAAGCGTTTGTCCAAAACATATTGCATGGGATCTTCAACAGAGTGATGATATAACACATTAAGAAGCAGAAAGAGAAAATCTTCAAAATTTTACAGATCAAGTGACATTAAGAAATGGACGACAGAGAGAAAAAACTATGAAAGATGATTTAAGTGTTGATTTTACATTTTGTGGTTTCGATTGTGTCGAAATAAGTGAAATTAGACGAAATAAGTGGTGATTTCAAAGGATTTTATGTTTCTGACGATGAACATATGATGATGCAGTTGGTTGACTGCAATGGGCATTCATAATCCTGAATTAAAGGAAATGGAATTGGTAGATTTAAAGGAATGGATAGCTAGCGGCCATGATTCCCTCACCACAGAACATATTTTCACCGATGATGAAATCACTGAAATGGTAATCCACAAAAATAAATCTGAGTAGGGATGAAGGTGATGAGGCTGAAATTGTTGAGGGAAGACTACAATTAATGATGATCTTTAAAGAATCATCCAGTCCAGTCACCAATGGCATAGTGATGGGTGGTCGTACAGACACCAACGTGTTAACATCACGCTGAATCAGCTGATAAGAAATCAAGCGCCGTAGAAATGTGTTGGGCGAAGCACATCATAACAAATATGAAATTTTGTTTACCTTTTTCCAGTAATAATATTACACTTTCAAATGTGCAGTAATATTATGAACACTATGCTTAGCTGTGTATGAACCTGGGTCCCATATGATTTAGAATTTTAAATCCAATTTCTAGCAACAATATTTACTAACCAAGTAAGCAAATAGTATGTATTGATTGAGGACAGTAATCTATATAATAATGCGAACATTTTTATTTTCCCTTTATGAATTCCTTTATTTTACATGGAAATATATATGGAATTTTTTTCAGGATGAATTTTGTATTTCTCAGGTCTACAGAGACCTGAGGTTCATTCGCCAAGTGTTAAAATAAGAAGTACTCACTAGCTAGCATAAGAGTAACATTAAGTAATCAGCATTGGAGTTTGAACCTTCAAAAGTAAAATGTAGGGTGATTTTTGAGTCATACTTTTGGAAGAAAGTCCATTTAAACCCCATAAATATGACAAATAGGGAATAAGTAATATTCCATCAACTTGACAGAACCGAATCTTGGGATTACCACAGTGAATATGTCAATTTTAAAAAAAGTGGAAGAAATGGTACGAAGGATTTGATGGTGTTAGCGACTAATGTTGATAGCTTGGGCTTTTATTGTTTTATTCTTGTGTCTGAGAGATAAAGCTGAAATGAATCCTCAACATTCATATGATATTTGGTTGTGTGAATTAGACCTTCTGTGACATTATGGGATGCATCTCATAAATATCTTGTAGCTGAACATAGATTAATTTAGAGAAACAGTCAAGAGTAGTTCATAGTAGATGTTCAGGGGAAGATACCATCATTAGTGAGGGTAACCAAAGCAGCTATAGGTACTTATGAGCATACGACATTCAATACTTCCAATGCATGAGATACACAGGTTTACAAGATACTATGTGGCACCACATTATAATTATTTTTGGGAAGGTGGTGGGGATTGGTAAGTTAACTTATGTATATTTTTCATATCATCCTTGAAAACTTGGCAATCAGTCTTGGAAACCTTAAAATAACCTGGAATTTTTGTTTCCTATTTTATTGGACACTATTATAAATTCATTTCCATCATACTATGATGTGTGGCATATGAATTTTAGTTCATTTTTCATTCGTGCATTGTATTTATTTCAAATGTCACGATCTGTCGTTCTGAGTGAGCCACATTAAATTATTATTTAATATTGATTTTGAGTCTTGCACGGTTTACTTGAAGGCATTCATTCTGTTTCTCATTTAAGATGGGTGATGTGAGCACCCATGGTGTGGCTGTTGAGTCTTCTGGAAATGAGGAAGATGATGCTGGAAGTGGAATTGTTGAGAAAGGTAAGCATTGAGTAAAGAATGGGGCAGTCACAGAGAAATTGGTATTTTTCAGGTGGGATCTTAGATAGATAGAATGTAGATTATAATTTTGTGGAGTTCCTTTCAAAAGACCCTGTCAGGACCTTTGACATTTTGATCCATTGTGTCAGTTATCCTTGTGGTGAATCACCCATAGAGACCAACTGTATTGCAGATAGCCAAAAGTCCCATCTGGGGATTTTCCTAAATCCCCTGGACTGCGTGAATGTCATACCCAGGCAACCTGAGTTGTCAACTTTTCTAATTTTAAACATGTTAAATTATGGATCTTGTCCTAGAATTGACATTTAATATGGACTTGATATTCAAAGGCAGCATTTTAAAGCTTGGAAATAATCTCAGAAAATCAAAAATCTCTGAAAATCAAAAACCACTGTCGAATTCGTAAGTAAAAAGTTTTACTCTAGTGTTTCAAGAGTTAGATGTGGATAGGTGGTTGAGGTCAAGGGTTGAGAGGGATATGAGTCAAGGACTCTCAGAAAAGATGATAATTATCTATTGTCAGCCTCAGGGGTGGTGAGTGAGTATGAACAAGAAATATATTAAAGAAGTCGTAACTCTGTAAATCTTTATTTACCTCTAATTCTGTATAATGCGACAGCAATGTGTCATACAATAGTTTAAGGATGACCAATAATGGTTTTGTGGACAATAATACCATAACGATCCAACAGAATTCAATTGTACTAAAATATATTGTTATACTTAATGGAGGACACCCACCCCTCCGCCTCCCCAGAGAAAAAAGATATCTATGCCCCTGGTCTGCCTAAGAATTATGGCAGTAAAGAAGAATGGGAGAGTGCGATGCAATGATATGTAAGAGAATGAGGATTTTTTTTTAATGGGTAAGGTTTGTGGACGGAACATTAAATAAGTAATCAGTTGAATGCTGCATGTCATTACTGAAGTTAGAAATTATTGTAAGTGAGAAAAAGCAGGAGATGAAAAGGTGTCATAGGTTATATGAAATTATTGGAAATAAGCCAATGTAAAAAGAGAACTACCCTAAAATAGGAATTAAATTATTTAGACTATGTAAAATCCCTTATTACTTGAAAAGTAATTAAACGCACGCTAAAGTACCTTTTATCAAGGTATAACACTTTTGTGTTTGTGGGGAGATTTAAAACATCCTTATACTCGATAACATTTTCTAGGTCGAGAAGCTGTCTCCGAGCAAGATGCTGTATCCATTATGGCACCACACCCAATTGTGGCGGAAGAGTTGGATACAGTTTCAAACCCTGCTGGTGTGTCTGGAGGGACGAATGTTTCGAGGAGGGGAACTGAACCTGCAGCGAGAGGATTAAGTCGAGGCAGGAGTAGAGGTCGGGGTGATAGTAGTTCGTGTTTTGGTCGGCGAAAAGTGAGGGAGAAATTCATTTGTGTGGAATGTGGGGCTTTATTCTCCAAGCTGACCCTGTCGACCCACATCAGGGCTCACCAGAGCAGGAACGAAGAAACCTGTGCTATCAACAGTGGAGGACAGGGTCAAGAGAATGAGCATGGCACCAACTTTTCCCACCCCAATCATGAAGAGCTGTTCGACACATGTTCTGACTTGGGCCATGAGGGGTTCATCTGCGATCATTGCGGGAAGGCTTGCTCTCACAAGACCCAACTGATAAGTCACATATGTTCTGTCCACCTTAAGGCATGTGCGGTGGTGAGCACGGCCTCCAGAAAGACATTCAGCAGCCAAAAAAGCTCCAGTATATTCACCAAAAAATCCAAGGAAAAGAGGAAGAAGACGTTCATTTGTGATCGCTGCGGTAAGGTTTCCATCTCGAAGCAAGGTCTCATGGTACACATCGACTCGGTCCACCTGGGACTGAAGCCCTTCCATTGCAACATATGTTCCCAGAGCTTCTCAAAAAAGCACCACCTAAAGATCCACGTAATCGCAGTACACATTGGGGAGAGGTGTTTCAAATGTGAGAAATGCGGAAAGGCTTTCAAGACAGGTGAATGTCTGAGGGTTCACATGCTGACGCACTTGGAGAAGCGCCCTTTCCCCTGCACCCTCTGCCCGAGATCATTCCTCCGCAAGACCCTCCTCAGGTCTCACATGGAGTCTCACAGTGGGCGAAATCATACCTGTGAGGTTTGTGGGAAACATTTCAAGGAGAAACTCCTACTTCAAAAACACATACGGACACACTCACAGGAGAGATTCTTCAAGTGTGAACAGTGTTTGAAAGCTTTCAAGACAAATGGGGATCTCAAAAAGCATTCGCTGGTGCATTCACGCCTGCGCAAGTATTCTTGTGGACTGTGTGGGAAAAAGTTCGCCCACAGTGGAAACCTGAGCTGACACATGAGGACTCATGATGGATTGATGCTGTTTCAGTGTCAGCTGTGCCACAAGAAGTTCTCCCAGAGTGGGAAACTAAAGGAGCACATGGCTTGGCACAAAGAGGGAAGCCACGAATGTCATTCAAAGTCAAAAGCCACGAAAAAGGCATTCAAGTGTGAGTAGTGCACAATGACATTCCGATCTAAGTACACTCTAAGGAGGCAGGTCACTAAGTGGTAAGTTTTTAGTTTCGTAAAGAGTATATTGACCATGGCGGACAATTACTAACGTGAGAATCACGTGAAGAGCGCCCACAGAAACTGAAAGTGTATGGATGGAGTGGTAGCATAAGAGGGAGAGAAGGTTTGAAAAAATACTGAAATGGTTTTATCCTTTTTAAGGAGTTTAACTGAGGGGCATCCATAAATGTTGTTGTGCAAATGGAGAGTATTGGGCGGGCCAGCAGTTATGTTTCATTATTGGCACGGACGGGCAGTCAAGCCATCTGTAAGATTTAGGAATATACTATTAAAGAATGCGAATAATGAATTCTTGCTTGTTATTATAGTGATAAAAATAATTTATATTTGAGGAGTAAATATCCGTTTTTTAATTCTACTTTATCATGTAAAGAATCCATTTTTATACCTTATTTGGAAGACTAAATCCAATCTCAGAATCACAATAAATGAATCTCATAAATATTATCACCTTATATATGAAATGCTTAATGTATCTTAAGCTATTGTCCTCTCACGGAAGATACTATGTGTGCTTCAGTTTTTATGCCGTGACTGCCATGACTTGTCACTAGCTTTGCAAATTTGGCTGTGTTTTATATATCAGCTTGATCTGTTGATTTCAGTTTGCCGAACATGAATGATTGCTAAGTATTGGGTCATATTAATTTTTTTAAATTTGCATAATCTAAAAAGAAATTATTAGTGTTAAAAATTAGTCATTTGCCCTATAATTTTTCCATAAAAAGTTGCAGCATTCCCATTAATTACATTAAACCTGATGACCAGCGTTATTCAGGCATTGTAATATTAGCATAACGTGTACTAGGTAAAAGAATTGTATTTATCCAACTGTTTTGTAAGCCCCAGACTGCCTCCCCTCCAAGCTCTTCCAACAGCCCAGTACTAAAGGAACTAAATACTATTCTAGAAATTGCGGAAAGAAATGGTTATGATAAGGGTATTATTTTTAAAATTTGAGACAAAAAACTTCAACACAAAGCTATTAATTCAACGACTAAATTATCTCCTAATGGTAATGATAAACCATCACGGTGGAGTAAAATACCTTTTTTAGGCGATTTGACATACAGGGTAATAAAAGCCATGCCGGTGAATAATTTTAATCTATCTTTTTATAACCCCGTGACCATTGGAAAAATTTTATTTAACGTGAAGGATACTTTTAAAAATAGGGACAAAAGCAGTGTGTACCCAAGTAGCATCAAACGTCGGCCCGACATTGTTTTTATGTCGGCCGACATATACCTACGACATTGGGCCGATTTCGGTTTACAGTGTTCCGTACCAGCACTACAGCCGACTTATGCCGATGTTGGGCCGACCTTGGGCCGACATCGGAATACAACCTTGGTGAAACACATATATTAGTTTTGATTTCCTAGTGTTCTGTAACTAGTTCTATATAAGAATTATCGTAGTACGTTATTCATAACGGTGGAGTATTCAACATTCTGCTGCCAAGGGATCCAATAATATTTATTAGATATGTTACTTTGGCTTAATTTGTGCCCACTTTATATGTTAATTAAATTTTTATACCCATACCTCTCCATTCATTTAAAACAAGTTATGCATTCAAGCCAAATACTCTAACTCCCTGTATTAAAGAGGGCCATATCCCTGATCATTACTATTAATTAACCAAATCATATGGATGTTCCCTGATCCATATCTGACATTTAAAACTCACCCTCTCAATCATTCGACATTTACAATAAGTTGCCAAATAATATATTGTTAAAAACATTTTGTAAGTAGAACACTATAATGATGGGTCTGCCTAGAGAGGGGAAAAAGCAACTCAGTCCCATATTCTACATGCAGGGATTGTTAGAGGAACATTTCAGTATTCAGAGGATGCTTATGATTTAGCACGGCTGCTACCGGCGATAATCGTTTAAGTATTCGGCCGCTATTGGGAGGACAGCCACTGGCAGCCGTCAACAGTCAGCTATTTAGGTAAATGAAAAGCACTAGGGCACGGCGATCGCCGTCTACTGCCAGCGATAGCCGCAAATCGAAGGCACTGAGAGCCCGCCAACCAGTACCACAGCAGTTGCCAATGGTGAGATACATTGTTGGATTGGTTGAATGCTGATGATCATCAAATATTTCCGGCTCTAAATTCCAGATTGTTTATTAATTTAAAACTATTGTTATTAATTTAAATAAGGTGGCAGTGAGCTTGACCCATAGTTGTGCCAAGTTCCAGACGCGCTTAGCGGTAGCGGAGGAGCAGTTTGCGTAGTCGTCTGTAAAAATGTCCATGAATACCATGCTCTGCGGAGGCGACGTTCCGAGCCTTGATTACTTTTCAATGGCGATTGTTATTACCTGTTCGCTAGATCTTAGGAGCTCTGAAATACATTGGTAAAGTCAGGTGACGAATATTCACCTCGCCAGGCAACGTAACTTACCTGTTACTACAACAACAAGGTTAACTCTCTAGTAAATTGTGACTCCTCAAATTAGAATATTTACGTGTGATGAATTAATTTATGTCGGGGCACTAGTTGTCATTAATGAAAACTGTCACCTATGTCATGCCTGGCTACCTACCCTACTCTTATCCTCCCTATTCATCACCTATGATCACTTCCGAAGGTGAACTTCTATCTCGAAGTGGACTGTATAATTTGCATTTACGAAATTATTAGCAACAAAAGGTTGAGCCACGACAATACGCCACTCACCGCTCGCGTGCCCGACCGACCGATGGCTCTTCGGCAAGCAGCTGGACTCCACAGGGTTGCTTCTTTCACTTGATCCTCACTGCTCAGCGTTCACAGGTAGACTCACTTACACACTCATTCAACATCCACTCACTAGGCACACAAACAAATGATAAACGAAAACCGAAGTCCAGTGGCACCGCCGAGTGGTGGCGCGGCTCAACCTTGACATACCATTTGAAAACACAACTGAACATTCCCCCGCCCTTGGAACAACGTTCCAAAAAAACCAACTAGACAATAATTAAATTAATTGAGAAATAGAAAATCAAACAATTAGGGTACTTCCCCCTTCGATGTGATCATATGATCCAAACTAACTAAATCACACAATGGGAAAGGGAAAAACATGGAAAACAAAACCCAAAAAACAAAAAGGGGAAAGGATTTATCTTCACTCCAAGGGGGCTATCAAGGAGATTTATTAGGAAGGGGAAGCCCACGGAAAGGTTCACAAATACTAATAACCAACAGTCAACTAAATAAACAAACCTAACTTTACTACACTACCGAATCCTACTCACTAACATTAATTATCTTTTATTGGTAATGGACATAAGTCCTTCACTGACCGTCTATACACCCCCTGCTTGGTTTTCACCTCAGCGACTCTAACTAGGCCATCCGTTCCTGGGAAACAATTGCTAATTCGACCAAGTCGCCACCTGCAAGGGCTACATTTCGGGTCCTTCAATATTACTAGGTCACCCTCCTTAATATTACTACTTTTGGTAGTCCATTTCTCTCGCCTCTGGAGAGTAATTAGATAATCGTCCTGCCATCGCCTCCAGAATGTCGCCACTACTTGTTGCAGTAAGCTCCATCGCCTTCTATATCCCCCTGGACCATGCTCCGGTTCTTCAGGAAGTGTGTAAATTGGCTCTTGCAGGAGAAAGTGGCCGGGAGTAAGAGCCTCGACATCGGTAGGATCCGTACTAACTGGAGTAATAGGTCTCGAGTTCAATACAGCTTCTATCTGAACGAGTACTGTGTAGAATTCTTCGTACGTTAGTACTTGATCGCCAAGTGATGCTGCCAGATGTCTTTTCACCGACTTGACACCGGCTTCCCATAGTCCTCCCATATGGGGGCTGCCAGGAGGTATGAATCTCCATGCGATTCCTCTATCACCCAGATACCGTTCGGCTCTACTATTGAAGTCAGCTGATGACGTTACTTTCCTCCAAGTCGCCATCTTTCTCTGCGCTCCTACAAAATTCGTTCCATTGTCGCTATGAATTTCGGTCACGGCGCCTCTTCGCGAAATAAACCGCCTTAATGCGGCTAAGAAACAATCGGAACTCAAATCCGAGACAAGTTCCAAATGTATTGCCCTTGTTGCGAAACAAACAAACAAGCAAATATATCCATTTAATATCTTTGCTTTGCGTAATTTTCCCAATTTTAGGGCATACGGCCCGCCAATGTCCACGCCTGTTATGCCAAATGCATTAATTTTCTCCAATCGAGAGGGAGGTAGATTACCCATAAACTGCTCTTTCGGTTTGGGGTTTGCACGAAAGCATTTCATGCAGTGCAATATTCTCCGACGAATAACCTCTCTAGCATTTATGATCCAAAATTTAGCCTGGATAAGGCAGTGCAAATGAAGTGACCCAGGGTGTAGGTGAACCTCATGATAATAATCAATAATCAAAGTCGTTAAATGATGAGACTTCGGAAGCAGCATTGGGTGTTTCTGGTTGAATGCAATCTTGGCATGCTTCAATCGGCCTCCAACCCTTAGGACTCCTTCCTTATCTACAAATGGGTTCAAATTTCTTAACCGACTGGGCACTACTTCTTTTCTTAATAAATCTAATTCCTTTTGAAATTCAATTCGTTGCACTAAAATTACCAAACGCACCTCTGCCTGAGCTAATTCTTCCGTAGTGAGATAACCACTATGTTTCTCCTTGGGGTGCTTACAATTATGAATGAACCGCAGGCAATATGCAGTAACTCTCTTCAAGCGTGAAAATGAGGAAAACTTCAACAACCAAGCTAGTGTATCCTGTTCTAGTACCGTATGGAGATTAATTGTTCGAGCTTCCACTTCCAGGGCATCACACTCCGTGTGGTTAGCTAGTTTTGGAGCCCTCGGCCACCCCTCCAATGGTTGACTCAGCCATAACGGGCCCGTCACCCAACTCGCGTCCTCGATAAATTGACGAGGAAGGGCTCCTCTCGATGCTATGTCACTAGGGTTAGAGTCTGATGGCACATACCGAAATTTGTTTGGAGATAATTTCTCTTGAATCAGCGTCACTCTATTTGCAATAAAGGATTTCCAGCGGTGAGGGGACGACTTTACCCACTGAAGAGCAACCATAGAATCACTCCATACGACAACATCTGAAATTATGCAGTGATGGTGCAATATATCTCTGGCATACTCAATAAGGTTAGTAGCTAAAACAAGGCCTAACAATTCTAATCGAGGCAGTGATATCCGCTTGATCGGTGCTACCTTTGACTTAGCTATCAGTAATGAGGTAGCAACAGTCTGATCGGCCTTCACACCTCGTAAATAAACCACCGCAGCATAGCCCCTCTCAGAACTATCCGCAAAAGCATGTAACTGCAGGTCGATTGCTGAGTCTAAATTCAAGCAACGGCGTAATTCCAATTTCGAAATGAGTGGCAACTCACTGCGGAATTGCCTCCATTTGGCAACTACTTCCTCTGGAAGAGGGTCATCCCAATCAAGTCCGCTATGCCAAAGATACTGGATGAGCCATTTTCCATAAAATGTGACGGGACTAATAAAACCAAGCGGATCGAACAAGCGGGCAACCTCCGACAATATGGTTCTTTTCGTAATATCACCAAACCCAGCATCAAACTTATACGAAAAATTATCCTTTCTAGGATTCCAAGTCAAGCCCAAAATTTCCGCGGCAGGTTGGTTTTCATATTGAAAAGTAAATACCTCCGGTTTCAGAATACAAAACTCTGAGGGTACATTCTTTAGCAGTTCGACCTTGTTGCTCAACCATTTGCGCAACTCAAAGCCTCCACGATCCAAAAGCTTCTTTAATTGACACTGCAATTTTAACCCTTCGTCGATGGTTCGAACTGAGGAAACTATGTCGTCCATATACGTATTTTCTCTAATAATTCGAGATGCAACTGGATATTCTACACCTTCATCGCATACCAACTGATGAAGTGTACGAATTGCCAAAAACGGGGCCGATTTCAGTCCATAAGTTACGGTGGTCAAGCAGTACTCTCGCAAATCCTCCTCGGGACTAAATCTCCAAAATATCCGTTGCATATCGTAATTGTCCGGATGCAGTTTAATGTTTCTATACATTTGGCGGATATCTGCGATCACCACAACCTCATGCAATCTAAATCGTGTTAATATATCGATTAGATCCACTTGCAATTTGGGACCCTTATATAACACATCGTTCAATGACATGCCATTAGTGGTTTTCATTGAACAATCGAAAACCACCCTAAATCGAGCGAATTCCTCCGTCGAGCGATAAATACAATGGTGCGGAATGTAGTAAGACAGTACCGATGGGGGACCAGATGCCACAATCATATGGCCTTGCGTAATGTAATCCTTCATAAATTCATTATACTTTGCTCGTAAAGCGGCGTTTTTCTTCAATCTATTTTCTAGCATATAAAATCTTTGCAGAGCTAAACCATAACTTTGTCCCAATTCTGGTATATCTGTAATAAAAGGTAGCCGAACAACATATTGTTTAAATTCACGAGCTACATTTTTCTGATAGTGTTGTTCACAAGCATCATCTTCCGGACTGCACTGGTATCTCCTCGGAGGTTCCTCATATTCCCAGAACTTTCGCACTAAACTTTCAATGCTCTCACCTAGCGTTGAGCAAAACACCTGGATTTTATTATCGATATTTTCGATTTTCCCTATCAGGCAATGACCAAAAACTGTAGGTAAAATGTCAGGTGTCCCTGCCGGCCCAATTATTGGCGCGTCAACTACCACGCGCGCAAACCATTCGGCGCCTAATAGTACATCTATCTTTTCCTCATCGTAATACCTCGGGTCCGCAAGTTTCAATCCCACAATATGCGGCCATGTTCTATTAACGACCGATATTTTCGGACACTGAGCAATATGAGGGACCACCATAGCGTTGATATCATATTTCAACGTGCTTTGGGAGGAAGGCTTTATTTTCAAACTGACCATTCCAGAGGATACTACGGCGTTATTATTTCCAAACCCGAAGATGGGCGTTCTAATTTTATTGGAATTCAGCCCTAACCGCCGAACGCAGGATTCAGTGATAAATGTTCCCTGACTTGCGGTGTCAAGCAAGAGTTTAATGGCACGACCTTTGCCATTAGTATCCAATACGATTGCCCTAGCAGTTGCAAGCATCACTACGGACCCCGACCGATGAGTGCAAGTTTGAAGTGTGGAAACCTCGTTAACCGGATTTTTTTTCGTCTCGCCTGAGTCCGCGCTCGCTAATTGAGGGTTATGCTGTCGATACTCTGCCGTAGCATTACCTTTAGCCTCAAATTTCGAACTTGAGTTCCCACGATTGGCAAAGCAAAGCAATTCATTATGTCGCATTTTACAGTTGGGGCATGGCTGTTGGACTTCACAATCTTTTAAAAAGTGTTCTTGGCTAAAACAAACTAGACAACAACCTTTTGCTTTTACTACCCTCAGCCGAGAACCCACAGGTAATTTCAAAAACTTCCTGCATTTCTCCAATGAGTGCGACAATGAACAATTTGGGCACGATTTCTGGCTGTCCGTGTTAACAACCATACTTGTCGATTTTCTAAACGATTGTGCTGGCTTATGGGTCCTTTTATGCAATCCAGTTTCCACCGGTAACGATGAAGATGCCTCCAAAACTTTGGCTTCCTCATTCAAAAAATCAAAAAAGGTTTGTAAAGACGGCTCTACAACGTTCAATGCTATCTTTTCCCATCGCTCTCGCAACACGGAATTGAGTTTTTGACGCAACAGAAAAATCATTAATACAGACCAACTTTCGACATTGTGCCCCACAGCGCGTAACGCACCAACATACTCGGTGATTAACGTGCAAAATTTACGAATAGCTTGAGCTTCCCTGCTGATTGGGGTCATATCAAACAGAGCCTCCAGATAGGCATTTGTCAGCCTATTAGGATCCATATAGCGTGATTTCAAACTCTCCCACGCGACCGAATAATTTCCCGAGGACACAGGTAGGGATGAAACACACGACAATGCTTCCCCTTTAAGAACAGATTTGAGGTACAAAAATTTCTGCACGTCACTCAATGAAGGATTATCATGCACCGCGGATAGGTATAAATCATAAAATGCCTGCCATTGCATTAAATTACCGTTAAACTCTATCAAATCGAGTTTAGGGAGCGCTACTGCATGACTAGCATTACTCTCCACGGCAGCATGATGCCCCGTTGACCTTAAGCGAGGCTCCACATCGGGGAAGTGAGTGAGGAGAATTGCCTTCGTATTGTAGAACATCGCCTCGAACTCCTCAGTCGACTTACGCAATTCTTTGTCCTTTTCAATCGGAGGGGACTGTTTCGCGTACAACGCAGCTAATTTTGGAATGCCCTCATTAAAATCGTCCGCAATTTTATCAACCTGGTCTGTCATAGCTCGTAATAAATTCCTCTGTTTTACATCACTCGCATTCTTTTCGAACTCTTTAGCGACATTATCGATACGAACCATCTTCGCAAGGAGAGATGCAATACGAAACTCTAAGTCGTCGATCGCCGGCATTTTCAGCTACCTGTTAAACCAAGCAAGGGTGAAAAACCGACCAAATCCTATCGATATCTACACTGATATTTAACGATATCCGGCCCGAAGGACCATATGATCACTTCCGAAGGTGAACTTCTATCTCGAAGTGGACTGTATAATTTGCATTTACGAAATTATTAGCAACAAAAGGTTGAGCCACGACAATACGCCACTCACCGCTCGCGTGCCCGACCGACCGATGGCTCTTCGGCAAGCAGCTGGACTCCACAGGGTTGCTTCTTTCACTTGATCCTCACTGCTCAGCGTTCACAGGTAGACTCACTTACACACTCATTCAACATCCACTCACTAGGCACACAAACAAATGATAAACGAAAACCGAAGTCCAGTGGCACCGCCGAGTGGTGGCGCGGCTCAACCTTGACATACCATTTGAAAACACAACTGAACAACCTACTTTCCATTCAACACTCACTCCCGCCATTTCGTACAACCCCAAGTTAAGTATACTGTCCGTAGAATGGGACGCTAAGCAGCGAAACGCTATGCGCCTCCCGATTGGAGGATAATGGCGCCGGGTTTTTCTTTCACTCCAGGTTCCGTTCCGTGGAATATGTTTTTTAAATATAGAAATCACATTTTCGTTATTCCTTAGCATTCTCACTTTATCTACTTTGGTGTAGATACCAATGTTCTAATTGGATAGCTTTCTTCAATAGATTAAGAGTACGTAATAACAGTTGACGTACGGTCGCGGATGTTAACGCGTATTATTCTTTCTTAGTATTACTTCAATTAATTCGGTGTAAGTGGAACCTGATCGTTTCTTCAAGCATGTTGAACAGTAATTGGTGACATTCCGACGCTGAGCTTTGTTCGTGGTGAACACAAGGGTGACTAAGGTGAAGGCATAGTCGTCATCGCCCTCCAGCGAGATGAACAAGATAGCCCCCGCATCTGCAGCAGCTCTTCCGTCGTACTATCTCTAGGACAGAGACTACGAACGTTGCAATGCCTTGAGTTGGAAATGGAAACAAACTTGACGAGGAAAAGTACACTACCGTTCAGAAAGGAATAGCTAAAAATGAAAATACATAAAATTAATGTTTGAAATTGAGAAATAAACGAAGGTAAGTCATTACTGTTTCCGCTTCATCGAGTGCAGAGATGAAAAGGCGTGTGATTGACAGGTAAGGAAAATGGAAGAGACACTTGTGATGTCCCATTATATATCAGCGTATATAACAAACAATGAAACCTTACAGATCAACTGCCATCTGGCGTGTACTAAACCCTCTTCCTGGTGTAAACTGGGAGTCCACTCTGCTGTTGGACAATCCTGGCACCTAATTAAATCTCTAAAAATACTTTAAAGCATGGCAATTTGATGAAATTTGGAATGATTTGGAAGAGCGCAATAAATAAGGTCCCTAAAAACTCCTCTAAATAATCGCACCGAGAGAATAAACGTAAGGAGATCTCAGATGATAATAAGAGGAAGGAACTCAACCAGGCCTGGCTCTGAAGAGGAAGAGACATCTAAGGCTGCAGCGACTTTTGAATGCCGTATTTCGTTTGTTTTGCAATGAACGATATAGTCTAATTCGGTAATACACTGTTTGTATTTTTAGGACCTAATTATTGCTGTGATGATGTTAAATAATTATTATGTATTTTTAGCGGTTGCCAAATAAGGCAAATGATAAGGAAGGAAAAAAATGGAGAGTCAGCTTAGTCTAATCGTAAAATGATCGAATAATAGTTTCATTAGGTATTACGTTTATGATGGTCACATTTCGAAAAAACCGGTTTTCCCGTCATCTGTGATCCTCGGTTAAGAATGTGCAACTCAGCTGCCATAAGATATTTCAGAAGGGCCTCACCTCTGCCGTTCGTGTCCCCACTGCCCCACATCGTGCGAGTTAGAGTCACACCCGACTAGGAGGTCCCATTTCCTGCTTTTACAACGACTTACCAGTTTCCCCAGCTCAACATTGGTTGGTGGGTCTGGCGCATCATAGGGGAGGTAGGAGGAGCAGATGATCAACCTCCTCTTGTTTTCACCGTCTCCAAGCATCAGCATAACTGCTGTCAGATCCCTGGAGGTGAATTCTGGTCAATGAATAGCGTTTAATCCATTGACATACTGTCCATGCAAAAAGTCGAGACACTCGAATTTTAAGTGTTCTATCTCAATAACCTATTCGTATATTGCAATGAAATTAACTGATATTGAAAAAAAAAATTATTTCTACGTATTTTGAATACCATCAGCGATTCTTCACCGTATCAACAATTTTTTTATTTGGCTTAATATGAAAAAAGCACGGTTTTTGGCGCTCAGAAATCGTAAGCTCCATTTTGAACGATAGTTTCTTAAAAACTTCTCAAGTTATCAACATTAGACTTCATAGGGTGAAAGATCAATCTTATTTAAATGCATATTATGAAGCAGAACCTTGTAACTATTTATTTTTTACCCAAAAGTTGATTAAAAACTCCCTATTTTCGTTGTTTAACGACTTACAAGAATTATTTAAATCACCATGCACCGAATACACGCACTGTTGGCAAATATAAATGCTAAAGTTACGACAAGTCAGTACTTTGTTCCGTATCGACTTGTATTTGTTCAACAAATTTTCAAGCCGGCATAGATGTGCTCAGGGCTGCTCGCCACGTTAGGGTAAAAGAGAAAGCGTTGCAGCGCTGCCAAGTCGACGTTTGTTATGACTCACATCCCCGCAGGGTCCCCCGCACCTTTTGACCGCGCGAGCTGTCGAAGAGGCAACCGCGCACGCTTTTTCCTCTCCCTTCCCTCCACTTTCTCGGTGGCTTGATTTTTCATAATTTTAAATATAATATTTGTCAGCAGTGCGTGCATGCGTTGCCTACGAGGATTTAAAATGTATTATTAGTCATTAATTAACGAAAATAGCCGAGTTTTATTTATCAACAACATTTGACTAGTAAATAAATAGTTACAAGGTTAGGCTTGAGCATATGCATTAAAAAAGTTAGATCTTGCACCTAATGAAGTCTCATGTTGATAACTTGAGAAGTTTTTGAAAAATTATCGTTCAAATTGGAGCTTCCATTTTCTGAGCGCCAAAAACTATGTTTTTTTCATACAAAGCCAAATAAAATACAGAGAAGACTCGCTGATCATGGTATTCACAAAACGTAAAAATAAATTTTCTTTCATTTTCAATTATTTCATTGCAATATACGAATAGGTTATTGAGATAGAATACTTAAAACTCGAGTATCTCGAATTTGTGCATGGACAGTAGATACACGTACTTTGTGGTACAATAAAAGTTTTACACATAGCCATGCTTAATCCCCTGATTCGCCTCTGGAAGGCCCAGGGTTCCCGAATCAGGGCTTTCTTAATCTTACCTTCTGACAGGATCCTCTGAAGGACCCCCGAGGCAGCTTTGCTATGTTGGAGGTTAGCCTGGAGGCAGTGAATACCCGCCAGCTTAGATTGCTGCCCCTCCCTCCTTGTCCTCACCAGCCTTAGCTTCCGACGGTTTGGAGGGCTTCTCAGATCCCGTCCCTTTGCCTAGAAAGGTTATGTCCACCTTTCTCATGCCGATGTAGGCCTTGAATTTTGGCCCCGAGACAAAGTCAGCGGATGGTTCGTCCACCCCTATGACGAACCTCGTACCATGTGCGGCCTCACTTCTTTCGTATGGTCTCCACAGGTCAGTATGAAGCCCTGGATTGACCTTCCTTAATCCCTCAAGGATGATTTTGATGTCAAACTTGTTGGGCCCTGGGACCCACATCATCATCCTCCTCCTTTTGATGAGGTTGTCGGCAAAGACAAGCAGGAGTGCGCCTATAGCACCATTTATTAGCCTGGAGCCTTCGTACATCGGGAACTCCTGACCCTCTGGAATTTGATCCCAGAGTCCATCGAGTTGCCTGTTGATGTTGGCATACATCTCCTTTAACAACACTTCTGGATACCCTACTGGCACTATGGTCATCTTTTGGAAGTCCTTCGTTACATGTGCATAAGTCTGCTTAGGTATGATCTTGGGCCTCTTGTTGTCTCTCGACTCATTGTTGGGGGTATCTCCAGGAGTCCGTCCCCTTTTCTGTGGTGCTGAACTTAGGGTCGTAGCGACATCCCCACCACGCCTAGGACTTTTGCCGGTTACTTTGTCCCCGGCATTGCCCCTGGCAGGGGGGTGTGCAGAGACCCCAGCTGCACGTTTTCCCTGAGCTTCTAAAGCTTCCTTCTGGCTGCACTGCTGAGCTTGGGCTCTGCGGATAGCATCTGCAGCTTTGATGAGATGCTGCCCAGAGTAATGTTAGAGGCCCCAGAGTCCGACTCCATCCCCACGGGTGAACCTTGTGCCTCTTTTCTTGTAGACTCCGAAGAGTCAGAGAGAATGCCTACCTCCTCTTCCCCCAGAGGGTTTGAGGGGTGGCTAGGGAGATTGGGGTTCCCTGAAGGGCCCCCCAAAGGTAGGGTTGAGGTAGAAGAGGAGGAGCTTCCATTGGGTTACCCACCTGGGCTCCCCAACAGCGCTTCCTCCTCCATTTTTGAAATTGGACTGCTAGAGTCCTCGGTCGGAGTTCTTCCAGCGTCCTCAGCTGAAATTTTATTTTTATTAAGGTCCATAATAGTCCCACGATTAGGTAGGGAAATAAAGGGTCCACCCACACAGAGCCCCGCATGCATGGGTAATACCCAGTTTCCACTACTAGCGTATGTACGCGCGTACGAACCAGCGATGCGTTCACACGACACTGTTGTAACTCAGTTCTGCACTCTCTTGGCATCTGACTGAACAAGTTGCTGGTATAAGTAGTTTACAAATACATTCAGAACTCCAGCACATTCTGCATGTTTTTGCAGCTTTAAAAATTATGAGACACACATATTCTCTCACTTGTTCATCAATGTAGATCCGACAAGTATTCATTTTGTCCAACTTTATAGAATATCCTGATTCATTTTTCTTAGTTTCCGCCCCGCCGCCAGCGCCTAACCAGTGAAAACTGGCATGGCTCGGAACTACGAATTACGATGGTCCTTACGTGCGTTCCCACGGTATTTTTTTAGTCACATACGTATGTACGCGCGTGCATACGCTAGTAGTGGAAACGGGGTATAAGGCTAAATAAAACCGGAGGTCGCCCAGTATCCGGAGTCTCTCTGTTAGCGACTTCTTACCCTCCGCCCCGCGGCTGCGGTCACCCTTGGCACAGACACGCACCGTGGCGATGGGAGCTGTTTATTGACCGCCAGGTCTAGATCCTTCATTTTCAGCGATACCAGGGGCACCTCTTCACCACGCATGACGGTCTAATAATAATAACAATAATAATAATAAAAGGTCTTTATTGGGGCGAGATTGAGACAAAACTGTCCCTTCTGCCATCCAACCCCTCGTCAATATAAATATATAAATAAAATAGTGGTCAATACCTAAAACAATTACAATCCGAGGTTAAAAAAAATCAGCAAAGAATACACTTATAGGAATTAAAGAATGATAAATTAATACAAAAGAAATATATATACACAATATATCAATATTACATATCTAATAGTGTGTGAAAGAATTTACAATGTGGGAAAAACGTGAGGATTATTATTCTTACATCCTTTACGCAAAAACCCACTACAGGAAAACACCCACACAAGAAGGGGGGTGTGAAAAACCTGTGAAATCCTACTGACAGTAAAGCTAGTGTTTAAGAATAACTAAAATATAATAGCATGTACATAGGAAAATTAGTAGATAATAATAAAATTCAAGAAAAGAAAAATTACAAAATGTGTGGAAAAAAGAAAAAAATAGTTAAAAGGTAATTAAGGAAAAATTAATAAACAAAAACAAACATCAACGTTAAATGTGCACCGTTCATCTTGCCATCCGTTTTCTAATCTACCATATGTATTGAGAGAGTGCCCGTGACTTGTGATGCTCATGTGCCCATCTGCTGAACTTTCAGAAGCGTATTATGCAGCGCCTTTTTAAAAGATGGAAGTGATGGAGAGTTTCTTAAGGATAAGGGAAGTTTATTCCGTTGACAACATGCAGTGATAATGAACGATTTATTGACGATAGTAGTCCGGTGGAGAGGTATTACCAGCTTATGATTTCCACACGTATTGGATTCATGGACATTTTTCAGCTTCTTGAATTCTTCAAAGACGTAAGGAGGCGTTTTACAGTTCAGAATTTGATAAAGAAGAGAGAGAGAGTGTGAAGTTGTCGTTTGTGACTAAGTTTTAACCAAGGTAGTTCATTTCTGTATTAGGTGATGTGATCTGATACCTGTAGATTGAAAATGAACCTGATGCATGCATTCAGAGTGTTGAAGTTTAAGTGACAGTACTTGTGATAAATCTTGATAAACTGTATCGGTGTAGTCAAAGTGCGGTAAAATTAACGCAGAAACCAGCTGTGCCTTAAGAGATGTCGGGATCACATGTTTCAATCTGAGAAGGGGAAATAATGATTTATTGACGTTTCTACAGATATTATTTACATGGTACGACCATGATAGGTTTTCATCTACTAATATTCCTAAATTTCTAACTGCCTTGAAATAAGGAATTGGATCACCATTTATTCGTAAAGGCGGAAGCTCATATTTTTTAATTGATGCAAGCATTCTCGTATATCCAATTATGATGGCTTGTGATTTGTCAGGATTAATTGTTAAGAAGTTGGCTTTGCTCCAATTATTAATTTCTACAAGATCATTATTGATGTTCTCCTAAGTATTACGTAAGTTGTCAACAGTTGAGTTTAGATATATTTGAAAATCGTCAGCGTAAAGATGGTGTTTGCAGTTTCTGAGTGATAATGGACAGTCATTAATGTAAAGAGAGAATAAAAGAGGTCCGAGGATAGAGCCTTGAGGTACTCCTCGAGGTACATCGGCCCACAAGGAGCAAGAGTCATTTGAGATAACTTTCTGTTTCCGGTGGGATAGGTATGATCTAATCCAATTCACTACAGAGGAAGAAAAGTCTTAGTGGTCCATGGGCAAGTTCTGTCCTTGTCCCACCCTGGATTCACTTACCCCCGATATCTCCTTAGCGTAGGACCACTGCAAATCCTTCAGATGTCTGACATTCCTCCAAAAATTAAGGTTTTTGCCCTTCTCCCCATAAGGCTAAATGGGGATCAGGGGTGAAAATGGCCAACTACGCAATTCCCATAGTGGAAGCATATGGGACGACTCCACCTAGGAGATGTGTTGAGAATGCCATTTAGAGGACTCTGGATTATGCTACTCTCCTCTGGCAAACTGAACAAATAACATTTTCTTCAACAACAAAATGGACTGAGGACCAGGCTAACTTTATCATGACCAGAAAAATAATTGCAACACAGCCCTAAACCATACAGTAGGACAATCATTAGTCATGAGTGGAGTGAACAAGACTTTATTTCACACATCCAAACAGAGGATTTTACACCTAAGGTAAGCACTGATTACAGTTTTTAAGATCAATAACTCAACTTTCCACCATGAAATGATGCTTTTCTCTATGTGATGCAATTCAAGTTTGATAGCTAATTTGTCCATGACATTTGAGCAAACATTACATCATAAAGGCTTTTCAAAGGAATGAGGGCAAAGATGTCTTAAGGCCGCTTAACACGATACAATTTTTTGTACAATTTCTTGTACAAACGCTTGTATAACCTGAACGAAAATGTATGTTTGTCTGAATGGAATTAGAACAGGCTCTATTTCCCATTCAGTCATTCAGACAATCACACAAGCGTTCGTACAATTTGCCGCTTTACACTGTCCAATTTCCTCATACCAGAGTTTCTACAAGAAATTGTACAAAAAATTGTATCGTGTAAAGTTGCCTTTAAGGGTGCCTGTTTTTGAATGAACGACCATATAGCATAAGAATGAGGTTTGTCTTAGGAGTGCACTTTCATATGCTGGTTAAGAATACTTATAGAAGAAAATGAATCGGAACACTGACTGCAGGAAAAAGTTTTAAGGCCAGTATGAACTAACATATGACTTTGGAGATTATGTTTAGATGAAAATGATTTGGAACAATAATTGCAGGAAAAAGCTTTATGGCCAGTATGAACAGACATGTGAGTATAGAGGTTATCTTTACGTGAAAATGATTTTGAACAATGACTGCAGGAAAAACCTTTAAGGCCATTATGAACTAACATGTGTCTCTGGAGAGTTGTTTTAAGTGAAAATGATTTGGAACAATGATTGCAGGAAAAAGCTTTAAAGCCAGTATGAACTAACATGTGTCTCCGGAGAGTTTGCTTATCTGAAAATGATTTGGAACAATGATGGCAGGAAAAATCTTTGATGCCAGTATGAACTAACATGTGTCTCTGGAGAACTTGTTTTTTTGAAAATGATTTGGAACAATGATTGCAGGAAAAAGGTTTAATGCCAGTATGAACTGACATATGACTTTTGAAATAATCTTTACGTGAAAATGATTTGGAACAATGACTGCAGGAATAAGGTTTTTTTCCATTGTGTAACATCATATGTATGTTGAGAGTGCTCTTTTGTGAAAACCCTCTACCACACACTGTGCATGAATATGGTCTCTCCCCAGTGTGTGTACGAATGTGTGATGCAAGGGAACTTGAATTTTTAAAGGACTTGGAGCACAATTCACAAGATAATAACTTCTTTACAATGGGATTCACATCCTGAATTCTGCCTTTACTCTGCCCAGAACTGGCTGAGTCAGGCACCCTTTTGTCAGTATCATGAAGAGTTCTGGAATCAATCTTTCCCTGAACACACTTATGAACTTTGTATTCACCTTCAAGGTCAAAGTCCAAGTTGCACGTGCTACACTTGAAATCACTTACAACATTATGTACCTTCATGTGTTTGCCAATGGAATACATTGACCTGAATCTTCTTCCACACTTGTCACACTTGAAGCTCCTACCATGTGGGTTTTCATAACTCAGGGGTAGATGGTTCCCTGCACCACCCCCAGTGCCCCACACATCTATCCAGTCGACATTCCTTGTCACTTCTGTGCACTCTATTGACTTCACATCATTCTTCCTTCTCCGCTTCATGACCCTAATGCTCGGTCGAGTGTTGTCATGCAATGCCACAGCCTCCCTGCTCTCTCCTTCCTCCAGGACCATGCAGCTGATGATCTCATCCTCCCTCCTGGACCCAGAGTCTGAAGTATTCCTCTTTTCCTGCCCTTCCTCCCTTGCCACTGAGGCAGACACATGAAATGGGACATCTGAGGCTGGAATTGATTCTTTAAAGACCTCCGTGACAGCACTTTCTTGTCCTGCGAATATGTAGGGAGGATTTATCTAATGTTAATTGATAAGGAAATTGAAAAACCATGATAGAATAACATGGTACCACATATATTATTCTTGCAATGATGTTTCATTCATGCATATAAACAATGAAATATTATCTTAAATCACTGCAACCTATATAATATAAAACTTACACATTTCAAAAAGTTATGTTCTTTTAGCTTTAAACTTGACAATTGGTACTCAATGTGAAGAGTATTACAGCAAAACGTCTACATCATAATAGCAATGAAAAGCATTGTGACTTCCACAATTTTATTAAACGAACTACCGGTTTCAGCTCAGGTACCTGAGGATGGCTTGACAGCCGAAACCAGTAGTTCGTTTAATAAAATTGTGGAAGTCACAACTCTTTTCATTGCTATTATGGAATCCTTCCACTACGTGAAAGCTTCAAATTTCAATTTAGTCTACATCATAAATCTAAATGACCATAATATGGCATTTTGAAAGAGGAGAAGTGACATGAAAGGGAACATTTGAGTGAGGATAATTTGGGGATATCTGAGAAGTAAAATTATTTGTGAAAGGGTATCAACACAGGAGTCTCAAGCTGATGAGGGTAAGGAGTTAAGGACAGTCAATGGTGGAATTAATCATGCTGTGCATGAATTTTAAATCTTTTTCGTGTATCTGGTCAGGCAGATTACTTATGGAGAGAGAAGATAGGATTGGAATAGAGGACATAATTGTGAGACTCGGTACTTAATTACTGTATCAATGAGAACTCATGATAGTTTAAAGTGGAGGTATTACATTGAGCTTGCACAAATAATGTGTAGGGGAGCAATATAAATGAAGGTAAGTGCAATACTCAAAATATCTGATTGTATCATTTGTGGATTTGAGATTTCCAACAAGTGGTAGAGGAAGCCTAATACAGAAATACTGTTACTTTTAATTACACACATAATTGGAGTATTAAATATAAATTATGAAAACAGAGCACTTTCTGATTCCATCTCTTCCCTTTGGAAAAAAACTGAAAAACAGTAAATTGGGCCACCTGCTAAAATCAATCTGTTTTTGTTTACAGTTTAAAAAATCTCAATGAAATTTCGTGTGGTCTGGCAATTTATTGCATTTAATTCCTTCCATATTCTTTGTGAGGCCATCTAAACATCACTTCCATGTTCATTTTAACAGTTACAGTTTAATGTATCCTCCAAGCTATATGTACTAACACCATCCAATTCCTCTTCAGTGCATTTTCATGGGATTCATTTGCAAATACAGGGTGAGAGTCTTTAAGTTTGGCTCCAAACCTGATGAAATAACTCTTCCGAAATAAATATAATTTCCATAATGGTTAGTATGTGGTACTAACAGTGGCCTTCAAGGTGGTAAATATTTCACCATAATTGGTGAATACATCAAAACATCGACATGTGTTATCATTTCAGAATGGGTTGCAATGGACAGAAAAAATCTATTTTATTTCCTCTTGTTAGCTCTAAATAACTTGGGTCAAGAATTGATATAAGTGTGCTTAGCAATTCGTAATATGTGTCACAATTTCTAGATTCTCTACCAACAGTGTTACTACTTCAGTTAATAGCTGAGGGATAAACATCTCCCATGATGACTATCACCCTCCTGTTCTTGGTAAATATAATTTTAATACATGTACATACATACTTCTAATTGTACAACAGACACACTAATTGCATCACAAAAAGTGTTTGTGATCCTGCTTCAATTAGATCTACTGCCATGACCACTCTGGTCCCAAGGGGCCATTTTCACCAGAATATTTTACATCCAAGCGGACCGACTACTGTTCTCAATGGTCTCCATTAACCAATTCTCCAATACAATGATGCTCCCAATATTGGAGCACTCAGTCAGCTCATTTGTTTCTGAGACTGCAGCAGTATATTATAACCAAGTCGTTACATGTTCTTCAGCAAATGTTTCAGCGGGTAATGCCACTAAAGTTTTCATAGCTAGTACATGATCTTAAATTCATTACATGTTGTTTTGATTCTACTTGCAGCTTGCCTTTTTAGACTAGACTAGACATATTCGCATCTCATGTCACATCTCTAAAAAAGGTTACTTTCATAAGTGAATCCCTTGCTACTACAAGTAATATATGGGACCAAATTTCAAACCTTTTGCAATTATTGTTCTTCTTTGATACAAAATTGTGTTCTTTACTGTGAAAACAGCAAAGTACTTAATGTACTTGCTCGTTCTAAAAATATTTACAGATCAAGAACTTCTGTGAGCCACCCATTCCAAGACCTTGGCAACACAATGAGCCTCAAAGTGATTGAGGGAGCTTGCAATGATCTGAGAACAAGCCTAAGATCAATGAGCTGTACCATGGACTACAAAAGATTTCCCAAGGCCTCCCATTCGCTGGTTAATTCAGCAACAAAATTCAACAAAACAATGATTTCATTTAAATCTTGAAACTACACACTAACAGAGCTTAGTTGCAAATTGCATTAGGTGAGCTTAGTACACCCATCCACAAAAAAAATTACCACTTTGGAGGCTGAATTTTCCTAACTACCGAGTTGAAGGAGACTCAAGACCTCGCAACTCTGTCCCTTTAAATGCCCCGACCATGAAAGACCCGCAAGATCAAGGCACGCTCCTCCTCCTACCCTTGCCATGGTTTGGGGTGAGACCCTTCCTCAATGACCTGGACAGGGATTTTTGCATTGGAGGGGAAGGGAGCCTAAAGGGTGCTCCTTGGTAATTTAGTTGGCTCCAATGAGTGCAGCCTCCCGAAAAAGCAGCCTTCTTTTCCATTTACGCTCAGAAAAAGTCACGTCAAAGAAGAGGTATCATGCACATTTCTGTGACCATCGCTATTGAGAGAGTGACGCCCTTAATCTAAATGCAGTTCAAATCAAGAGTGTCATCAAAACCATTGATTTTTTGCAGTCAATAACATTTCCAAAATGTTCCGAAATTGCCATTTTCCATTATTTTGTCATAGGAAACAATTTTATCATAAAATATAAAAACAGTTGATTATTCTTATCAGAATTTGTGCATCTGTTAATGATCAGTGACATTAGAATTTTCCTTGATTGCACTGAGAGCATGAAAAATGTGCTTGTATAGTAAATGGCAATAATATTAATGCTACAACTGAAAGATACAGATTTCAGCATGAGTAGAGAAGACATATTGAACAACTTTACCGAATATGAGTGTTAAGTTTTGAGCTCAAGTTGATAATACTGGAGGAAAAATTACTCTGTAATTATTTGAATCTCTTTCAAATTACAAACAATCCTCGCACACTCACACACTCGTATGGTCATTTCTTAGAATGAATACTTGTTAGTAATACATAGGGTAAGTATGTCCTATTTTAAATATCGAAACAAACTGACTTAAAAAATAAAAGTATTAAAGAGATTATTGGGAATACCATTAACATCCCATCAATGCTTGTAGATGCAATTGTCAAAACTATCGGTGTGTTTTCCAATTTGAAGGTTCTGGTTTGAAACACAACAGTCCCTAATTTAGTGCTAGGTGGAAGGTATTTCAGTTAGAGATCTCTGGCCATCTTATGGGATATTAAATCGTGGTTTCTTGAGTGTTTTCCAGGCTGTGTCGGCTAATTCCGAATATCTTCTTTATGGCTAATATCTTCTCTATAAAGCATACGTTTCAGCACCATTTAGTGCACACTCCATAGCAAACTTTTCTCTGGTCTTGTCTTTACTTCCCTGTCAATAGTTCAGGTCTATGATTAAAAGCTTGTTTTGCCAATGCGATTTTCCTTCTGACATCAATACCACTATACCCCTTTTTCACCAACCCACTACTTAGATTTTAGACTTAGACTGGTCAATTTTTTATGGATGGGTGTACCACACCTTCCAAATGGTACGTTGAGGGCTCATGCAAAATGAATAGCAATACTACTATTATGAGAATTAAGAGAATGTAAATTACATGATTATTCACTTCCAACCAACTGCCTGTGAAGTGGTTTCATTGCGAAGCACAGACTGTACAAATGAGACATGCCAGATGAAATTTTTCTTAGATATTTGTGAAACATATGATCAGATGATAACTTGTTTCAAAGAGCAATGCAGAGAGAGAGAGAGAGTGGATAAGAGGCCACAGGAAAGTGTTACATTACCTCGTTTCAGACAGGCTTGCGTGCTCAGTGTTCCATATCCTAAGTCACACCCCTGGGAACATGTCCCCACACTGCCAATGCCTCCAGGTGGGGCCTGCAAGAGTTCATGAACAATACTGTCATAAGACTATGCTAAGCAACTCCAGTCTACAAAATGCGTGCACTGCACCCAAAATGCAGATTCACACTTTTATGAACTGTGAGACACCAATTCAACCCTCTCACTGCCACAGTCAATGTTCCTTCACATTCTCCCTGTAGTGCACTGTGCATGAACTACCTCTTCTGGGACCCGAGGTGACCCTTCTACATCAGGAGGCATTAAACATTCTCTTGGCACGCTAATAGAGGTAGAATTGTACACAAGGGGCCACAAACACACATCAGTGTCAGGCAATCTGTGTTCTCTCTAAATGTGTGGCAAAACATGAGCAAGAAACTAGTCAATTATTATACATTAAATAGATAATTATGATAAAAAATTGAAAAATGTTTCCTCAGATGCATGTTCATATGTTTTCAGATAGTGCATAATCAGCATAGTGGCATGTGTAGTGCCATCTAGCAGCAAGGAGAAGAGAGTGTGTATGTACATTTCATGTCATAAGTAGAATTGAATGCCATGCAATATTTTGCTATTGTGTTTTCTTTTTTTTTAATTAGGAAAAAAGTTAGAATCATTTTTAAATTAAATGGTTTTACATGCAGACTTCAGGGTTTATAAACATTTGGCCAAAAAAATAAATATATATGATACTGCCCTACTGCTCACCTCACAATCAACACCAGGGACCTCAGTCTTCGGGTTATGTCCAGAATCCACATCCATTGAATTCTCGACTCCCTCACCCTCCTCTGACTTTACAGGAATCTGAAGCAGCTACCAAAGTTAGCTTGTTAACTTCTGCTCATGGACAATTTGAGAGTTGGGCTTGATATATATAAGAATATTTATGAGAAGAATTTCACTGAGATTTTCACATTCAAGAGATATGTAGCAACTAAGTTTGACACAAAATATGCACATGCGAAAGATCTATCAGACAAGAACAAGAGTTGCTACGCATCATGGATAGGAGTGGTAAAAATATTAGTTGTTCAAAGCATTTTCAACGGTTGTTTGTTTCAATTGTTCAACACACAACACTTATTGACTTCATCTACTTGCACATAATACAATTCTAGCCACCAAAAACCTGAGTAACAGGGGTTGAATCTACAACCAGTACCTATCCTTGTCCATATGTTTTTCCATTTAGCTTGTATACGGGGATTATGAACCTAGAAATGAAGTTCACCATGGTAGGCCATGCTATGAAATGATTAATTGTAGGGATGGTCGGATTGGACCCAAAGATCCATGGATATTTCATTTTATTCGGATCCGGATCCAAAGACAAGAGTAAAATCGGATCCCAATTGTAGATTTTAAGTTTTCAAGGCTTATTGATCGATGCACCCCACGAATGGAATGTAGATGCAATAGATGCTGACAATGAGAGTATTTGTGACTCAGGTCATGAAATGATATGAAAGTTTTTTTGTGTACCAATAGAAAAAATAAAGAAATACATGTATTGACTTTATTCCCCATACTCCTGAATGCATGGAAAAAAATTAGGCAGAATGTCATGTGGCCGCCTACATTTGCCAGACTCTCATGAACCGATGAAAGCATAGTTGCTAAAAATGAGAACTAGTGTACTGCAGGTCGCGAGTTTGATCCTTAACACAGTCTAGGAATACAGTCCATGCTGTATTCCTGGGAAAGGAAGCAGGCAGTTAAAAACAGTAGTATATCAGAAATTTCATGTCAATTTATAAGTCAGTAAATTATACATAAAAGTTATGAAATATGACATCAGTGAAAGTGATTGGAAAAATATTTTATTACAGAATTGAAATTGTGGAAACATTGCATTAACTTTACAATGTTTTTTGACTGATGAATTTGTAAATCTAAAGTACAAAAAAGTCAGTACCCTTACACAAGGGTTGGAAATTAAGGATGATAAAATTTTTGATTCGAATGGCTGAAATAAAAAATTTTAAACAGCGATAAGAATGGAACTTCATTACCTGCAGTACACTACAACAATCTGTTATTTTCAGTGCACCGAGTTCAAAGAATTCAGGCCCACATGTCATTCTACTTTTTTTCCCGCAAAACCCACACCACTCCAAGAAAAAGCCGATATGCATATTTCTTCATTATTCTTCTACTTCCATGAAAAAAGGCTCTCGCCTCATTTATTAATAAGACATTGAAAAATTAAGTTTAGTAGCTTGAATAATCTATCATAAAAATGGAATCCCCAAATATTCCATAAATGGAATATCTTCCCAGCCGGCACAAGGGCTATACTATCTAATATAAGGTGGCTCCAAAGTGGGTATAGAATATCTTCCATACTCCATATACCCAACTTATCTCAACTTGAGCGATGTAAGAATACAAAACAACGCCTTTTAGGTGAAAACGTAATGCTCCAAAAGAATTATTAGCACGTATTTCCTATCTAAACCAATATTATATAATATTTGCAGGTTTAATTGAAGGTGGACGTGACAAATAACGACCAAAGACCACCATTATTAACTTAACCAAATTATGCATAACGTAGTTAAAGGATGAGCGACGTATATCAGCTGAATAGCCTAGCTTCTCTGTGAGGGACGAAACAACACAAAATCCGTACAATGAATAATACTCATCAAGAAGTTAGATACAAGTAATTTTGCATAGAAAAAATATTAATTAATATATAAAGGGTTTCAAGGATGTACGAGGAGATATGAGTTAAATTAAGTAGATGGACACACTGAACTGAACTGCCTCGTCGTGAACGCCATCTTTGTATTGTAAGCACATGTGCAGAACGTGTCGGAAAGGAGACTGGAAAGGAAGGAGCATTTAGTACCATGGGAAGGAGTGCGCTAATCTTTGGAGTATGCTTACTGGTGACCTAACTGGTTCGGTATATCTGCTGTTCTGTGAACGTGCCGTGAATAACACTTCATTTGATTTGGAAATGTTTTACATGTAATTGTTCCTGCCTTTTCCTCTACCTATTGTTAATTTTATTTGTGAGATGGTGAATTATTTTGCATAAATTGCAGCATCTGCTGACTACATCTGAAAATGGTTGGGAAAACCACTCGGTAAGATCGGTTTTCTTCGCACTGCATTTGTAACTGGTTATATTATCAGTTACTTATTTATAAAGTGCAAGTGGACCCAAAATCCGCCTTACATTAGTTAGTAGAATTGCTGTTAGGTGGCGGTATTTAGTTTAAAATGTGCTCGTTAGATGATGCCACATGACTGACATAGTTCCTCACACACTCGCGTATGGAGAGAAAAAATGTCGCTGCAGTACAAGAGAAGCTGGGCTCCATCCATAATAGCAGAAATCTATCTAGATCATCCATGGATACTCCATACCGGCCATCTGTGTTGCGTACTTTTGCTGTGAGATAACCTATACTTAACAGAGATTCTGTATCCTTCTATTCCATGGATGCTATCTGTTTATTTAGGGATATGCCCTGTCTTGTGCCGGCTGGGTTAACTGCATTACATTTTGTTGTTTCTAAAAAATAATTTGAAAGCATTCAAGGATTTGATTTACGACAGCAACCCAAGTAAATGTAAACCCATTGTGCACTGAAGTGACTTAAGGTTTTTGCTATTGTTTATTATTTAATATTCTATATTATATTATTCTTGGCATGTGATATGCTTGGAATTCCTTTTCCTATAATTACATTAAAACTTTTCTGGATATAGGGTGATATAATATGGCATCACTAAGATTTAATATTATGGAAAATAAATCAAATATTACTGAAAATGAACTAATAATTTTTCTTTTAAAAGATCTTTAAAGAATAGTTTTTCCGGTTTAAAAATATATTAATTGATGAGTATGTGATAAGGAAAGTGAACTTTATATTAGAAGTAATCATGTATAGGCATTGCATTCCTAAATCTTGATCCACGAAAATTTCATCCACACAGATGATAGGTAGTTGATTTTTTCTAGAAAAAATAAACTTGTTTTTGGAAATACTAATGCAGGTGTTTCTCTATATATATTAAAAAACTAGAATTAAAAAGGAATGAAAATCAGAATTCAGTATCGGAAACTAAGGATCCAAAACCAAGACAAAGATCCGGTTCTAGATCCAAATAAATATCTGGATCCATCAATCACTAATTAATTGTTCACCTCTCATGAAGTAATTGCTCATGTTAGCCCATTTCATAGACAAGATCATGCGTGCAAATAGAATACACAAATATGCATACTGAATTTCATGCTATCAAAATTCAGTATTTTTAAATCCAGTATCGAAGGTCAGCATATTCTTCTGTTTGTAAAAGGAGCTATTTAAAGGCATGATGCTGAAAACACTTTTAAACCCCATCCTTGGAGTGAATACATAAAAAATAACACAAGTCAAAGTTCCTGTGAATGTTTGCATCTTCTAGTTACTTAATTACAGTATATATATTTTCTGCACCGCAAGATAAACACATGCAATAAATACATAAGCCCACACACTCAGGATTCAGGGGTAAAGGAAACTACTTGATACCATTTTTGAACAACTGAATCAGTAGAATGTGGTCATACAATTACTGAAATATATTACAGTATGATTCAATAAATATTGTTGTCAGTAAGAATCATTTACATTCAATATAGTGCAATCCAGTCTCTTCATCTTCAAATGTTCTACCTCCATTTCTACTTCCATTTTTACACAAACCTCCTTTCTACTATTACATACTTGTGTTTACGCGCACATAAAATATCAGTATCTAATGTCAACCATGGTGACTCAATTGCGGTAGAAAAGCTTATCAGGGTTAGTGCCAAACTTGCGTTCACACAGCCAATTTCCAGAGTAATCCCAAATGGAGGGACATAACATTTATGGCATACCTACATCATCAAATGTGGCACATGGTGCAATGGGCATAAATTATGAAAATATACAGTAATAATAACAGCTATGCAGTAAATAAATGCAATAATGACTCAATTTTAATGTATAACAGAATAATAGAAGGGGGAAACATAATAGGAAATGAAATGACTGATAAAAATCCAGAGCGAATTTCCATGGATGTAACTTAGTTTTAAATATCAATTTCCAAAATACCACAGGATATAACTATTATGACATAATTCACCATTAATAATGGATAGTTTTCACTGAAAAATAAAGTTATAGGAATACCTCACATAAAATTGTGGACTTCATTCCCACCGAAAGGGATAACCTTTTTTGCATACATCACTATTACTTTTAACTTTTGAGATACCTCTTTTTGCATACCTCACCTTTTATTATGAATTTCGAAGTCACCACAAGAGATAACGTTATTGGCATGCCTGACCTTTTATCATTAATTACAAATTCACCCCCATTTCTTTCCTGTAGAAGCCTTCAGCAGCAGAGGGGAAACATAGGAGGGCAACTATGACAGTGCGGAGCAACCCAAAAAACCATATCACTTGTGACCACAAAAGTTTTAATCGATTGAATGTTGGAAACGATTTTCTATGATTCTGGGATTCAGATCCTCGTCAAATAAAGCCCTGCAAGAAATCCATTGACTGCTATTTTTATTCTTACGTGTCCTCAAGGGCCAGATTTGCAAATTGCATCATGGATCAATGAGACTGACAACTGAAAACCATTGGTAGATTGCTCCAGGACTAAACAGCCGTAAGGACGGGGCAGTGTGATGTGATATGAAAAGTGAGCCGATGGGTTCCAACTGTCAATTGTTTTCTATCATAGACACTTAGCGATAAGTAAATAGAGAGGAAGGATGGAACTATTAGAAAAAAATTATGTGTAGGCCCCACTAACGGAAGTCAAGGAAAACTTCACGCACAGTTAAAGTACTAATAAATTATATGCAATTTCTCACGTAAGAAGTGAGATAATTGAAATAGAACATTCACATTAATTTAGGTTTAACAGTCTTTGAGTGACCAAACATAGAAAGAATTGACTAAAATACATAATGAAATCAAAGGTATACAGAATAGACTTGAAGGATGACATTTCAATTTTAAGAAAAATAAATCTATCATATACTAGGGTAATTAATTTCATTGGGGGTTTCTGATGCCTTCCAGGGAACAAAGACTGAATAAATATTATAAAATAAACATTGGTCAAGACAGGCTATGAATATAAAACCGGTTGTCAAAATTGGGTTAAAATTGGATAGCTGTATTTCACTACTCAGCTTAGAATCAACATTGAGATCCCCTGAAATGGGCTGATCGCTGATGTCATTGTCAATATTCTTGTATGAACCATATCGTAGCATACCCACAACAGCAATATCCTCTTGTGACTTACTGAAAATCTTCAAAGGAAAATATAAGTTGTGATGAAATGTAGTGATGAGGACAATGATTTGTATTTCTAAATGGTCATTTTAGGCTTTCTACGACCACAATTGACACCCTCCTGACTATTTATTTCTAACATTCCTCCTGCTGACATTCGACTGACCATTTTCTTTTCAAACCACTTGGTACTGGTTCTATTTCTAATATTCTCTGAATGATACTAACCATCTCACATTCCGGCACTCAACTGATTAACTTCCTGAGAGATTCAGCCCTGCTGAAAATCTATACTGTATTTGGTAGGAATCACCAACCCAAGTCCTACGTCACTCCTACCAGGTCCTACTGTTTCATGTACAATAATATATGTACTAAACTCCTACTGTACTTTGATGATGATTAGCATGATAAGTTTCCTTCAATATGTTTCTTTGTAAAATATCAAAATAATCCACAGAGAAAAAATCATTCGCCTTCACTGGGACTGAAACCTGGACCCCCTGATTTCTGGCTGGGTGCTTTACCATTAGAGCTATCAAGATGTCCTCTTTCTTTGTGGAATTTAAAGAGGCTTTAAAGGAATTAGATGTTACTGGGCTGCTGGACATATCATGTCACTTAGCAGCTGTAGTCATGTACATGGTGCCACCGTCCAAGAAGTTAAGGTTATTTTGCTTTTTAATATTAATATATATTTTAGAGAATAATAAAATGTATTTATTTTTAACATTAAATGACTGTATTCATTTCTTTATTAGCAGAAATTTTTAAAAGCATTTACTTGCTCTTAAATTGATATAAGTGATGACAGTAAGCAATGGCACTGAAGTATAGTAGTTAATGCAGAGAGAGTATTGCATTAATATGGCCACTCCGAGAAATAATTCAGTGGCATAGGTATTGATGCTGCACACTAGATATCCTCCACACAATGTACATGGTATAGGAATGCAGTAATTGTCCCAAGAGAAGTTTTGGCAGAGAACAGTGGCAACTAAGCAAAATTATGGGATGCTCTAACAAATTGCAGATGGCCAGTAATTCGTTAAATCTTTAAATAATTTAATGCTGGATCTTAGTAATGTATCACTGCTACAAGTTTATAATTAATTGCTACTTGGCCAACGTCATCCCTCGGTAATTTTAATTCTGGGTGTCTATGGTATTCAATTACTAGTAAATTTTCTGCTTAGCTTCATTATTCCTACTGAACTTCGGTGAATAAAGTAGAGGTCTGCTAGGGCTACAGAACAGAGTATGTTACAAAAATCAGGTTGGTGATAGACCCCAGAGTAAAGATTTATAGCAGAGAGGTCTTCCTTCAAAGCATCTGAAGACACAATAACACGTTTTCAAGATGTGATTACAATATGAGTGAAATTAATTTGCAAGACATGGAAGGAGGTAATATGCTGGCCCGCATACTCAAAGGCCACAGCTTTAAATACTACCGAGTACATGTTGTTGTGTGTATCCTATCATTGTAGATTAGACATTGCAATATAAGCTTAGCTGTCAAAGCATCTAAACAAATAAGTCTATTGCTACAATACTTATATATTCTCTTAACTGTAAGTAACCATGCTGGACCATAATGAAAAAATCACATCCATCCCCCTAATCCACCTTTACCTCCAAAAATCTACCATGACAGGAAAGGGTATTCAGAGCATAATATATAAATCATGTGAAACATGGCATTTAATCAAATTTGCCTAGGTAAAACTTACCCTTGTATCTAGAATTACATTGAAAACATTGTGAGTGAGTGGTGAGCCTCCTCTACAATTTAACTCCCAAATTTAAATTCTGTATCACAAAGAGAATAAGTGCAAGGATGTAAGATCTGGTGTTTTCCCGGCGGATAATGTGTGTGAAGATTTCTCGGGTTTCACACCGGGTCAGGTTCTCCATATCCTCCTCCGACGTTACGATGCGCGACTTGCCCATCGTAACGTCGGAGGAGGATATGGAGAACCTGACCTGGTGTGAAACCCGAGAAATCTTCACACAAGTGCAAGGATGATTCACAAACTCACCAATATCACTAAAATGTACCACATGACGATTTTAAATTATGTTTGTGACACATAAATTAGGTAAACTTACCCATTTTGTAAGAAGTAAAGAACTAATACGTACATATCACTTCTTAAAACATAACAGAAATCCAACTTCTGACTAAGAATACCCAAATCACACACTTTTTCCCAGAGTACTCACATCAAAATCAATATCATAGTCTGTTGATGACTGCAGCACTTCAGTGGGATTGTTATCAGAGGGGTGGACCATTGAATCCCAGTCTTCACAGCTCACAGCAATCTATGGGGGGTAAATGATGATTACCTATATAAATATGTATATTGTGAATCAAAAGAAAGAGAGTACATTCAGCTGTTAATATAAACACACCTTGTATGGGCTAAAAAAGGTAATGAGTAAGATTAGGGCCCAATGTGGAGGAATTTCCCTGTAAATGTAAGAATCACCCACTGCTCTCAAACATTGGTTTATAGTGCTATGTGAATCATTTTCTCTGAGTTGGTCTAATTTTCCAGTTATTCATTATAGCCTGGGAGAGATAATGAAAGTTCCCTCAAATATTATGATGTGTCCTTGCCACTTGACATGCTTGACAGTTGACGAGCATAACATGTTGTTTACGGATGGGAAGAATTCTCTCATTTAAATCCTTTCTGTTGGGATGGATGATGAGTTTTCTCGTAATTTAGGCACCCCATGTTAAAGTTTCAAATTGTTTTATACATGTATATAGTGAATATTTTTCATTTGCCTTCTGTTATTTATTAAGAATAATCGTAACATAATTTTCGATAACCTGAAGTAATAGAGTATTTGCATGTTTTTGGGAAGCGATCTTAAAAAAAATTAAACCTCAGTAAGGCTAATTCCCAAGTCTGAGAATAGTGAGGTACTTTTTAAGTGAATTATTTATTATTAAAATTTGCAAAATTAATGCTGCGCTGAAACACCAGGCAGCCATATTCTCAGAGCTGTGACATCATTTCGCACTATGTGTTTTCAGGCATAGCTTGTTCATTGGGGTGAGCCCCTCTACAGCGTATACTGAGTTTGGAAAGAAGGCATGGAATGACTCATGAACTAGATTCAACGTGTGCACATGCCATCATCTACATCTACAAAGAGAGCCACCTCAGGGGTGTGTGGCAGGGGATCCCATCAATGCCATGCTTTTGATAATTTATTTCTCGATTACGCTGACGAAAAGAACTCTCCATCAACTGCTCTACCTTGAACTACCTACTAGTACCCCTCACTCTTTGGTTCTCGCTTTTGCGTTGGTTTGCCGATTTATCATTTGGGTGTTTCATTTAAGAAGAGGAAGTTAAATATCAACAGCAAGATTATTATCTGTCGGACCTGTATCTGGATGCAGTCTCCATTCCCTGCATTGCGAGGGTCGAAGGAGGTAAGTATTGAGCTACATTGTTTTCCCTTAGTTAAATGTGTACGTTAATGATTTATTGATGTGTAGTATGAAGTACCAGTGTCTGTAGTAAAATTGATTGACTTTTCCAACCTCTTGGACCATGCTTATGGTTTACTTTAACCATTTAAATCTATTTTAATCTCAGTCCGGTGTTCAATATTGGTGCGTAACTTTAATTACATCAACTTGAAACTTATTTGTCTTCCCTCTTCTTTTTGGAGGTTATATTTCTCTCAGGATTTCCTCAGTCACACCACCTCCTTGCCTCATTGTTTACGGAATGTTTCACCTTATGCCCCTAGCTTAGCCAGCGGGGAGGAACTGTTTCTCCACGGCTGTGAGGACCATATCTGTATTGCCTCCCCTACAAGTTTCTCGCACAACAAATGGAATGCACTCTCAGCTCTGCTCCATCAACAACAACATCATTACGAAAAGAATGAGTGGACCAATAATGAATCACTCCTTGTTCTTTTACGGCTCTGGTTAGCTCCTTCTCTTGATATGTCTTGAGCAGTTTGTTTACTTTAGTCCCAGTGAATTCTGATTTTGGTGTCACGTTTTTCTTGCCAGAGGGTTTGTTCAACCTGTATTAATTGAAATATTCAATGCAATGGCATTGCAAAGGAAAGAAAGTGCTCTTAGCGAGGAAGAAATAATGTTAGATCTGTGTACCAATTCTTTCCAGCTGTGCCATTACAGCATGATGAAGAAAGTGATGAGAGAGGAAGTGATTCCAATATTGTAGTGAAGGTCAGAAATAGAAAATTCACTCCTCTCTTGATAAGTGAAAGTGATTACAATAAGAGCACAAAGAAGACAAGACTTCACCAGGAATCTCTACTACATTGGAAAAAAATAGATTCTGAGAGGGATTTCGAGAAATGTTTTGGCCAACCTGGAGGGAAATGTGAAAATCCCAGAAAATTTTACCTGTGTCCTTGACATAGTTTCACTCTTTATTGCCAATGACTGGTTCCAAATGATGAGCATTCAGGCAAATATTTAATAATACTACAATAATAATTGAAACCATTCTAAAATAATAATAAAAACCAAAATAAATACAAAAAAACAGAAGAAACAGGAAAGTGGTCTCACATAACCATAACTGAAATGAAAAAATACTTAGTTATTTTGATTCTTACGGGGCAAGTGAAGAAAAATTCATTTAAGGAGTATTGGAGCACTGATCCTTTTATTGCAATGAACATGTTTGTACAATTACTGACGAGAAGCAGATTTGAACAGTGTGGCACTTCATTAATAACGAGAAAATTTTGGATGTGATGGACAGACTATACAAAATAAGACCTGTCTTGGAATATTACATTGAAAAATTTTAAAATATATATAAACCAAAGCTGCAGCTATCTCTTGATGTAGCAATGATTCCATGGAGAGGAAGATTAAAAATTAAGCCCTATAATCCAGCCAAATTCATTAAGCATGGCTTACTAGTTTGTATGGGTTGTGAAAGTGATATAGGCTATATTGGTAATTTAGAAATACATTCGGCCATGGGGAAAAAATAGGAATAAACCATCTTTTCTCTTTTGAAGCCAGATCTCAATCTTTGGCATCAGGCATATCAAGATAATTATTTAAACACCATAAAAATAGCAGAACTGCTCTTTGATTATAAAATTAGAGGTTATTGAACCATCAGACTATATAGTGGGCTCCTTGCCACATTGAGGCATGAGGCAAAAACATTTAAGAAAGGACAGTGCATGTTTTCTCGCAAAGGTGAAGTGTTACTTGCTGTGTGAAAGACAAAAGAGAGATGACGATGACTAGCACTTTTCAAGCACTAAAGCTGAAAGATAGCATTACAGGACTTCCGATTAAAAAAAAACTTGACTGTATTTTGAAATGCAATGAGTGAACAAAAAGCATAGGCAGAGCATTTAAGTATTTATTGCATTATACAATCATGAGATAAACTATGAAATAGTGAAAGAAAGTCCTGAGGCTAATAATCTGTGCTCTTTTTTAGCACTTTAAGAGTTTATGAAACACTTTATGAATCAAATAGCATTCGATCAAAGACTTTCTTCTCCTTACCACCAAAGAGTGGGCAGCCAGTAGAGAGGAGCCACATGAGCCATCCTCAGACCAGTACCGAGATAATAAGCTGACAGAGCATGTTCCTTTGTGTGATCACCTACATCTACTCCTGAGAAACCTTAATGAACATCATCTTATCCCTATCGTAGGAAAGGAGAAGAAGAAATACCACACCCAAAAATGCAACATGTGTTCTTACAGTAAAATTAGGGAGAAGATGAGGTATGTGTGCTCAACTTACAGTGTTCGATTCTACAAGGGAAAATATTTTATGGAGTATCACACAAAGAGGAAATACTAAGACTTCCTGTGAGCATTATATTTCAAATCCCATTTAATATTTCAGTTTCAAATAAGTTACACTTTTTACCGATGCAATGCATTTTCAAACAGTCAGGTTTAAAAATCTGTCAAAACCAAGAGTTTTGGCTAAATATGTTGCACCAAGATATTGCTGTTGCCTCCGTACCTCGCAGGCAATGCCCACTTCTGCTTTCCTGTGTACCAGCAGTCCCAGTGTTTTTGTATTAACTATCATCTTTGGCCGAATTAATTGAAAATGGTAGATTTTTTTCAGTTTATTTCAAAACTTAGACAACATGCCTATTAAGTCTGTAAGAAGCCATTTATGTGAGCTGACAATGAGATAATTTCATAATATAGACGTCATTACTTCATATCCCATAAGCCACCATGTATTAGATTTACTTCGAGCAATGAGAAATGGGCCTGCCACCTGGCCAACCATAGATAGACCTTAGATAAGATGAATGGTTATACACCTTATTTAGACGGCCAACCTCTCCGAATACAGTGCCTCCAAATGGAATGAACTGATAGTGCTCATACTATGATGTGGCTGCAGATGAAATAAAAACAAATGCATAGCTGTAAGCGTCCGTTGGCTGTAAAACCAGGCTTACAGGCATGAACCTGTGCATATTCGGGCACACAGGTTAGCAATTTATGTTTCGTGCAATACTATCGCAGAGGAAACGATATAAAAAGTCACTGGAATTGGCAGCATCAGTGAAAACACACCTAATGTGAAAGTAAGTACTGGACTGTTTAGTCAGGCATACAACACACATGTATTTTTTGATACTCAGCATGTCACATTGTTCCCTTTCCATTTATACTAAACAACATTACTAATATTTCACTCATAGATGACTCTGGGTTGACAAATAAAAATGTCATACAGGATGTAAATAAGAGCAATAATTCTTTTTACAGGGAGGTGAAAGTAAAACTTCTGCAATAATATGTCCTTCCCAATAATCAAGATATGGTAGCATGAATGTTATCATTATGCGTTTCTTTGCCCTCTAACCCTTGCTTTATACACATCACCGGTGCATCATACTGCAGACTATTGAGGAAATATATATCATTTTTAAGGCCAAATGCAGATGTGTCAAATAACTATACATCCTTTCCATAGAGTGCACTATATACTGTAGACTGTGGCAGACTTACTGTTCACACTTGCAGCTTACTTGCTCTGCACACTTGCTGCAAGTGCACAAAGTGGAAACTAGAAATGTTGATACAAACTTGCTGCAAACCAGCAGACTTGGTTTGCTAGTCTAAGGTAAGTTTCAAAGACCTGATTTGCAATCCTGATGTTTGTTTGCAGCAAGTATACTGTGTAGAGTAGAGGCATGAAAAAAGTTTAAACCTTACACTGTGGCTCACTCTCGGGAAACATACTCATCACCTACAGCAGAAAAGTGGAAGAACAAAAGTGATAAAAAGAAGGTACGTTCATGGCAGCCTCCCGTGATATACAACTGGATACGTTCACAGCATCAAAAGGGTTAAAAACACTGATTTGGAAGTAAAAAATTAAATAGGAGGTACGTTCACGGCAGCCTCCTGTGTGATACAACTGGGTAAGTTCACCGCATCGAAAGGGTTAAAAACACTAGTTTGGAAGTATAAAAGTAAATACGATATAATGCCCTAGTTAAACAATACACTAACAAGTACAAATTAATGTGTAAATGTATAAATGCGGGAATGAAATAAGAAATTAATCATTTAACCACACCAAAATGTACAAATGAATGAATGATGAACAGAAAATAGAACCTGTTCTAATTTAGGTCATACATACATTTTTGTGCTTCAGGGACATCTGGTGGCAGAACACGGAAACAACACACTGTTTGTTCATCCTTACTGGAATTTGGATTGTTCGATCATGACTGATTTTTCATAATTTTTTGAACTTTTCTTCTGTAGATTCTCTCTATATTATATTTTTAGACTTTTGCACCTCCTGCACAGTTCTCATAAAAGTGTTCTTGACCTTTTGGCCTATTTCGGATATTTTTTCTGCTGTAATCGACCTTCGAACCATTTGGACTACCTGATTTTGACAGAGGTAATGGCTTGGACCAGGGAGCAGGTAGACAGGCTAATGTGTCTTATTAGCTAGAGGCAGTAACTGTTCAACACCTGGAATACCCTGTACAAGAACAAGGGGAGGGCAGTTGTTATGCAAAAGGTAGCAGAAGAGATTTTTGCTGCAAGGCAGGAATTATGAAATCATAATGCAAATAATTGCAGCAGCAGAAGCATTTTTCGCTTTAACAGAATCCATCTATGAGTTTAGTCAGACAAAAATTAGAATTAAACAGTACGTCAACAATGTTCCTTTCAGGTTGTCCAAAAGGTGTCAAGGTTAAAATGGGAGAGATATCTCCAGTGGAAGCGAGAGATCAATTAAGGGTAATCCAGGAGCTGCAAAGGTCAAATAGGAAATCAAAGTCCAAGCATGCAGATGTCAAAACAATAATATAAAAATCTGAGCCACTACAAACACAACTCAACATCCAACTACCAAAACACAGTGTGAATATCGCACTCAAGTTTTATGTCACAGGGTCTCCATGTGTCTTCCCAGAAAATTACAACTGAAAATCGAAAGCCTGATTTTGGAAAGATTGGTCTGTTGCATAGTAGCAATGGAAGTAATCATCAATTGTCGTCTTTGACTATTTGAATGTTGCACTTAATACAGATGAAGTCATCAACAATCGCAAACTCGTGGGAAGAAAAAGTGTAGATGTTTTCTTTCAGGAGACAAATTGAGAGGAGTGCCTAATTTGCATATTTGTCAATTAGAATAAAAGGTGATGGAAGTCCAAAACTGCTGAAAACCTGCTTTATGAGTAAGAATTTAATTATGCAAATAATTAATTTTTAAATTTTTTTGTACGACATTTGGCTTCAAAGAAGAAGTAATAAAAAATTATGATGAATTTCTATAGGATTCATCATTTTTCTACACCCCATTAATATCACATAATGGGAACAGTAAACCAAAGAATTAATACACACTGAAATTATTAACAATTTTCAGAGAAATTACAAAATGGACAAGTGGATTACTTAAACCATTGCCCTGGATATTAACAATTAGGCGTTCGGGCAAGAAACAACCAATCCATCTCTTGTAATATATTAAGGTGACCTAATTTTTTATAATTTACTTAAGTTTTAGCACATACATTCTATTTCCTCAGGAAACACGTCCAAATAAAGTTCCAGCTTGACATGTAAATGGCATCATAACCTACCATGCCTTTGTTATTTTCAATATATTTCTTCAATTTTCCAGAAAACGCAATGCATAATTTTTAAACATATTGTTACACCTCTTTACAGATCTAGATATTCTTTGCCGAATCAGACCTCATTACAGCATAAAAACTAATTTACAAACATACCATTCTTACACACGATGCACATAGTAAGAGGGATTCATGAGAAATAAATATAAAATAGTGTTGTAAATAGTTATATCATCACATTCTGTATCATATCATCAATTCTTCGTTTACCTGCCAGTTATTCCCTCTGATGCGGTTGTCGTAAACTACCTGGCTCTCCACGCAGCGTCGCTTGAAAAAGTAGAACTCCCTCAACTTTTCCAAGCAAATGGCACAAACCAGCCAAGGATACAAAGCTTCTCTCACGACCTGAGAAATTTAATATCAGCAATAGTTTATTGAATGACAAAATAGATTCACACGTCAACCACCCAAACAACACAAGTTGTGAGAGAGGAAAGCACAAAAGAATATATCAAGTACAGGCAAAGGACTGGTATGAAATTAAACGCAATAACTCACCACTAACCGCAGCAGATCTTCTACTGCTAGTTTCATCACGAATTCGTCTTCCGTATTTTCATCTAGTATGTCAACTAAATGACAGCCGGTACTAAGGCACAACCTACAAATACGATGCTCTCGTAATCCACGCATTGTGACACTTTCTAATAGCTCGCGATGAATACTATATCTACACTAGATACATCAGGAACTAACAAACGAGAAAAATACCATTTATTATTCTCCTAATGAGTATGATGATCGAAATAAACGTTGATGAAATTAAATTCTTTGGTAAGTTTAAAACCTAGACGAGAAATTAGGAAAAATAACGTTATTTATTCGACAGGAATGACCGCACGAAATACGCAATAAGAACGATAACAAACGTCAACTTAACACAAATTAAGAAAATGACTGTCGTTCGGCGACTACTCTGTCTAATATTATGTATCCTCTGCGTTACAAATACACACATTTTTTAGGATTAATTGGTGCGAATAATATTGCGGAGGGTAGCTTTCTAAAACGTAAGATAATGAGCATTATTGCATGAAAAAAAGCATTATTGCATGATACATAGTATCGCATAGGCAGGAAATTGCAGTTCTCCTATGCCCGCCTAATCAAAATTTCGTATATCCCAAACTTTTTAGTATACTTAATACAAGTAACGAAACGAAGGATGATGAGATTTCAGTGGTATTCATTTTAACGGTTGGAAGTGCCATACATTATATTTTTGATTTATCTTTGTGACGTCAAATAATATATTTAAGTTAATCAAAAGCCATTACAAATGCAGATTTATGACACAGACTTATGAATGTGAAAAATCGGTACACTATAACTAAAAATGAATAGTTCTTATTTTTCGCGGAGTAGGTGTAGATGGATATGTAAACCAATTTATAAATAAGAAAGAAAAGGTTGAGTAAAATCCTTTAAATGATAGGTTCTAGCTATAAATTGCGAAAGAATTTGCAATATTACTAATGAAAAACAGTTGGGTAAATCTGAATGGTAATAGATACCTAGTTTGTTAAATAGAATTACGTGGTCTTACTCAGCATTTTCCGACCATAAAAATAATTTATAGTCACCAAACCACGCAATAAACTATATTTAATTCGGACTTTGTTCGACGACGATCGTCATTTTCTTGATTTTGGGTTAAGTTGACGTTTGTTTGTGTAACCCTTGTATGTTTCGTGCGGTCATTCCTGTCGAAAAATTGCGTTGTATTTTCTAATTTCTCATGTAGGATTCAACTTTACGATAGAATTTAATTTCACCAACGTTTTTTTCGATCATCATACTCATTAGGAGAATAATAATGGTATTTTTCTCGTTTGTTAGTTCTTTGGTCGGATTGCCCTGGGAACGAGGGTGAAATCAACAATGACGCGCGTGAAGTAAATAACCATTTATTCGGCGCTGAAGAAATTACAGCCGTGAGGCGGCGAGAAAATATTTCAACATGGCGGACTGCATGATGCGTCGAGCAGGCACTTTCACTTTTCCTCTCCTTGCGGTGGCGAGTTAGCAACTGGCTCCTCAGCACTTCCCGCGCCTTGATGGCGGGCCGTGGCCACTGTCGGACCGCCGCACCGTCCCGCTTCGCAGCATCCCCGTCGAATTCCCGCTGGGCGATGGCCATCTTGTCCAGCGCCAAACGGCGAGGCTTACAGGCGACGGTGGGACCTGGCGTCGTCCTGATGTGGTGCTTGGTGGAGTGCTGCGGGGGGTCCCTCGGAGTTCCGGGGAGGCGGGTGACATCGGGAAATTCCGCCAAGACGGAGTAAAAACGTGACGTTTCAATCACCGTCTTCACTTGCGGGGCAGAGCACTTTGCCTTGCGGCCACGCACTACGAGGGACGTCACCGAGTCTATAAGTCGCTGATTGCGAACGTCAACCATTAAATTGTAAAACGACAAAAAATCGACGCCGATGATCGGCTTGTCCACATTTGCGATCACAAAGCGCCAACGTAATTCGCGTCGTAACCCTAAATCTAAAACAAACTCCAACCATCCATAGGTCGGAATTACCGTCCCGTTCGCGGCAAATAACTGGTAACCACTCGTAGGACGGCGCCCCTGCACGCGAGATCGTGGATACACGCAAAGGTCGGAACCCGTATCTACGAGGAACTGGGCCTTCGATGTTGCGTCACACACATAAAGGCGGCGGGGATTAGGGCAGTGATCGTCGGCCGCCATTAATCGCTGCCCTCGGTGTTTTCCGCCGAATATGTGCATGGGGGTCGGCACTTTGTCGCGCGCGCACCAAACTCATCGTGGTACCAGCACCATTTCTCGTTTCGGGGCGTGGATGGGCTGCGGGCACGCCGCGATCGACTTTTTGAGCGAGCGCGACCACGGTGTCGGGGACGAGAGGCACTCAGGGCAGCAACCTGCCGCGTCAGGTCCTCAATCTGCTTCCTCAGGCCGTCCATTTCTGAGTGGTGGGAAACGGCGGCTATTCGCGGCTGCGGCGTCACCTCGTGGATCTTATCGGCCAGCTTCGCCAGCTTATCCAAATCGAGGGAGTCCTGTGACACCAGAATTGATTGCACGTGCGATGGCAAACGATTCGCCCATAGCGACCGCAGGAAGTCGTCAGGGACGGCGACGCCGGCTAGCGACCGCATGTGGCGCAGGAACTGCGACGGCTTCCGGTCGCCTATCTCCGCCTGCTCGAGGAGTTGCCGAATTCGTTGTTCTTGCGAAACAGAAAGGCGCTGGATCAGTTCCTCCTTTATCCGTTGATACGGATTGACCGCCGGCATGTTGACGATTACATCCTCCACCTCGAGCGCATGGCGATTGTCCAACTGAGCCACCACGTGCGAGAACTTCGTTGTCTCACTAGTTATTCCCGCTAGCGTAAATTGCACTTCCAGCTGGGAAAACCACAGGGCCGGTCGTTCCGGCCAAAACGGCGGCACACGCAATGCTACCCTGTTTACAGTAGCTTCCATCGTCGCGTCCTCGTTCCCCGATGGCATTTCCGAACGCGAATAGTTACTTCGGGAGATCACGTCGGGGTCACCACTTTGGTCGGATTGCCGTGGGAACGAGGGTGAAATCAACAATGACGCGCGTGAAGTAAATAACCATTTATTCGGCGCTGAAGAAATTACAGCCGTGAGGCGGCGAGAAAATATTTCAACATGGCGGACTGCATGATGCGTCGAGCAGGCACTTTCACTTTTCCTCTCCTTGCGGTAGCGAGTTAGCAACTGGCTCCTCAGCACTTCCCGCGCCTTGATGGCGGGCCCTGGTGGCCGCCGGCGGAAGCTGCTAATAATTGCCGGCCGAAACGCGGCCGCGACTCGTCTGCTATAATTCTGCCGCCACAGTTCCTTGATGTATCTAGCGTAGATATAGTATCCAACGCGAGCTATTACAAAGTGTCACAATGCGTGGATTACGAGAGCATCGTATCTGTAGGTTGTGCCTTAGTACCGGCTGCCATTTAGTTGATATACTAGAAGAAAATACGGAAGACGAATTCGTGATGAAACTAGCAGTAGAAGATCTGCTGCGGTTAGTGGTGAGTTATTGCGTTTAATTTCATACCAGTCCTTTGCCTGTACTTGTGATTATCTTTAGTGCTTTCCTCTCCCGCACTTGTATTGTTTGGGTGGTTGACGTCTGAATCTATTTTGTCATTCAATAAACCATTGCTGATATTAAATTTCTCAGGTCGTGAGAGAAGCCTTGTATCCTTGGCTGGTTTGTTCCATTTGCTTGGAAAAGTTGAGGGAGTTCTACTTTTTCAAGCGACGCTGCGTGGAGAGCCAGGAAGTTTATGACAATCGCATAAGAGGGAATATCTGGCAGGTAAACCAAGTTCGCAGCACCGAATGTGATGATATAGCTATTTACCATACAATTATATATATATTTCTCATGAACCCCTTCTTACTATGTGCATCGTGTGTAAGAATGGTATGCGTGTAAATTAGTTTTTATGTTGCAATGAGGTTGGATTCAGCAAAGGACATCCAGATTTGTGAAGAGGTGTAACAATAGATTTAAAGATTATGCATTGCGTTTTCTGGAAAATTGAAGGAATATATTGAAAATATCAAACGCATGGTAGGTTATGATGCCATTTACATGTCAAGCTGGAACTTTATTTGGACGTGTTTCCTGAGGAAATAGAATGTATGTGCTAAAACTTCAGTAAATTATAAAAAATTAGGTCACCTTAATATATTACAAGAGATAGATAGGTTGTCTCTTGCCCGAAGGCCTAATTGTTAATATCCAGGGCAATGGTTTAAGTAATCCACTTGTCCATTTTGTAATTCCTCTGAAAATTGTTAATAATTTTAGTGTGTATTAATTCTTTGGTTTACTGTTCCAATTATGTGATATTAATGGGGTGTAGAAAAATGATGAATCCTGTAGAAATCCATCATAATTTTTTATTACTTCTTCTTTGAAGCCAAATGTCTTACAAAAAAATTTAAAAATTAATTATTTGCATCATTAAATTCTTAATTATAAAGCAGGTTTTCAGCAGATTTGGACTTACATCACTTTTTTATTCTAATTGACAAAGGTGCAAATTAGGCACTCCTCTCAATTTGTCTCCTGAGAGCATAAAACATCTGAAATTTTTATTCCCACGGATTTCATTTGCTTTTTTCTGATTCTGGTTATACCATCAGTTCTGGTGGGTTAAGGAATGACAGTCATGACATTATATGAAAGTATTCTTTAAGGCCTGGTTACACCTTACAATAATGTGTACAAGTTCATGTACATTTGTGTGAATGGTTTCATATAGCTTGGTGTGAACAATTAGATGAATCAATGGTTCCGATCGCTTGGAACAGTACATGCATTTGCACAAATTGTCGGGTATGAGTTTGCGATTGTGAGGCCTTCATCTTTACTAAGTGCAACATTCAAATGGTGAAAGACGACAATTGATGATTATTACCATTGCTACTATGTAAAAGACCAATCTTTCCAAAATCGACTTTTGATTTTCAGCTGTAATAACCCAGGGAGACACATACTGGCCCTGTGGCATAAAGCATAAGAGTGATATTCACATTGTGGTTTGGTAGTTGGATGTTGAGTTGTGTTTGTGGATGGCTCAGATCTTTATATTATTGTTTTGACCTCTGCTTGCTTGGACATTTTGATTTCCTATTTGACCTTTGCAGCTCCTGGATTACCCCGTCGGACCCTTAATTGATCTCTCGCTTCCACTGGAGATATCTCTCCTATTTTAACCTTGACACCTTTTGGACAATCTGAAAGGAACATTGTTGACGTACTGTTTAATTCTAATTTTTGTCTGACTAAACTCATAGATGGATTCTGTTAAAGCAAAAAATGCTTCTGCTGCTGCAATTATTTGAATTATGATTTCATAATTCCTGCCTTGCAGCAGAAATCTCTTCTACTACCTTTTGCATAACAACTACCCTCCTGCCCTTGTCTTGTACAGGATATTCCGGGTGTCGAACAGTTACTGCCTCTTGCTAATAAGAAACACTAGCCTGTCTACCTGCCCCCTGGTCCAAGCCCTTACCTGTGTCAAAATCAGGTAGTCCAAACGGTACGAAGGTCGATTACAGCGGAAAAAATATCCGAAATAGGCCAAAAGGTCAAAAACACTTTTATGAGGACTGTGCAGGAGGTGCAAAAGTCAAACAGTATAATGTAGAGAGAATCTACAGAAGAAAAGTTCAAAAAATTATGAAAAATCAGTCATGATGAGTAATGCGAATTCCAGTAAAGATGAACCAACAGTGTGTCGTTTCCGTGTTCTGCCACCAGATGTCCCTGAAGCACAAAAATGTATGTATGACCTAAATTAGAACAGGTTCTATTTTCTGTTCATCATTCATTCATTTGTACATTTTGGTGTGGTTAAATGATGAATTTTTGCTTTCATTCCCGCATTTATACATTTGCACTTTAATTTGTACGTGTTAGTGTATTGTTTAACTAAGCCATTATATCCTATTTAATTTTTTACTTCCAAACTATTGTTTTTAACACTTTCGATGCTGTGAACGTACTCAGTGTGATCACACAGGAGGCTGCCGTGAACGTACCTTTTTATTATCCCTTTTTTTCTTCCATTTTTCTGCTGTAGGTGATGAGTATGTTTCCCGACAGTGAGCTTTGGTGTAAGGTTTAAACTTTTTTCATGCTTCTACTCTACACAGTATACTTGCTGCAAACATACATCAGGATTGCAAATCAAGTCTTAGAAACTTGCCTCAGACTAGCAAAGCAAGTCTGCAGGTTTGCAGCAAGTTTGTATCAACCTTTCTAGTTTCCACTTTGTGCACTTGCAGCAAGTGTGCAGAGCAAGTAAGCTGCAAGTGTGAACAGTAAGTCTGCCACAGTCTACAGTATATAGTGCAATCTATGGAAACGATGTATACCTATTTGACACAGCTACATTTGGCCTTAAAAATGATATATATTTCCTCAATAGTCTGTAGTATATGCATTGGTGATGTGTATAAAGCAAGGGTTAGAGGGCAAAGAAACGCATAATGATAACATTCATGCTTCCATCTCTTGACGATTGGGACCCAGCTAGCACAAGGGGATATATATCCCATCCATTTCATAATACTATCCAAGTATTCGAGGGATATCATATCCGGCAAGGGAAAAGATATCCGGATATGAAGGGGAAAACCAACGGAAAAATATGGGATGAGTTTCAGCCTTTGAAGGGATATGGTTTCCGTAGTATGGTATAAGCGCCGCCTAGCGGTGAAAACCAGAACAACAAATGATCGGCGAAAACGATATATATCGATCATATTCCCGGAGCAATTGTATCGAACACCTATTGTCTGTGATATCGCACTAGTAATATTCGATATACGGCTTCTACTCGATATATTTGATGCAGACAAAACTCTTAAATTCCTACTAAAACCCCCATTACCAAAAAATATCAAATAAGTAACAACTCATTTAAGAAATATTACTGCGAAAACAACCACCCACCAAAGGAATACCAATTGAACTACAATTTTGATGAGCATATCGAGAAGTCCCTGTAATAATATAAAGGTGCACCAAGCCCTGGAAAAAACAGAGTGGATAATAACAAGGAGATATAGGTGAAAACATTTATTCATGAACTTGAGAAAGAAATTTTTATAGGTAGTAGTTTTTTTCCTTGATTCTCCCCTCAACATCGCCAACCATAGCAACTATCCTAAACTCCGTTTAGCTGTGATGAGGTAAAGCTGGGATACAGTGGCCTTCACTGCACCTTGGTAAATAAAAGAATCTTCAGTTACTTAACTGTTTAAAAATGAAGGATAGACACGTCATTTTCGAATATTAATTCACCATATTCTATTGAAAACAAACCACCCATTTCTGGAACTCTAGATAAACCACAATTTTCCAAATAAAAACACAACAAAAATAAATTTAATGCTATGTCTAAGGTGAAAGGAACTTTTAAAAAACGAATCGCCCACTAAATTAATAGGATTACCATAATGCCATCACATTAGCTTATTGTTGCCTTCCAATTACTTATTATAAATGTTTACGCCCTAATAACTGACTTTTGTGCAATATTTTGATAGTAAAAGTGAAATATTGTCGGGAAAATTTTTTCACAAAATGATAAGTCAATGAAACATCAACAGACAACGGTTAAAAATGAACAGCTAATTAATATATACAGCAAAACTGTTATCTTCTTATTTAGGTGAATGAATCCCTTACATGTATAACCACCGTCGTGTGTATGTATTTATCCGATGTCACTCACTACTCATAAGAAATGTATTAGGCACGACCATTAATGATCACCGATAATGCCATAAATGTTCATTCCCCAAAGCACCAGTTAACAAATCATAACGATTACCCAATTGTATGCCACATATGATAATATTATCCAGAATACTGAACATGAGTTGCCAAACAGAAAACTGTGTCAATAATATCATTTCGCACCTAAGTTAATTCAAGCCACGTCGTAATATTAAAGATTATTACCTTTAAATTAACAATTGTTTTCCATTTTGTAATAATATGGTCAAAAAGATAGGTACTAGTACAAAATAGCGATACACCGGCAGATACAAAAATTAAATGACAATTACTAAAAATTTTAAAAAACCAAAATGAATGTTACCTTACCTTATTGTCTCGTACAAGAAGCTGGTTGCGATGTATATTCGTTGAACTAGGTTGTTGGATTCTTCTCGGCATCTGAATATCTACCATTGCAGCAGGAATAACGAAATGAGCAAAGCAAGGAAGCGAGCGCAGATTTATTACCAAAGTAAGACGGGCTCCAAAGATGGCGATTTTCACATGGCGAAAGAAATTCATTTTTTCGCATGTTTTTCCGGAATTGGCCGAGAGAGCGAGCTAAATTTCGCCAAATGTCTGCTACCGTGTAGCTCAAGCCCGCATTAGATATAATACACCAGAAAGAATTTAGTCCTTCCTGAGAGTAATCTCTCGCTAAATAATTAACAGTGTAATTTAATCAATTGATTAAATTACAATATTAATATTTAACTACTTCTATTCTTCCGAGTGGATCCATTATTATGATCACGGATAAGTCGCTGACATGTTTTCTCCGTGATATCCGTCCCTGAAATCCGAAGAGCACCTTTTCCGTTATATATCCCCTTCATATCTGGGAAACGATATCCCCTGTGCTAGCTGGGTTGCGGTGTCCTGTGCTAAAGAAACACACCAAGCTTTTGAATGCGCACGAACAATACTTTTGTACTATTTTCATTATTATGTAACACATTGGCTGTACGAATTGTATATTTTTGGTATTTTAGTGCCTTTTTACAATCATATTACCATTGGCCTCATAGGCATCTTCATATGCACGCGCACACAACGTTTGTATTATTTTTCGTGTTACAATTGTAATACAATGGTTGTACAAACTTGTATATTTTTGGTATTTTAATGCTGTTTTACAATCATATTACCATTGGCCACATAGGCGTCTTCGTATGCGCGCGCACATGACGTTTGTTTTATTTTTCGTGTTACATTTGTATTACAATGGTTATACAAATTTGTATATTCTTGGTATTTTAATGCTGTTTTACAATCATTTTACCATTGACCACATGGGTACCTTCGTACGCGCGCGCACAAGACGTTTGTATTATTTTTTGTGTTACAATTGTAATACAATGGTTATACAAATTTGTATATTCCTTGTATTTTTGATTGTTGAATATTGTGTGATACATACTTTTTTTTGGGACATAATATGTTGACTAGTTACTTGGTGATGATTAAAAATAATAACTGTCTTGTGTGATGTGTGGTTCTAATTAAGAATGTGCATCAAAGAATTAAAAAAAGTTCCACAATATTCCATGTATTTTTGATGCTGTAATACAATAGTATTACGATTGCTTTGTATGAAATGTCCTGTAATACAATGGTATTACAAATTTTTTTACGAAAACTATACACTTTGTAACTGTACAAGAGAATTACAATTTGTATACCAGTGGCTGTGCTGTCTGGGTAGCTGTATTATTTAAACTGAAGGCTGTTTTTGTAAAACCTAAGTTCTGGCCTGAGGCCAAAGTGCATTAATTTAAATTACAATATTATTTGTTTTGTATGTCATGAAAATAAAACTACTATTAAAATCGTTGAGATTATTTGTATTTGTAAAACCATATGATTAATTTTAGTGCGGTGTAAGTCAATCTTTGACACTAATTCCACATTGAAATTCATTAATTGTTGTCGATTTTAGTGCTATGTTTATAATGATATGTCCACATCATCATCCTTCACATGAACCCACACAGCACACACAAAAGCGTATACATATACACAGTATCTACATAAGGTCTACTGTATATTTATCTGTAATAGGAGACGGTTTACTTGGTGTATATATTTACGAGAGGTCTACGGTATATGCAACCCTTCCTCACACATCACACAGAAAATTTATACCATATGAAGGCAGTATAAATTGATTGGTATAAATAGTAAATAATATTCCGTCGATTATTAGCATTTAATTTGAATAATATGCTCGCACTGCAAATACTATGTAAACATTATAAGAGGCGCATGATATGTTCATATTTTTTTAATAGACTACAATCGATGTCTTGCAAACAAGATCGACTTGAACCATCTCGAAAATCAAAATGGCAGTCATGTTAATGAGCAGGAAGCGTGAGAAAGAACTAGCTCCTCCAATATTTACGTGTTCTGGCAATTTGTGATCGTAGAAGCTTAATTTTAATTCTAATGGACAGTTAAGTTACGGTGAGTACCTAAATGATTATTATGACCAGTGATTGCGTTGAAGATTATTTACGAATTCGTCATTTTTTTCATCTGCCTTCCATGTTGATTTTTTAAATTGACTCTATTTATCATGTTTCAGGCACATACAGTCTTTAACAAATTGGGACATTAGGAATGATCCAACGACAATTCAGATCATCATTCAACTATTTGAGAAACGTGAAAAGTTTTGTGTGTGTTATGACAGTGCAGTGACTTTCGATGATATTTGAACGAACCAACTGTTGGAAAAATATAGTTTCAATTTTTAGAAGAGCGTTGTTTTTTTAAAAGACAGCAGGTTTTTGTGCACCCAGATAAAAGAATTGGTAGATGTGAACTTAAGGGTATCGAACTTCAAACACTTATGCCGCCAAAACGGTGTTCACATGCAATGTAGTTTGATATTGGTGATTGTCGCACTGGCTGTTCTTGAGGTCATGCCTTATGTATTGGAATGTTATGTGTTACAATTTCTAGTGAATGCAATGATTGAAAATGGAAATAGTGTCAATAAATGTAATTAATTTTATTAAGAAACACGTTTTTGTTTGCAATCTTCTTAACTTGTATAAATGTGTTATTGAGATTGTGAATTCGCAATGTGACATCAAGAAACGGCAGACGTGCACGAATTTTGCACGGTATGAGTCTGTGTATAGTTAACGTGTGCCAAATCATTCCTTCCGATTTCAACTCTGTCACAAATTTTCTAGTTAGTAACCAAAGTTTTTTCTAAATGAAGTGTTTTCAAAAGCTATAATTTTAATAGGCAAATCTAAAAAAATTGTACTCTTGGTCTTATTTGTGGCATTGGATTTTATTTATCCAGAGAATTAGATATAAAATTGAAAAAATAACTACACTGGAGGATTTAGATGTGACTTAGACTTAGACTTACACTATAAAATAAGGAAATGAAAAGGTATGCATACTGTATACGGCATCCATTTTCCATACATCAACAGTATCTGTTGTGTAGAGGACATTTGCATCTTTGGTAGATGCACCGTAGAGCTAGTGTTGATGCCTTGTAAATATATACTAAAGGTCTACGCTCCCACCTACACCTCTACTGTATACCTATGGTATATGTATATCATCCATACACCCAGGCTCTACGGCTGAGTGGGAAATAGCCAATTGTGGAAGCGCGAATGAAATGTTTCATTCAAACTGTTCAGGAACTGTCCTGAACTGTGAATTTCATATTCTGTTCAGCGGCCGTTCACCAAGTGTTCAGGTCCAACTGTGCAGAAGCTGTTCCGTTCCCGGGCCGTTCAGGGATATCAGGCTGGAGCTGTGTGCACAGTTACCGCACGTCTCCTGAATGGCCCAGAACATTTATGAAGCGTGCGAACAGTTTGAGCACAGCCCCTGAACACTTCAGTGAACAGCTCATTTTCACCAGGGAAAAAGTATGTGAAAAATAAACCCAACAAATTGGGGATAAAATTATTGGCCTTTTGTGGATCCAGTGGAATTATTTACGAGTTCATATTATACCAAAGGTCAAAAACAGAAGTTGCATTGCCTTATCAGCTGTTTGAACTTGGAGCCAGTATATTCATGTAATTATCGGAGTGAACTATACCATTTTGTCAGTTATTTTTTGATAGTTATTTTTCATCATTTCATCTCTTCCAGCATTTAACGAACAATTATATAAGTGATTCTGGAACTATTAGAATAAACCGCTTCAACAAATCTCCACTTCCTGATGATAAACAAATGAAGAAAAAAGAACGAGGAATGATGAAGGATGTAATAAGCGCAGATGGATCGAATAATTTGGCCAAATGGTGTGACAACAGTCACCATGAGTTCAGTTTACAAAGGTTGTAGCAAAACAGATTTCTGCAAATACTGGGATGAAAAAAAGAAGGCATATATAAATATCCCTAGACCAGAAGTTATCCAAGCATATAATGCTAATATGGGAGGAGTTATTAATATGACTTCCTTATTTCTATTTATAGATCATTTATCAGAAGCCGGAATGGACACTTAGTGTTATTTTTCATGGTTTTGATATGGCCATGGTCAACTCATGGTTAGAAAGCAGGAGAGACTCGCAAGAATTGGTTTCTGAAAAAAATAATGGATCTAATCCACTTCAGACAAAATATTGCAGAAAGCCTGATTCTTGCAGATAAAACACGAGGAAAAAAAGAGGTCGAACTTCCTGTGATTCTCCAACAATGTTTGTGGTGGCTACTAAATGGGTTCCTCAGATAAAACCGTAGAGGATGTGAGGTTTAATGATATAGGGTACTTACCAAATTTTGAAAACAAAAATAATTTAAGATGTAAAAATCCTTGTTGTCATATGTGGAATTAGGAGAATGGCAGGAGTTATTATAATGACTACCTTTCTATCAATTCTTTTATCATTCTATATTGTATCATTAAAATTGCCACTATCCGAAGGGGAAGGATTGAAGAAGTGGAGAAGGGGTAATAAGAAGACGGAAGGGAAAGTAAGGGGAGGATATAAGATGGGGTAGTAGAAGAGTGAAGTAAGGAGAGGGAGTAGGGAGGAGAATATTAGGGGAAGGGTGGACTTGGTAGGAGTAGGGGAAATGAGAATCTTAGTTAATGTACTGAATGTAAAGTACCTTTGCATACTGACAAGGAGACATCGCGAGATTGATGTTCGTGATCCGAATGCCGATGTTATTTTCTGAAACTATAAAGGAAATGTAGAAAAAGTGTCACGGCTTTCTTCCCCATAGGCCCGGGTTCGAGAGATATAAGCAAGTAAAGATTTGGCGCAGAATCAGTATCTTTAAGTAAGGGTGTGACTCCAACAACCGGCGTAGCCGCGTGCGTTAAGGCGCACGGCCGATGGCTTTTGCCCCGGGCGACCTGGGTTCGAGTCCCGGTGAAGTCAATTTTTTTTTCTTTCTTATAATTTAAGGAATCAATGCTACAACCCATCCCCATTCATTTAAGTCAGTTTCGTTCGTATTTATTCTATTTTCAACTCATTTTCTGGATTTTCAATGGACCGAGGACTTACGACGCGAATTAGGGGATTTTATTTTCCCATTACAGGCTCACATGCTGCCCGACGCATTAGGTTTGGATTTCAAAGATCCGTGAATACTTCTATGAATACCAAGGGCTTCAATTGTTCGCTGGACCTCCTGAAGATAGTAAAGAATGAACTAAATGCTTATTACACTGCTTACTATCAAAATCACTACTTTACACACCTTCAAAGCTATGCACAGCACCAGTGATGTCATCTTGGTATGATGACAACACCGATGGAGAAGTGTCATTTACATTGTCTGACAATGAGGAGCCGTCACTGGACGACGGACAGATTTCTCGAACACTCTTCATTTAGCTTCCGAGAACTCCCGACACAACGCCGCAGATAGGTGAAAACTAAATAATGCACAAGACTTGCTGCAGGAAACTTGAGCTACGCTTCACTTTACCTTCACTGATCAAGAGCTGGATTGAAACTGGCGAAATAGAGGGCCCAATACAGCTGCCACGCGTTGCTGTATGTAGAGAACACCCCTTCCCATTACTAAAACGTTGTCTCAAACCGGGATTTTCCGACTCCTACATTCTTTTATTCATAATATCATTTCCACTGGGTTTTCCCTCCGTTAGATTTTCTCCACAGCCCACCCACTGTCTTTCCAACAAATTCTCCCTCTTTACTACAGAATGTCCTTCCGTCCACCCTGTCTCCTTTATGACATGCCTTCTTGCGCCCTTCAAAGAGTTCCGCCCCCAGTAACCCTTCCTCCACAGCTGACCCTCGCTAATATCTCAATGAGGCACCGAGGCCCAACCGTGTGAAGACGGGTGCGAAAGATAGACAAAGAAGACTTTGAGACCGCTTTGAGCAGACTACTGGAACGCAGGGTCATTGCACTTGACCTAATGGGTAAAAGGGGGAAGCTGGCTAGGGTTAGTAACTGAATGTGAGGATAGCCAGTAGAGTTTATTTGGTGACAAGAAAGAGTTGAGATCAAAAATATATGAAGGGGTTGAGGGAGCAATGGCTGGGGCGTAGAAGAAATCATTACCTGGAATTTCACGTGTGGTTATATACGTCCCCAAATTCGCGTGGTAAGTCACCATTCGGAGGTCCGTTTAAAAATCAATAAAATACGCTGAAGATAGAAAAATACTATTGTAACTGACATTAAATACTATTTAATTTGTATGGGATTGGGTATGTAAAAACGACGAAGGAATATACCTTACTTCAAAAGTTTTATCAATGCCTATAATCAAATAATGGGCAATTACATGCCACGAATGAAAATTTAAATTCATTCATTGAACCGAAAGAAAACAGGAGGTGGGAAGAAAAATAGTGTTATCCCTACATCATGTTTTATGTGTAGGAATTCAAAATCTTCCCTTCGTCCACGATAAGGGTTCACTGCAATAAAATACGTTGTACTTTGAGAAAATCATTTTAAATATGTTTCACATGCCCTTCTATTTACCGCCGATATCATGCTCACTATTTAAGGAAAAATGAAGTGATAAAAGTGAAAATTCCAGGGCGGTTCCGAGGAATTTACGAGGGCAACCGTCGCAGTGTAATAAGCATTTAGTTCATTCATTACTATCTTCAGGTAGTCCAGCGAACAATTGAAGCCCTTGGTATTCATAGAAGTATTCACGGATCCTCGAAATCCATCCAAACCTAATGCGTCGGGCAGCATGTGAGCCTGTAATGGGAAAATAAAATCCCCTAATTCGCGTCGTAAGTCCTCGGTCCATTGAAAATCCAGAAAATGAGTTGAAAATAGAAAAAATACGAACGAAACTGACTTAACATAATGGGGATGGGTTGTAGCATTGATTCCTTAAATTATAAGAAAGAAAAAAAATTGACTTCACCGGGACTCGAACCCAGGTCGCACGGGGCAAAAGCCTTCGGCCGTGCTCCTTAACGCACGCGACTACGCCGGATGTTGGAGTTACACCCGGACTTAAAGATACTGATTCTGCGCCAAATCTTTACTTGCTTATATCTCTCGAACCCGGGCCTATGGGGAAGAAAGCCGTGACACTTTTTCTACATTTCCTTTATAGTTTCAGAAAATAACATCGGCATTCGGATCCCGAACATCAATCTCGCGATGTCTCCTTGTGAGAAAGAAAAATTTTTTTCTTACAATTCCATTCAAAATATATTCAACAGCACTAATTCCTCGTTTTTTTACATTGACAATGCCGTTTCTAAAATAAAATAATTTCTTAAAACGTTTAGGTTTTATTTAAAAAAATTTAACTTAAGCCTCTGAAAACTATAGATTTTCTATTTTTCTTTGACATGGTTATGAAATAAACATATCCAGAGTTACATACGTTAAGTCCCAGTGTCCCACATATGGGAAGATATGTATCTCAGCTCAGAGATAAGATATAAAATTGAAACGAAAAGTAATACCTACCTTTTAAGTGTCATCCAAGGTATGCTTACAAATTTTCAGATTTTCATGTCAATTTTTGAAAAATCGTGACTGAAAGGGTTAAGAAAGACGGTTCTTATACAATTATTTGTTATCTATTGAGCGTAGTTACCATAAGCTTTAAGATCAAACTCGGAATTCCATCGGTTTGCCCACGACTCCTCAATGGACGAGTAAACTCACTAACCACACAGACCTCCTCGGGTCTTACATCTTTGATTGCCAGGGTTCGACACGTGGTGCGCAACGCAGTAGACGCACTCCGTACATTACATTAGTCCCACTTAATATTAATTAGGGGATAAATTTGAGCTAAGGAAATGACACAGCGTTAAATCATCAAGTTCATTAAAATTAGAAAGAAGGAATTTCAGCAGAATTTAACGTTTAAGTTTCAAAGCCCAATATTTAATACTTCATTACGTTTTATAGGCTTTCAATGAATATATTAATGGTAGGTCATTGCGATTGGGGAATACTTTCATCTCTAATGAAGGAAACCACTCCATTCATGATTTAGAGAAATGTCAGGTAAGTATAGTCTTACAAAAACCACTTGTTTTCCCGCTGTTTTTGTAACATCCTGGAGGAGAAGTGGAAGGAAACAAAGAGAAGGGAGGGCTAATTTGGAAGGGGAAGGGATGAGTTGGGGGGGAATTAGAGAAAGGAGAGTGGTGACGGTCTGTAGGGAAAGGATTTAAGAAGTGGAGAAGGGGTAATGAGAAGACGAGAGGGAAAGTAAGGGAAGGAGGAACAAAGAAAGGGGATTAAGGTAGGGAGAATATTGGGGGTAGAGAGAAAGGGTGGAATTGGAAATGAGAAATTGGAGGGGCTTTAGGTGAAGGAAGGAGTTGAGAAGGGGAAAGAAGTTGAAAGGGGACTTAAGAAGTAAGAAAGGGGAGTAGGAGAGATGAGGAAAGTGAGCAAGGGAAGTAAGCGTTTGGAGGGAGTTGGGGAAATGGAGAACTTGAAAGGGGGATTTAAGGAAAGGAGAAGTTGGACGGAGGAAAAACGCAAGGGGGTATTATGGAGGCAGAGTAGAGATGCTGTGAGTAGGGTCAATTTGTTCATTCTGGGACAAGGTCGCCCTTGAAATTACATTTGCCTTACAATTCCCGATACGTCCAACCCACTTTCTCTTCCGGATACGTCCAACCCACTTTCCCTTTTCGCGCACGGAGACGTCTGCCCCCACGTTCACATTTCGTGCCCGCGACTCGGAGACACCCGACCCACTTTCACTTTTCGCACACGTGTTGAGGAGACGTGTACCACCCTTCCACTATTGCTTGCAACATTGCCATCGTTTCTTCACCTCCCATCTTCTCAGACAGTATAAAAGCGCGTTAAATCGAAGCGATATATAATCGCTGACAGATATTCGACACGTAAGGATGTCTCCCTTACTCTCCGTGAAAGCTGAGCTTGGTGGGAAGCATCAACTCCTCGTTCGCAAATTCAAGGATAATGTGAACAACATATATGAAGTGCTCCTCCCATTACCACTACTGGGCAACAACGAAGAGAACGATCTTAATCTCAGTATAGAATTTGAGGACAGATGCTTCACAGTGTTCAAACATATGAACAAATCCATAAATATCGTGGGAAAAAGTGTAATATTTTCGGTGTTTGAGAATCCTGAAACAGATGAAGTGGAACGTTTCAACGTTTCCACGATCAAGCAGCTGAAACTCGAGGGGGATAAGTTGGAGAAGGCCAAGAGACAAGATCCATCCATCACGTGCCATGTCTACGATATAAAGAAGATGAAGAAGATTGCTTATTCAATGGGAGGATCCGAGTTCATTTCAAAAGGCGGGAGAACGTCAACGGATGGTGTCCAATTTGATTTCGCCCCACCTGTGACATTCACAACTGGAGAAAAGTCACGAATCAACTGTTGTAACGTTTACGATCAACGAGGGAAGCATTTGGAAACGTATACTTTTATACTGAATGTTGTACCAACTGAATATACTTTGTTCTTAATAAAAATAAAATCAAATCTTCTCGCCTTGTTATCATTTCTCAATACCTTTTTCTTAATATTAAGAGGAAGGGTTGTTCAGTAAATAAAACACATAGCATATAGGTTTGACAGATTTATTTCATTTTTTAACATATTTTATTTTGTGTACACCAATCTGCTAGCTTATAACAATTTTTTCTTGCACATTGCAGATTATTTTGAGAATGTGACTTAATTAAACAGTCCTCATTTGTGGCTAATTTCTTAAGTGAAGGACAGCCGTACATTTCCAAGTTACCCACACATATTCCTTTGGGAAGGAGACTGGTCAAGAAGGATGCCTTTTGAGCACCTTTTGTGAATAAAAACTGATATCCCTTTGTATATTCAAATAATATACTGTCCAGTTCCGAATAATCTACATCCCCAGAGTATTCATTCAATCCATGATAGTTGTTTCTCAACCAAGACGAGTCTCTCGCGTACAGTAATCATGCAGGCGATTTGAAAAGCCACGTATTGCAACATCTCGTATGCATATTAATGATGGCCAATTCCTTAACTATATATTCACCATAAGTTGCGGTGAATCCTTGAAATTCGATAATGACACTCATGGTGTAATCTCTCAAACTTACAAGGTTTTTTACACCCAATGCCAGAGGTTCAAGAGATTACAAGAGCTTCTGACTTGCAGAATTTTACCTCGTGCCAGAGGTCAGAAACCCTTTGCAAACACACGTAATCAAAGTACAACCAAGTTATACCTTTTGATTACAAGACACATCATTCAACATGAGTATAAAATCAAATTCCAACCTTTCCAGATCATTTTCAGTGATATCATTAGATATCCTGCTAGCGAGAAATTGTCTAACCTTATCGTGATTGTCCGAAAGTCTCCGGAGGAATAGATTTATCAGATTGGAGATTTTTAATAGAGCTTCCAATTTACCGGCATTAAGGTTAAATGAGCTCTTTGGTAAAATATTTTTAATAGACAAATGTTGCTTCCCAAAGTAATTTGCATAGGATAAGCAATTTGAGGAGAGCTGATCTTTTAAACCAGCATATAAATAATTACTCACTGATTTTTCCAAATTTATGACATTAGTCCATTCACTATGTGAAACAATAACACTTTTCTTAGTTGTATGATTAAATTGCACTACTGGTTCAAAGTCTCTGCTGGGGTCGTAACCCACACAAACACTTTTTGATTTTACACCATTGAGATAATACACAGTCTGAAGCAGTAAGTTATTAGTGTTAGAAAATGACGAGGGGGCGGGAGGATGTTCAACAGGTCTCTTCCTTTTCACTGGCGGAGACGCCTTCATCGATGATGACTGCATAACAACTGATGATCGACAGGATATTATCTTGCTTAAGAGGGATTAGGTGGGGGAGAGGTGGGGGAACAGTCGCTGGAGCAAGGATCAACTTCTGCTTTGAGGCGGTTGTATTGCATCCATTGAGCGAGGGAATGCGCATCACGGAGTGCGCACGTACTGCTACGTAACTTATGACATGGGTTCAGACAGGAAAAGGTGGGGAAGGAGCATTTTTCAGGTGCCGGACAATGGAGTTCTTTCTTCAGGGAAATGAAGGTACGGTCTGTGAGGTCGGAGAGGAACTCACACTCGGCTTCACTATATGCATACAAAGAGGTTGCTCCTTCAATGATGGCTTCCAGCGCGGGTAGGAGCTCCACATGTGAGATGAATCCATGATCGAAGGTGGTCTCCTCGCAGTTTAGCGGATCATGTAACAGCAGTTTCTTCCCACCAGCGATAAGCTTTCCATGCTTCTGAAAACTCCCCCAGAACAAACGATTTGAGTCGACATCCACAGCTGCCAGCTCAATGACGCCACCCTTGGCGAAGCACACTGACGCAACGATCTGCATTTCGGAAAGTCTCTCTCGTCAATGACGTTTCTTCACCCGAAGCATCATATTTATTCTCGAGCAGCACCGTTGAGCTTTGGGATGACACTTGCTTTCACTCCTCAACTCGTTGAAGGTCAGGTGGAACCGCTCCAAAGCGCGACAGTCGTTGAGATGAGGGATGGTGTGATGGAATTGTGTGAGGAATTTGTGTAATGTGTACCCTAACGACTTACTAGCTGCGTAAAGACAGCAGTATTCTCCGCAAATATCAGAATGGAAACTTTGAATCTGAACGCTATTGTGAGTGTAAGCGAAAGGTTTCAAAAAATTTTTTATACCCGGAACGAAAGGGGCCAATCCGTAAGAGTCGAAATACTCTCCTATTCCATTGAAAATATATACCGCGACCCAATGAGACCCGGGTAAGTATGAAGGATCTAAATTCACTACGTATACACCATTTCTAGGAGATTGAGGTAATTTATCAAAAGCGAAGACTCCGCGGAATATTTTAAACGGATTCAATAACCTATCAATCCGTACACTATCCATTGCAAGACTAATAATTTGTGATGATGTTCCTGTTTTTATCGATTTCTAGAGAGGCATCGTATTCTGCAAATACCAAGCACGTCACGGTGTTTGTCAATTCTTTCTCGAATTTCGCCTCTATTCGCACCACACCTCGATCTCCGAGACTTACATAATCTTCGTTTCCTGAATCGTCCGGGGTGAGATCAAACACCAGCATGAAATATCCATGTCCAAACATGTCATACGTAATTTGATTTCCTCTATCATAATGCTTTATTCCACTGCCTGAGAATATGGTATCATACGCTCGTGCCCAATACATTTTACTGTAGAAATTATACTCCAACCCCTGGGAAGGAAACTGAACACCGTTTACAAAGAGTGAAAAATTTTCCAGGGAATAGTGAGAGAGAGCAAATGGATTCTTGTCAACCTTACCAGCGCACGAGTCATTATCAACCATAGCAAATATTATGGTGTTGGGTATTCGACCAACGATCGCATTATCAATGCTGAGAGTTCGTCCACCGGCAGGAACCGTGAAAGATTTCATTTCGGTACGTTTGTAGTGATATCTAGCATTATTTTTTTCCAGCATCTTATTGTGTGCCAATAATATGGAAGGGTTGATGTCGAAATGTTGAACGTAAAGAGTCGCATCTAGTATTTTTATTATTCCCCCATCCACTCCCATCAGATTAAACGCGGGGTTTGAAAGCATCAACCTGATTCCTATATCGACCCGATCTAACAGCAATTGTGCCTGATTAAACACATCCACATGTAATTTACCATATAGCTCAACCTCGGCACTATTCTCGAACCAAGTCTTTCGCTTCACGTAACCTGCATTACTCACGTCAGTTTTATTAATATCCCCCCTCGTATCCACTTCCCACCCAACATTCCTCAAATGCGTTCTACTCGCATCCCCACCATAATTCAACACATTTTCAATATAGCTCCTATAATGATAATTATCTTCTGATGTGGTCACTATGTCCCATTGAAATAAACGTTGCATTGTTCGAAGAGGGAGTGGAGAATATTGTTCACAACACCTGGTTGATTTCCATCGCTAGACGTATAATCTACCAAGCTCGTCTTACAAACCTTCACTCTCAGCTTGAGAAATATGCTATTCAAATCCTTGTAAGCATCCCCAGAATCTTTGATCAGGAATTCAATCACCGATCTATTATCCAGCGATGATATAGGTTTGTAGGAGACTAGCCGCTTTGATAAAATGTTAGTCTGAATGGGTGGATTGGGTTGGAATAAGTCCAGCGAGCTCAGCATATGCTCACCCATGACTTAGTTGGCAAAAATATCTCTGTGCACGACCTTCTTCCCTCTTCGCCTTCTCTGCGAATGCCCTTTCTTTTTCCCAACACTAGTTTTTATTTTATTCAATCGTGGGCGCTTAACCAGTCTCATCCCACCCCCACTCATATTTTTTATCTTCTCCTCCGCTTTCCGTTTCAAGTTCTGCCCCGCCTCGTTTAATCTACTACGCAATATATCCTTAACCGGTTTAGTCCCCAGATCGCTCAAGGCTGCTGCCCCAGCACTAACTGCCTCCTTACCAACCGTCTTCAACCCGCTGTAAAAAAGAGGTCTGGCAAAACGCCACAAACCAGCAAGAAAACTTCCTATACCCCGACCCTTTTGCACACGATACGGTGCTCGATATATTGGTCCAATCTCCCCACCCGACTGCTTTAGGTAGTAAGATAAATAACGATCCGTCACCGGAGCCATCTCGACGCTCAATGATCAAACAACTCATATCACATCTTTTTTATAAAATGCAATACGATGATGGAAGATTGTCCCCCACTGCGAAATGGTATGGACTCACCGAGTTTTTCAGTCAACAAAATTTCTATGCTCTCGATGTTGTTTTTTTCGACGTGGTAATAAAAGATGGGATTGAATGTCCAGTGTAAGACTTGAGTGTTTAATATACGCAAGCATCGACTGAGCGAATCACCTACCAGTTGGGGTTTAATTATATCCGTGTAAACGTAAACGTTTTTGGGAGGAGACAAGATTTCTCTTTTCGTTCTACCACTTCGCAAGTTGCGGTATTCAGCTTTAATTCTCTTGAAATTCTTTACGAAATCCTCCGCAAGTGTTGACGAAGATGAATCCCACTGATAGAAACGGAGAAGAATGCTTGATAATATCAGAATATCTTGTTTTATTTCAGCCTGCTGTTCGCCGTTGAAATCTTTAATCGATTTATCGAATAATTCCTTGAACGAATTATATGTTCCTGGCTTTAACGTATACTTAACATCATCGGTAATAATCTGCACTGAGTTTGGTGATAATCTCTCATTTATACCATTCTTTTTATCATTCACTGTCATTCCGTCTGCGTAAATCATTACATCATTCGCTATGTCAAACCTTTTCTCCCCGCTAATCTCAAAAAATTATGGTTCGAAGGCAAAAGCTATACTTTCGTACCTACCATTTGGAACGACGAAAAACGAACCATCCTTCAACTTTACTCTAACAATATCTTTATCCTGAGGCCCACCAATTTCACCCCGGACCACTCCCTCCTCATTTCGAGTCCTATTATCTTTTGCTGGTGAGCCGGAAGATAACGCTTCTTCTTCCGCCAGAGTTCCCGGAGTCGCGGTTTCTTCTCTAACATCCCGCGAGAGAATACTCCCATCTATGGGAGGAATAGAAATCTCAGCTAAACCTACCATCCATTCATCATTTTCCAAATCGACACGGTGTGATAATCTCGTACGGAAATGTGATATTGTGTTGTGAGGAAAATATGTTTTGGAACTATCACTAGGTAACGTAATGTAAAACTCGTTCATATTTCACGCACCGAAGAAGCGAGGATCCAAGAATTATATGATTTTGGGTATCCTTCCCACTTTACAAAATATTCTAAATCGCCCGCCTGCCCCCTGCGCTTCAAAATTTTCTCAATCTTATATTCCGCCTCGGGGGAAAGGTTAACCCTCACTAACTCCTGCTCATAGAAACTACCCTTTATATCCTCACCGTTTAGATCTTTCAACTCGTACGTGGGTATTTCCCTTGATTGATTCACACCCTCGACTTGAAATATTTCGCTGGTGTAATTAGGTGTATATCCTTTTGCAAATGGACATCGTTCTTTACTGATTCTGACGTAATCACCTACTTTAAATTTAACCTTTTTGATAACAAGAGGTTTCCTTGAGCGACTAGCGATTGAGAATACATTTTTCTCATTCACCGCGACAGGTTTAACACCTAAGCTGGAATGCACGCTATTATTATAACTATTCACCAATTTGGGTAATATATCCACGTAATTGTACGCTGAATATCTCGTGAAATACTTATACATTTTAGATTTTAGAGTACGATTAAAACGTTCAACGAGACTAGCCTTTATGTCCGGATTGTTTGTTGTGTAAAACCTTACACCGCGATTCGAGAGAAAAGTTTTAAATTTACTATTTACAAATTCACTACCCTTATCACTTTGAATTTTCAACGGTTTTCTTTCACGAAAAATATCATTAAACGCCTCGACTACCTCCACTGGACTTTTTTTCCCGCAGAGCTCTCGCCCACGCATACCTCGAAAATAAATCGATCACCGTCAAAATATAACAATATCCTCTGCTGAATTTTTTCAAACTCCGCATATCATTCAGATCACATTGCCAGCATTCATCAATGTATGATACGCTGTAACGATTTCGAGGGAATTTTCTCCTCATCGGTCTGTGACGTGTGTATGCATCTTGAGAATTTAACCACTCGCGTATTGTATTTCTCGAAATCCCAGTCACTCGGTGTAATTTGTCAACGGACGAAAAACCTGCAGAATTTTCAGGATCATTGTACACACTCTCGATTACATCGTAATCCACTCGTCCCCGAATTTTTTCGGTTTCCTTGGTCGACTGCTTCGCCTTGGTAATGCCCTTGACGGCTTTTCTTTTCCGCTTTGTTCTGACCTCTTTCTTTTTCTTCTTTAGCTGTTTCGATAGATTCCCCACCGCGTCTAGTCTTCCCTCTATACGTTCCCATGTCTTATCCAAATCAGCATTCGCTCGTTTCGCATCGGCAAGTGATTTCCTCAGTGCATGAGTCTCCTCCTCACTGTCCTGCGACCTTCTATATGACTGGTTCTGACCCAAGGATTTCACTATCGGAATATGAATGGGTGATTTAATGTCGGAAACAGTGTTCAGATATTTATCCAGCACGCGCTTGTACATGTGCCATTTATCTACGTCTTTGACACCTCTTTTGATCAATATAGCTTTCATTTCAACATCTAATGCATTCAATCTCCTCTTCATTTGACCTCGCTCAAAAGCCTCAGGGTCGACTACGAGCATTTTTCGCAAACTCATTTTCCACCAATGAGACTACCAATGACACCGCTCAATATGGATCCGAGTAGCATTGGTAGAAATCCTCCTTTTTGTACGAGAAGCGTGCGCTTTTATTTAATGCTTGTACCACGCGAAGCCAAGTCTCTCAAGGTATATCGATGCTTGAATAGTTTTCGCTTTAAGGAGTTATTTATCTTATGTCTTCGTTTAAGCGTATTCAGACAACATTCAGAGATGGCTTTAATCAACTCCGCATCCGATTATTTTACTATAGCCGAACGTAACTTAGGTTTGGCAGATTTCAACACATGGAGCAAATGATTATTGCTCTTCAATCTTTTCATCATTCACAGGCATGTAGATTACAGTGGTCTCGTTTTCAGGAAAGATTTTAGTTCGGAATCTCAACCTTTCGTCCGTGTCCTGCCCGAGGTCTAGGACTAAATAACCGAACGGTTCTTGCGTCACCTCTTTATATACCCTTTCCAATTCCTGCGATTTTTCAGGATAGACCTGCGGAGCTAAGTGTCCAAATTGTAACCGATCTCTAGGATTTTTAAATGTTACTATATACTTGGAATTTAGGGATATATTTCTCGCTTGCGGATTTTGATAGAATATGTTTTGTGTGATTAAGAAAACGGAAATGTTAAAATGATGACTTCCTCTTGTGAACAATTTGCATACGTCTTTACTGTACGCACCCTCACTCATTAGATCATCTAGCACATACAACGTTGGCGCGCCTTCGAATTCTTCGAAAGGGGGTATTTCGGTTCGAAACTGAATTGGTGTACTCGAACGTATTCTCGGCTTACTCCCTCGACTGCAACACCATACAATCTCATGCATTGGACTATCGATCATGTGTGGCAAATTTTCCAAGAATTTAGTCACGTACGTAGTTTTTCCACACCCTGACGGACCGGCGCAGATGCAAGTGAAAGGGTGTTTCCAGACCAAAGTCATGATTGGTACTGCTCTCATTAAAACCTCTAATGGGTATTAATAAGTATCAAGTATCTTCATTACCAAACGCCTCATGATGCGTTCTCTTCAGCTGAATTTTGTAATGACCCTATGCCAAGGTGTTGATGCCACCCTCACAAATATACCGTTAGTCATCGCTCGCGTTTAGCGTGACTTTGTTTATTTGTACAGTGTATAATTCATGTTTTTTACTACGAATAATCGTCATCTTCCTAAATTCAGTGGAATTTTCGTGCAGGCAACGGACATAGTCTTCAAATTTCAGACATTTCTCTTTCACCGGTTTTGTTATACCCTTGGCTTTCTTTTTTTCTTTTCCCCCCTCGACTTTGAATGAATATAGTTTGCTTCTTAGATCTACGAAATGAGTCATAATTTGAGCATCACATTCGTCTTTAAATTTTCCTATCACCTTCCTGTTTTTTTCAGAGTAGCAAAGGTGATCTTTTGGATAATTTGAGGTATCGAATGCTTCAATGTTTTTTAACATATCTTGGTATACATCATTTGTTCCTATCTCGTACAATAGACTATCTGTGTCAGTGTACGCAAGGGAGATGTTCTTACCATATTTTGGTAACATTGTATGATAGTGAAAGTCATACATTAGAGTCTTACTGAGGTCTAACACACTGAAACCTATGTTTATCGGTTTGTTCATTTTGATAGTCGCCTTTCGGATGTGAACGGCCACTAGAGACTCGTTGAAAATCGTTCTGTCCAAAAATGTCGATTTATTGATTAACTTTTGCAATTTTTTTTCGTCAGTCACTAATTGCATGTTAATTCTTTTGCGTACATTCTCCATTGTCTTTCCAAACACTGAATTATTGATGAGTTTGAAGAAGTCTTTTTGGAAATCATTAGTGGCTAATTGTCTTCGATTAGTGTTCAAGTCAATATATGTCTTTTACCAAGGTGATTGACTAAATTCGATAATTCTGTGTACTTTTTTGAGATACATACCTAATGAAAAAGCCTGCTTCAGGTTGACATAATGAATAACATATTTAGTTCGACCCTCGAGCGTTGTAATTAACTTTTTATGTTTTCCACCGGGTGGAATTCGGTTTTCGGGACATAGGGGTAAATCAGAATGACTATCGTGGAGAGACTGCGGATACTCAAGATCAACTTCCAAAATATATCCCTTTTCGTTTTCATTTGATATTTTATTGACATCCAAATTTGAAATTTCATCACCAGAGAGCCATCGAAAATTAGCATATGGGAGTGGCTGGGAGAGCGCCCAACCATAGAGGTTATTTGCGTCAAAATAGGTTATGAATTTAGACTCAGACTCGGGCTGATAATTTTCCATATATTTGTTGTTTGCCTGACAATATCTTTTACAGCATTGTGAAATACCACCGCGAATACCAGCCTCAAACATTAGGAGCATGTCATAGTCTGTTAAAAGTTCCAACTCAATTTCTGTATGCTTCAGCATAGCATCAAAAGCTAACCCTGGAGCAGTATAATACCACGCGGGATCTAGCTTTTATGCGTCAAAACAAACGTCTCGAAAGTTTTCAAAAACGTCAGCTAGAAGTGTGACATCACTTTTAAGATAGATATTACTATATTCTCCTAATGTCTTACATTGGAAAGAGTCCCAAACGTTTTTGGCATGTGAAAAATCTGAGTCCGAAATGTGCCCATCGGTTAGTTGGTTGTAAAACATTTCTTTCTCTGGAAGATAAGTTTCCTCTAGCGTTTCAAGGTTTTTTGTGTAATCGTATGGATAGACGCCCTTGCGTGTCACTAGATTTGTCTGTTGACCGAAAACACCACTAGTATATTGAAACGTGTCCAAATTTGAAACCAAAGAGGCCAGAGAAGCTGGCATGAAGCGGCAAGTGTCAATAAACCGAATACTAAAGTTGTCATCGACAGACTTTGCAAATGTAATATACTTTTCCTCGGAATTTGGTATGACAAATATTCTCCTATCGTCGTAATCTAGCTCACGAACAATAAAATGACCATCGTATGAAGAAAGGTTGTGAATGAAAACCGGAAGAAAATTCGGCATTTTGTATTGTATGTTACAAATAGAGTGCGCAGGTCCTCTATACTTGCCAGTTAGGTGGTCATGATCCCTCACTCGGTCCTCGTAAAGTGGTTTCCCGCAAATGTGACAATCAGCGCTCTCCTGAAACAAGTTCTCCTTTTCCAGAGTGAGGGGAGTCATAGGAACGGTATTTCTATACAAAGCGCGTATTTTATCCGCCACGGCTTTGACGCGTTCAATAAATACACGGACCGCGTTCGGCCCCCGATATAACTGAGGGCATTGACAGCCATCAGGTGTGATTACCATATAGCAGAAGCTAAAAGGTGCGTGTTTTTGTATCACGTTCGTGTAGGACGTATGTGAAGAGGGTTCACAAGTGCTGTTTTCAAGGAGACACTCAAAGTCCGCGTATAAGACAATAGGAACTCGGTAGGAATGATTAAGGTGTGTAAATTTTAAAATATTATCACTCTCGTCAGGCATTATAATTTTAGTTGGTGCTCCCACCCCTCTGCATAATTCCTTATGTTCTTTTAGTTTTGTCTCATCGTGGTAGTGTGTGAGGCAGCGTTTGCAGATGAATACCTTATTATGGTGGTTAGTAATTTGCAAGTGAGTTAATCTATTGAAGTTTTTAACCCAGCAAAAGTGTGCAGTTTCGTTATTTGTAATGTACAGAAGATCTCGATGATCATCTAGCTCGTGATCAACAGTTTTAATCGGATAAACCTCATTCTTATCTGTTAGACCAAAAACATTAATCGAAATATTGTTAATACATTCAAATTTTGAAATATCTTTTAAATCTGCTGGGTATTTGATGCATGACCAATTATACCCCGAGACGAATTGTTCTTTTTTGTACTTGGAAACTCGCTCGGGATGAATATCAATATTCTTAGCCCACACAGCGTACTTGAAGCAGTATATATCGTTATTTTTTACGTTAATTACAGCTTTGGTAACTTTTATTTTACCTGGAAGCTCTATATGCGACGATCCCTGAAAAGGTACGTATTTGTTTATGCGCAATTCTAAACCTATAACTTCGGATAAGGTCCAATTAGATCCCTTGGCTTGAAACTCTGACTTTTCCTTGAGCAATTTTGAAAAAGCCTCGTTTATTACTTCCCCCATTTCATCCGCAAATAATAGGCGTCTATTGTTCGTCTTGAAAGATGCATTCAATTCCTCTTCCTCGCTTTTGCGAAATTTACAAATTAGAACAAGATTAAATTTAATGCAATTGTTAGCAATTACCAGTTCCCGTAATTTTTCAGTTACCTGTTCTTTAAAGTCGTCGAGGAAAGAAATTACGTCCCCACCTTTATCCTCCTCTGGAGTGATCCAGTACGTTTGGAGTCTAGATCGGATTGCCGATTCTATTTCATTAAAACCCCGACCTAGTTGGAGCGTTACGTTCTGCCGGTGTAAATTCGTATTCTCGTGAGCCAATGTATTGTGAACGTTGTAATATTCTTCACAATATATGCAAAATCGCCTACCTTTGGCATCGTCTAACGCGTCTTTCATTCGTGTGTAGGTTTCCATATCATTTATCACTTCATCATTAAAGACAACACGTTCATGGATGTCTGTTAGTGCCCGTTCTAGTTCCTGTGACGTGTGGTAACGATCTGCATTAAAGTCGTCGAAGATGGTTGATATGGGTGAAGACATGTTTGGAGTTTGAAATTCCTGTGTAGAGAAGAAAGAACAAATAAAATATTTGAACAATATTTGAATGTGTTATTTCAGTTCAAACACTATGGATAGGAAAAAGAAAATTTTCATACTATGACGTTATCACGGTACTTTATGTATTCATCCTTTATATTCTCCCAAAATGATACGGTGTATTGTAAAAACTTTCCCTTTATATGCCTATATTTAATATTCGTGGAATGCAGCGGTTGAGATGAATGTTTACTGTTTGGAAGTTCCGTTGGAAATGACGTTATGGTAAAGTATTTGCGTGTTTAAATATGGAACTTTGTAATAAAGGGTTCAAATAAATTTAATGAAAATATTAAAGAGATGATCTAGTTATGTAAAAAAATAATTCTATTTGTCAATGCATTCAGCTAACATTCGGCACGAAGGTGTAAGAGTTCGTAAGAGATATTTTTGTAAAATGAGAATCAAGTATAGGTAATAGTTTCAAAGTTATTAACGAATAAAATTTCTGGTGTTACTTTTTTGTATCAATTATTTCAAATGAAATTCGGTACCAAGGGGTGGAAGACCCTAAAAGATTTTTTGGTAAAATATGGACTGATTAGAGTTAATAGTTTCAAAGTTATTAAAGAATAAAATGTTTGATTGTACTTTTTTGTTTATCAATGAATTTTGCTGAAATTCGGTGTGAAGGTGTAGATGAACCTAAAAGGTTTTTTGGTAAAATATGGACAGGGTACAGTTTATAGTTTCAAAGTTATTAAAGAAAAAAATTTATGATAGTACATTTTTGTTTATCAATGAATTTTGCTGAAATTCGGTGTGAAGGTGTAGGAGGCCCTAAAAGTTCTTTCTCTGAAATGCAAACGAGGTGTGGGCAGTAGTTTCAAAGTTATTAAAGAATAAATTTTCTGATAGTACCTTTTTGTTTCTCGATGAATTTTGCTGAAATTCGGTGTGAAGGTGTAAGAGGCCCTAAAAGTTCTTTCTGTTAAATGCAAACGAGGTGTGGCTAGTAGTTTCAAAGTTATTAAAGAAAAACATTTCTCAGAGTACTTTATTGTTTCTCGATGAATTTTTCTGAAATTCGGTGTGAAGGTGTACGAGGCCCTAAGAATTCTTTCTGTGAAATGTAAACGAGGTGTGGGTAGTAGTTTCAAAGTTATTGAAGAATAAAATTTCTGATAGTACTTTTTTGTATATCAATGAATTTTACTGAGATTCGGTGTGAAGGTGTAGGAAGCCCAAAAAGAGTTTTTGGTAAAATATGAACTTATTAGAGTTAATAGTTTCAAGGTTATTAAGGTTTAAAAGTTCTGATGGTACTTTTTTGTTTATCAATGAATTTTGCTGAAATTCGGTATTTACATGTAGAATGTGCTAAGAATCTGTTTTCTACAATATGGGTTAGAAAAATTTTGTAGTTTATGATTTAATGAGATTCGCGAAGTTTTTAACAGAAAAAAATAACTTTTTTGTTTACTAAAGGATTTTTTTAAAATTTGGTACAAAGGTAGAACAGTATGTGAAACGGAAAAATCAGAAAAGTTTGACCTGTTCCTGTTGATAGTTTCCGAGTTATGCTTATGTTTGTTAGTCTAGAAATGAAATAGCCGAATGTCCACTGTGGATTAGCGGTTGCTATTTACCCCTAAAGCCACCGTCCAGTCAGGAGCAGGATCTGGGATCAGTCCAGTACATCGAGATCTGACAGTAGTCCAACCAGCGGTATCTGAGAAGAGTTCATCAGCTGCGGGATCCGTTCGGTAGGTCTGGAGTGTATGCTGAGCTCTGATAGGCAAATAGCCGAAGTTCTCGCTTCGATTTAACGCGCTTTTATACTGTCTGAGAAGATGGGAGGTAAAGAAACGATGGCAATGTTGCAAGCAATAGTGGAAGGGTGGTACACGTCTCCTCAACACGTGTGCGAAAAGTGAAAGTGGGTCGGGTGTCTCCGTGCACGAAAAGGGAAAGTGGGTTGGACGTATCCGGAAGTGAAAGTGGGTTGGACGTATCGGGAAGTGTAAGGCAAATGTAATTTCAAGGGCGACCTTGTCCCAGAATGAACAAATTGACCCTACTGCTGTGAGGGAGTGGGGTAGGTTGGAGTTGGGAAGGATAGGACGAGTGTAAAGAGGGGTAGAAAGGGCGGTTTCCTTCATGTCATGACATTCCCCAGGGGAATCGCATAGAAGCTGTCTTAAGGAGAGATTGAGAATGGAGAGGAATGAATACGGAGACTTAAGGATATGCAATGCTAGTGACAATTCATTGTGCACAACATTGACAGCGAAAAAGAAACACCAGGTAACTTTCGTGAGAGAACAATTATTTTCAATATTTATAGATACTTCCAACATGTCATATCAAAGATATGTAGCATCTATCAATTTATTACATTGTAATTGTATTATTTTAGGCCTTTGATATACAAATAAAGAGAGACATAACTCGCAATTACTCATTATTGGGAACTGATAACACTACCCAACACCAAAAAAGTTTCGGGCTCAAAATTAGTTCTTTCCGAAGTATTTTGTCTCGTTAAACACGAAAATCACCATAAAAAGTTTATATTAGCTCTTGTTTTCAAGATACCGAGCCTACTTGAGTAATAAAATATCATTATGGCTGACTGTTCAAAAGCTGGAACTCCTGTAATAATTGGTTCCAATTATCTTTGCGGATGAGCTGGCAGGGCTTAAACAAGTGGAGAAGGATGCCTTTCGTTTGCACTTGGACACTGTTGGTGGTCTTCACTGATGGAGGAGGGGGGGAGACCGAGAGAGTCTGATGGAGCGAACTTAGCAAAACCAAATATGTACATATTGTCGTACATTTTAGAATATATTTTGTAATATGATACAATGCTAAAATTGTAGAAGACGAAAATTTATTCTAAAATGAATGTTGGCTACTTCTACGAAGTGAATTCTGAAGTTGTTACACATATACTGTTGTATTTACTTGTTGAAGGAAACACTTGAGCCACAGTTGTTCCAGGCCCGGACACTGTAGGACGAGGCCGACCAAGCCGAGACACTGTATGTGGTTATGTATTTGGAGAGGAGAGATGAAAATCCCCACTCAGTGGTTCTTATAGTAGCTGTAGTTCCCTCAGTTTTACTCTTCAGGTAGAATCTTTTTGACCATCATATTCCCCGCCTAATGAAAGCTGTTGTCCTGAGACCGACCGTCTTTCGATCTTCGGCCACGGGTTTGGAGTGAGAGTGACAGCAGAACGAAGACATTGCACAATTCCTGTGACATTCTCTGCAATTTGCCTTACAACTGAAGGTAAGCAATGCAATGATATTATCTGTATCAGTCCAGTCTATGGTATCCATTTTTGACATTTTGTGTCAAGTTTCAAATGTTTAATCCCACTTCGGAGTTTTCAAAATATGAAAATTGATGTCTGAGGCTGTATTGTAGTTCTGGTTTCTGAAATTATGATCATTTGTGGTTGCAATTTCATTCAGATGTTACGAACGTTTTCGATTATTCAGAAAAGTACTAGATTTCAAATAAAGAAATAAAAAATGACGATTTGATATTTTTGGGTCTGGGCGATTTGAATTTTATTCCTCTCTTGGATTTGGGGGTATTTAAAAAATACTTATTGGTTAAATATAATCAGAATTGATGACTTAAAAAGATAATTAATTGTTTCAATTTTTTACTTTCAGATCAGAATGCCATGGAAGTGTGTTAATGACGTTGACAACTTTTGCTACATCTGTGGTGAAATGACTTTTGCAGCCCAGAAGCGCACCATCAGCCCAATCGTTAAAACAGCTTACTTCCATTATGTCGGTGTAAAAATAGGTGACCAGGATAAACCATGGGCCCCACATGTTTGTTGTAAATCTTGCTATGTGAGACTGCGAGAGTGGCTGAGTGGGAAGAAACAAGGAAAGAAGTTTGCTGTACCCATGATTTGGCGTGAGCCAACAAACCATGTCGACAACTGCTATTTCTGCATGACGCCCCCCATGAAGCGAGGTTGGTCAACAAAGAAGAAAGAATCAGTACATTATCCCAGCAATCCATCAGCCATTCGGCCCGTTCCTCACTCGGCTAATCTGCTGATTCCTGAATCACCTTAAAATTATAAGATTGAAAAAGGTGATACTGAAGAAGAAGTCGTTATATCTGGGACTTCCTATGATCATGATTTAAAGGTAGAAGATTTAAATGAGCCCCACAGACTGAATCAGACAGAATTAATTGGTCTCATTAGAGATCTCGACTTGCCTAAGGAAAAAGCAGAGCTTTTGGTGTCAAGAATGAAGCAATGGCATCTACTCCAACCAGAAGTCAAGATCACAGAGTACCTACAGGACTCGTCAGAAGAATTTTCCTATTTTTTTTTAGAAGAAAGAGCATGTGGTTGCTTGTGTGGATATCAATGGCTTGATGAATTCCCTGAACATTACTCATGATCCAAGTCAGTGGAGATTGTTTATAGATTCATCCAAGCTGAGTTTGAAAGCAGTCTTACTATATTTACAATGGCAACCTTCATCCTTCTATTCCCATTGGATATTCCGTTCACATGAAGGAAACTTACGGGAATGTAAAGTTCAATCAAATACGAGGATCATAAGTGGCAGATCTGTTGTGACTTGAAAGTTATTGCTTTACTCCTGGGAGTGCAGTTAGGCTATACTAAGTACTGCTCTTTTCTGTGTTTTTGGGACAGTCGAGATAGAAAATCTCACTTCATACGAGACAAGTGGCCTTCAAGAAATCTGAATTCTGGGGAGAGGAACATTCAAAATGACCCGCTGGTAGATCCAAATGATATTATGCTTCCACCCCTGCACATTAAGCTGGGAATAGTGAAGAACTTTGTGAAAGCCATGAAAAAGGATGGAGGCTTTCCAATACCTTAGAGCAAAATCCCCAAGATTGAGCGATGCATAGGTTAAGGAGGGAATCTTTGTGGGCCCTCAAAAACGCACGATTATGAAGGACCCTGAGTTTGATAAAATTTTGGAGGGGTAAAAAAAACAGCCTAGGATGCTTTTAAGGGCGTGGTACAAAGGTTTCTAGGCAACAGAAAAGAGGAAAACTATCAACAGTTAGTGAAAGAACTCCTAAAAAAGTTCCATGATGCAGGTTGCAATATGTCATTAAAACTTCATTTTCTCCACTCCCACCTTGATAATTTCCCTGAAAACTGTAGAGCTGTAAGCGATGAGCATGGTGAAATGTTTCACCAAGATATCTCTGCAATGGAACGTGGATATCAGGGTCGTTGGGATGAATCAATGCTTGCCGACTACTGCGGGACTCTGACAAGAGATGTTCCAGATTTTACACACAAAAGGCAACCCAAAAGGAAACGTGCACATGAATAGGCTCAAATAAACCGCTGCTTCATAAAAAATAAACATTGTTTAATGAAACATTTCCTATTGTATTGTACTCATGGGACAACAAAGTATATCTTCTTCAAATTACCATTAAGTCAAAAGGTGGGCTTTTGCATTTCATTCTCCAGTGGACTGTTTTGTATCTTGAAAACAAGAGCTAATAATAAAAAATCATTAACATATTCGTTTTCCTTAAACCAAAATTAGTAAGAATTGGCTAAGTTGAACCAGGAAACAGACAAAATGTTCTTTTTTGTTGAGTAGTGTAATTGTATTTTCACCAATCATACTCAAGCCTTGACTGCCTGTCCCCATATTTTGTGCAATATATTAACAGGGTTGTCCAATACTCTTCAATAGTTCATCGAATTTTATGATGTCCCTTGGTTTACCTTAATCAGGATCAAACCCTGTCAGAATTATTTCAAATAATTTCCTTTTGTACTGGCAATCCATCTTTATCCTCTCCATCGCTGGGGAAGCTCTTCACGTGCTTCTTCAGGTAGCACTTGTTTGCCATGGTCAAACTACCCCCTACGAAACTCAGCACTTAACGATTCTCAACATATACCTTACGTTTCAGGTTGTTCCTGGTGGTAAACGCCTTAGTGAATTCCCCAAGGACATATGGCTTCTCCCAAATATTTATTGCGACGTGTCTCGTCACAGCATACTTAGATAGTTCGGAACGTCTTCGAGCACTCTTCACTCTTGAATGCCTTTTTGAGCTGTACTCCTCCACGTGCCTCCTCAGATCTGACTACGTCTGAAAAAATTTGTGGCATTGATGACATTCAAGCTTACTCCCTTTGTGTCAAGTCATGTGATCCTTTACGTTAACCCTTTCCGTCATGGGTCCAAATGTGTCAGCTTAGAACCCCACTGTCCGAGAACTTTCTGTGGCACAGTTGATATTCAAACGGCCTATTTCCTTCATGGATCCTCATATGACTGCTCAGGTTCCCACTATGATAGAACTTTTTGTTTCACACCTGGTATTCAAAAAGACCTCTTTCCGTTATGGGTTCTCATATGACACCTCAGACTCCCCCTGTAGGAGAACGTTTTGTTGCACACCTCACACTCAAAAGGCCTCTTTCCGTCATGGGTCCTCATGTGATCACTCAGGGTCGTTTTGTGGGAGAACTTTTTGTTGCACACCTCACACTTAAAAGGCCTCTTTCCGTCATGGGTCCTCATGTGACTGCTTAGAATCCCACTCTGAGAGAACTTCTTGTGGCACAGTTGACATTCAAACGGCCTCTTTCCGTCATGTTTTCTCATATGACTGCTCAGGTGCCCACTCTGAGTGAACTTTTTGTTGCACACCTCACACTCAAAAGGCCTCTTTCCGTCATGGGTCCTCATGTGATTCCTCAGGGTCGTTCTGTGGGAGAATGTTTTGTTGCACAACTCACACTCAAAAGGCCTCTTTCCATCATGGGTCCTCATGTGATTCCTCAGGCTCGTTCTGTGGGAGAACGTTTTGTGGCACACCCCACAATCAAAAGGCCTCCTTCCGTCATGGGTCCTCATGTGACTACTCAGATTCCCACGGTAGGAGAACTTTTTCTTGCACACCTCACACTCAAAAGGCCTCATTCCGTCATGGGTCCTCATGTGACTACTCAGGTTCCCACGGTAGGAGAACTTTTTCTTGCACACCTCACACTCAAAAGGCCTCATTCCGTCATGGGTCCTCATGTGATTCCCCAGATTCGTCCTGTGGGAGAATGTTTTGTTGCACACCTCACACTCAAAAGGCCTCTTTCCGTCATGGGTCCTCATGTGTACACTCAAGGTATCCTTCCGGGAGAACTTTTTGTTGCACACCTCACACTCAAAAGGCCTCTTTCCATCATGGGTCCTCATATGTACACTCAAGTTAACCTTCCGGGAGAACTTTTTGTTGCACACCTCACACTCAAAAGGCCTCTTTCCGTCATGGGTCCTCATGTGATCACTCAGAGTTGCTTTGCGGGAGAACTTTTTGTTGCACACCTCACACTCAAATGGCCTATTTCCGTTTTGGGTCCTCATATGACTGCGCAGGTGCACTCTATGGGAACGTATGTGACTTATCAGTTGAGCCTTCCGAGCGCAAGCTTTCCCGCAGTGTGCGCAGATGAACCCCTCACCTCCCAAGTCACAACACGTGCCGAACATCTCTTCATAATTGGTGAGGGTAAATTTGGTACCATACTCATTCTCCTGACCCTGTCCTTCCATAGCAGCAAGCGTGTCCTTTATCCTGCTCTGGTGAGCCGTGATGTGGCTCGAAAGAGTCAGCTTCGAGAAAAACGAAACCCCGCATTCAATACAAATGAATCTCTCCCTCACTTTTCGCTGACCAAAAAACGAAATACTACCATCCCGACCTCTACTCATGTCTGGACCTGATCCTCTCATTGCAGTTTGAGTTAGCCTCCTCGAAGCATCTGTCCCTCCAGGTGAACTTGCAGGGTATGAAAGACTATTCGACTCCTCCGCCAATAATGGGCTTGGTGTATATCTGGAAATGGCATCTTGCTCGGAGGCAGCTTCTTGTCCTGGAAAATAATATAAAGTAAAAGGCTAAAAAGAATCTCACCAGACAGAAGTATCATGGCATGCTACCAGGTTCTCTACCCAGTATTTCTTTTACTTTTCAGCACATAATAAGGAATTTTCCAAGCCTAAAGAGCATTTACTTTCCTTATCCTGATTCTTTTTTGGGATCGTTCCCTCTTTATATCGGCGTATTTCCATTCATTTCATGCTATATTTAGCACCCATACTATTGCTACTTTCTTGTTTTCACTAACAATGAAGAATTACTTCAACAATGACATATTCATTCAACTGGCATTCAACTGATGAATAATTTAATGTTTCATTCACAAACATTGCCCTCTGGTAACAGTTTTCTTCAGCCCAAACATATTTCAACAAATCCTCATTTATCATCATATCTTTACATCGGAGTCTCCACATTTCCCTTTACTCCACTACTTCTAAGGCCGAATGTAGACTATTATCATATTTTCCAGGAGTTCTTGACTCATATACTCTCAAATATTCACTGAAACCATTGACCACATGATATTGTAAAAGGAGTAGAGAGACAAATTCAACCTTTGAATTTATTGAGGTTTTTCATACAACGAACACAAAGATTGCTACCTTCATCTTAACCACAAAAAAATGTTAACACTTCCTACATTTTTTGCGTTTCATCACCTAAGAGTACAAAAAAAAATTATGATAAGATTTTGGGTTTTTTTTAAATTACAGCATTGCAAGGACTTTGCAACAATATACTCAAATTTAAATTATAATTATGCGTAAAAATCTTTAATTTAACATTTTTAAAATTAAAAAAGCTAAAACAGGGTGGCTACTGATAACCAATTTTAAAATTCCAACTTTTCCCTGATGGATATACCAATTTCCCTGACCGATCGCCAAAAGGTCTCCAATTATCGAAATATTTCATTTCTGCTGAATTAAATTTTCTTCAAAAGTCAGAAAATGTTAAAGGCTGGAATCAATACATTAAAAGGTATAGGAATGAAAAAAATATATTACACCTTCACAAGTTAAGCCATCACCAAAGTGTACACACTTTTAATACATTTTTCGTGGCCGTGTATCGCATTTCCGTGGCCGTGTATGTTTCCTTCGGTAAAATTACAAATTGACAATATCTCATTTTTCAAGGAAGAGGTGGCGTATCGTGGTAGTTCTGGGAAGTTGAATATTAATGAAAAGGCATCGAAGGGAAAGTTAATGGCCAATTTACTGGCGGACTCCGGCACAGGTATCACTAAGCAGCGCGAAAAATACAAACCAAAGCCAAGTTCTTAGACTGGATCAAAATCTGATGGCATGAGTGACTTTAAGAAGCGAATAACAGCTTGATTAACGTGATCATATCCCCTTGATTGTAAGAGGGAACCAAAAATGTATAAAATATTTGCATATACAAACAAAACATAACCATGCCACTGCGAGCGAACACAGGAGGCAATTAGCAACGGCAGCATCATATTTAGGAATATCATACTTGAGGTAGTTTGTGACCTAACTAAATTGCTTCGAGAGGGAGCTAAGGGGGCCATTCGATAATTACGTCAAGCGTGAAAGGTGGGGAGGGGAGGACTCTTCTTATGGTCTCGCGAAGGGGGGTATGGAAATCGAAGATGACCTTGCGCAAGATTTTGTTTACACGTGTGATCGTACTTGTATTACCGCTTTAATAATCATCGTCTCCAATTTTACAACTGCAAGCATGTATTTACTGCAAGCTAGGGTGCTAAAACTACCTCTCGACCTGAGTCTCGGATGTTGAAAAAACCCGAGGTAAAATCTTCCGAAAAGCATAGCCTTGGATTCCTTGTGATGAGCAGAATACACAGTGATCATGAATTTTAACAGTACTAGGCAAATATCGCATTAAGGATATATAAAAGGGATACATTGTACGACTGATTCACAACTGAATTTTCATCTAATTGACAGGGCTTATTCTAAGCACTTCAGGGAAGGACATTAGTTTTAGCTATTTTAGTTGGTGAACTTTTTTGGTGAAATAAAGGGCGGGAAAGACTGCCCGGTAAACTTAATGGTAGAAAATAATCAGAATTTCGTAACCCAGTTTCTCACTGTTACGAGAATTCCCTGACTTTTCCATATTTTCAAAATTCCCTGACAATTCCAGGTTTTCCTGGTTTTCCCTGAAGATCGCCAACCTGTAAAAACTTAGGGGGCCTGGTACCACATTCACGGACCCAAGGGGGAATAGTTTTTAACCAAAATGGGACCCTTGACTAGCAGCAAGGCGTTTAGTGTTTATGGGTGATTTACCAGAAGGATGTTTGGCAGAATGGATATGGAGGTGCCTTAGGGTCTCCTTGAGAAGAACTCCACCAAAAATACAACCTACAATCAAACTTCTAAGTTCCTCTTTGAAAAACACCAATGTCTCTATGACTGCCCATTCTTTACTCAATTCTTACCTTTCTCACAAACACAAGTTCCAGTGCCATCTTGCTCATTTCCATAAGACTGCACTTCCATACCATGCATGGTCGCCTTGAAAGAGAAATAAGAAACATAACCCGCCTTGAATGAGAAATGGAATCCACATCTTTCAAGTTAACCCTGATTGACTCTAAATAAAATATAAATACAAATATAATGGGGATTCACTATGAATTAGAGATCGTGGCCCATAAAAGATAAATAAGGCATAAGAAAAAATACTATAAATTTTCGCACACCACACATCATAGTCTGAAGAAACTGAAGCAATACCAAGGTTCAGCAAAATTGAAGAAAAAAATTACAGGTACAGGTAATTACACTAAAAATTACTGATTACCAAATGTTCAAGGTGAAAACGAAAAACATATTGGAAGTCCCTCACATATATTTATTTTCATTATGAATATATACAGCAATAAATCTACTAAAATTTAGGAAAACCATTCTTCACCAAAATGAATGCATGTGGAATATCCACTGCATCAAGTATATCATGCAGTGCATTTCCTGATATGGACATCATATTTTCTATTTCCAGAGTTCATAAATTGTGTAGTTTAGATATCTGGGGGTTGATCAAATGTAGACGATTGAATTTTAGTTAATTTTATGAAATAATATCTTATAATCTGGTCTGGTGCCAGAAATATCTAATTACAGAAACGTATTTCCCGACTGAGCGCAACATAATCCTTAAGAGTGTGCTGGAGACAAAGCCGTTTGCAGCCTTTGGTCATGAGATGACTCTGCTGACAGGTTGTTCAGGTGGACGTAGTTAATCATACCACCGTAGTTAGGGAGCTGGTATAGTTTGTTAGCCCCACCATTTGGTCAGCCATTAGGAGTGTAGTGAGTGTACTGATTATAGGGTGGCAAACGTTTTTTTTCGCTAAGGAGTATCCCACTGGGTAACTTCTGATGGACCCCATCAGCCTTGAGTTACCTGTTGATGGCTGACGGTCTAGGGTTTCTGTTGATGAGGGATTCCAAATAGTTGCGTCAGTTGGTAGTTAGAGGAAGAAGACATCACTCGTAATAATTTCCATTGTAAATGCCCTTTCTACCTAAATATACAACATGAACAAACCTCACCAGGGACAGACTAAACCATTTGCAGAGAATGGACTGAATGGGCATTTAGGGGGCAATGAAGACAACCCAACTTTGGCAATCGAGACCCTCCTGAACCTCACTCCACTATATGTGGAAGTTGAGGTCCAGGCTAGGGCATCAGCATATCGTCTTAAAAGCCTAGGACAGTGGTACGACATGGGAAGTTCTTCCGGTCACAGAATTCTATGGACGGAGCTCAGGAAGTCGAGCCTGATTTTTGAAATGGGCTCTGACACAATGATTGCAACGTTCAACCAATCACCCCTCCTCTTCAAAATCCACTTCCCAACTAGGGAAGAGTGGGCAGAGAAAGGAGGGGAAGGACTACATAAAGGAGCCTATGTATGGTATACAGATGGCTCCAGGAAAGAAGACAGAGCAGGAGCTGGTATATACAGCCACAGGCTATCTAAGAAAATATCAATTCCTCTCGGGGAATATGCTAGTGTTTCAGGCTGGGGTTTACACCTTGTCTATTATCACCCTAAAATGAATTCTGATGTATAATTTTGATAGTTTCCTGTGAGTATAAAGCTACATATTATAAATGATGCCGAAAAAATAGGAAATCGAGCTCCATGAAGGAAATATGGTGCATCTGAATCTAGCAGTGACAAAAACTAAGAATGAGAACTGTTATGATATGAATATTCATTAGTGATTTCTGATTATATTTCCGGTAATGTGTTTTTCTTTACTTTTATAAGAATTATAATTGTAATTACATTGAGCTTAAATTTTTCCGTGTGTTCCCAAGACTTTTCGGTGTTGTTAAATCGTCCCAGTCCACAGCTACTACGCAGAGAGCAGACGAGTTCACCACAATCAGGTACGGATGGCGTTTGGCTTTTTTTGTTGATATGCCAACGATTTCCGTAATAATATAGTAATCACGGGTTGAAATTGTATATATTTTTGCAATTATTTCAGTTGGATGTTCTTTTGAACAAATGCCGTTTTTATAGCTGGATGATGTGATCGTATGAAACTGCGATTACTGTGAGATGCTATGAGAAACAGATGCACAGTAAAAGAGGCCATGCATTGATGACGATCGTGACGATAATAACATGTAATTCAATCAATTAATGAGAAAGACGTACACGTAATTTAGGCACAGCATTTCTATTAAAGAACGTGCATTCATGTTATGACAAAATGATGCAGACTCAAGGGAAAAATTTTTTTTTCGATAGAAATAATTTTTTCCTCACGAACCTGCCCGAAAATAGGGGTGTGCGGGATACACGAGGGCGCGGCTTACACGAGTAAATATGTATGTTGGTAAACCCCGTATTAACACTAACGACTGCATTGTGCTGGCCATCTTACGGCAAATGGAGAGCTATCTCCGCCTACAAGTTCACGAGCGAAATTCCTCATGCATTTATCTACATCTAAATCACATTTTTATGAAGAAAATTGCATCTTACGCTTTGATGCAGTAAAAATTGACGTGTTTAAGAGAGACAGTGAAAACGATGAATTATGTGGTTATGGCAATGAAGGTTACAGTAATATTCTTAAGAAAGCTTTAAAAAAGGTTTGATAAAATAAAATTGCTCATTGGAATTCAAACTGGATTCCATCGAATCCAGCCAAAAATTTCGAATCCTCGAATCCAGTAAGATTCGGTGGATTCGGGGGGTTAGGTGGATTCGAGAACCCATCTCTAATTTAAAATGAGATAAAAGACAAGGTAAGAGGAAGAGGAGTAAAATTTTGCATTATTACCAACAAGGCACTAGGATAAATTGAATGGTATAAGGTCATACCTTGTGAAAAATTGACATAGTGTAAGAGAAACTTAGCTTTGTATTTTTTCACACTTAAATTTGAGACACCCTACCGGTTTCAACACTCCTGTGTCTTTGTCAAGGGTTCTGATATGTGCATGGTTGCAAGCCCTTATGTATACTCCAAGAAGGGTAAACTGCAGGAGTGGGAAGGTTAGATGGCATGTGTTGAAGGTCAGGATGATGGGGAAATGCTTTTTAAAGGTGGGACGGGAACATGGTACAGTGGAGATAGATTGAAGGGTGCAATTTCATTTAATAATATTGGTCCCAAAACATTGGAACAGATACAATCTCAACATTTTTCCTAAGAAATCCAGCTTCGCACTTTTGTCAGGAACATTTAAAATCTCTACTCTAAAATCAGACAGGTGATTAAAACCAGATAAATGGGAAGCAAAGACTGACTTCTTGTCACCATGTATAAAAGAATTAACCCTTAACATCTGACGTGCAATTTTTGTTACACAACCAGTGACGTGCGGTCTGGAAGACCGCAATAAATCAAATATTCATAAAATGTTGCAACACCATTTTTATTGCTTAGTTTAATGTTTCTTTATCTGCTTGACTATTTTAAAACTTATATTTAATTTTATGCATTACCAATACGAACCAAGTTTCCAGTAAAAATAGCTCTCGCTAATTGCTCGCTACTCTCGCCATTTATTGGGGGTACCCTTCCCTCGAAAACAATTCCCTTTTTGCCCTTTCTAGTGAACAGCCAGGGCAGACTGCCTTGATCCACGACATCTGCTAGAAGATGAGTCGCCCGAGACACATAGGTACCAGTGGCCACAGAACGGGAGAAGGGGCACGAGATGAGTTCCAATCACTTTTCACCACATTTCTAGTAGAAGCATAATAGAAAATGACAATCGCTTTGTAACCTCTTTCGAAAATACCTAACATTTATTCCGAGACCACTTTGCAGTCCTATGACAACTGGACGATTTTCTGAGAGTAATGATTTACGTGCTAAATGGTCGTTGTGCTTCCACGGGTATTTAAGACCGTAAAGTATGCAATGTTCTGGTTGAAATTTTATGTCCTCTAAACTTAACACTTCGAAACGCCTACATTTATTGACCACCAAGTCACCAATTCACTCAGATTCATCCAATGTTCGTATCGCAAAGCGTAGGTGTGAAGAAGGTCTTAGGTTTATTATTCCGTAGTTTTTTCAATTGGTCACTGCTTCAACTATTCATGTATTACATATAAATGAAATTAGATCAGCTGCTAATATGATTTTCAGTATTTTTGTAACGTTTGAACTCCTGGATCTTTATTCAAAAGCCATTATTTCTGATAATCAATTGCTATCGGCTTACGTGGCCCGAGATTCTTACAAAGTAGAAGTCTCTAAGTTTTTCCAGCCTCATTACATAATTCTCTCTTAAAGAGAGTTGCATAAAACGGCATAATCAGATAAGCCTTTCAGTGCTCAGCTGATACTTCACTCTCGGAAATACAGTCAAACTCATTTATAACGAGCAAGTTTAAAACGAGATCTCAGCTATTGCGAGGAAGGAGAGAAGGGTTGTTTGGAAATAATGCATTTTAAAAGTAATATATAACGGTTAAAACGAGACTGTATTACAGAGCTTTGCGGTTATAGCGAGAAAATCTTTAGTCCAAATGAACGAGCAGTGGCTGTACTGTCGTACCAAGGACGTTTTCTTATAAATTTAGCATGTATGTGGATATTTACTGAATAAATTGTTCATTTTGTAATTTCAATCATCTTATGTTTATCTTTGTTGTTTTATCACCTCTGCATCAAAATAGTATGTGTGTGAGCGTGTGTGCGTGCGTGAGATAGGAAATCAGTGAGTGACAGTACGTGATGCTACTCATAACGGATATAATGAGTAACGGATATTACGAGCAAATGCATTTGATCCCTTGGATCTTGTTTTATCTGAGTTTGACTGTAATTCCGATATGTTCAGAAGTCAGTCGGTATATTTTTTCACCATCAGAAACATTCCCGACGCATTTTATGATACCCACAACCCCGAACAGTAGGATCAAGTGTAATCCAAAAGCTTATAATGGAGCTCAAAACTTGTGGGAAACCTTAAAGAGTTGCACTTACCTATCTGAGGTATATCGGAGAATTGTATGTACCTACACAAATGTATCCAAAACAATGGATACTTTGCTCACATTAAAAACATGCTCATAGCTATGTTGGTTGATAAGAGAGATCATATAAAGAAACTGGCTTTAAGACGCATCATTAAGGCTTGATCTAGAGAACAAGCCAGTAAACCACTAACAAGGTTTGAAATCCCGAAAATAAATTTTGGAGCATCAGAGTATGTCGATATGATTGTTTGCAATGATGTGGAAGTGACAGAACCACCTCTCACGAGTCATTTGACAAATCAGGATTTGCAAAGGTTACTGGAAACCGAGAGTGTTAACATAGCTTCTGAGTGCACTCTTTTTGAACTCCCATCACATGCTCAAGTGGTAGAAAGAGCCGTCAAAGAAGTCACTGCTTCCTCAAAATTGGTCTGTGATCAAAAGAAAAGAGAAAGCTTAATCAAAACTAGAATTTTTGATAGAAATATCCGTCCAATATATGACACAAAGAAACAATTTACCTGTTGAAGACCTTTCTTAAAGATGTAAATACATGCTCTCATGGTTGGGTGGTTGGGAGGGCATGGATGGGACTCGAAGTGCAACCACCTCCCCGTGGTGAGTCGTGGGTAGTTTAATATGAACTAGCTAAGAGTTGCACAAGGCAAAGTTGATTAACGAAAGCGATATAAACAAGTTTTGATAACATCATAAGAGGATATCAGAAATTATAAAACGTTGAAAATGTCAGAAATTTATGAATATTTGGATAAGTTTAAGCCTCATGTGCTGACTAAAACCACTGCCTAAAAATATTTATAAAAATCCTGTCTTTAGTTAAGGTCTTGTTCAACTATTTAGTGACTACCAGTTATGGTTTTTTTTTGTTTCAAGTATTTAAAAAAAATTTGTAAAAATGGAAAAAATTTCAAAAATTTTCAAACTTTAAGCCAAATGTGCAGACTCAAGATGACGTCGTAAAAAATAAATATTTTACAGAAATGTTACTAGGTCTCATACACAGTCATTGAAGGGTACCCGTTTCCGAAAAAAAAATATTGACTTTTTTCACTCCACCCTACCGAACAGTAAGCAGGTGGTGAAAATAGAATCAAGCCAGATCACAACAAAAAAACTCATCCGGGAAATGAACCACAGATCTACAAATGTGCTGTTCTGTGCTATCGTGGCACTATATGATGCTTAAACATAGGCTTCATGGAATGAAGATGGAAATGTGCTGAGACCTTTTAAGATGCGAGTATGGAGAAGAATGGAGAAGTTAAAGTGGGCCAAAAGTAGGACAAATGATGAAGTATTAGAAATGATAGGAGAGGAAAGAACTTTGATTGATAAATAGAGAAGATAAAAAGGGCAATGGTGAATTGAAATATGTGATTGAGTGAAGAATATTGGTTAAACGGGATAGAGTGAGGCGAAGAATGGGTAGCTTGTATGAGATGGGAGGTATGAGGGGCTGAAGAGGGACATTGCGTGAAATCAAAACCGATGCTAATAATGATTCTGATCACTGTAATCACATCACGTGCTTAATTCCCTTGGAAAATATGAATTTATCCTCACCTAGAAATTCATTGCTCCCTTTTCCATAAATCGATTGATGGTTCGAAGCACCAACGTAGCAGCATGAGAGATTCAGTAGTCATTGCATTCCCTTATTAATCTCATTTTTGTTTTAGATGGCAATACAGTTTCTTCGAATACTCCGACAGTATATTCTCCTCGCATATCCAACAAGGGAGCCCATAAAAATCTCCGAGACCTCTCTGCACAGTAGTTCAGTAATTCCAAGTATTCCCTATAATTATGTTGAATGTGTTCTGGTCACATTGCAGAATTACACGTCAGTCCTTTTTTTATATTTCAAGTAGCATATACTGCGATATGAATTGCTGATGAGTATTCATTCTAAGAAATATCCAGGTGTAAGCGAGAGTACGAAGACGGTTAAATATATCCGTGATAATTTATCCTCATTTATTACCCAACATAGCTTGAAACTTAATACTTATATGCCGTAAAGACGTCCAATACATCTTCTCTAATGTTGTTGAAATCTGCCTGTAACAGTTGTATCATAAGTATTTATACCATTTGCTATACCATGGTATGAATAGCATTTTTCGAGATCTTATCTAGAATATTTTATGATCTCATTATTTCCTACGACCAAATAAAGGATAAAACGGAGTATTTGGGAATGTTTTGGGAATGCTTTTGACCAAGACATATCGACGTTGTTAATGACAGCTCTTGCTTCGAGCTGCAATCATATTTGGGGCGTCACTCTCTCAGCAGTCGCGAAACCTAGGCGATCATCTTCGAGGGAGGCCCTCGGAGCAGCAATCAAAAACAAGGCTGCTTTTCGATAGGCCTCACTCCTTAGAGCCGATTGTCACAGGGCACCCTTGCGGTCCTCCCCCCTACTGGAAAAATCCCTGTCCACCTTTGTCAGTCCTAAGAGAGGGAAAACCTGCCATGATTTACCTGCTCCTTAAATAGCCATTGTGCTTGGGCCCTGAAAGAGACTTGAACCGGTAGGAAGAAGACCCAAGGTGTCGAGGATGGAGTGGTGGGTGTCATAAAACCTGTCGGGGATGATTCCTAAGGTGAAAAAATCTATGCATCCAGACCCATTACCCCTCTCAGCATTATTTAAGGGGCCTCAGCAAAGTGGTCCGTGGTTACTTATCGCCCATATCTGGGCATGTAGTTTCCTTTTAGAGGGAGAGAGGGGAAGGAGTGTGTAGTGGCTGGGTAAACCCAGAACCCAAGGACATAAATCATAAGAAGACTCAAGTAATGAAATTTTGCATGCATGAAGGGTGCTGTTAATTTAGAAGAGAGGGGTTAGGTCATAAAGCAGGGTGAGTAATTTAGTATCCCTGTTAGTATGGAAAAGGAGTATTCTGCCTATATTGAAGTCCAAAGGAGAATTACGTTGGTTAGAGAGACATTTCGTCACAGAGGGGGATAAATGACAGGCTTGGTTGACTCCTTCTCTAGCAGATATCGCAGACAAGGCGGCTTCATTCATTTAATGCTCTCTTTTCCATACCTCGGTTGATGATTTTAAGCATAAGCTTAGGAGCATGAGAGATTCAGTTGTCTTCACATTCCCTTGTTACTCTCGTTTCCATTTTAGATGTCAATACAGTTTCTACAAAATCCTCTGACAACATATTCTCCTTGCATATCCCACGGGCGAGTCCATAAAAATCTTCTAAGCCTTTTTGCACATTCATTCAGTAATTCCACGTATTCCTTCTAATTACTTTGAATGTGTTCTGGTCACATTGTAAAATTACCCATCCTGTCCTTAATACACATTTCCATTTAACAATACCAGAGAACATAGTCAAGTAGAGGGCGATTATTTACTTACTTACCCCAGCACTTTGCACCATGCAGTACTCAAGTATGGACTGCTGGGTTTCAAACCGGGACCTTTGAATAGGAAAACACTTAGAGTTTTGACCAATGCATCTAAGAAACATTCAATCTGTTCCTAATAATCTCCTTGATAGTTTTATTTATTAAAGTAGTTTTTTATATTTGAAAAAGCATATACTATGGTATGAATAGCCGATGAGTATTATTCTAAGAAATAACCAGATAAGTATGCGAGAGTGCGAGGATTGTGTGTAATTTGAAAGAAATTATAAATATATCCACGATAAATTTTCATTTATTACCCAATTAAGCTTGGAACTTAACACTTATATTCCGTAAAGACTTCCAAAACATCTTCTCTATTGTTATTGAAATCTGTATGTGTCAGTTGTAGCGTAAGTATTTTTGTCATTTACTATACAAGTGAAGTTGTTGAGCTCATCGCACAGTTAAATAAAATTCAACGATAATTTAAAAATAACACTGATCGTTAACAGATATATAAATGCTGTTAACAACAATAATAATCTATTTTATTCATGTTATAATATCAAATTGTTTCCCATGACGAAATAAAGGCAAAAACTGAGTATTTTGGAACGTTTTTGAAATGACCTAGACTAAATAATACTGACGGTGTTAATGACAACTCTTGCTTCGAGCTGCATTTACATTTGGGTAGTCACTCTCTCAAGAGCCATTGTCACGGAAACCTAAGTGAATTAACTTCAAGGGAGTAACTCCGAGCAGCAATCTAAAAGAAGGCTTTTTTTGGAAGGCTTCACTCCTTGGAGCCGAGTAATTGTCGCAGGGCACCCTTGCGGCCCTCCCCCTCCAAAAATCTCTCTCCAGGTCGTTGAGGAAGGGTCTCATCCCAAACCATGGCAAGGCTAGGAGGAGAACCGTGCCTCTGTCTTGCGGGTTTTTCGTGGTCGGGGCATTTAAAGGGAGAGCTGCACTGTTGTCAAATCTCCTTCAACTCGGGACTTAGAAAAATTCGGCCTCCGAGGTGATAACTTTTTATTGTGGACGGGTGTACATCATCTTGACCTGTCTTATGTCCAGGGATGGGCATGATTTGTCTTCATGAATCACGAATCATGATTCACGAATCACAAACTGTGATTTGTGATTCGGATCATTTTTTTTAATGAATCGTGATTCGTGAGTCGACTCTTTTTTTTTAGTTGAGGTGATTCATGAGCCGAACTTTTGTGATGCAGATCACGATTCACTGACGAATCATGAATTAATATCACTGATTTCACTGCTAGAAACGTACATCAGTCTTTCACCGACTGTTACTGTGTAAGTATACGCCAGAACGGAACAATATGGTTAATGCAAACTTCAATAATATATTTTACACAATATTACAGATTTGTTCAAATGTGACTTTAAATTGTTTTGAAAAAATAGCAATGAAATGTCCTACATTTAAATGATGACCACGAATATTACATTTATTACATGTAGACTCCTTGATGATGACCTACAAAAAATTGAAAAATGGTGTGATATATGGCAGTTAGAATTACATTTAAAAAAGTGCGTGGTAATGAATTTTTGGAAAAAGAATTGTTCTCCTTCTAGCACTTCAAATTAAGTAATAATGAATTAGCAAATGTGGAATCCATTAAATCTTGGAATAAAACTGACAAATGATCTTTCCTGGGGTAAACACATAGGTGAAATAATGGGTCAAGCTAATCATAAACAGGGATTCATCAAAAGAGTACTGTATAAATGTGACGATCATGTACGAGAAATCAGCTACTTTTCCCTTGTTAGACCTCATTTGGAATATGCTGCCAGTGTATGGGATCCCTACGAAATCGGTTTCGCGGCTAAACTTAAAGCCACCGAGTGCATCCACTGGGTTGCGGATGGTGGGTCGACCTCTAGATATAGGGGTTAGCTGCAAGATAAGCGAGTTTACTCGTCGAATATGCAGTGGTGGACAAAAAGCGATGGCATTCCGAGGGGGTATTGGTCTATCCCTGGGTAAGGTAGGTCTCTCAATAATACCAAACCTGTGAAGATGCCATGACTTGGCGACGAGAAGCCGCTAATAATTACGCTTCTCATCACCCAGAGAAGAGGGCAGCAGCTCTTCTTCACATGAGTGAAAGAGGAATGCGTATGAAGGGCTTCCTGCAGTACAAAGAAAGATAATAATGATGAAGATCGAAACCAAACCTGTAGATACCGGAGTGGTGCAGGTTTACACGCATACGACGGACTATGAAGATGAAGAAGTGGAAGACGTCTACGAAGATATCACGGAAGTTATAAAACAGGTAAGAGGAGAAGAAAACCTAATTATTTTAGGAGAGTGGAACGCTATCATCGGCGAAGGTCAAGATGGAAGAATAACTGGAAAATACGGATTGGGAATCCGAAACGAAAGAGGAGAAAGACTGATGGAGTTCTGCACATAGCATCAATTAGTGGTAGCCAACACATTGTTTAAAAATCACAACCGAAGAAGATACACATGGAAAATGCCAGGAGACAGAAGAAGATGTCAAATAGATTACATTTAAGTGAAGCAGAGATTTAGAAACCACGTGAAGGACTGCAAAAGCTAGAGTAAAAAGCTAGAGTACAAGGGAAGCAATATTGGCCCTTAGACTACTCATAGAGAAGAGGATGGAGAAGAACAAGCCGATGTTCATTGCATTTGATTGCAATGAACGTCTGCTTTAGATTTAGATATTTAGAGAAGGCTTTTGACAACGTGGATTGGGATTTAATGCTTGGAAATCTGAAGGGAAATGGAGTGTCTACAATGACCGAAGAATTATCCATAGTCTGTATAAAAACCAAGTGCCTGTGATTAAATCGGGACCCAGCTGTGAAGAGGCAAGAATAAGGAAAGGAGTGAGACAAGGATATGCACTGTCTCCCGTCATTTTTAATGTTTACATCGAGAGAGCCATCAATGAAATCAAAGAGAAGTCTTCTAGAGTGACTATCCATGGAGAAAAAATAATCATGTTGCGATTCGCTGATCACATAGAACTAATAGCAGAGACAGAGAGGGATCTGAACAAGATTCTAGTAACCATGGAAAGGACAATGGCCAGATATCAGCTGAAGATAAATAAGAAGAAGACTGAGATATTGTCGTGCAGCAAGAAAGAAGAGGCGAAAACCAATGTCAAACTAGGAAAACAAAAACTTGAAGAGGTGAAAGAGTTCTGTTACCTAGGGAGCCGAGTAACCTACGATGGACGAAGCAAGAAAGAAATAGTTAGTAGAATAGCCCAGGCAAAGAGGGCATTCTATCAAAAGAAGAATCTACTTACAGCTGGAAATACAAGCGTAGAAGTAAGGAAACAGTTCATCAGAACATACATCTGGAGCATGTTTCTTTACGGCAGTGAGGCATGGACGATGAGAGCAGCGGAGAAGAAAAGTTTTGGTGGATGCATTCGAAATGTGGTGCTACAGAAGAATGCTGAAGATTAAATGGATTGACCGAGTAAATAACAAGGAAGTCCTAAGAAGAGTAGGAGAAAAGAGAGGTCTGCTGAAAACTCAAAAAAGAAGAAGGGACAACTTAATCGGCCATGTCGTGAGACTTGATGGCCTGATGAAGACTATCGTCAAGGGAAAAGTGAACGGGAAGATTGTAAAAGGCAAGCCTTGTATGAGATACATGGAACAGGTTGTGAAGGATGTAAAAGGAAGAATTACGTCACAATGAAAAGGTTGGCCGATAGAAGAATCGAGTGGAAAGCTGCTTCAAACCAATCCTAGGATTGTTGACCAATGATGATGATGACGAAATTGGTCTAAGAAATGAACTTGAACGTGTGCAGCAAACATCAGCAAGATTTGTAAAGGGATGGTACGATAACTATTTTAGCGTAACCAGTCTATTACATGAATTAAAGTGGGAATCATTGTCTGATCACAGGTTGAAATGTAGAGTTCTTCCCCTAAATAAATTCCAAGATAATATTTTCAGTGATGATGTTAAAAATATTTTGCGAACCCCAACTTACTATGGTAGACTGGACCATAATCAGAAAGTTAGAGAAACTGATTGCCGAAATGACAGATTCTAAATGTCCTTTTTCCCTCATACAATTAGGGATATGAATAGCGGTAAATATGTCCAATACGAGTGAATCAATGTATATCATAGGTAGCTGCATGTTGGTATTAGGACTTAAAGGTAACCCAACTAACAGCATGTTTTTGCATGCTTAGTTTACTATATTTATTTTTTTAATAATGAGGTTTAGACTAGTATACTATTACTACTTTTTCATGCATGATATGTAGTGCATGTTTGGTGAAAATTCACCCCCTGCCACACACCTTTATGGTGGCTTGAAGGCTTGTACACAGAACTGGTAATTTATGATATTCAGTTAATCCACAATGTATCTACACAAGTGTTTATTAACCGGCGAAAAGATTGATATAGGTTCCCAATTATGGGAGCAATGTTCAGAATGTGACCATTACTTAGTGGTATTGTCATTCTGCAATAATTCTATGATTCGTGATTCGTGAACCGCACGAATCATATTTAAAGGAAAAATCACATGATTCATGATTCGAGATTTGAATCAAATTTACAGCAGTGAATCATGATTCGTGCTTCGAATCTTATTTCCTTCGATATTCATGATTCGTGACTCGAATCAATACTAGGTGATTCGTGCCCAACCCTGCTTATGTCTAGTGAAAATGTGATCCGTGGACAAATAAATTATTATTATTGAGAATGATGCAAAGCAGTGAGATTGGACAGGAGTGGAGAGGCAAACACTAAGTGTATTATTGGTCCTTGATTTCCTATTGATAGTACATGCCTAAAATTATTCATTTAAGTATTAAGTGTATGCTGATGTTACACAGATGTTGTCAAAGCCTGCCTCTTTCACAAAAATCATAACTAATAGAGATATGCAAGATAAGCTACTTATTAACACTGATGTGATGTCCTGGGAAATATATATCACCATTTACAACAATATAAGGTTTGATGTCCGCTCTACAAGGATCTACAGCCAGAATGTAGGACTCCATTAATAAATTAGATGCCATTAGTACAATTTATGATCAATTCGTAGACAGCTGCATAAGATGCTATTCGCTTGGCAGTAACATAACAGTAGATGAGTGACTTGCAACTTTCCAAAGTAAATGCTTTTTCAAAGTTTACTTTAAAAAAAACCTGTTCATTATGGAATCAAGATCTGGGCGGTTGCCGATTTTGAAACACCCTATATTTTCTCACCTCAGATTCACTCTGGCATGGTAAGTAATAGGGCGAAGATAATTCATGCAAATGGGGTAGTTAAAAATGTGGTCCAACCATACCACCAAAAATGGTGTAGGGTTAGATGTGACAATTTCTTAACCTAGGGTTAGATGTGATTAATTTCTTAACCTCCATACTACTAGTTTGGGAATTGAATGATCACAAGCATACTACTGGTACACTTCGGGTAAATGAAATACAAATTACAACTGAGTTACTACCACATCCTTCTGGGGAAATTTATCTAGTTTATTGGGACTTAGTAATAACATGACTCCTGTTTCATATGCCCCAAAGAGACAAGCGGTCATTCATTTATCTTACAAAAATGATAGGGTTGAGAAAGCAGGACCAGCCAAGCTACCCATTCTTCGCCTCACTCTATCCCGTTTAACCAATATTCTTCACTCAATCACATATTTCAATTCACCATTGCCCTTTTTATCTTCTCTATTTATCAATCAAAGTTCTTTCCTCTCCTATCATTTCTAATACTTCATCATTTGTCCTACTTTTGGCCCACTTTAATTTCTCCATTCTTCTCCATACTCGCATCTTAAAAAGCTCTGAGCATATTTCCATCTTCGTTCCATGAAGCCTATGTTTAAGCGTCATATAGTGCCACAATTGCACAGAACAGCACATTTGTAGATCTGTGGTTCATTTTCCGGATGAGTTTTTTTTTGTTGTGATCTGGCTTGATTCTATTTTCACCACCTGCTTACTGTTCGGGGTTGTGGGTATCATAAAACGTGTCGGGAATGTTTCCGAGGGTGAAAAAATATACCGACCGACTTATGACTTTCCTATACTGAATGTATAGGAATTATTTCCCAGAGTGGGGTATCGGCTAAGCGCTCAAAGGCTTATCTGATTATGCCGTTATATGCTACTTTCTTTTAGAGAGAATTATGTAATGAGGCTGGAAAAACTTAGAGACTTCTCCTTTGTAAGAATCTCGGCCCACGTAAGCCAATAGCTCTTGATTATCAGAAATAATGGGTTTTGAATAAAGTTCCAGGAGTTCAAACGTTAAAAAAATACTGAAGATCACATTAGCAGCTGATCTGATTTCATTTATATGTAATACATGAATAGTTGAAGCAGTGACTAATTGAAAAAAACTACAGAATGATAAACCTTAGACTTTCTTCACACCTACGCTTTGCGATACGAACATTGGATGAATCTGAGTGAATTGGTGACTTAGTGGTCAATAAATGTAGGCGTTTCGAAGTGTTAAGATTAGAGGACATAAAATTTCAACCAGGACATTGCATATTTTACGGTCTTATATACCCGTGGAAGCACAACGGCCATTTAGCACGTAAATCATTACCCTTGGAAAATCGTCCAGTTGTCATAGGACTGCAAAGTGGTCTCGGAATAAATGTTAGGTATTTTCGAAAGAGGTTACAAAGCGACTGTCATTTTCTATTATGTTTCTACTAGAAATGTGTCGAAAAGTGATTGGAACTCATCTCGTGCCCCTTCTCCCGTTCTGTGGCCACGGGTACCTATGTGTCTCGGCGACTCGCCTTCTAGCAGATATCGTTGTCGTGGGTCAAGGCGGTCTGCCCTGGCTGTTCATTTGACAAAGGGGCGAAAAGGGAATTGTTCTCGAGGGAAGGGTACCCCCAATAAATGGTGAGAGTAGCGAGCAATTAGCGAGAGCTCTGGGCATTTAAACTCTGTGCCAAGGGACATTGTTGTCAAATCTCCTTCAACTCGGGACTTAGAAAAATTCGGCCTCCGAGGTGGTAACTTTTTATTGTGGACGGGTGTACATGCCAAGACCATAACACTAATGTTAGTGTTATGGTCTTGGCATGTACATGGAATATGCTGGAAAAAAAATATTTACAACACATGGTATTCTGATGGAGAGGAAACGAAACATTGAGCTGAAGTGCCAAAATTAACAAAAAATTAAAGCTGAAGGTTGAAATTTAAAAAAAAACAATTTGGTTAGCCTCTTGGGTGTAACACTGCGTCTTCTCTCAGACAGAATGGACCCTGCCTTAGAGAAAACCATTTCACATGGCACTGACGAGCCAACAACACATAAGCGTTCTTTCACTACTGCAAAGTCTGCGATAGATTTCACAATTCCTCCACCACCACTTACGTGGATCTCCATACCACTCCAGGTGTGGTTCTCCCAGGAACTTGTCTATCTCTATAATGGCAGCAGCTGTTGGGGAAGGGTGAGGTATTTTGGTTTTTACTATGGAATCAAAATGTTTCCATATGCATACTGAGGGAAGTGACTCAGTAGATTCTCTCGCAGCTGATTTTGAAATTGTAGAGATTCTTGGTGGTTGTACCCGTTGACAGCTGCTGCCTTTCCTATGAATTTTTTTGTTTTCTCCACAGCTACATCATCATCAAACCCCACTTTCTTGAATCTAGGATCGAGAAGAGTTGCTTCAGCAATAATTACATTCTCCTCTATTCTGTGGAATCTTTTTGTTATTTCATTTTTAATATTTTCCAACATCTGTTTAACCTCATTATTGAGGCCCTCCTTAGCTTCTACAGTTTCAAAATATTTTTGAATGCCTTGACTTAAAGGTATTATTTTTGATGCCGTAAGTTGCTTTTCTGAGCTTATCTCCTGAGTAATTTCATAGAATGGCATCAGCAATGGGCATATTTCCTCCATGACTGTGAAGTCTGTAGGGTTAAGTGCAACTTTACAGTCTGTCAGTGAAAGAGCTGCCTGTAAAGGTTCTTTATTTTTAATTACCGACTGGAACATAAGGAATGTAGAATTCCACCTGGTGGGAACTTCTTGTTTGAGTGTCGGGTAGTTCCCATGATCCTGAAATTTTTTTAATTTGAGATTTGCTGTAGAGCTCCTTTTTAAATATCCAACAACACTCTTCACTTTAGTTTGAAGGTCTTTTACTTCTTTAAGTGAATTTTGCACAATTAAATTAAAAGTATGGGCTAAGGAAGAAATATGCATCCGCCCCAGATACCTTGCTGCTGATAACATATTTGCTGCATTGTCAGAGATTATAGCAATCACTTTGCCCTCCAGACCCCATTTTTTATTACATTTAGAATTTCTTCTGATGTATGGACTGCAGTATGGTTTGATTGGAAGCATGAGCAGTCCAAATGAGCTGACTACAGCTCTCCATTGGATATAAAGTGAGCAGTTACAGCCAAGTAATTATCATTGTTGGCTGATGTTCATCCGTCAACGGTGATGGAACAAGCTGTTGGTTCTTTTAATTTTTTCCTGAGATCATCAGCAGTCTTAGAATACAAAAGCTCTAAGTAGTTGTTTGCTAAGGTCTTTCTGCTTGGGAGACGATAATTTAGATTTAATAACTGAACAAAAGCTCTGAAGGCAGGTTGCTCCACAAGGCTAAAAGGCAAATACTGGGAAACAATCAATTTCAGCAAACCTTCGTCAATGCATAGGCTTGCTTTGACTCCCATACGACGATGTATGAAATGGCTGAGTGTCATTTGATGGATAGTTTCTGAGAGGGTGACTTGAGGGTTTACCATGTTTTAACTGGATTGAGAGGGTATTTGGGTGATATCAGATGTGATTGAGTTTGATGCTTCGGGCACATATAACTAGATTGAAACGTTACCAGGGAAACTTCCGAAGTAGTTGACGCTGATGCTTCTACCGACAGCAAGTCATTGCTGTCATCAATCAGTGGACCTCTTAGGATCATTGTCTAATGTGATTGATGGATGCTTGATTTTAATATGCTTGGATAGATTTGATGTTCCTCCAGAAAATGAATACTTTTGTCTGCAGAACAGGTACTCAGCTTGCTTGTGTGACACTTTAGATAAGTATTATAGAAGAAGTATATTCCACTCCATTTTCTCTTTGAATCCATTACCTGGGTGAGTCATGAACCCATTTCAGAAAAATAATTTGTAGAATAATATCAATATTTTCCAAAGGGGCAAGTAGAATACTTGTAATGGCTCTCACCTACATTCTCAACTGCAGTTGAACTTAGTATCTCTGGTTTTCAGAAGATCTGTAGCTCCCTGACGATATATTTAGGTAATCCGATTCCCAAGATACCAAATACAATGGCTGTTGACAATCGCTTTAACCTCTCAGCGCTGTTATGCATACCCAGTAAGCTCGACTAAATAACCATATACTGCCGTTGAGGAGGTCCTTAATCAATTAAAAAAATACTGATGCTACGGTCACCCAAATTCAGCTTCGAAGGTGGCCGCTACAATCATTAGGATGAGAAGCATCACTAAGTGGAAGGGGGAGCTCGGCTGGATAAAGAAATTTAGAGGAAGGAAGGACCCGGTGAGACAAAGGATGATAGAAAAACTGACTTGACACGATGCGGTATCATCTTTCAGGGTGAAGGCAGAGAAGAAGGACTGTAAAGGGGAAGGATAAATATAGGTGGTGGGCGGAAGAAACTTTCATTTTATGCTTTCTACGTTGTAGAAATAGAATGAGAAACTTGGCCTTTTCTATACATTTTTGCAGAGCCTATCACTATTTTATAAATATTTACATGATAAATCTGTTCAGGTCGTCGCATGCATTCATCTTTACTCTAACCATGTTAGATATCAGATCAGGTCTACCTTTGATACTTAACGAGCAATTTGCGACTAAGCAATTACTTACATACTCTTAAGAGTCAGCGAAGCTGTTTTCCATGGAGGTAGACCTCATGCCCGATATAGGTAACAGTTGCAAACTGAGTGCAAAAGGATTGTTTAAATGAAGTCTGTAACACTAATCTAACATTTGCTGGCATCAAAATAATGGAAATGGTCATGCATCTTGATGTGTGTATGAAGACATTTATGATATTCTAAATAAAAGGACACATGGCATTACAAACACTTCTGAAAGCTTCAGTGGTTACTCCGAGGAATTGATAATGGGTTAGGAGCAATGAAGTATCACTCATGAACAGCATACTATGGTATTGTACAAAATGCAACAAATCAGTATGCAGGTAAAATATTTCGCTTGACATTTTCCGCATATGTGAGACGAAAATTTGTTCAACATATCAATGCTCAAAATATGCCCGGTGTGTGTTCACTGCATATGTGTCTGGGCAACTTTTGAGCGTATGTTCAGCATATGCTCACGTCATGTGAAACGAATATTTTTCTCTCACATCCTGAGCATATGCTCGACATTTCTTGTACTACTAGGGGTGGAGTATCACAAATAATATTGCGGCTACTGCACCCCAGGTGAACCTGTCTTTTAAAGTGTTCCATAAAAGGAATTACACCAATTTTTAGGTTTGCTGACAATGAAACCATACTCTTGCCTTAGGTATAAATTCAACCCGAGAAGCAAGATGTATAGATCAAAATTCCTACGAGAAAATGCAAGGGAATTGACGAAGCCATTTATAACCAGAAGATTGGAAATGAAAACGATCCGGATGATGCTATTTTGATACGTTACAGCAAAATTTGTGAGCACGCAGAAACAACGGACTACATTGCCTATGCTATGATATTCACAGTAGTTCATATTCAATACTCTGAGAAAGTAATTTATCGTACGTAAGAGAAGGAATCAGATCCGGACATACATTTTAGGGGGCAAATTAGCCCCCCCCCCAAATTAGCACTCAAAAAATTATGTATAATCTAAGTTTCCCAATGGATGGGTGAACAAGGAGCTTCTTGGGTGGTACACCAGGTCGCAGGGTTCATTGTAGCAGTCGTGTCAACACTCTAATCGAGAATCGTCCTCAGGGAAAAGGTGAGTCATCTCTGCCCTAAGAATGACGCTCAGTTAGTGTTGTAACGTCGGCTACAATGAACACTGCGAACCGGTGTACCACCCGAGATGCTCCTCATTACTCTAAGCAACTTATGTTCTGTTCTGTTGAGTCCCATTAACCCTCAGAACTTAGACTCCGCAAAAAAGACTATTTCTCTTGGATTTGTGGTGGGGGATTTTCCCACTCTCCCCCACCCTAGATCCGCCAACGGTTAGAGATTACAATTAAACGATCAAATCCTCATCCTCAGCATAAAAACGATAAGTAAAAACTTATATTTAAATAATATTTATGATTTTTGCAAATAAAATGTTGTGTAACCCATTTTCAAACAAAAATTAACATTGGGGTGTCAGGAGCACCCCACACGAGTAACGTTGATCGGAAATCACGAGTGAGTAACGCCGGGTTAATGTAAGATAAAGGAATTCAAGGGAAAATAAAAATACTTACATTATAGTCTATATAGACTATTGTCCTCAATCAATATATACTAATTGCTAACTTGGTTACTAAATATTGTTACTAGAAATAGGATTTTAAATTGTAGGTCATATAGGACCCAGGTTCATACACAGTGTGAAGCCAGTGAGATCCGTACTTGGAGTGTTAAAACCTTTATTTTTAATCAACAATGACTGTGTCATCTTTTTTATGAATTGTGAAAGCTAAAAGGAATTATAATTTACGTTTTTGGGTTCTGATCGTTACACAGACTGAAAACCATTTTTTTTGTGTGTATTACTGAAATGAGGGTGTGCCTTATATGCTGTCAAATAAGTCCTATAGGCATTATTACATCTAACTCTGGAATGTCTTGTAACCATGGGTCTTTTGTCCATGTATCTAGTGGGCAAAAAATATGACATAGCATACCTCTGGTTCTCTGCAGTGGCCACACTCACTGACAAATGCTCCATCCTCTAGCCACCCATCTTCTGTATCACTTAGTACCAAATTTAAACTCGCCTGAAATGACACAATGGTTACATAGTAAGTGGGATTTAAGAAGGATTAGGCTTATCAGGAGAATTGTCACAGGGAAATATGAAGAATGCAGAGTAGATAGATTAGACTGGAGAGGAGAGGTAAACACTTAGTTTATTATCTGCCCTTGATTGCTTCTTCATAGTAGCATTTCATTCAAATATTCATTTTTTGCTGATTTTATATCAGATACTGTGAAATAATGCCCCATTTGGCTTAATCAGATAATCTCAAAAAGATCGCGAGGGTTAAACATTGAGGATTGCATAATCAAAGACCCATGTCAGTAAAACATTTTTTACTGGGCAACTATATAGAAAATTAATTCTGTTCATTGCAGTGCCAAAATCAATTGATTATGCCAATGTGTGTGACTAGTTATTTCAAACCTGAGCCCTCGAGATAGGAGGAGTGAGTTATGTTGCCATCCAAACAATAATTACAACAATGTGCTGACAATACTTATGAGTATGTAGTGGTCCTGAGTATCTTGTGTATTGCAAGTAAGGCATGAGCTAGACATACCTCTGATTCACTGCTAACGTCACCCTCACTGATGCATGGATCTTTCTCCTGAACATAATCTTCATCACTTTCCTCCGAATTATTGCTCGCCTGAAAAGTAAGAACCATTAACACAGGGTGCAGAAGTATCACGTAATTAGGGAGAATTGGCAGGGGGGAAGAAAAGTAGACTAAGTAGACAGTGGATGGAATGGAGTGAGGAGATGCAAAACATTCGTGAGAGTATGAAGAGGACATACACCATACCTCTGGTTCTCTGCCATGGCCATTCTCACTGACAAATGGGTCATTCTCTTGTACATTATGTTCTTCCTCGCTTTGCTCCACCTTAACACTCCTCTGAAATAAAATAATGGTTTGATACACAATGTGGGGCAGGAAGGATTCAGGCTCATCAGCAGAATTAACAGAGGGAAAATTGAAGGCTTAGGACTAGTGTATCAAGGTCTGGTCCTACAGAAATTTTTCTGCATTGGTTCATCTTACTGCAAGAAAGTTTAGCCAGCATACCAGAAGGCATCATCAGGTCTAAGGTGTAGGAAATATATAGTATGAAGATTTAGGAAAATTAATGGGATGCAGTCTTCGGACCTGAAGATGGCATCTAGAATGCCAACGAAACTGTCGTCCAAAGGGATGAGCCAACGTGGAAATGTATTGTGATTTGCATCTATTTCCCATTTTCAAGTGAAATAAAATTTATGTTCTGGAGTAATTAAGGATAACATAAAGAACACAATTGGAAATGTATGAAATGTATAAGGGATGAGCCAAAATTGAAAAATATTGTGATTTGCATCTATTTCCCAATTTCAATTGAAATAAAATTTATGTTCTGGAGTAATTAAGGATAACATAAAGAACACAAGAGAATATCGAGCTCCCTCACTGGTCAGCCAAAGCAAGCAGTTATCCAATGGTGAAAAATTTCCCAAAAAATAATTTTATTTATCGAATGCAGTTTTACACGTTGAAACTAGTTTCAATAAGTTTTGTTTTGTAGCAATGTGTAGTAAAACTGTTGAACTTAAGTAGCACAATGGTCACAGGATTGATCCTATTATCATTCACCAGTTCAGTCCATGTATTTTTAACATTTCATGTCTGGATATAAATTCATTTTCATTCTTCAAAATATGACCTTCGGTACAGCTTAAATATACTCCCACGGGTGTTCCTAAATAATAAAAATTGCATCCTATACACATTAATTTCATGGTAGGAATCTTTTCCCAGCAAAAGGATGGCGAGTGTCCATTGTGATCGAAACTTGCAATCGCTGAAAATATCGAGTGTTATTTCATTTATACGTCACTAGTGGCACTGTGTACTGCCCTGCTAAGCCACTAGGTTCAAATTTTTCCATTAAACAGAGCACTTTACTCCTCTCACCCTTGTTTTTGAAGTGTATATGCATGAAACAAGGTTAATCAATGTTTTATATAGACTGGTATGCATGCCTAAATGTCATAGAAGGGTTTTTGGTTTTCTAATCTATCGCATTCTTACCTGCATCTAACACAAACAGCGTGAAAATGGAAAAGTCGTGGTATAAATACGGGGCTCCACACACATTGAAAACATAGGAAATTGGATGGGACCCACTAAAAACCTTGTAAATTGTGGAGAAACATAATTTCCAAACATGTAAATATGAGGTTTTACAGTATTATATTATGTATTTCAAAAATGCAACAGAAATTGAACATTTGATCACAAACACCCGAAACACTTGAAGGTGAATCTCTTCCTCCGAATACTCACGTCAAAGTCAGCACTGTGTGCCGTCATTGCCTCAGGCGTTTCCAAGACATTGTTTTCAGTGTGGCCATGAGCGTCATGCACCAGAGGATCCCAGTTAGAACCATCATCTTCAGGCTTCACAGCCATCTGTTGCGGTATATGAATGGTTAAAGGTCGGTTGATAGGAAAAATTATTCAATTCAACAAGTTCATTTTCATTAATATTAGAATTATCTTCCATTATCCTAGTGATGCCGTATCATATCACCAGAAAAAATCCATCCAGAAATGTTTCAATGTAATTATAGGAAAAAGACTTCCAAGAGTAACACACACCAAATACATCTTCTGGCATCTCTGCATGGTTTGGGTTCCATGATGCAAGGAAATATGTTTATTTCAGAAGAAAAGGAAGCGAATGTATTGTGTTGAGGATTTTAGCTATCCCATGATTGAAACAATGACTGAAAAAGGATGTAAAAAAGCACTATCTGAAAATTCACCATTGATCAACTACCTTATGTTGACATCTTTCTTTAAAGAAACAGCAATTGCTTTGTCATAGCAGAGATTTACAGAGTGAAACAAACAGGGTAGTATACTGGTATTATATTATATTAGTGATGGACGGATCAGGGTTTTTTCAGATCTGGATTCAGAACTGGATCCTTGCCTTGTTTTCGGATCTTTGTCTCGGTTTCAGACACTGGATTCTGAATTTCATTCCTTTTCTCATTCTAGATTTTTAATGTAGTTATACAGAAAAACAACAACAATAGTATTTTTGAAAAAAAACAAGTAAATTTATTGTGGGGAAAATCAACTTTCATCATCTCTGTGGATAATATTTTCCTGGATCATGATTTAAGGATGCAATTCCTCAATTTCATTACTTCCAACGTAAAGTTCACTTTTCTTATCACATACTCATCAAATAACAATTTTTTTAAACCTGTTCAACCATTCTTTAGATTGCAGTTAAAAGAAATATTTTAAGTCCATTTTTATTAATTTTTATTTATTTTCCAAACTATAAGATCGTAGGAATGCTAAATTGTATCACCTTCTATTCAGAATGGTTTTAAAAATTATAGAAATAGACTTCCAAATGTATCATATGGTAAGAATAACATAATATATTAAATAAAAAACAATACCAAAAACCTAAAATTAATTCAGTGCAAATGGGTTTACATTAACTTGGGTTGCCGTTGTAAATCAAATTCTTAAATGCTATCCAATTCTTTTTTAGAAACAAAAAAAATGTAATGCAGTTAGGATATTCCATTTACGGAATGTGTGGGGATTCCATTTTTAATATGAAAAAATTATCATAGATTATTTCAAGATATTAAACGATTAATTTTACAATAACTCATTAATAATAACCATTAAAATGGAATTTGCGATTTATATCCAAAAGGAAAGGTTGTGTAACTCGAACCATGAAATGAGATGAATATGTTTTCATGGAACTAGAAGCCAAATAAAGAAATACGTGCCTAGGCTTTTTCCTCGATTGACCTGGGTTTTACGAAAAATAGCAGAATGCCTTGCAGGCATTCTCCAAACACATGTAAGCTGACAATAACAGTGGAGTAGTGTACTACAGATAATGAGGTTTGATTCTTATTGCTGTTTAAAATTTTTCTTTCAGCCATTGAATAAAAAATTTTGTTATCTTTCATTTTCAACCCTGGTATGTGGGTACTGTCTTTTTCGTACTTTAAACTAGATTTAAAATGTATCATTTGCAAATTCCTATAATGTAAATATGAGGTTTTACTGTATTAGATAATGTATTTAAAAACACAACAGAAATAACATTTGATCACAAACACCTGGATCACTTAAAGGTGAATCTCTTCCTCCGAGTACTCACGTCAAAGTCAGCACTGTGTGCCGTCGTTGCCTTTGGTGTTTCCAAGATATTGTTCTCAGTGGGGCTGTGACAGTCAAGGACCAGAGGATCCGAGTTAGAACCATGATCTTCAGGCTTCACAGCGATCTGTGGGGGTATATGATAGGTTAAAGATCTCCTGATAGGAAAAGTAGTGGAATTATCATTAAGACAGGTACAATTGGCATGAAACTCACATTAAGTTACGGAAATTGAAAGTATTATTAAATTTGAATTAACATGAAACTAACTTAGCACGTTGCGTGTGGATAACGAGAATCTTTGTTTGTACCAAGCCATGCATTAACGAGAATTCTTGCTTTTGATGTGAACAGAATAAGTTCTAAAAAGTTATGAAGAATGAAGGCATATTATTTAGGTCTGAAGATCAGTTATCGATAATTATTATATTTTGCTTTGTTTGCATTATTTTTTGAGTGGCTATTATTTTTTTTCGTCAAAAAAATAACTTAGGATATCTTTGAATCTTTTCCGGTTTATTTACCGGGAGATTGCAAATATAGCATGACATTAATGTTAGTGCACAAATAGCATAAGATTATGGAATCCTATAACAGGCATGATGACGTTCAAAGAAAAAAATTAGTGTAACACCAGTGTTAAGTTATGGAAAAATTACCAAAAGGTTAGCTATTTTAAATTCACATAAAATTAACTCCAGATTGTCGAGTAAAAGTAATTTTTCAGAATTCTCTGCAGAGCTTTGTTAATACAGTTGATTCCGGTTAATAGGGCCACCGGTTATTTGTGGGAGCCGCTTATTCGGGACAAATCATCAAGAACAGAACCCAATCGAAGAAAGTCCCTGCATTTTCTCTGGTTAATTGGGACAGGAAGCCGCTTAATCGGGCCATGTATCGGCTGTATTTGCCTCCTACTCCCTTGAAGAAATACAAAGTTTTTAGCTCTTGTAAATCATTTGGTACATTTACCCTATCCATTTGAACCAATACCCACGAGGGAATCTATTGCCACCTTCACTGTCTCTTTCACTATCCCTAAACGAAGTCAGTCATGAAGGCACTTTCAATTAATGATTCACTGTTTGTACACTTGCCTTCGTCCTCGGGTAGTTCAACTAGATTTGGTTTAATGGTCACGTAGCTGCATGAAGTGTAGGTATGCAACTTGGCTTCATTAGTGGATTATAACATTAAGGTGAAGGTTAGGATGTAGGCGATGCCGCGTAAGGATTTATCGCTGGCTGAAAAAATTACAATACTGGACCGAATTAAGGACCATCCACCTCAAACCAGTCATCGTCATTTGGCGGAGATAACAGGAGTGCCGAAATCAACGATGCCCCAATTAATACAGCAGCAGGATAAACTTAGAGAAGATTGGAGCAATAAAGGGAAACAAGGAGCTCCCCAAAAATGCCAACGCCAAGGCAAGGATCCTGAGGTCGAGAACGCTCTTAATCAATAGTTTTCCATTTTTAGTGGACGAGGAGTTTATGTCAGTGGACCTATGTTAAAAAAGAAGTCGGAGGAGTTAGCTTTGAAGCTTGGCCATACTGATTTCAACAGATGGTTGGCTATCTAGATGGAAGATTAGAAACAAAATTAAGTTCAAAAATTCTCGGAGAAAAACAAAGTGCTGATTTTGCAAGTGCAGAGGAATGGAGATGTAAGCGGCTACCCACCCTACTTCAGGAATTCAGTGCAGATGACGCGTACTACGCCGATGAAACGGGCCTGTAACCGAGCCACACCTAATGGCTCCCTTTGCTACAGTTATGTGGAACTAAATGGGTCTAAAAAAGCGACGGATTACTGTTTTGTCCTGCTCAAACATGTCGGGAAGTGATAAAAGGAAACTTTTGGTGATTGGAAAAAGTGCTAACTCTCGCTGTTTTAAGGGGTTAGGAATGAACAGCTTACCGGTGGAATATTACGCCAATAAAAATGCGTGGATGACTGCAGACCTCTTCAGCCATTGGTTAAGCACTTGGGATAAGGAACTAGCGTGAAAATCGAGGAAAGTGATTCTTTTTCTGGATAATTGTAAAGCACATCCTAATTGCTCCTTCTTAACACGTTGCGTACGGATGGCGAGAATTCTCGTCATTTAAAGTCCATCCGTTGCGGACGGATGACGAGAATTCTCGCCATTTAGGCACATCATGGTAAAGTTTTAAATTGTGTTATTTATATGCATCGTGAATATTTCTCATTTGCTTTCTGTTATTTATTAAGGATAATCGCAACGTATTGTTCGATAACCCATAGTAATTTCATTAATTTTAGACATTTAACTCTATTTAAATCTCAGTCCGGTGGTCTGTGATGGCGCGTAACTTCAATTCCAGCAACTTGAAACTTATTCGTCTTCCTTCTTCTTTTCGGAGGGTATATTTCTTTCACGGCTTCCTTGGTCACCCCACATCCTTGCCTCATTGTTTACGAAACGCATCTCCACATGGCCCTAGCTTAGCCAGCGGCGAGGAACCGTATCTCTGTCGCCTTGAGGACCATATCTGTATTGCGTCGTCTTCAAGTTCCTCTCACAGCAGATGAAATGCGCTCTCAGCTCTGCTCCATCAACATAAACATTCATTATGAAAAGAATGAGGGGACCAATAATGAATCGTTCATTGTTCTTTTACGGCTGTGGTTAGTTCCTTCTCTCGAAGTGTCTTGAGCAGTTCGTTTTCTTGAGTCCAAGTGAATTGTGATTTTTGTTTCGGGTTTGTCTTGCGAGAGGTTTTTCTCAACCTGTATTTATTGAAATATTCAGTGCAATAGCATCGCATAGGAAAGACAGTGCTTTGCGCGAGGAAGAAATTTTGTTAGATCTGTGTGCCGATGATTTATCAGATGTGCCATTACAGTGTGAAGAAGATAGTGACGAGAGTGGAAATGATTCCGATATTGTAGTGAAGGTCAGAAATAGAAAATCCACTCCTCTTTTGATAAGTGAAAGTGACTCGGATAGGAGCGCAAATGAAGACAATACTTCACCAGGAATCTCCACTACATGGGAAAAAAAAAGATTCTGAGAGGAATTTACAGCAATTTTTGGGCCAGCCTGGAGTAAAACGTGTACCAGAAAATTCTACCATTATCCTTATTGTAGTCTCATTGTTATTGCCGATGACTTGTTCGAAATAATGTGCATTCAATCAAACCTGTATATCTATGTATCGTCAAAACCAACATGGATACAAAAATTCACCAAAAACAGGAAAGTGGTCTGACATAACCATTACTGAAATGAAAAAATTCTTTGCTATTTTGATTCTCATGGGGCAGATGAGGAAAGATTCATTGAAGGAGTATTGGAGCACTGATCCTTTTATAGCAACGAACATATTTAGAGAATTGCTAACGAGAAACAGATTTGAACAGATTTGGAAAGCGTGGCACTTTAGTAATAATGAGAAAATTTTGGACGCGACAGACAGACTATACAAAATAAGACCAGTCTTGGAATACTTCATTGAATAATTTCAAAATGTATACAAACCAAAGCAGGAGCTTTCTCTTGATGAAGCAATGATTCCATGGAGAGGAAGATTAAAAATTTAGACCTATAATCCAGCCAAAATCATGAAGTGTTGCTTGCTAGTTAGTATGGTTTGTGAAAGTGATTCGGGCTACATCAGTAATTTAGAAATATATTCGGCCGAGGGGAAAAAATTAGAACAAACCATCCTTTCTCTTTTGAAGCCTCATCTCAATCTTTGGCATCACGTATATCAAGACAATTATTACAACAGCGTAAAGATAGCAAAACTGCTCTTTGATAATAAAATTAGAGTTTGTGGAACCATCAGACCAAATAGAGGGCTCCCTGCCACATTGAAGAGTGAGGCGAAAACATTGAAAAAAGGACAATGCACGTTTTCTCGTAAAGGTGAAGTGTTACTTGTGCTGTGGAAAGACAAAAGAGAGGTGAGGATGATTAGCACTATTCACAGCGCTAAGCTGGGTAATACAAAGCTGAAAGATAGGATCACAGGACTTCCGATCAAAAAACCTTACTGTATTTTGAAATACAATGAGTGTATGAAAGGCGTAGACAGGGCGGATATGTATTTATCGTATTATACAATCATGAGAAAAACAATGAAATGGTCGAAGAAAGTAGTCCTGTGGCTAATAAACTGTGCCCTTTTTGGCGCTTTTAGAGTTTATAAAACACTAAATGAATCAAATAGCATTCGATTCAAAGGCTTTCTGCTCCACACAGCCAAAGATCGGGCAGCGAGTAGAGAGGAGCCAGATGAGCCTTTCTCGGACGAGGACAGAGATAAGCCGACGGAGCGTGCTCCTTCGAGGGATCACCCACATCGTCTCTCGAGATACCTTCCTAAACATCATCTCATCCCTATCGTGGGAAAGGGGAAGAAATAATACCACACCCGAAGATGCAAAGTGTGTGCTTACAGAAAAATTAGGAAGGAGACGAGGTATGTCTGCTCAACTTGCGGTGTTCCACTCCACAAGGGAATATGTTTTATGGAGTATCACACAAAGAGGAAATACTGAGACTTTCTGTGAGTATTATTTTCCAAATTCCTTTAAAAAATATTCATTTTTGAATAAGTTACAGCATTTTTACTGATGCAATGCATTTCCAAACAGTGAGGTTTAAAAATCCGCCGGAACGGAGGGTTAAAAGTCGGTTAAATACCCCGGTACGCAACGTGTTAAAAAACATTCAGTTGGAATTTTAACCAGCCTACACAACATCTCTTGTCCAACCAATGGACATGGGGATCATCAAAAATCTGAAAACAATATACCACACAAAATTGATTGATCACATTTTAGCATCAATAGAAGATAATCTTCTGACATCATCTTCAACTGCCAAGGAAGTGAGCTCAAAAGTAAACTTCCTGCAAGCAGTCATGTTTTTGGCAGATAGCTGGCGAGAAGTCACCAGTAAAATGATTAGAAATTGTTTTATTCATTGTGGTTTTAAGCACTCAAGTGCAGAAATATCGGAAGAACTGGGAAGTGAAAATGAATCCGTTTCCGAACTGCGTCAAGTTAAGAACTTTGAGGAGTTTGAAAGGATCAACTCCAATATGGACTGTTATGACAAAAGTGATAGCAGCGAAGATGATTTGGTGGAAACTATACTAGCTAAACAACAAGGTTTGGTTGAAGACAAGGAGAGCAATGGAGAGGAAGACGTATCTAAATGTAGCCGAGTGACTTCTGTAGATGCAAGGAAGTTTATTGATGGGTTGCGACGCTATTTTATGCAAGGGGGCAATGAAGGAAGTCTGATGTCATCGTTAGATGCCTGTGCCGGCTTTGTATGCACAACGAGGTTGAAGAGAATGAAGCAAAACACCCTGGACAAATTCCTTGAGTGAGGAGCTTAAATTAATAAAAGGAAATTAAATAAATAGCAAGTACCCCTGGTTTCTATGCAAATGAAGCTTTAGATCACCATTTATTCTTATCTAGCATTTCATCATAAATTCTATGTCTAATCACTAATCCTTCTTTTGCAGGATTTCGTAAAGGGAATTTATCCGAAGTAGATCGATGCTAAGAGATTTTTTATGACAAGATTTCCAAAAATGTTATAACCTAATGTATGTTTCCTTGTCAATTTATTGTTTAACTACTATATAATTAAACATTTTGCATTGTAATTGTCATTAAACTTTCTGAGCTTCATTTAAACGCTTACTTGAACATATTTACGGGATATTTTGGATAAACAGGGCCGCCGCTTAATTGGGGCAAAGTACACCAGTCCCGATGTGTCCCAATTAACCGGAGTCTTCTGTATTTGTCGGGCATCACTTCATTTTCTTCCGACTGTATTGCAGTATTCCTGGATACCTGTGACAAGCTCTCCGACAGTGAAGAGTGAGCTCAACGTTTAGCATTCACATTGGGTATTTAAATGATGGATAGATGGTATCATGTCCATGCTATTTTTTCTATAAACACTCCGGGGTCATTATCTTAATTTTAAAGTACTCTAATAATACTACGTTTGTTGCTCTAGCAAGTTATACACAATGCAAGAAAATAATATTATAACAATTTGGATTACCTTGGGAGCCAAGTAACCAACGATGGACAAAGCAAGAAAGAAATAGTCAGCAGAATAGCCCAGGCAAAGGGGAGAATTCAATCAAAAGAAGAATCGGCTTACCGCTGGAAATACAAGCGTAGAAGTAAGGACACAATTCATAAAAATGTACCTTTATGTCAGTGAGGGATGGACAATGACAGCACTGGAAACAAAATGTATTGAAGCATTCGAAATGAGGTGCTACAAAAGAATGATTAAGATTAAATCGATCGAATGAGTAAGTAACGAGGAAGTTTTAAGAAGAGTGGGTGAAAAGAGAAATCGTCAGAATACCCTAAAAAGAAGAGGGAACTATTTAATTGGGTTCATCATGAGACATGATGAAGACAATCATCCAGGGACAAGTGTACCAATACCCCTGTTAAAACATGTCACTATTAATTAACTTTAAACGCATTCGGTTTAAGGATTCCATTTCACTGAACAAAATAATTTTTACACTGGGTAGTCTACTCGAAACTTGAATCTTAAGTGAATAGTTTTTAGTAATGTTTCTCATCATGTGCTCAATGCACTTAACTTCAATGGTTGATTCACAATCTCCGGTTGAAAATTTATCCATAACAACAAGCGTATTTAAAACAACATTGACAACGTATGGAAAATCGATTAAAAAACAAATTTAGATCCTGTTTTAAACTAAAAACTAGAGAAAAAGTAACCGCATTATTTACCTCGTTGAACAACATTTGTTATAAAATTTAGGCAATAAAACAGGTGGAGTAGCCATTATTATAAGGGTACTAGACTTCCCTTGCTCCTTTCTAATATCATCAGCTTTGCCTTAAAAGTTATCGCTATAGACTTAGGGTGAAAAATTTCTCTAGAACGAGGTACCCAAAGACTTGCTGTGCGAGTAACGGAAGTCCACAGTGGAACAACTTTTCAAGGTAGCCAGGAGTTAAACATACATTTTCAACGTTTTCAGAACACTTGCCCAACTTGTATTTCTGCATGACAATGTACACGGTATTTTCACCTATCCTTCTACAGCGATTTTCAATCTATGCCTGATCATTTCCACATGATGTTCTGTATATTTGTGAAACCTACCGTAACAAGGGTAACGTAAACAAACAACACTTGCTACTCTTCGCTGAATACTGCCTCTTTGAGATTTCAAACCTAATACCTCCGCATTCCGTAACCATGATACATATTCTAGAAGTGACCCAACATAAACATGATGTACATCATACTCCAGTATATACTTACATTACCGCACTCAGCACTCACAACTTCGCTCCCTGGAAAGATAATCTTTCTGATGTGGCTGTCATATACTTCCTGGTTTTCCACGCAGCATCGCTTGAAAAGATAGAAATCTCTCACCTTTTCCACGCAAATGGAACAAACCATCCAAAGACACAATTCTTCCTTAGCGACCTGAGAAATTTGAAATCGGCAGGGGATTATTGATTGCGTCCACATTTACAGTTTCACATACGTTCACCATACAAACTATCCACCCAATTGCGGTGCATGAGAGGAGAGCACGAAGGATAAGACACAAAAAAGGGACTGGCATACTACAAATCATGAATCTCACCGTTATCTGGAGCAGTTCTTCTACTGCTCGTTTCACCAAGAATTCGGCGTCTGATAGTATATCCACCAAACGACCACCAGTACTAAGACACAACCTACATATACAATGCCTGCGTGATCCACGCATAACGACGCTTTCCATAATGTCAATACAAGTTACTTAACACTAACCAACGACACATGACAACGTATTTTCATGTCAGTGGCACGAGAACTGATAGGAGTCACCGATAGGAGTCGTCGCATGCATCTCGATATTGTAATTTACATTGCCGCCATTTTTAATCCATATTTCCCTCAACAATCTTACCGGGGCTGCGGTCCGTTTCACGCTCCAAGCGCTTCGAAGCGCCACCGCTCCAAAGGCCGGTCCGTTTCATTCCTTCGCTTTTAAGCGCTTCAAGCGCGACTGCGAAACGGACCGGCTTGGAAGTGTGGCGGGCGTTCAATTGATGGTTGCTAGGGGGGCGTGTTTGTAAATAAAACGAATTTCGTGGAGGTTAATTCAAATAACTCATAATGGAGGGGATTTTGCCCGTAGTGGAGAATATTTTTTTTAATGACTCAGAAGACAGTGATGTTTCAACGGAGACCTCGGAGAGTGAAGAGGATACGGAGATAATGGATGAGGCAGAAATCCGTACAATATATGCTGCAATAATGGTAGCGGAAACGAGGGGAAATGTGATTTTACAACCAAGAGTTCTATCGTACGTGGAGAATGTCGTTGGAAAATTCACAGCCCAAACATTTAAAAGTAACTTCAGGTAAATATTCCGGATAATATTTCCGAGTGCTTGATAAAAATTAAACACTCGGTAGATGTGCATAAACAAGTAACAAACGTCATCATGTAGTTTTCGCCATCATTTTTGTCAGGATGCTGCCGGACACATTCGAATACGTCCTTAATCTTATAGGTAACGCAATATCCGAAACAAAAAGGGCGAATGGTAGCGGCAGAAAACCAATTGAGATCGAGAAACAGCTTTTAATTGCTTTATGGTACATGGGCACACCGGACAGCTATAGGTAAGACTTTTAAATTCACATAACATTTTAAAATGATTTTATCCTCACTAAATTTACGGTCACAAACTATGTAATTATATTTATTTACCCAGGTCCGTTTTACAAAAATTCAACATTGGCAAAGCGACAGCAATTAGAGCTGTTCGAAGGGTTACCTACGCTCTACACTGCCTATCTCCCAGGTTAATAACGTGGCCGAAGAATGAAAATGCTCTTGTCATCGAAAGAAATTTTGAGAGGAAATATGGGTTTCCGGGAGTTATAGGTGCTATTGACGGGACTCACATCCGAATAGACGCACCCAGGGAAGATCCCCAATCATATGTTAGCCGCAAAGATGTTCATGCGGTGCATCTTCAGGTATGTTACACGTAATGACGGAAAATGATCACAACCAGCAACATAAAATAAAATAGTCTAACAAAACTGAATGCTATGGAATGTAAAATAGTTAAAAAGGAGAAGAAATTTTCTTTTAGTTTTGGAAATTGTTTGAATGCAGGAAGATCACTGATATAAACGGTTCGGCGTAATTGATTTCAATTAATTTTAGGCATTCTGAATCAGCTATGCTTTTTCTAACAAATAATAATGTTGAACTTTATTCTTCCCCAGGCTGTTTGTGATCATCGAGCCATATTCACGCATTGCGTGGCTGGAAATGCTGCCTCCGTACACGATGCTAGAGTGCTAAAACACTCTCGTATATTCCATTATTTGAGCAATCCGGATGCATACTTTCCTAATGATTCTCATATCATTGGTGATTCTGCCTACGGCATACATGAGCACTTAATGACACCCTTCAGAGACAACGGCCACCTAACAGTTAGACAAAAAAATTACAATAAAAAGTTGTCTGCGGCAAGGCAAGTTATAGAACGTGCTTTTGGACTACTCAAAGGACGATTTCGTAGTCTTAGGGATAAATTACCTTTAGTGGACATGGAGAAAATACCCGAGTTCATCCTGGCATGCTGCGTACTCCATAATATATGCATGGAAAAAAGAGATGAACTGCCAGAGGAGGATGTTGCTGGACCAGAATTGGAAAGAGTGCCCATTAACATCAACGATCAGCGGATCAGGGAGCGAGGAAAAATCAAGAGAGAGAGAATAAAGAACGAACTTGCTTAATTTTTTTATTGGAAAAGACATTAAAAAACTCAATACTTAAACAAATATAAATAAACTATAAATTCAATTATTTCTCTCCAAAATTTTTTTTAACAATTCTATCGACTCCCTCTGTAATTTCATTTTTTCTTCATTATTTCTTCTCCTCTCCTCATCCCTTCTATTTTCCCTCTCCTCCTTTGCCTTCCTCATTTCTCCTCTCTCTCTCTCACGCTCTGCTTTCTCAATTTCCCTTTCTTTCTTAATATCCTCTATAAAGTTTTCTAAAATGGTTTCCACCCTCCTCTTCTTTGGAACTGCTAGAGAAAAAGAAAGTATGGGTTCATATGAGAAAATATTTTCAAACCGTTTTCACTTCAAAATCCATTATATACTAGTACTTAAAGGTTACGTAATTTTATTGTTATAATTAAACAGTATTAATGACATGAAGGTCAAAATAGAAAAATTTGCCAAAAATTATTATTTCTCTGTCACCACTTACTTGGCGTAGTAGATGTTGATGGTTCTGGTCGCTCAGGGCCGTCGCTTGATGCGACTGCCGGCGGATTTACCCAGGCCTTCCTTGCGAAAATTTCATCCATTATCTGCAACGGAAAAACGAAAGTTTATGGATTAGCCTAGTCCACTGAGTGGTTAGAATGTCACTAAAACTGACCGTGAAATAATAAAAACATACCTCATAGTAGGGCCATGCAATAGCACAGTTGCCCGTTTTCCCTTTTCCCTGTTTCCCTTTGACAGCCATGTATGTTTTTTTTAAGCCACTTATTTTTGTCTGGCACTGTTTACCATTAGGTCTTATCGTATTTTTTTCGCCGATTGTTTTCGCTATATCTTCCCAAATTTTTCCATGTCTCTTTCGGCCCAGTGTAAATTCAAATTCAGTTTCTTTAAAAGTTTCAAGCAACATGAGAACTCCCTCATGCGGCCATACAAACGATTTTTCTTCATTTTGTACCTTTGGAGGGTCTTCATTACTGACTTCTGTAGAATAACATGTTAACTATGTATTAACGTAATTTTATAAATAGCATTAAAACTCGTTGTTATACTCTTATTCTATCATTTAAATATGTAATAGTTAATCGAAAGTACAATAATAATGAAATTATGCTACATTATATATTTAATAATTGTTACTTAGACTTCCGTCACTAATTATTTCACCAAAGATTTTAATTTAAAACGTATCACATTTCTGTAATATCTTTTCATATTTTATTAACCACTAATGTTCACCTGTGATAATAGCAAAGATAATTTTTGGTAGGGCATTACCTTCTTCCGCGTCGTTGTCGAGAATTTCTTCAACCTCAACTCGTTCATTTCTATTATTAATTTGGCCATTTACAAGACCTCTTACGTAATCTGAATCTGAAAGGAAAATTCATTGAAATTATTTTGGAATTGTGGTAAGTGTAAAGTGTTTTGAAAGACTCTTTACTCATCTTAATTTCATATTTTAGAATACTCACCATTTAAGGCCCGGTTGTACTCTTCTGGGTTCAATAGAAATATAAAATCTTCATTCAACCAGTCGGCGTGTACAGTAATTTCCATTTTATTTTCCATTGCTACAAATGTTCTTCTTCCCTTCGCAAATGATTTATGTTTATTTATTTGTAAGTTCGCGTAGCAACACATGAAATTGGCGCTAATTCTCGAATATATCGAACTATTTATTGTTATCGCTCCAAACGCTCCACATCCAGCGTGGAGCGTTTGGAGCGGTCTTAATAGTAAATTTATGCTCACTCAGGGGCCCCGTTTCCTGAGCTTCGAAGCGATTTGAAGCGTGAAACGGACCGAGCTGAGGAGCTTCGGAGCGCTTGGAGCGTGAAACGGACCGCAGCCCGGGAAAGGTGAAGTCCCTTAAGTTTGTAACGACTCGAGATGCGTTACGGTTAGATGTAACAGTTTGGAGCAATAAGGAACTACGTATCATGAATTTTAAAGGTGAAATATTTAAATATTTATTTGCACTTTGTAATGACCTAGCCTGGCTTAAAAATATTTTAATCCGTTTATGTTAGGCCCCGTTTCCACTACTGGCATTCTACCATGGTTATTTCAGCCCTCATAACCTACCTGCGTTCCAGTTAGCTACAATGTTACCCTTGTAATCACTGCTTTCGTCACATAGCGGTTACCAGTATTCCAGTTCAAAAGAAAATCGACGATCGTTATAGAAATGCGCAAAGATCGTAGCACATTGAAGTGTGTAAGCACTTGAAGTTTTATTCAAGAATCTATATTGATTGTTATAATCAAATGTCGTCGGTCTTATCGCGTACGCAGGAGCAAGTCCGTCTCCTCGTGAGCATAGTTTTTGCAATTCTTTTGTTCGGTCATTGGTCGGAAAATATGATTAAATTATGTAAACCAGGTAATAACAACTCTGGAGCATCATTGAGCATAGACAAAAATCAAGTATTAAGCCAAACAAAGACACCACACCAACTACGTTTTCTTAGATGCGCACGCCGCGATCCTTCGTCGCTATTCGTGATTCAACTGTTTTCCCATAATTCTTACCAGGATTTTGACTTGCGTTCCAATTACATAAAAGACACGACGGTAACCACTAGAGGCCTGCAAACGGTCGCGAAATCCGGGCGACCCTCGCCCGCCCGTGCCGGGCGCCCCCACCCGTGTTCGCCTCCGCCCGTGTGACGCTGACGCCCGACCGTGCCCGTTCGCCCCGGGCATGGGGATTTCACTGGCGCCGCGGCCGTTCCCCTAAGTTCCATACGCTCTGCGAACGGTGTTTGGAACTACACGATTACCCCCCACCACTTTCGAGGTCAAGGGAGGGGGAAATTTCCCCCTCCATGCATCCCTGTAGATTTGAAATGAGGGAAGCACACGCAGTGTCAACGGCTATCGGAGAATTAATGAGGCGGTGAAATCTGTGTTTTTGTTGTAATTGACGCCTGAATTTGGATGTGGAATGCAGAAAGTGCTGTATTGAAGGTTGATCTGCTCCCGGAGAGAAGTACTTGAGAGGTAGGTGCAATTTTAAGATACAGTATGCTGTAATCTGTCCTTGCCCCACTATGTGTCCGTTAATGAACCTTATGAGTGCCTTTGGACGTAACTATTTTGTCGTATGTTAGTATTCGAGAAGCGACAGTAGTTGCCATGTTGTATTTTAGTTACGAATTTCATCCTTGCAATGAAGTATACTATTTTCTTCGATGTTGATTGCATTGAAACATTCTTCTCGATTGCATTGAAACATTCATTTAAATGTATTGAATTAGCATTATATTGTTTTGTGTGTTAAATAGTGGTATTTGCGTAAATAATGTGAAAGTATTCGTTTTCGTCAAGTTCTTGTTGTTATGAAAATGATAACTCACCAACTGGCGAACCGTTATGCCCGGCATCTGAGTTTTATAAATCACAGTCGGAAGCTGTTTTGTCCGTGAATCTTTGTGCTAAGAGCCCGTTACTCAAAACAGTTTGTTTTGTTAATATGTTTCATAACTCGTAATCTTCACTTGCTGTACCTTTGCTGTATTTCGTGTGAACTCTCGTGTGTAGCTCGCAGCCTGGTGACAAGGTGTTCACTATCATGCAATCGTCATCAAAATATCCCAAAGAAAATGTATGAGGCTAGTGCCTTCTACCTTCAAATACATTCTCATCTATTAATGTTGATGTATGGTTTCAGGTGCTTTAGGCAAAGATGGACTCGCCACTACATAGTTTTTATGGAGGTGGACTCTGCTTTTGACAGCTTAAATGGAACCATGGACCACACGCCCATGCACCTGCCGAAGGAACCTTTGAAGTCAGCTGTAAGTTAGGTGAGTCCTCATGTGAAATTCTTGGAATCTGCCTATCTGAAAATCATTTTGTGACAGTCCCTGGGCAAAAGTCAGTAATCCACCCTCCTTATCAGAATGGGTAGTTAGCTTATATTAAATCAGGAATGTTGTTGTCGGACCTAGTAAAAAGAACAATGCTGGCATTTGTGAACCCACAACCTTATTCAAGACCCGGTTGAAACTTTTTTTTCAGTATTATTAGGCAGAATTGTGATGCAAATCCTAACCCTTTCATTTCACAGTTATAGGAGCATTGAAGACTGCTGTAATTAACTATTTAATTTATATCCAGGGACAAATATATAAAATTGAGGATGGGTGCAGCCTATTAAGAGTTGTCTTCTTTTTTCCTTCAGTAAGATGCTGAATCTAGACAGCATGAGATCAACAGAAGCTATGAAGGAAGAGAACTAATATTGAGTTTTAAGAAAATTAGTTCAGTTGTGCCCATAAAAATTTGTGTGGCAATGATGTTCCTTGAAGATCCTCCTTGTGACCTTTGTGATCCATTCCTCACAATAGACCCTAGTTTATTTCAGGATATCTTCTCTTTATTTTTTGAAAATGAAGCTCATAACTGATCTTTCCCTTCAGGAGAATTTCTTTCTATAATTGAAGGAGGTATCACGGCTGCCAGAAGAGAGCTACAGATCATGAAAGAAACCTCTCCACATTAATAATGCCTTGTGGGTGTGCATTTTGATTTTTTTCAGGTGCAACAGTCATCTAACTGATTTAAGATTTTTTTTCATTTCAGTTGTCACCAAAGTGCCCATTAAAAATAATGTATCGATAAGAAGAAGATGAAACTGAAAAAAATAATTTAATTTCCACAAATTATGCTGTTGTGATTTTATATCCATGTATTATCTTTTGCCTGAGATGTGTAACTGTTATGCTCAAGCCTTAGTTTTTCCCAAGTTTATGATTAATTTAATATGGTAATTTTTTGTTAATATGTTGTGCTATTGATTTGCTTCCTTTCACTCCAAATATGGCTCAAATTATGTTGTACATATTGTCAAGTGATTATTTGGAAGATCAGTTAAATGGTGTACAGTGATTATCCTCCACCCTGATACAGGCACGTAGCCAGAAATTTGCTTCGGGTGGGGCTAAGTCTTGCTTAACTTAAAACAAATCAGCCTTGCCCATACGGTGTCGACATGTTACAAATCTCTTGCCTTAATTTTCAGTTCTTGATATTTACTTTTACTGTGCCCATGCTTATCTCTTCTCATTCGTAAAATTCATTACTAAAATGAGAACAACTAAGTTATTGGGAAAACTTTCAGGGGGGGCTGAAGCACCAGAAGCCCCCCTGGCAATGAGCCTGCCCTGATATTCTGGTGGACCATATGGTTTCTCATATTCCTTATGTAGGCTTCTGTGGTGCATCAGGGCTGGAGATGCTAGTCTTCCAGTATTTCTGCTGCATAGTCTATTTCCTTGGATGATGGTTTCACTGGCATGACTGACCGCACCTTGACCAAAAAATCTGTTAACCAATGAGAATGCATTGGGGTTGAACATGGGAAGTACATAAGATGGACAGAAAGTGAAGTATCAAACACTTATAACCCGAAGGTGCTGACTGAAACACTGGCGACACCATCATCCAAGAAAATGGATGTATGCAGCAAAAATCCCAGAGTACTAGCATCTTGGTTTCTCATATGCCTATACAAGCTGGAGGTGTCTCTACCAGTGTTGCTTGTTTGCACAAGCTTTCTAGGTGCTGGCACAAATTGTTCTCTATAATTTGTGCCAGAAAAATCAGTCGTTAAAGGGCTGTTTATACATTTCAACTTTACACTTACTTCTTGGACTGGGGATATCTTTGCCACATGGGTCTTGACCATGAAAAAGAGGCGCTACCAAGGTGATAACCTCCTGGGTGGTAGTGGAATAATCAGCACATTGATGGATAACTCCTCATGTTTTACCAACTATTCCTTTGTAGACAGAGGCATGAAATGGACAGCTCTAAGCATAGTTACTTTCCTTGTTATCTTACTGTTGCATTAGCATTAGTTGTTATGGTCTACCTCACATAAAATTGGTTCTTAAATGTAAAATACTATGAAGTGATACTGACATTTTTCTTTCTATTGATTATTTTGCAGGAATGCTTTTTGAAGAGCTGATGAGGAGTATTGACATTCAAATGGCTGTATCAATTTCTTAAATGTAAATTGTTGAAGTATGGAAACTGTTGGTTGACTTCATAATCCATTCATTGATTTTGTATTAAGCTGAAGTGTGTAACAGTATAAGTAATTAAATGAGTCTTGGAAATCAGTTTTTTTATTTGCTACCCTTGATTCCAATGATCATGTTGAAGTGCCTATTTTTTGTGTCTTCGCGTATGTGATCTTATTTCGTCGTGTCGGTTTCATGCAGTATTATGGGAATTCTTCAGATGATGTTTGTGTACTGTCACTGTGACTTCAAGGAATTTCCTGATATGGTAAGGAAACGATCATCAAATGAAGAGGATGGACAACATGGAAGCGCATCCGAGGATTTTTACCATCGCGTGCACGCAATAAGTATTAAATTTTAAGAAAAGAATAATAAAGAAAAGAAAATTTAAAAATATTAGTATTTGAACTGCGCGCCCCGGCGCGGTTATGGCGACGGTGGCGCACCCTTCGAACGGTGTTTGGGACTAAAACTTAGGAAAGCGCCTTATACGGGAGTGGAGAGAATCTGGCCCCGGGTGCCCGCATCCTAGGCGGGTGCCCGGGTCCTTGGCGGGTGCCCGGGTTGCTCGCCCAAACTGAGGGGAGGGGAGGGGTGGTAAAAGAGTGAGCGAAAAATATTGCAAACGGCTAAGACCCTTGAGAAAGATACGCGGCGGTGACGATCTTATGCCTCTTCTACACGTCCGCCTGCGCTCAGCGTATTTGGCTCAGCCTGAACGTTGAGCCACCTTCCTTTCTACACGAAGCACTTAAATCGACGCTTCGCCATCTGGTGCCGAAGTTTAAAAATGACATTGTAAACACTCAACATCACTGGCATAGAAAATTATTGAGAGAATGAGTTAATTCTACTGGTATATTATCACTTTCTATTACCTTCGGTACTTTCCGAAACTTTTTCCCCGTTTCCTTCCATTGGATTGAGAATCTTATTTATCCAAGTTTTAAATAGCAACCGCTTTTTCGCGCCACACGAGTTGTTTAATCCGAACAAAAACAAAGCGTATTACTTAAGCTGGGGTCCCGAGGCTTGCTGAGCCAACCCCTCGGCTGAGCAATGTTGGCGCCTCTACACGGTGGGATCAGCCGTTAAGTCGGCTGATCCGGGCCGCTCATCCTAGCGTGTAGAGCCAGCATTAGGGCGGTCCCCCGGCCTGGAGGCGGGCGCCCGCTCAACCGACGGGTGACCGCCTCTTCTCGGCAAGTTCTCCGTTAGGCCACATTCGTGACACATCGGAAAAGTCCGTCAAATGTCTTCGGGTTGTGCCTCTTTCTTTATCTCTCGCACAAGGGCGGGCGGCCCTCGCCCGTATTTTGGGACCGTGTGCAGACCTCTAGTAACCACTATTCCCTGATCTAACAAGGGTAACTCAATGCTAGTAGGACTATCTACCATGGTAGGCGTTTTCGAGCGTTTCCATTACTAGCATTGCGCGGGTAGAGAGTTACCGTCGTAGAAATGTCAGTAGTGGAAACGGGGCCTTAGGATGTGAAAGGGAAGAAATACGTAAATAGGAAGAGATAACCGAGAGAATAACCCAGTGAAGAGCTGCTTTAGTTTTCCTTTCTACACTATTATTTAAAGCTTTCATTCACTAATTTGCATCAAAACTAAAATTTGTTACACTTTAAGTCAGAAGGAGCGTCCCTTGATCTCCATTAGCGACTTAAATGATGCGCATTAAAAATATGATTTTCGTAATTTTTATTGGCTTCACATTTTTAATTTATGATGCAGAGTTCCTTCTTGCTCTAAACTGTTATTTTGAACCGTAACGCATCTTGAGTCGCGTATTCTTATAAACATAAGGGACGTCTCCTTTCCCGGTAAGATTGTTGAGGGAAATATGGATTAAAAATGGCGGCAATGTAAATTACAATATCGAGATGCATACGACGACTCCTATCGGTGACTCCTATCAGTTCTCGTGCCACTGACATGAAAATACGTTGTCATGTGTCGTTGGTTAGTGTTAAGTAACTTGTATTGACATTATGGAAAGCGTCGTTATGCGTGGATCACGCAGGCATTGTATATGTAGGTTGTGTCTTAGTACTGGTGGTCGTTTGGTGGATATACTATCAGACGCCGAATTCTTGGTGAAACGAGCAGTAGAAGAACTGCTCCAGATAACGGTGAGATTCATGATTTGTAGTATGCCAGTCCCTTTTTTGTGTCTTATCCTTCGTGCTCTCCTCTCATGCACCGCAATTGGGTGGATAGTTTGTATGGTGAACGTATGTGAAACTGTAAATGTGGACGCAATCAATAATCCCCTGCCGATTTCAAATTTCTCAGGTCGCTAAGGAAGAATTGTGTCTTTGGATGGTTTGTTCCATTTGCGTGGAAAAGGTGAGAGATTTCTATCTTTTCAAGCGATGCTGCGTGGAAAACCAGGAAGTATATGACAGCCACATCAGAAAGATTATCTTTCCAGGGAGCGAAGTTGTGAGTGCTGAGTGCGGTAATGTAAGTATACAGAGTGTCCCATTGATCGTGTGTCATTTCTAACCGATAATTTTAGACACTTCCCTTCGAGCCACAAGGATGAAATTTGGTACCTGGCTAGAAAAAGGATGTAAGTTTTGTTGAGTCTAAGCAAAATATGAAAAATATGACCTTTTGACCCCAGAAATAGGGTCCAACCTAAAATCCAAATTTTGCCTTATGGGCTTTCAATGTTAAAATATTCGAAGTACAAAAAAGATGGAATTATTTAGCGAAACTTTCGACTAAAAGGTTTTTGGACACTAAGAACACGATGGAATAACTATTGAGGTCAGAAATTGCAACTGTGAACCCTGAAAGGTCACAGTGAAGGTCACAGGGTTACAAAAAATGAATCACGGCTTCCAACCTGTCGAATCATAGGTTTAAAAAGGTGCCAAGGTTGATTTTAAGGTCTTCATATCCCTCTTTTCATCTCATGACCTTCAAGGGTAACTCAGAGGTCAAAGGTCACAGGGATGGAAAAAATGAAGCCAGGCTACAAACGTGTCAAGTCATAGGTTTAAAAAGGTGCCAATGTCGATGGAAAGGTCATAAGATTCCTCTTTTCATCCCTTGACCTTCTAGGGTAACTCTGGGGTTAACGGTCACAGTGATTACAAAAGGTGAAATGAGGCTACAAAACTTTCGAATCGTAGGTTTAAAAAGATGACAAGGTGGATTTTAAGGTCTTCAGATGCCTCTTTTCATCTCTTGACCATCAAGGGTAACTCAGAGGTCAAAGGTCACAGGGATGGAGAAAGAGAATCCAGGCTACAAACGTGTCGAATCATAGGTTTAAAAAGGTGCCAATGTCGATGGAAAGCTCATCAGATCCCTCTTTTCATCCCTTGACCTTCTAGGGTAACTCTGGGGTCAAAGGTCAAAATGGTGACAAAAAGTGAAATTAGGCTAAACGTATCGAATCATAGGTTTCAAAGAGTGGCCAATACGATGGTAACGTCCCTCCAGGAATTATCTGACATTGAACGGTTGGGAAAGGGCAAAAGGTCACTAGCTGTTTCCTATAATAATATGAATGACATTATTTAGGCTACCAAAGTAAATAGTAAGATATTCAGATCCCAGCTTCCATCCCTTTTACCCTCTGGGTCATATGATAGTCGTTGATTTAGAGTTTATTAATCAATGAAAAAATTCAATTGTAATTTCAAGTTAATTACTTTTATTCAATTAAAAATACCTAACCATACGTTTTATTTAAAAAAGTATTTTAGGTGTTATCCAAAAAATTTTCAATATTAAAATTTAAAATGAAAATATCGAAGCAGTAAGATTGAAAATCAATTTTTATTCATTCTACGTACCCGATATTCCATGCCAGGCACAATTGAAATTGCCCGATAAAAGCGTGTGTGAATATGTCTTCCAGCATATTCGGAGATATGGACTCTACACACGTTGTAATTTCTTTCTTTATTTCCTCAATGCCCGAAAATGTTTCGTTCACGACACCTGGTGGACTTTGACCCCTGCCCAACCGTTCCTGGTCAGAGAATTCCAGGAGGGATTTTACCCTCGTATTAGGCACTATTTAAACAAATGCTTCGTTGTAGCCCTGTTTCGAAATTTGTCACTCCAAGAACCTTTGACCCCTGAGTCAACCTTGAAGGTCAACGAAAGAAAAAAGGGATCAGAAGACCTTACGATCGACCTTGGCACCTTTTCAAACTTATGATTCGATACGTTTCTAGCCTCATTTCAATTTTTGTCACCATTATTACCTTTGACCCCTGAGTAACCCTTAAAGGCCAAGGGACGAAAAGAGGGATCTGATGACCTTTCCATCGACATTGTCAACTTATTAAACCTGCAATTCGACACATTTGTAGTCTGGATTCTCTTTTTCCATCCCTGAGATCTTTGACCATCGTATTGGGCACTCTTTGAAACCTATGATTCGATACCTTTAGCCTCATTTCACTTATTGTCAACTTTTTGACCTTTGACCTCTGATTTACCCTTGAGGTTCAAGAGATGAAAAGAGGCATCTGAAGACCTTAAAATCCACCTTGTCATCTTTTTAAACCTACGATTCGAAAGTTTTGTAGCCTCATTTCACCTTTTGTAATCACTGTGACCTTTGACCCCAGAGTTACCCTAGAAGGTCAAGGGATGAAAAGAGGAATCTTATGACCTTTCCATCGACATTGGCACCTTTTTAAACCTATGACTTGACACGTTTGTAGCCTGGCTTCATTTTTTCCATCCCTGTGACCTTTGACCTCTGAGTTACCCTTGAAGGTCATGAGATGAAAAGAGGGATATGAAGACCTTAAAATCGACCTTGGCTCCCTTTTAAACCTATGATTCGACAGGTTTGACCTTTCAGGGGTCACAGTTACAATTTCTGACCTCAATAGTTATTCCATCGTGTTCTTCGTGTCCAAAAACCTTTTAGTCGAAAGTTTCGCTAAATAATTCCATCTTTTTTGTACTTCGAATATTTTAACATTGAAAGCCCATAAGGCAAAATTTGGATTTTAGGTTGGACCCTATTTCTGGGGTCAAAAGGTCATATTTTTCATATTTTGCTTAGACTCAACAAAACTTACATCCTTTTTCTAGCCAGGTACCAAATTTCATCCTTGTGGCTCGAAGGGAAGTGTCTAAAATTATCGGTTAGAAATGACACACGATCAATGGGACACTCTGTATACTGGAGTATGATGTACATCATGTTTATGTTGGGTCACTTCTAGAATATGTATCATGGTTACGGAATGCGGAGGTATTAGGTTTGAAATCTCAAAGAGGCAGTATTCAGCGAAGAGTAGCAAGTGTTGTTTGTTTACGTTACCCTTGTTACGGTAGGTCTCACAAATATACAGAACATCGTTGTGTAAATGATCGGGTATAGATTGAAAATCACTGTAGAAGGATAGGTGAAAATACCGTGTAAATTGTCATGCAGAAATATAAGTTGGGCAAGTGTTCTGAAATCGTTGAAAATATATGTGAAACTCCTGGCTATCATGTAAAGTTGGTCTGCTGTGGATTTCCGTTACTCTCAGAGTAAGTCTTTGGGTACCTCCTTCTGGAAAAAAAGTTTTTGCCTAAACTCTATAGTGAAAACTTTTACCTAGGATCAATAAACATATTATTTATAGGTAGTACTTACCATAAAATGAAGTTGATGACCCTGGGGTGCTTATAGAAAAATTGGCACGGACATGACATTATCTCTTCGTTATTTAATTGCTCAATGTGAATGCTAAATGTTGAGCATATTCTTCACTGTCGGAGAACTTCTCTAACATCCAGGAATACAGTAAGAGGAAAACGAAGTGATGCCCGACAATATTAACAATCTTAGTAGAAGATGCTGAGGAAAATGACTTTTACTTTGAACTCTGAGTGTGAATTTAAGTTTAACTATTCTTCTGTTATTTTTTCCATGACTTAACACTGAATTTGTGCTAATTGTTTCTTTGAATGTTGTTATGCCTGATGTAGTATTCCAATAACTCTTGCTAATTTTACACTAACATTTATGTCATGCTAGTTTTTGCAATGAACCGGGCAATAAACTGGAAAAGATTAAAAGATATTCTAAGTTATTATTTTGAAGAAAAAAATAATAGTCACTCAACTAATTATAATTATTGACAAAAACAGACCTTTAGATGTAATAAAATGAATACATTCTTGACAACTTTTTAGATTAACTCTGTCAACAGTAAAATGAGAATTCTCGTTATCCATTTTTAACGCATGGTTTAGGAATAATGAAGATTCTTGTGATCCGTATGCAACATCTTAAGTTTAATTCACATTAATTCAAATTTGACAATACTTTCCATTTCCATAACTTAATGCTAATTTCATACTAATTTTTCCTCTCACCGACATTTAACCATTCATTTACCCCCCCCCAAACAGATCGTTGTGACGGCTGAAGATGATGGTTCTAACTGGGATCGGCTCGTCCATGACTCTCATGGCCACACCGAAAACAATCTCTCGGAAATTCCGAAGGCAACGATGGTGCACAGGGGTGACTTTGACGTGAGTACTTGGAGGAAGAGATTCACCTTCAAGTAATTCGGGTTTTTGTGATCAATTGTTCAATTTTTGTTGTGTTTTTATAAACATAATATAATACAGTCAACTATTGTATTTATGTTATTAGAATTTACATTTTTCTGTAATTAACAAGGTTTTTATCAGGTCCTATCCAATATCCTATATCTCCAAAATATGTAGAAACCTGTTTTTACACCATGACTTTTCCATTTTCCCCCAGCTTGTGTTAGGTGTGGGTAAGAATGCGATATTTAAAAAAAACAGAAGTCTCATCCATGACATTCAGCCATATATACCAGTCCATATAAAACATTGTTTTACCTCGTTTCTTGCATGCACACTTCAAAATCAAGAGAGGGAACAGCAATGTGTTCCATTTTATGAAATAATTTGAACTGGTGGCATAGCGGGGCACTACAAAGCGCCACTAGTTATGGAAATATGAAATATCACTTGCAATTTTTTTAAGCCATTGCGAGTTTCGATCATGATAGACACTCACTATCCTTTTGCCGGGATTAGGTTCCCACTATGAAATGAATGCGTAGAGGATGTTATCTATAATTTAGAAACCCCTTGGGAGTATATTTAATCTGTACCAAAGTTCATTTTTTGAAGAATAAAAATGATTTTTATCCCGACATGAAATACATGAACTGAACTGGTGAACCATGACAGGTGATCATTCCTACGACCATCAAGCTACATTAATTCAAAAGTTTTACTACACGTTACTACAAAAAAAAATTATTGAAACTAGTTTGTGTATAAATCCACATTAAATAAATAAAATTATTATGTTGAGAAATATTTTGCCATTTGATAACTGCTTACCCAGGCTGACCAGCAAGGTAGCTCGATGTTCTGTTATGTTGCTTATGTTATCATTAATTACTCTGGAAAAAAGTTTTTATTTTACTTGGAAATGGGAAATAGATGCGGTACACAATATTTTCAGATGACTCGAGGGTTTTTGGGTTTCTTCCACGTTGGTTCATCCCTTTGGATGACAGTTTCATTGGCATTCTAGACAACATCTTCAGGTCCGAAGATCGCATCTCATCAAATTTCCTATATCTTCATTTTATATTTTTCCTCGAGTAATCTTGTAATCACCATGGAAGCATTTGCAGTAAGTAGAATATTTTCAATATAGGGCCAGTTTCACCAACAAAGACAACCTTTTTAACTCAGTTAATTTTGGGATTAACCGAGTTAATGTGTATTTTCTGTTTCACCAGTACCATTAAGTCGGTTTTGGGGCATTATCTCCATTAATATTTTTGCCGGAGGTTTTCGCCAGGTGAAGGGATATTATCCGAGATAATTCTGTAAAGGCCGTCGTACACGGTACAATTTCTTGTACAAGAACTTGTACAATGCGCAAATTGTATCGTGTACGAGGGGTTCGTACAATTTCTTGTACAAGAAATTAGATCATGCTCTATATTATTGGATGAAACCGTCCAAGATCCACTCAGTAGCTTTGGCGCATGACATGTGACGGTAGTGATGCGTTCGTTTAGTATCCGTAAGGTTGGTGTTCTGTTTGCGATCACTTTTATTCCTGTAAACGTGGAAAAACTTCCATTTTTGTTGTACATATCGTGATATTCTTTGTTGCTTCCATGTTGTGATAATCGTCTGTCGCGTCGGAAGTGTTCTATTTCTCAAAACATGAGTTGGACACACTGGCAAACATTATACCTCAATGAAATTAAAGATGACGTTATTGAACCAAAAATAAATATATGCAACAAGCGAAACATGATGTTTCGACTATAAATGATGGATTTCATGAGCTGATGAAAGAGTGCAAGTAAGCAATCGTAAAATTTCATTTTATTAATGCTAGGATTAATGGTAGCAAATCATTGTAACTAGGTAACTATGGCAGTATTTTCGAAATACTATCGTCATCGGATATCGCGATTCAGCTGTTGGACGGAAAACGATATCTGCGCATGTTATTGGCGCACAAATTGCATGAAAATCTTTGATCGTGTACAACCGTGAACCAACTTCTTGTACAATATCTTGGTCCAATCTCGCCGTTCAATTTATGGTACAAGATCTTGTTCAAGAAATTGTATCGTGTACAACGGCCTTAAAGCAACATGACACGCAGGCAATTCCATGAGGTACTTTTAGATATTAGTCGAGACATTTGAGCTCAATTATTGTTATTTAAGGCAATTACTAGGTGAATTAAGGAATACACTAATTGATTTCAACCTAAAAGCTGAGATTTTATTTTATCCTGAGTTAATAAATGCTACGCAAAGCACTTAGCAACAATTCAGGTGAAGTCTTCTGGGGATTTCCACAGGGTTAAATATTTATATAACACCAACCTTTCCACGGGCGAGTAGTCCATCGTCTTCAGGGTGAGAGCATCTTCACTCGCCCTGAAGACGATGGAAAAGTCAACCGTGGAAATAAAGGTGTTATATAAATGATAAATAAAAACAAATAGCACATATCTAACCTCTAAAACACTATCTTGTTTAAATGTCAATAGTACACTTCTCACGATAGATACTCCTACACACTTCAAGCATAATTAAACATATTTTATAACTCTCATGAATTCTTGCTGAGTAATCAGGGAGTGTTATAGCCGCTTATGGTCATGGATACGATTCGCCCATCGCTTAAAAATCTAAGCGTGACAGCCAGCCGGAGTTATATTGTAAAATATCGATATAATTATAAACATGTTTACCTAAGGTTGGTCAAGTATCTCTTGTCACAGAAATTACTCTTATTGTTGTACCAATCTTTCATAATCACATCTGGTGAGGTTTAATGTAGTATGAAATTGCTCCAGCGTCTTTCTTAATAAATTATGTTAGGCCTCACATTCCTATAAAAACAGTTTATTTTGTACCAGGCCTAGCGTACCTCGACCTCTATTTCTACTCATTCGTAGCTTTTCTGGCAAAATTGTGGCTGCCACTGTTGTAATGGACATTATAGTAGCAGATGGGAAAATGAAACCACACCGATCCATTATTAATAGCTCTCTTTCACTTCAGATAAACTTAAACCTCAATTTCTAGAAAGCTTTGTATAATGAATATTATAATTACTAAATATACATCATACTTTATTTCATCTATCACGTATCATCTATCACTTCTGAACAAGGCAGAAAACGTAAACAAACTGTTCTGACCATGGATACAGCTGCATTGGTCGGAAATTTCTAGTGAATCGTTATGTAGTATCGATAGGCCTACCATTGTGCAGTCTTTCTGTACATAAAATTCCAGGAATTAATTCAAAAGTTCACTCGTCCTGTAAAACGCCCTAAGCGGAAGTAATTTTAGGTCATCACTTAAATTCATTCGCAATGTAATTCACTGTGAAAGGTGGCCTTGACACCAATGACAACGATGAAGGAAATGCAAATTTTAAGTGATCAAAAGGTACCTATAATAGCAGTTACTGTACGTTTTGGAGATGCTGTAAATAAAAGTAATGTAATTTAAGGTCATTCCAGTATTTTATTTCTGTATCTCCTAGGGATGTGCGAGTAGCACTTTTTGACCTCGAGTCGAGTATCGAGTCGAGTTGTAAAGTACTCGCGAGTATCGAGTCGAGTCGAGTTTGTACATTATTCTACATGAGTGAAGAGACCCAGTTCTCACTTAAGTCATCGCAATTGAAGTTAGTCAGCAATCCAACTATCAAATGGCAGGTCTACCTACCTAATGCATAGTTATAAACAGTCAAATTAATACGGCACGTAGCACAGGCCAAAAGGCATAATGGAAATTTTCCGGTAGCTCTCGAAATAAGAAAATTACCTTCATTCCTAGGATTACTCAAAAATGTGTAAATTAGCTTGCAGTATGGTATTTAGAGTGTACTTAGGCATAATATGAGGCCTATATGAGTTACATGCCCTATTAACTTGTAATGAAAGTAAGCCAGGAAGCAAAATATTTTTTCTTAAGGAATACATAAGCCTAATTAGAAGAGCATTCCTTGTATTTCGCATTCCTATGTATTTCTTTTCAGAGCTAAATGCTTTCTCAGTGATGTCATGTATGCCGGGGTTAGTCCAACAGTACAGTGAATTTCTTACAAAATGCCTTGTTTGTGCAGTAAATATTTGATAAGCTCGCGCCTCAAATTTATGATTGGCAGTTAATTACATAGTTAGTTTTTTAACATATACTTTTCTTCCTCTTCCAATTATTGGCACCATCTCTTCAAAATCGACGATTTCTGCCTAAACATGATAGAACTTAGAATCATAAAAATGACCTGTGTCAATCACCCCCATTTGCACGATGTATGAACACCCAATATCAGCACGGGTTATTTCCAATATCCATTAATGCAAGTTAATAATGTTTGAACAATGAATTTTCATTCATGGATGAATGTGAGCAGGTATATGAATTTTTTATAGAGTCCTGTGGATTAAAGTTTTCGATTTCTAAGGAAATATATTTGAACAAAACTTTATTATAGATAATTATCTACAGATATTTATAATTATCTATCTTAAGATATGACTAGGAACTTGAAAGTAATGATGTGATTAATAATCCTAAATAGGAAATAAAAAATGGAATAGTAAAACTTATAAGTTTTATACGATACCTATATCATCCGTAATGCCTTTATGCCTACCATCCTATGCCTATGCCTACCATCCGTTACAAAATTTCCTTCACCCGTGAGTTTGAAGACCAATATCTCCAAGATAGCTAAAGCGATTTTAAATTAAAGTATATCAAATTAAAGCTTGTTTATTTCTACGTTTACTGGTAGTATTAAAATATTTTTACAATTTTTTTTACTGAAGTACGTGTTTAAGAATGGATTTTTGGCGATTTTTTTTGGTACCGGATGGATCCATTGAATTCGGGCATCGTAAGAACAACACAGATCGAGATATCAAACTTCCTTTACACATATTGTAGCTAAGGGCTTTGTTAATAGTTAAGTATACGAAGTTTCATACTATTACGTTCATCAATATTTTTGTTATTGATGAATTTGTCAGACTGCGTTATTTTCCGTCCCGCCCGCTTTCCGTTCCGGAAATCACCGTTTGGACCTTTCTCTTGCTCTCGAGCCATTAATATGAATCCACTTATGAAATCTCAGTAGAATTCGTTGATTATTTGATATCAATATATATTTATTTTCGGCTATAAAAGCACGCTCAAATGTCCAGAGCATGCCAGAAAGAGAAAGGTAGCGCGCGCGTGGAATCTTCTGCTGCAAGCAAATCGCCTATCGCTGTGAATGAGTCATGAGGACTCGACAATAGTGGAAAAAGTATCGCCTTTAAGAATGCAAGTCAGTGTCAGTTTAAGAACTGACGGTATCTTTGGAAGCATACCGTCATTATGCCTCCTCGCGCAAAGATTTTGGAGACGGAGTTGAAGGTAATTTAAAATGCAATTTGTTTCTTTTGTCGAGAAGCCGAGAATTGTGGGGACAAAAGCTATCTCTCTTATCACTGATTTTAATTCGGTGAATACTGCAAGTTATAAACTTTTATTCAAGCATAGGCAAGGATATTTTTCCTGTGCATAGGTACTAGAGAAATTTTCTCGCGTGGTGTTTGGTGCGCGCGGTACCTACGGTAGCGTATAACTTGACAACCTCGAACAGCTTATCTCTCCAGGCCAAAAGTCTGGTCGCGTGGAGCTCGCTTTCCAAAATAAATATATACACATTGGAAGTATATCTAATTCTCCCAATTTGTTAAGTTATTTTACACGTGCATAGTTTTCAAAACCGAAGAATACCATCAAAATGAACTAAATTTCCGACTTCCGCAAGCTGAGATAGTGCATTTTTAAATATTATTCGTAACATAATTAGTAACTGAGTAAACTATTTTAAACTTTGTTTAGTCTAAGATAAATATATGTTCCATATTATGCGAAGAAAAGAGAAGTGGCTTTTCATGTGTATCCTCAAGTGGGCGTAAAACTTGCTTCCCAGAACTTGAATAATATCCGGAGTTTTTATCTGTCTTGGTCGAAAAATTAATTAATATAACCAACTAAAAATATATTTTTGACATTATTAAACGTATAAATAAACAAAAATTAGTTCGATATACTTTATTTTAAAATTGAACTACTCATTTTTGCGATATAAACCTTCAAACTCAGGGGATGGAATTTTACAACGGACATTAGGTGCCTTGAGCTCGAATATAGTCCCCCCCAGACTTTTTCCGCGAAGATTTCGGCCAAAAAGGGGCTATATTCGGAGGAATACGGTACATATGCGGTTTCATGGACCGTGTAACCACCGATTCATCCATTCGTTCACGCAAATGTACATGAATCCGTTCACGCAAACGTACATGAAACCATTCACGCAAATGTAAATGAACGTACGTAAGTACATGTTCGTACGTGTTATCTATCGTGTAACCAGAGATTTACTCGATTTTGATGATAGCGCTTCCTGTCAGCAGATTTCTGAACCTATTGGCCTTGGCGGCTCAGTCGACAAAAACTACTCGACTCGACTTTCGTAAAAATACTCGAGTGCTCGAGTCGAGTACCAACTACTCGACTCGACTCGAATTTTCGAGTACTCGCACATCCCTAGTATCTCCTAAACATAACAGTGAAGACAGTAAGTGGTATCTCAGGGGAGATGTTTAGTAGAAGCAGGGAAAGCGGGCATTGAAATATCTTATAAACATGATGTGTTCTATACATTCCATGCAATGTCTCTGGAGCAAATAAAATGTCATTATTATTACATAAAGATAATTTTTGAAAGTGATTATAGATGTTTTCTAGATAAACCGAGAAGATAATGTAGATGTTTCCTGGACGTTTAGTTAATATTTTTCCTTCATGGGTCCATTGGAAATGCCTTTAGTTACAATAAGCATGAAGTTAAATCAGCTGAATTGCGAATCGGTTTCGCACTTTTATTTGTTTGTTGATGTCAAGAGTATGAGAAATTTACTAAACTAAATGTTCTTAGAGAAATCTTGGTTTCATAAAACGGAAATAATAATAACAGTGGTAGAATGCAAACGAGACATTATCCAGATAATATTAACAGAGATAATGTAAACTGCGATACTGGGAAATTTGACCCTCATTGGTGAAACTGGCCCTTAGGGGTAAATAAAAATTGTGAACTCCCATGATGCAACTCGCACTGCTATAGCAAAACATCTTAGATTACCAGTCTCTAAAATGGATTTGCTTATGAAAAATCATGATGTGATTCAGAAATATTATATCTTGTGCAGACATATGTCGAACAAAAGAAGATGTCAAGAAATCATAGTATATAGGAATACCAACTTCAAAAGTAGTTTTTGAGTTCTAGATCATCCTATATTGCCGTGAATGGCTTTGTCACAAGAAAAAAAGCATTGAATAAAGTATAATTTTGGGAATTATGGAATTGGCAACCTCCAAGTGTTGGTTGGGTGGTTTGAAACATTGGTAGAAGTTTACAGTACAAAAAAATTCAGGGCAGCTCTATACTTAAAGAAATATTTAATAATATTGCCCTAACTCAGTTTATCGGTGTTTCTTATTTATATATTTTTTTATTGTTAAAGTATGCATTTGAAACTGAAAATTGACCTTTTCCTACTATTTGCATTTAACTCCAATTTACGCTTTTTTCTACAGGTCCCAAATTGTGTGAATAAGAGGTTTCCTGTATTTATTCTTCCATAAATATACTTTTACAATTATTATTTCCATTCAAGGAAGTAATGTATCATATAATTCAATAACTCAAAAATAAGGTTAACTTCTAACTTCAAAAATAAGGTTAAGGAAGTAATGTATCATATAATTCAATAACTCAAAAATAAGGTTAACTTCTGGATTCTAATGAGCGAAAATGAATATACATGCAACCAAAATTAACTAAGTATATAAAGAAGACATAGAAAGGAATTTTTGTGTAGAAAGTAGGAATGGTCGGATTGGATTTGTTGGATCCTAAAATCCGCAGATCTTTCATTTTACTCTGTTCCGGTTTCTGATCCTAAGAGGAAGAGTAAAATCAGATCTGCATTGTAGATTTTAAGTTTACGCGGTCTAGTCATCGAAGTGCCCCGTGAATGGAATGTAATAATAATAATAATGTCTCTTTATTCCGGGGAGGTTGTGACTGTAAACTGTCTCTTCTGTCTGTGTCTTCCATCTAACCCACTGTCAATCTAACATATAAACATATACATCCATGCTATGAAACAAAATACAATAAATGTCATAGTTGGAATAACAACATACAGTGCCTATTAAAAATATGCTTTGCAAGTTAAATGTCAATTTAAATTATAATGTAAGAAAAAAAATGTAGTGTAAAAGAGTAACAAGAGTGGGAAAAACATGAGGATTGGAGCAAATATCCATCAATGCAAAAACCCAGTGCAGGAAAATGCCCACACAAGAAGTAGGGGTGTGGAAAACCTGCCAAAACCTACTGAGAGGAAAGCTAATTTGTCATTCAGAAATTGATGAGACTGTAAAAAATATACAAATTCTAGTGGAAAAATGAAGAATAAATACAAAAAATTCACATAAAATTAATAAACTAGACATCAAATACTCAAAATACATGATAGTTTTCTCGTATGTACTACCTGGATTGCTGTAAGAAGTGTTTTGTTTAGCTTCCTCCTGAATGAAGGCAATGATGGTGTGATCCTATTCGAAGAGTTAATATTATTCCACTCTCTGCAAGCAGTAACAGTGAATGATTTGTTATAGATGACGGTGCAATTATGATGTACGACAAGATAGTGATTTTCTCGCATCTTTGTTGTGTGCAGCGTGTAAAGACTTCTGAATTCGCATGACAAGTATGAAGGTGTTTTTGCTAGAGAATTTGAAAAAGGAGAGATAGAGTATGCAGCCGGCGACGAGAGTTGTTTCAGCCAGGAAACTGTTAAGTGCATATTCCCCACTGTTGTTTTTGTTATTCTGATTCATTACGTAAAGGATAAATGTAATTATTACTACAAAAATAGACAATACATTAATTTTCTCCTCGAGCCGCAGCACTAAGAGGGTTAATTGAATTGTTTTCATCCTGTTGCAGGGGCCAGAGGAAACATCACCTTTCCATCGTGACCCAAGGAGCCACCGTCTGCTCCGACAAGCATGCTCTCCAACCAAGCTCACCGAAGGTGTTGGCCTCCCACAGGAGCTGCTGTTTGACCGCCCCCTCTGCGGGCAGCTCATGGAGACGAAGAAAGGCATCATGAACCACTTGAAGGTGAAACACGGTCGGCAGCTGGCGATGCCCGGGTCTGGTAGGTCGTGGAATATGCTAAAGACGGAGAATTCATCGGACATGGAACCGGAGTTGGCAAAGTGGGGTTTGAAGGAGTGTAGTGTAGTGTTGGTGGATATATTCCCAGTGGGAGTTGGTGCTTCGGATGTGGAGCTTCGAGCTCTAGTGTCACGCAGGAATGGGGAGTTACAGTGTCCCATGGATCCATATGATGACCGCAAGTGTTCAAAAGTGTCGGGGATGATTGATAGAGGTGATTCCCAGGGTGCTGAGTGTCTCATTTGCAGTAAAGATGGAGAAGATGCCTCTATGGATATCGGTGGAGGTGAGCCTTCGAAGTTCTGCAAAAAGTGCTCGAAGTCGACATGCAAGAATACCGGGGTGTGTGCCGACAATCAGGAGGCCAAGGTAATTTATTTATTATTCAAAATAACTGCAAGTAGGCAGTAGTGGTGTTTCCTATTATTTTATTGCTCAAAATTTTATAACCTCTGCAGTTGGTACTTTTAGCTATTCAATTTTAAATTTGAACCTAAGGGGCCTTCGTCAACTCAAAATTTTACCATATCCCAATGTAAAAATTTTATGATGTAGGCTTTTATCATTAATTACAGTGGGCTTTCGTTAAAAAGCTTTTGGAGGGACCCAAAAACCTGAATGTGGTAATGAGGAAAACTTATTAAAACAGTTATGCCTTCCCAGGTGAGATGAAGAAATATGTGTAAGTTGCATAACTTTCAAGGGAACAACATGCTGGCCATCAAAATAGTTCATTCCATAGATCACAGTTGCAAATTTATTGTAACAATGTTTCATTTGCAATTATTACGCTTCTCAAGAAAGTAAGTGCGATACCTTGCATTGAAGCTCAATCAATAACTATGTATTATGATATTTACCAGAGAGCATTTTTTTGTATATGCAGATATGAAATAAGACTCAAGTTTAAGGCTTTATAAGTCAGAAATGAAACCAGCATCATATATTACCACCCGACTATTAATTATGGTTTTCATCAGGTAAAGAAAATACCAATAAAAATGTCCTATGGTGAACTCTGAAGCCCATTCTACAATGGACGTAAGACGTAAGCCGTAGCACTTAAGATGTAAGGATTTCCATATGACAGGCAATCTCCAATGATGACGTATGCCGTGAAAATATCGACATCGATCACTGTGCATTCCGAAGTACTCCTGTCGTATATACATGGATATTGAAGACATGAGTGTCGATTTTTTCTGGCGTAGAATAGAGAACACTGTCAACAAATATACGATTCCTTAATTATTGAAGACAAGCATTTGCAATGCTAACAGGGCTGTCTGGGATGTGATCAGAACTGAAACAAATCAATGCTGTTCGGTCTTAAATGACCAAATTAACTCAGAGCAAAGATCATTATGGGCTTTAATGCACTTATTAGTCCGCTGTCTAACTATTGATTTCTATATAAATAACGGCCAAGAAAGTTAGCAGCAAGACAATCTTTGATTTACATTATTTATTTCAGTGTACCCTTTCATCTTATCATAGAATTACAACTGTCCATTCCACTGAGTTTTTGACATTTTGGACAATATTGGTGGATGTCGATCAGTATATGCCATTTAAAACTTACAAGACCACTAATCATCCAAATAAACCAAGAAACTGGTTCATACAATAAAGATTTAGTTAGAATGTGGGATGAAACAATCCAAATATTATTCAATGAGGCATTAGTTAATGATAAGCTCCTCTAAAACTCGCCATCTTTCAAGTTCACGAACAAAGATTATTTCAAATATGTCCGCAATTCTTCCCCAAGTCAAAAAAACTTCCACAAAAGCAATAACCCGTGACTGACACCAGCAGTAGTAATGAGGTGCTCTGATTGGCCTGCCGTTAGACGTAAGACGTAGAGATGGGACTTGGCCATGTCCCTTACGACAGCTCCTTACGTCTTACGACAGCCCTTACGACAGCTCTTACGGCTTACGCCCATTGTAGAATGGCCTTTAGACCACGCACCCATACGCGGAACAGTTCGGTATAAAGCTAAGTCTCGCTAATAAGAAGGAATATAATTTTAAGGTCCTCAGCAGAAGAACGTAATTCATAGTAAAGAAATACGTTATTATCCACGAAGACCTTCACGTAGGTACATCACAATTTATCAAAAACAGAGCACAATATCTCACTCCTTTGAAATCCTTGAATAGCGTGAGTAGTAATCATCATTCTGCGTTCTTGAAAGTGAAATCAAGTGACAATCTCAAACTTCTAAAACAAGAGGCAAAACGATGAAATACGATGGCCACTTTCAGTTACAATGAGGGATGCATAACACGATGTACAAATGGTGTGCTGCCGAATTTTAACTTATGAAGAGGAACGAAGATAATAATGAAATGCAATGTTAAACAACAACATTACCACATTCCTTCAGTGGTAAGCAGGGCAAGAAAACAATGATACACAGTGGCTATAAAATATGAAGTACCTTTTGGTACCAGTGAACAGAAAACGCCATCTCATTTTCCCCTAACACCAACTACTCGGATATATACCTATAAATTCAGGATTTGATGAACGACTAAAATAAAACGTGAACGCCATAACGTTTCACCAATGGTTAGCAAAATAAACGAATTACAGAGACTGTGAAATACTCCAAATGCCCTGACCACGCCGTTTCATTTTCCCTTGCCACACAAATTACTGGTAAAATAATTAATTCCGGTTTCAATACAAGTTTACAGGCGAAAGCAATATAACACCATTATATTTCATCATTAGTAATCAAAGAAAGCAAACTATAGGACATCCAAAGTGGTTTGAAATGCTCATGTCCAGACCACGCCGTTGCATTATCCCTTTCTACACACATTATATGGAATTCAATAAATTAATTTAAGATTCGTGTACAATAACATTTGCAGCTGAACACTTACACCACAGTAAATCATCATTGGTTATCAAAGCAAACAAACATGAGGAAACTGAAAAACTAGTTCAACGACGTCCTTTCCCACCTTGCGCAAATTCATTAGAAAATAACTAATTCAGGAATCGAGAACTATTAAAATTATATCATTACACCATTGTACATAATGAAAATGAAGGTATAGTGTCTTCATCAATAGGTAGCAAAGGGAAAAACAACAGGATGGATGACAGTGGTTGTTCATCACGTATTTCCTGACCACGCCGTCTGATTACTTAATTTTTACTCATTTTGCATTGACTATAATACCTTCAGGCTTTGGACAGCATGAGAAATGAAGAATAATCATATAATATCCTGTATTACATCACTAAATGGCAAATTACTACGGGACAACATGTCGCACACATACACATTATTTTACATCTCTTATATGTAAGAAAAACTAGATAGACAACCCACAAAAATATCCCCATTGATAGAGCAATACTTGCTCATATGATTAAAGTAAAAATGTTGGCGTACTTACCTTAACAATGTCGCTGAAAGAGAAAATTGCCGCAACCTCCTATGCTCCGCAATGGTATTTTCTCCGCTCAGCAACGACTAATGGCGTCCACTAACAGCGACATCCGGTCAAAAAGTGATCAGCCAATAGAAAATGAGCGCACCATTTGGCCAACCTCTCCCAATACAGTGCCTCTAGTTTCAGAGCGCATCAAGAAGAGCGCCAGGGCCTAGTGCACGTAAGGGTACGTCCATGCTCCCTTTTGCACACTACGATAATAACAGAGGAGATTCAGGAGACAAAATTGTTAAGAATGGATGATGAAACGGATTTCTATTATGCAAACTATTATTATTTGACGTTTGTATGTCATGTGAACTTCATATATCTCGGGAACACCAGTAAAATTTTAACGAAATAGAATAGTTCTAATGTAAGGAAACAACATGGTTGCAGAAAAACTTTCTAAGGCGAAGGAAGTTGTGAATAGTAATTTGTAATGTATTTAATAAGTATTTTAGTGTAAAATGATGTTAACGTACGGCAGAAATGGTGCTCACTAAATGAAAGAGTATTTATTACTTTCTATGGTGTGAGGACTACGGCAGCGAAGTGGAACTTACGTGTTTTACATGCTGAAATAATTATTAGGTTCTTCATACTCATTGGTAAATGAATGCCGGACCATCTTTAGAATTGAAAGTTAACTATACATACAATTGTATGTCCATGGATTAGTAATTGGCAATACGAAAGAAGAGAAAACAGTATTTGATGTAAAAAGTCCATATCCAGGCATCAAATTCAATATTACTTACAGGTAGGTACGTACTGTTTATACTAATGCTCTGTACTTTATCAAGAGCAGTGTAGGGTACAACTATAATCATGCTCGTAATTTTTAATGAATGTAAATCTTTATTTACTTAGTTATTATTCAAATTTCATGCATACAATCATTCATGTAAATTTCTCCGGATTTCATAACTGGACAGTATTGATATATTCGCAATGGATCCTACATTGATAAAATTTGTTTACCGAGAAATACACATGTTAAGCTGTTCTTGGATATTTCAATCAATGCCTTGTTAAGTAATAATATGGATTGTGAATTGTGCCTGTTTATTATTTTGGGCACCAACATTTGTTGACATAATCTTAACACCGTTGCGACTTCGTATTAAAGGATACGAAGAATGCCATAAGATTACCAAGCACCATGAACAACGCCTCAAAAGTAGGGTTTATTATTATATGCAGAAACAGCACAGAAAAGTCGTTTACATTCACATCTCGATTGTGCTTACGAAATCTCTTCCGAAACCACAGATATACACACGAATATTATATTAGCCATGTAGCCTCCTTGGATATACACATCTGTGTCCGAAACTACACGATACATGCTCGTCAACTTTTTGCAGTAAACAACACTGCCACAAAGTGTCCATGGCGCTAATGTCGGAATAGAGCAAGTAAGTGCAGAAAAGGGTGAAAGTGCAAGAAAGAGCGTAAGGGTGCAATAGCGTAGTGCACGCCCTTGGGGATTGGAACACGGCCTTATTCTTCTTGCCACAACAACTCGTTGGCACATGGCAACATAGAAGGATGCGAGCAAGGTTACTCATTTGTTTTATTCTATTACGAGGCGCGTTGTTTAAGGCCAGGGAAGTTTCATAAAACACCTCCTATGGCAGCCTTTTATAGGCAGTTACTGTTGATAGAAGGTATCTCAATACATTAAATCATTTTATGGATTAAATTTTTAATTATGCATTGATTAATGCATTCATTATGCATTCAATAGCAACCTACCGTTACAATTACCTACATTTTGCCAGTCGACAGGCGAATGTCTTGAACAAGGCGAATGATTTACCCTGTGGAATTTCTCACACTTATGTGAACTTTCGGGTGACTCCGTACAGGTCATGACATCACTAGTTCCGGTATTCTAAAAATACGCAAAATATAATTCACTGGGAATCCAATTCCAATTCAACGGTTGTTTTATGCATGATTGCAGCTGTCGTTCACCGCTCTCTCACCACGAACCTTACGAGATAGGTACAAGAACTCTTATGCTGGTTTATTTTAACACTTTGATATGACCAAAATTATGTACCTATGCAAATTTATATGAGAGTTTAAAAATTATTTCAAAATAATTTTAAAATGTTTTCAAAATAATTTTGAAATTATTTTGAAATAATATACACATATTATTTATCTATGAAATTTAAAAACAAAACTTTTCATGCAAAAAAATATCTCAGTACTTCCTACATATGCATATATATGTTATCAACAAAATTAAACGACATGATACTGAACTTTAAAAGAGCAATACCTCATACATTATTTTAAAATTATTTTAAAATCTTGAAAAAGTCATGAATTTGGCATTCTTATGACATTTTGATTTTAAAATTATTTGAAATCATGTTAAAATCATTTTTCAATATTCTTTTGCTACTTGGGTAAGGTTAGGACTGAATTTATAAAATCCAAATTTATTTCACACTTAAGAAGTTTTTTCTGTAAAGCCTTTCCTTCTGTAAAGCATTTACACACAATATTTGCTCCCTCATGTTCACTAGAAGTCCTGATAACGTACATGAGTTATAAACTAAGCTCAATTCTCTTCTAAGAGAACTGCAATTCTTCCAATTTTTCTCTATGTTCATGTTCGCTTTGCTCAAAATACCAGTTTTGGACTCTCGCATATTTTAACCAGGAAAAATGAAAAACTTGGCCTGAAGGACTTCCTCTTGTATATCAAAGCTCAGTGATTGTAGGTATTTCATATTCCCTGGCAGAGGGGTATCAGTTAAGATGCTTTCACTTGTTTTTCTGTGCTGATTTATAAAGTAAGCCCTTGCAAAGGTATAGGGATTTCACAGAGTTTTTCAATTATTTAAAAATCTGTTTGTACCCTAGTAAATTCATTTTTTAACCGTGCAATAGTTGACAGGATAGGTTCCTTATTTCTCAATACTAAATGGAAAATTATGTACATAAATACAATTCCATGTAAATTGTACATCCTACTTTAGAGTGTACCAATTGGCTTTGGGAGAATGCAAAGATTTAAGTTCTTGATGGGCCAAAATACCTTTCTTGAAATAATATGCCACATCCTTTGCCCCTATTTTTTTAGGTCTTTTGTGAATTTTGAATTTTAGTGAATTTTGAATTATTACTTTCAATGTCTGCATAATGCAAGAAAATTGGGTCCAGCGTAAAGTCCATGCAGTGGATAAGATATTCACAGCATCCTCTTAATTGCGCTACTCTTCTTGCTCTACTGTACTAATTAAAGGCTCTATTTTACTGTCTAGCTCCAATTTTGTATTATATTCAGAATCTCTTCTGCAATGTAATTGCTGTGTACTTCTGCATAAATAACATGTAATCCATTCAGCCATTAGCTTAGGCATTGGAGACATCGGATGGTAATTCTGTTTGTTTAGGAATAACTTTGTTCCTTGAAAAGGACATACTATCACCTTTAAGAGAATTTTTTCTGAAGTTGCATAATTGTTAAACAGCATAAATTAGGTTTATGTCATAACTATTTGAGTAATAATTGTAGTAATTATTAGCTCAAGTGTCAGGCACAATCACTATAACCTAGTAGGTAATGTAATTTGTCTTCCCTCGCTAAGTAAAGCCTGAGTCTGCTCGTCTATTTGCTGTTGTGGATAGAGCTACAGAATTTACCTGAAAGAGAATATGCTAACAATATTTTAGAATGTCAGGAAGATGTTATTACCACAGGCTAATGAATACATTTACATGTCTTTTATGTGTTCTACTGCAGCTATATAATATGACAAGGATATGATTTTGCAGGCACCACCTATCCTGTGCCAATAGTGGTGAATATGAAAATAGAATTTAAATTTAGAGAGCTTTTATGAGGATGGCTACCACAAGAAAGTACAATGGTTTTGTTTGTGACTCCTAAAACTTACATGGTATAAGTACGATTGGATGCAACCACAGGAGTAAAATTTCCCTCTAATTCCAAAATAAAGCATAAAATGAATGATTTAAATTGCACATTTACTTTATGGTCTAAAGCCATGGCTTGTGAACTGCAGTTATGTTTTGCAAAAGATTACGGAAATTTATCAAGTGTTAGAGTCTGAAGGTATTTTATGAAAGATATCATTTAAAAAATAGAAATAGTAATTTCTTCAAAGAGACAAAGAGAAAAAAATTCATGTATACCTGGAGTCATTTCATTAATGTGCACCATCCATTGGCTGACTGTGAATGGACATGATATCGACCATAGTAATGTCATCTACGAAATATGGATGAGGATATACGACAGCACAGGAAAACAATATGGTGGCTGCTGCCTAGGTTCATATACCACTTTCAAATATAGATTCCTCATGGATCTTATTATTCAACTTTATATGTTCCAGTGTAAAATTTACCTTTATAATGACTAAAAAAATCATGCGATATATAGCGTGAATTCCTTAAACACACCAGCCTTTGCCACCATTCCACTAACCTTTAACTGTGCCAACAAGGAGCAATTCACGTAATTTATTTCACACACCAGTGTTAACATCAGTACCAATTACTTTGAGTCAAAAGAGTGGTGCAAGCTTTAGAATGTATCCATTGACCCAATTCCAGTATTTCGAAGCCCACATAAGTAGGGAAGGAATGTCGATTGTGTCAAATTTCATTCATTATGTTTTCCTTTCAATGATTGCTTCTCTGTGTAAAGACCGCTTTACATGATACAGTTTTCTGTACAATTTCTTGTACAAATGCTTGTATAAACTGAATGAAATTGTATGTTTGTCTGAATGGAATTAGCATAGGTTCTTTTTTTCCATACAGTGATTAAGGCTGTCGGATACTGTGGCCAAAAACCCTTCCACAGACGTCTACACCTCATGACTTGATGACCCCACTTTGCTACTTATACAATTTTTTTCTGCTCAAACTTTGAGAATAAGGATTGATTTATTAATAAAGTATATACATTTTTCATTTTTTGCATTTCTCATAATTCAGTTGACCTCAGAAAATGTCACAGGTGGGCCAAAATCAGTTTGGTCACTATCTGTTGACACTCTCCCACCTTTTGAAATAAACTCGTTTCCTCCCTTTGAGATTACATTCGAATACATCATGGTCTTCTTCTTTATATTGTAGGCATGACACCTAATGGATAGGTCATGTCTCTCGGCCTTCTCCAGCATATCCCCCTTGAGTTTCAGCTGCTAGATCGAGGAAACGTTGACATGCTCCTTCCTCTGCTTCAGGATTTTCAAACCCTGAGAATACTACATGTTGTCCCATGATATCAATGGTTTTGATTATGTATTTGAACACTGTAAAGCATCTTTACTGGAACTCCAGATGGAGTGTAAGATCATTATATTCATTGTTGTCTAGTAGCGGTAACGGGAGGAGCACTTAATATATGTTGCTCACTTTATCCTTGAAGTTGAGCACAACAAGTCAACGCTTCCCACCAAGCATATCTTTCACAGAGACTAAGGGAGACATCGTCATGTGCCTAATATTTGTAAGCGACTGATTACCTTTAGCACCAAATATCGATTAAATCATGAAAGGGGGCCAATCAGCGATTTTAGAAGTATTCCATCACAGTGGGATCTGTTCAGTAGCTCTGCAGTATATTCTGAGGTCTGCGGCTTTGATTTAGCATCGGTAAGATGAATAAAGAGGGGGGGGGGGTGTTATATTGCTATTGCAGCTGTGGGAAGGAATGTGGAAATAATCTGGAGATTTTCCAATCGCTGGTGTCCTTGGAAAGCTGGGTAGGGAAGGGGATATATCGTGTTGGGAACGATCCAGCATCATGATGTTGAATGCAAATGCTGCTGTAGGAAGGAATGCGGAAATGATCGTGACGATTTCCAAATGCAAGTGTCTCCTCGACACGTGCACATAAGTGAAAGGCGAATGGAATTGACCCAGAACATGCATTCCTCCCCTACTCACATAGGGGTTTATTCACAGCATTAAAGATTAAATGGTGAACACGTTGGAAAAGTTCGAGTGATGCGACGTGTGGAATGCCAAAAGAGGACTGGTTCTTCATTCCGCTGGGAATGTTGGTTCAGACGTTCACATTCCATGTGCCATTGCTATGTGGTAGTTTTCCGTGGTAGACGAAAAATAGATCTCAACTTCTGTGCAAATGGGATGCTCGCATCCAAGACAAAGGAGATATAGCATGTATCTTTGAAATATTTAGTTCATATTTAAAAAAATTGGGCATCGATTAAAATCTCGCCGTATTATTGAACAAGTGCCGGCATTACCTTGGAATACAGGCTCTTTATTTTTTAACTTATGTAACTTGTAATTTATCATGTGTAAAACTTTTACAAATACCTGAGGTAGTGTGACCTGTACATTGTTGGTCACCCTTCATATCAAGGTAGAAAAATTAACATGCTTTCTAGGAATCTCCTGTTCACTCTTAACCTATTGTCCAAACTCCATGTGTTTTAAGTGGCATCTTATTTTTCCTCTGTCCTTTATTACATGAAATGCAGCTCTGTGTTTAGTTAACTACCATGTACCCTTCCCCTGTGTTTCCCCTGCCAAACACCCTCGAGGTGGCTTGCAGGGTGTCATTGATATAGATATACCCCACAGGTTGCTGTGAAGTGTGAAGGAGATGGTTCTACCTGGGAGTCAATGGACTTGGACTCACACAACTCCACTGACTGCAATTTGTTTGAAGTGCCACAGTCAGCAACAGGCCATGGTAGTGATTTTGATGTGAGTAGACTAGAAAAAGAATGGTGCACATAATTTTTGTATTAGTAATCAATTCCTTAATTACTGTTATGTTTTTGGAAAAGATTTACTAATAGAATGGTACACTTTCATAATGGGTAGGAGATACCAAATTTTTGCAACTGAGAGTTAAAATTACTAAATTGTACATTTTGATTCCATAAGTAAGTTTATGGATTGTTCAGCTTTTCACTGGCTTTGTAAAGCAGTGATAGAATTAAAATGCAAGGGTTAAGATGCAGTAATGAATTTACTCTCTACATTACATGGTGAATTGTTGTAGGAATATGTAGATTAGGGAATTCTTATGAATATAGTGCATGGACTCATGCATCTTATCAACAAGTTAAAAAATAATATGTTGTCATAAAATAGTGTGTTTTAGCTCCCAGTTAGGTAAGGTTTCATTGCAACATCTCACCTGAAATATTAATCCTAAGATGATTGCAAGTTGTTATTTTTTCAATGGAATGTGTAACTATATCTATGAGTTGTCAGACCAAAATTCTATGAACTTGGCTGCCATAGTTGGAAAAAAATATCTTTCTATACTTACCACATCTTGGACAAGTAATGCAATATCTTCCAATGTTGTGAATAAAAACATGGGTGAAGCCTCTATGGCAAGTGTTCAGGGAAGAAACAAGTTCAAGGCCTGTGTAGGAGGGGTGAAGGATAATCCAGAAAAGGAAAAGAACCTGAACCTAATCATATGAAAAGTCAGGGGTCTTTGTCTCAGTTCAAACTACCGAATGTTACATATAAAAAAGTCAGCACATTTTTTAATGTATTCCTGAATGGTTAAAATTGAAATTTTAAGATGTGTGTGTCAATGTCATCTATTATATACTGCCTTACAATAAGCTATCCCTTGCAGATTCCTATAAAGACTGAAGAGGATAATGCTGTTGAGGATCCACTACAACATGATGCATGCAAGAATATGGACAGTGACCACAGTAGTCAGCCAAGCTCAGAACGCCTTGGCATTGATTCTAATGTGAGGACTAAAATATAAAAACCCAGGTTTTAATCCAAGTTTTTATGTTTCAGTATTCAAAGCTTTCTTATTATCAAACTGTATTTTTTTAGCATTTACTCACATTATTAGTTCCCTTCTATTTTGTCCAGATGTTTTTAAAAAACTACATGAGGTCATTATACTAAGATAATGATAAAAGCTCAATTTTTTACATCGAGATCTATTATCCTTCTAAATTTTTCTGCACACTTACATTTGTCTGAAATACATTTACCAGTGCCCTTTCTGTGTGGTAACTACCCAGACAGCACAGCTCGTCGTAGAATGGTGAGGAATTCGTGTACTACTCGTAATTTATACGTGTGAAATTCGTCGCAAACCCAGCTCGACACGTGTCGAACTAGTGTAATTTCGGTCCTATGTCCGCCCAAAATCGTGTATTACTCGTGTTTCGGCCGGCAACTGAGTTTAGCTTCCACAATTACCCGGTAGTGTGCGCCACCGTTGACCTCGTTTCCGTCGGTGAATTTGAATTTACCATTGAAGCTTATGAGCACCTAATACATTTCCATAAATCACATTTTTTCGCAATGAACACCACACTATCTGTGTGTGGGCGAACAACATCCAACTCTGCAATACTTACACAGCCAAGCAGCCTTCCAGGAACTACAAACCACCCATAACTCACACTTGCGAACCTACCTTGTAGCCACATAACCCCAGATCATGGTTCTCCCTATAAGGTAGCTCCTACTTTGTAGCTTTGTATCATGAATCAGTTCCCCAAAATAGAATCAGGAATGACTACATCCACTGAAATCTTCATGAAGGGAAAATATTTAAGATAAGAGTTAACGTAAAGTATTACAAACTTAGAAAACTTCATTCTAAACAAAAATTTCCCACCCTCTGGCATACTGCCTGAAAAACACCAAATCCAAAGGCTTTTACAAGAATTCCGCCATATAACAAATATATAGTAATAATTACCTTTATTTACTAGAATCCCAATGCAAATGAATTATACAAAATTTACACAACACCTCAACACACAATCAATGGCACTACCTCACCGTTTTCGAAGACACTGAACGTATATCACCAAAATTTTAAGCGAAAAGAAGAAGTTCACTGATACCACATTATTTGGTTCGAAACACGACTATTCACTCGGCAATACATTGCCAACCAAACAAAATGGAAACCCACTTCGTATTAATTAAATGAAAAAGGTCCAAATACTCCACTAAAATACCATATCTGCTAGCAATAAAGTAACGCTTGTTGAAACTTCAAGGATCCTTTGTTTAACGGCATATTTTTAAAAACTTCGTAACGTTACAGGTTACTTCAGAAAACAAGTATTCTACGGTTGAGGAAATCTGTAAAGAAAATAAAACGCAGATGCTACAGAAAGAAAAACGGATTTCTAAGCACACATATTTCCATTACCTTGAATTACTAAGTTAGCACATACCAAATAACGACGCAGCCTCAGTACACAAGTACGTGTAGTTTAGTAGGTTTATGAACATAAACCATGTTAGACTTCTTTGTAAAAACAAAGGTTTATTGGACAACGACTACTGTCACGAGAGCGAACACATGTTACAGCAAAAAAAACAAGGGTTCACATATATAAAGCCAAGGATCATTCACACAGGCTGTCCAACCAAAGAAAATTGAACACAAAACAGAAACGCCAACATTACGTGGTGGATGAACCAGAACGAAATTATTGTTTAGAATACAAGACAACTCTATAGTATGTAACAAAAGTGTGTAAAAAACACTGAGATGATAAATTTCAACTACATTCCAATAAGATTCGACACGTTTACGTGTGTTTAATGTGTTTCCATGCACGGGCACGATTTCCAAAAGAACACTTCCGAAGCAAGCGCAGCCAGCTTGGCCACATGAGAGGAATTTTTACCGGTTGATATTGTTTAAGCGCAGTAATGGACTGATAATGACGAGATAACATATGCCGATGCACGGGAAATTCCGTTTTTTATAAATATTTAAACGGGTCTCATGGTGTCCGTCATTAGGACTTTATTATCGTGTCTGCATCAAGTCTATTCTTGGTCTACAGCATACTTCAATCAGTGAAGTTATTCATAAACAGACCAAATTTAGACGTCTACAACTTTTAGTGTTCTCTTAGGCATAATTTATTCTTTCAAAGCTGAAATATGCGCACCCATGTAATACTCGTGCCAGAGACGGGTAATACTCGTGGCGAACGAGTAACGGGAAATCTACCAAAAGAGCACGAGTAAAACTCGAACGGTGCTGTCTGGGTAATTATCATGTATACCTATATTATAACACTTTTGTTTGGATCTGCCTTGATTTCGAATAATGTGTAATCATTAGGTTTTAGTGCACTTGTTTATTTTTTTAAAAAATGGACTTAATTAAGAAAATTTACATGAGAGCAAATTCATAAATTTGTAATCTATGAAAACATATGCACAAGAACAAAATGAAGTTAATGAAAATGTGAATTGTCTCTAGATATTGATTATGATTTAATAATCAAAGCAAAAGACTGTCCATCATACTTGTCCAGATGTTCCTAAAAATTTAGATGAGATCACAACTGAGTACTTTTGGGGAAATAAGTGAGAAACTGTTGGGATTACCCCAAATGGAAGGCCAAGGAGTCTCATTGTAGTCATCGAAAATAAAATCTTACCACTTTGGTGGCAGAATTTTTCCTGGGAAGTCCTGAGTTGAAGGAGACTTGATAATGCTGTCTCATGGTGAAGTTTTAAATTCCTGGCCACAAAATAACTCTGGCCCTTGTGGGACCCATTAAATAATGGCTTGGTCCAGCAAGTGAGTGCATTTTTACCCTTGCTGCAGCTTGCGGGGACACTACCCAATAACCTGAATAAGTGGTTTTGCAATGGAGGGGAAGGCTTCAAGAGGGCCTTGTGGCAAATACTTGGCTCCAAGGAATGCGGTCTGGCAAGAAAGCAGCTTTCTTTTCGATTATTGCTCGGAGGGAGGCCCTCAAATATCTGTTGCACATGTGTCCATTGATGAGAGAATCACTGTCCAAATGTAAATGCAATCAAAAGCTAGAGGTGACATTAACACACTCAATTTTTATTAATCTGTGACAACTGATTTCTAAATATTATTTTGTTATAGATATGAGTTGCCAAAACTGAGTTTTTGCCTTTATTTTATGGTTGGAAATAATTTGATCATAACATATCATAACATAAGTGACATAGATGGTTATTGTTATCAGCATTAATGTATCTGTTTATGTTCTGTGATATTAGAATTGCACAAAATGTGCTACCCCTTTCTTGAAAGTGGGAAGTGACTGGAGATGTGACTAAATCTGGAAAAATGCTCTACTGTAGTAAAGGCCAAAAACATTTATTCTATAATTCATAAATGAAGATTTCAGTAGGAGAAGAGAAGAGGCACTGAACATCTTTCTAACATTTAAGCATATAGACTCAAGTTCAAGTTTACATGATATGTGTACATTAGGAATTGCAAGGATTGGGAGGAGCAATGAACAATTTGGGGCATTAACTGTCAATAAGGAATCATCTGCACATTACATACATTGTGCTTACCTCTTTTTTGCTGTCCAATCTCTTCATCCTTCAAATATCTGCTTACAATTCCATTAATCTGCCAAGTAAAAGTTTCATCTTAATTGCCATGAAATACAGTTAAAAGGGAGTATGTAAAATACCAATAGCTTTTCATTACTAAATCTTGGAATCGCCACAGTGATAATATAAATGTGGATGTAATGGGAAAGAATTGAATAAAGTATTTGTTGGTGTGTGTGGTAAATTTCATGGGTTGAGCTGTCTAAAAGCTACAGCTAACATGATTACTAGACGTTATATGCGATTAATGGTTGGTTGAGTTAGTCTTTATGTATAATGTGTGCACACTTTGAAACATAAATATGTCCTGGCAGAACATTGATAAATTTCTTAGCTGAACTAACAGTACATCAATGGATGCAATCCTCTTATGTTATTCTTATTGTCTTTCTCCCCATCCAATTCCCTATATGTCTGATACCTAAGTATCCGGTGTTAATGGTTTTCCCTTTTTTAGGTGAGTGTAAAGTCAGAGGAAAGAGAGGAAGATGATGTTCAGGGGAAAGGACCATTCAGCATTGAGAGTGACCTAAGCAGCAAACCAAATGTAAGTATGGCACATGCCCTACTTCCAATGCATGATATGCACAGATTTCCTATATACTTACAAGATTTGGAAATACATTTTTGTAATTATATAAGCATCAGTTTATTGTGATTGCAACGTTACTGTGTCTTCCAATCATGAGGGCTCAGCTTTCAAGTCTCAAATGTGGAAATTAAAATTTTCATTGGCATACTACTCCGTGCATTGAGTGCTGTAATGATAAATGTGAGTTTAGTGCTCCATGTTTTGCGGTGTATGTGAGCATTCAGCACTATTAGGTGCCTTTCATTCAGTGTGTGGAAATGTGAACACTGTTTCTCTCTAGCCTTCCTGTTTTACGAAAAGTTCTTACTCTTCCATGTGTCTGCTTATCGTAAAGAATATAAATGGCAGATGTACAGTCAGTTCTCACTTACCACAGCTCATTTCCATTAGTATTCTGCCAGTTCAAAGTAGGTTTAGATGAATTACACAGGTTTTCAAGATACTGTGCAGTTTTGGCAACATAAATACCATAGAGTTCTATGCATAAAAATCTTACCAACTCTTGATGGCAAGATTTGGAACCTTTTTGATTGGGACAAGCCTACAATACCTCACTCACACCTGATATCTCTCACCATGCCTTTTGCCAAGGAATTAAAAAAACCCTTTAAGCATAGTGATGGCTAAGATATGATGATTGTAACTAAATGAAAAGATGGAATATTCCTGCTTGTGTTTAGCATTATATTTCAATTTGCATCTGAAATAGTAGAAATTTCTACTTCTCTTTTTCATTTTATGCTTCTGTCAGACCAATAACTGAAATCTACACATCTTTACTTCAATATCCCCTTGATCATAAATAATATTAGCATGTTGTCCCCATATTATTTGTCTTAATTTGCAATGAACAGAGTTGCAATATCTTAGCCATTCCTATCAAATTTCAAGGTTTCATGGTCATGAAATACTAATTATCTTGTGATACCCCAATTTAAGTCACACATTTTATCTTTTATGATTCATGGAGCGTCAATGAGAAATAAGCAGCTAACAGGGTAGTTTCCTTCATCAAAGAAAGCAGACTTCATCACTTGCGATCCATGCCCTTCCATAAATGTATTTATTTTAAACAAAAAGTTTGGACTTAGAAATCCCAGTTTTCAAGAAAATTAAATGTTAATTTTAAGATTATATGAAAAAGCTTTGAAATGGTGGGGTGAGCTGCCTTCTTTCTCATGTAACAGGTATGTAGTTAACGTTGCGAGGCATAGGAAAATTCATCTCCTGAACCTACCATTGTAGTTCAGGGCCCTCAGCTCTAGTAAATATTCAACAGTATTAGCCTGTGAAAACTATCAAAGTTCGAAAAGTCTTTTCTGTTAAACATGGTATTAATAGTCATTTTATAGGCTCAAAGACATCCTGCTTATGGTGTCTTTTGCTAAATTTAGCTAAAAATTTGGAGGAAAAAAAAGCAGCAAACTTAAAATGTATTTCCGAAGCAACAAATCGTAATTTGTGAGAATGAGGTACAATGTTACACACACAAACCAATGTAAGGACCAGCAGAAAGTCGTTTGACAATGATGAGGAACGGAGTCAAAAAAAACACAATTTGATATGTCAGTAAAGTAAGATGCTGAAAGGCGGCGGCCATTCCTGAGGCAAGTATAAAGAGACGCCTATTGGTGGCGGCTGCACCGAATGTGTTAAGGACCAATAATACACTTGTGTTCACTTCCCCTCTCTTGTCCAATATCTCAACTGTGCATTCTTCCTATTTCCCTCTGTCAAGTCTCTTGATGAGCCTGAATTATTCCTACCGCACATTGCTTATCAAACCTTCGTGCTTTTTCAGGTGAGTGTGAAGGTGGAGCAAGGCAACAAAGAAGATAATGTGAAAGAGATTGAAACATTTGTTAGTGAGGGTGGCGACAGAAGAACACTAGAGGTATGGTTTTTGTCTATTTTCTTGCAAACTAGATACTTGGAGATATGACTCAATGTTACTGGACATTTCAGATTAGGATATAATAATGCTAATAGGGCTTACTGTATTTGAGGGCATATAAGGTGTACCCATATTTCAGTAATACACAGAACAAAAAAGTTTTCACTGTGCAGAAGAGCAGAACTGAAATATATAAATTTTCATTCCTTTTATATCTTACATTTCTAAATAACGAAATAGATGACATCATCGTTGATGATAACATAAATGGTGTTGAAATAGGGAGCACTGTTCATCTTTGGTAAAAGTAGCATTCATAATTCAGCAATGGTGGTTGAACCTTCACATATTAGAGAAAGGGTGATTTTTAGTAATAGTTTTGGAAAAAAGGGTCATTTTTTATGTCACTAAATATGGTAAATAGGAAATATGCAAAATCCCTGCAACTTGACAGTACCAAATCTTGAGATTACAACAGTGAATATATGAATGTTGATTAAATGAGTGGAAAATAGTATGTGGGATATGATGGTGTTTACAACAAATGTGATGGCTTGAGCTATTATTTTTTTATCATCTCTGAGAGCTAAAGCATAAATGATTGCTCATACTTTCATATGATATTTGGTTTTGTGAATCAGATCTTACATAATACCTGGATACATAATTATCGTAAATCTTGTAGCTGAACATAGATAAATATTGAAAAACAGTCAAGAGTAGTTCAGAGCAGATGTTCAGGGAAAAGATACCATCAACGGTGAGGGAGACCAATGCAGCAAATCAGAGGTACCTATGGCTCGTTCCCTACTTCCAATACATAAGATGCAGAGGTTTACAAGGCACCCCCTTCTTTGGTGACACATTTCTACAGGGATCAGATTGTGTTTTCACAACATTAATGTCTCTTCCCATCATGAGGGCTCAGGTTTCATATCTCAACTGTGGAAAATAAATTTTTGGTGGTATACTGTTTTCTACATTGAGTGCTGTGTGGAGCAATTTGAGCTTAGCATTTTTTTAAACTAGATTGAACATTAGTTTTTAACAACCCATGGTACCTTTTGTACAGAGTGTGTTTATGCCAGCAGTTTCCCACCAACCTTCCTGATTTCCCAAATATCCCACCAGTTCAATATTTCTGCCTATCCTAAATGGTGTGAATGACAAGCCATCTATCAGTCCTGAGTAACCACTGATTATTACTATTAGAGATCTGCCAGGTTTATAGGTACACTCATTGCAGACCGGTCATGAGTTCCTTCATGGTCTGTGTGCCATCTTTTGAGCACAAATCACGATTATACTCCTGTTTACTCATAGTCTTAAATTGCATTGCAGAAAGGTTTGGCAAAAATAACTGCAATTTATTTGTTAACCTTGTAGCTGCTACTTTTGGTGCTTTGCAGCCAATGTTCTATAAAGATAATGCTTTATAGACTGTTTAACGATTATATGCAAGACAGATTGAGGAAATGCTCTGCTACTGAGAAATGTTACAAATAAATGACTGGTCTGCAATGTGTTAAATGTTGATTGTTAATAAAGTACGTAATGGTTTCTCAGAAAAAAAGCCCTTTAGGTAGCTATTCACGAAAGAAGAGACATGAAGGGTATTCCAAATACTACCCATAACACGTCGATAACAAATCAGAATAAGAAACCAGCATGCTGATTGTTGCTAGATTTTCAAAAATGTTGTTATTTTCGATGGATGCATGTGCTGTATATAATCAACAGAAAAACACAACCGGCACCATTCTTATGGAAAGGGAAATTAAATACAAATGAAAATCAAATGAAATTTTAATTTTCACTAAATAAATAAATTGGTTTTACAGAATTTCAATGAAAAGACAGCGGCTCTCCAATGCAGTTAATCCTATGATCTTTTTGGGATCCAAATCCTAAAAAAAACTGTAGGAACCTTGCTGAAATTCGTCTAACGTTTTGGAAATGGAGCTTAAGTCAAAATCCATAGTTCTGCATTTCCCTTTAACATTTGAAAGATTAATTTTACGTGATATTCTGGTGGCATATATAACCATGGCGTATTTCCTGATTTTTTAAATAAACTTAATCAATTGATTCCCCGGATTACCGGCAAAACTTGGCATGACTTATTGCGGAAACCGGCCAAGTATATTATGATTGCCATCACACTGAATATGCCCCTCTATGTTCCCCTTTACATCCGCAACATGCTCCAGTATTACCTCCATCACTGATGCTAATTGACAACCAAGGCTCCTTTGATTCACTTCAACTTTCTTCTCCATCTGTTCTATATGTTTGTGCATTACCTTGACCCATCTCTGTGTGGTACCAACTTTCCCTTTCACACTTCCATTCTAGCTCGTTGCGGGGCCTAGAAAATCGGCTTATTACCAGCGTAGTATCATCATGGATCCCTTTTATTTCCGCCCTTGTCCTGTTCATCATGTCTGTAATAAGCTTAAACTCTGAAGTCTGTCGTGACATTACTATGACTCGCGGGGTTCCTTGCAAACTCTACATCTTCCAATTTTTTATCCCTGCTACAATTTATGGTCAAAGTGTGTCCATTTTTTTTGCTAGCAGTATCGTCTCTATTCTTCTCTAAACTTTTCGAATCTGCATTCTCCTCTCTAAACACCAAAAAGACACCCTTTGATGCCATTACACTTAGCTACGTAAAGCATTCAAAGATTTCTTCCAGAATGGTTATGGGTTACAAGAAGCACTGCGAAATACCCATTCTAGAGCCATCTAGTCTAACCAAAATGTATTCACTTTCATCTATGCTACTGAAACCTCCATCCTATTCTACTCTCTATTTCACTTATATAACTCAGGTCACACATGTGTGCCATTGAATGTAGACATACAGGGTGCCAAGCCTACGTTTACGAATGAATTCCGTCTAGCACAGTAGGAAAACAGGCTGTGCTATAGGTTCTCGGTTGAAATCGCCTGCATGGAAGTCATTGGTTATAATGAACCGTTTGATTGCATTCCTTTAACAGCTTTTATTATATTGGGAAACAAATGTACATTGGTCACCCACAATGAAACCAAATTCTCCCCCCATCCTGGGAATTACTAACCAAGGTGCAGCTTACAATGCTAGAGAAAAAACTTGAGGAAAAGTAAGCAAAGCAAAGTGAAAATGCAGCTAGCGATGTCAAGGGTAGACACCCCCATGCAATTAACCAACAAAAAAAGGATTTCTCACATAAAATCTTAACTGATTCTCATTGCTATTTCACATGTTAAAGTAATTGCAGCTGACCACTCAAAGTTGTAACTGACCAACATTGAAGAGATGGAAATTGAGTAACTTGGCATCATGTTATCTCTCGTCAATCTGGCATTCCTCCATAATGGTGCAGTAGTTGCTAGGTGTTGTGAATGTAACAACATTGCTATTATTACGTCAGGATTGCCCGGAGAGTCTCCCGAGCATTCGCTTTGCACCTACAAACTCCTGCTGCTGTTAGACGACCCTCCACCACTCATTAGTGCTTGAGCCTTGGGGGCAACTACGGCCTTCACCTCGTCCCAGAAGACTCAGGTCTGTCCCCCACCATTGCTGCAGAGCAAGAGAGTTCTGTTTCATGCCACACAGTTGGCTGAAATTGAAAAAATGGCCAAAATTCAAATATTTTACTTCTAAACTGACATCCCGCAGTGTGGCAATTTAATTTTCAACATCCAGGCTACTAAGAATGAAAACAATTTTAATTTTTCAGCCCTTTTATAGATCAACAGAGCTGGTTAAATTTGAAAAAAAATTGTAAAAATCCTATGAAGCAGGTTTTTCGCAAAATCTTGTGTATATTCTTCTCTCGTATGGCCATGTGAAAGCAAGTATGGCTATTTTAAAAGTTTTTATGATAATTATGCACATTTTTAAAAGGCATTAGATGTTCATTTTAGTTTTTAAATTAATTTCTCTTTTTAATTTTTAAACAATTAAAATTCCTGTTTTTTGCCTGTTTTGTTATAATGTTAACAAAACATTTAGGAGTGACACATAACGACACTGAGATATTTATGCCGCATAAAGTACAACATCTCTACTGCCATTTTATAAAGGAAAACCTTGCCCCTAAATGCCCCCCCTCCATTTTAGATTTAATATGTACTACGATCGGTGGGGCAACCATCCAGCACCGAATTTAGTGTAATGAATATTTTTATTTTGTTTTTACTAACCTGTACTCAGAATTTTATTCCTCCCTCCATGATTTTGATCCAAGGAATAATGATCTACTAAAATATGTTATTGCAGTAAGAACCGCGAAAAATAGAGAACAAGAATATAGAGAGAGAGAGTTCTCAAATTTCATTGGTAAGGACCTTCGCACATCCTGGCTGGTCAATTAATAGCCTCATGAAGCAGGCATATGAAACAGCAGCATATTCTCTCGTATTCAATGAAATATAGATCCTTCCCTGCAGTGATTACTTCTGCTTGCAAATGCAATTAGCCACAATACTCATGAGCGAGGGTGGTCATATCCAGGCCGGCCGTGGTAATCCTCCGCGGCCTTAAGACATTCCCCACCCTTTTGTCCCAATGAAGATCCCTCTTTGGCAATCAATAATTAGTTCCCTGAACAGCACTTTACCTGATAAGACGACATTAAAAACTCCTAGAAGTTTTCTAAAGCTTCCACTATTTATGTAGTTTATAACCCCTTCACAAGCAAATCGGTTCATGTGCCCTATAGCATCATTTCCCTCAGACACATGTGTGTGTCCGGGTTCACCGAAATAATTTGAGGGTTTTTCGTAAAATGTGTAATACCTATTGTTTTAGAAAATTTCCACAGTTGCCGCTGTGAGTGGAGGTACTCAAGCATTTTCGGCTCATCAACACAGAAACGAGGAGTTTTTACAGAATTAGCCATCTATCAGGAGGGTGCTAGAGAACGAAGAGAGAGTGTTTCAGAACAACATTTGATCTCGGGTCTCGAAGTTGTCTTGTCGCATAATAAAAGAGATTTTACATTTACTTTCTACGTGATTATCAGTGGTTTTTGTGTTGGTTTAGTTTGATTACACCGACACAAAGGAGAAGATAAATCCAGAAAAACTTCCTCGCAAAGAAGTGTGTGGCATTATGGTGACAGTTGTGGGACAATCTGCTCAGTCAAAGAAGTCAGCTGCGTTACAATATCTGTGGGGAAAATTTAAAATGGCAACCGATTCCAATGAATGTAAAGTATTGGTGTAGTTCATGGATAAATATTTTCGCAGTAATGGAAGTGTTGGAAGTACTGGAAGATTCTCGTATAAATCTCTGGAATCTGGGCAAAAGGACAACAAAAGGTTCCGGGAGCAGCAATCGAGGCAGATGTCTCGGAAAGAATTCTAGGACATTTTTCGAATATTGCTACTAAGTTTGGATCCACTAATTTCAACGAGAGAAATACAGGAAAACAAAGTGATAATGCCTATGAAGAACGGAATCTTTATTCAAAAGAGGGGTTAACAGATTCAGAGGACAAGGATGATGTTTGTCAATAGTGATTCAGAGGACAAGGATGATGCATGTCAATAGTGCATGCTTGGTGATGTTCACCCCAAGCCACATACTCTTGCAGTGGCTTGCAGGGTATCGCATAGATGTAGATGATATAGACTCGAACTCAGATGATGAGATTTTGTGAAGTAAATACCGATGAACTGTAAAGATAAAGTATTCTTATAAGCGCCTTCTTATTATTTCGAATTTAATCACAATGCAACCCATTGCTAATTTAGTAGTTACATTCCCCTGGTGAAAATGGCCACAGACGGCCACAGGACATTTATGTGGCCATGGCCACAAAGAGCCACACAAGTTTCAGGCCACGGCCACACGTGGCCACACAACATTGTGTGGCCGTGTGTGGTTATTTGGTCATAATGTGTGGCCATTAGCCTGTGGCCGTGTGTGGCCACCTGTGGCCGTGTGTGGCCACCTGTGGCCGTGTGTGGCCATCTGTGGCCCTGTGTGGCCACCGGTGGCCGTGTGTGGCCACCTGTGGCCCTGTGGTAGTACCCTACCCAACTCACATACCTATAGTTAGGACAGAAATACTACTATATACACGTACAGTCCTGTATGGGTAAATAGAAAAATTTAGTGGCTGATAGGGACCTGTAGCTGTGGACGTCCAAAACAATATGCGTAGACGACTAAAACTAAATCCAAAATACAGTTAAATACAATAATGAAATTTATGTTTGCACTACTACTTTTAGGATATGGAACACACTACTTAGTGTCCCCTACTATATTTTGAAAGTTCAACAACACCAGCTTTGATCCCAATATTTAATGAGCAGATACTTGTGGAACCTTATTACACCCTTTACATCCACCTACTTCAACTTTTGCATGGAATACCCAAACACATGAACCAAATTTAGCTTTCAAAAATCAGGTACAGCATTAGTAAACAAAGCTACAATCCCCTAACCTCAAAAGATTTCATATTGAATTTTCTTATCAAGGAAACTCCAACAACTAACGGGCATATGCAGGCAAATAGAATAATAGATGCAGCATGAATACAAAAAAAACAATAAAGAATTCTCAATAATCAAACCAACCTTAAGGCTGCACTTACTGTAGTCTTGGTTTTACTAACTAAAGCTAACATGGCTGAAGATCAGGTTGGATTTAAAGGAATACTGATATTTTAGTACGACATCAGACAGTTAGGAACAGACGACGGAATGGACTTCCACAAAGTGACGGCTACAACCAATAATCGCCATAATATAACTTCAAGGAACAACTCGAAAGCACCATCTACGATTTTAAACAAAAACAGCTGTATATTTAAATATTTATTGGCACTACTTCAAATTTCAATGACTGCATTCACTTGCCTATATAGCACACAATTGAAATACGATTTCACATTTCTGGCAATACCCAACGCGACATAAGCCAAAGTCACACCACATGGCATGGGAATCAACAGTTGCAGTCTAGCTTGCTTCTTGCACAACACTGCATTTTAAAAGGTTTATCAGGGTATTCAGTAACCAAGTCTTTTAAAAGAACAATGGTCCACTCAAAGTAAAAGTATATTTTTTGAAGAAGGAGTTCTTAGAAAACTCAATGAAAGTCATAACTGCACTGAGGAAGACACAAACACAAAACATTTTTGCATTAATCGCAAAGTTGAATTGTGATCTTTTCCTAATTCCTGCAATCGTCCCAGTATGTTATTGATATAACGTGCCTGTAAAAAAATAAATGCTGTCACTTCTTATGTTAAGAATTGTGAAAAGAAAGACTATATGAAGGGCAGATCTAAACAAAAACATTGAAAATTCGTGAATTTTCTTCAGCAGTCTCACTTCGTAAAGACAAAAATTTACTCACCGTATCTTATTTGCCAATTCCAATTTTAAAGTAAGCTTCTATGTGACGAACTTCATAAAAACGCTATGCTTCGAGATCAATTTCATTCCAGTTGCTTGCCTGCGAGCTGACTTTGCATGATCAAATTATTCGCAACCATTCATGCATGAACGTTGAAACAACAATTCGCAACCGCCATTTTGAATGTAGAAGCCGATTAGCATTGCGATTATATCGATATAGTCGATACCTTACAAAGCCGCGAACTTTTGAATGAATATTCGGTTAAAGTTGTTCGTGTGCACCAAAGTTGTTATTTATCGTTGATGATAGTGCTTTTATTAAAAAAATAAGTTTTCTAAACTGTAGTGTGTTTGAACGTATGTACTTTGAATTGTATCATTTAAAATTAATTTGCACTTGTTTAAAGACATCAAATTTTTTTCCTAGAACTTTATTTCTTGTATTAATATTTTAAAAAAGCAATGGTTTTAAGTTTAACCAGAACTGAATTTCCTGTCCGTAGGTACTGAATTTATTAAATGATTATCAAGGAAGCGAAAATTAAGTGTTTCAGCTCTTCGGCAAGTCCTTTACTATAACTAAACTTCTTACGAGTTTTTGTTCATCTAAAACATCATACCGGAGTTGAGCTAAGCAAATGTGCTTAGTGAGATGATATACAGCTTGTGTGTGGCCATGCGCGGCATGCACAGCACTGTAATCCAGTAGCCCTCCCATCACAACCTTCCAATGTTGGCCCAACGGCTAAGAAATAACCGTGCAGGACAAACGTAGGAAAAATATCTTCCAAAAATGAGGAATATCCAATGGTATGTACATACTATAAGAAATGTGTATCAGTTAGAGACAGTGGCCATGATCTCAGGTGGCAAAAAGTTCTGTGGCCTTGGCCACAGGTGCCTCCTATGGCCACGGGTTATTCATGTCCATGGCCACAGAGATGGCCACAAACTGGACACAGCGGCCACAGATGGCCGCAGATGGCCACAGGATGGCCGCAGATGGCCACAGGATGGCCGCAGATGGCCACATAAATTTCCTGTGGCCGTCTGCGGCCATTTTCACCAGGGTCAGTAGTTTTGTATCGATTCTGTATCGATATCTGCATCGATACTCTATGAAGTAAGCATTGTTGGTCAAAAATCGAAATCCGCTAGGGAATGAGTTGTTTTTACACGTTTAAAATATTCTCCTTCATGTAAAAAAAATTTTTGACCCTCAGTATAATTGCTAGCAAAGTGGATTTCATGGTTTCCACCAAATTTATATTAAAGTGGTGCATGGCTGGTCTATGGGCTCGAATCATTGGATTTAAGTTTGTGACCTTACCAGCATTATATTGTGAAATTTTCATTGTTCTAGTATCAAAAACAAAGGAGATACGATTTTGGCAAGATTTTTTAGATTTCAGCCCAATGTGCGCCGTTGCTGCCGTCCAAGCCACATCATCCGCCTCGTTCCCTAGTGACCAGCTATCCTCTTCCATTCTTTTCCCTCCAGCTATCCTCTTCCCCTCTTTCCCATCCAGCTATCCTCTTCCCCTCTTTCCCATCCAGCTATCCTCTTCCCCTCTTTTCCCTCCAACTATCCTCTTCCCCTCAGTGGCGGATCCAGGCCCATATCTTCCAATATGCTGTATGATGTGTTGGTGGTATGGAATATCACCTAATTGGGGGGGGGGGGGGGGGGTTCTAACCCAGAAAATTGTGAAAACATGAAAAAAAGAAAGGTGAATTTACATGCAACTTTTTCTGGTTTTCAGCATATTTTCACATTTTAAACTTTTTATACTATTTGACTATTGCCATATGACTTAGGCAGCAAATAACTTTGGTTTACCTTTGTTCAGAGACATTTTCATTTCTTTCCTGAAAATCTTACTTTTACTTGTATTTAGTATGACCAAACCACTACTCTGTTTTACGCTACTCTGAACTACTTAAAAAGGTATTGTCATCAACAGTAAAGTAGTTTGAATTTTGGAAAGTTTAGCTTAATGCTTTGTGATATTCACTAAAAAGCAAAATAATATGTTTATGAGAATACTTTGTAGTCAATAAGAACTTAGGGCAAAGGTTCTGATATAAGTAATAAACCTATTCTACAATGATAATTTATAACTATGCCCAAATTCATAAAAGACTAAGAAAGTAAAAGCACAAAATAATTAGTAATCAGAAATTTAATCACAACTCTTTTACAAACTACATACATTCTAAATAATTACTTGTAACTGCAATCTTCTTTTTCCTCCTTTAGCGTAACGTTCAAGCACCTTGTCAACATTTACATCAATATCTTTGTGGATAAATAAAAGACATAAGTCTTTCTTCTTTCTTCAACCTTTCTTCAACCCACAAGTCTTCTCTGTCTTTCTTCAACCATTCGGGTTCGTAGCCATGATTTAACAAGATTAAGGCTGCTGAATGACCTTTCAGCACTTGCAACACAGATTAGCAGTGTGATAAGAATTTTCAATAAATTTCTTATGGTGGGAATTATATCTTCATCACAGCTCTTCAACCACTTTCAATAATCGGATTTTTCTTTCCTTCCTCTTTCTCTCTCAACCACTTTGTTTTCCAAATATTTATTTCCCCATCGATTACAGCTTCAGATTGAACAGGTAGATGTGGCTTCAGACTCCTTTCATTCATTTATTTCTATGAAGGCATCTACTATGTCCGGTAAGGCAAAGTAAAATAAAATTACAGCATCGTGCCTTTGCACCCATCGAGTCTCACAAAGACTAACAAGCTGACCTCCTAAGAATGCATTCATAATGGCATTTCTTTTGGATGACTGATTGAAAAGCGAAATAACTTCCTTTATTATTCCACAGCATTTTTGATGGTTTGGATTTTGGTTGACTTCGAAAGAGAATTATTCAAGGCATGGTTGTAGCATGGTAGCCGTTTTGCATTAAACGCCTCTCTTTGGATCTCTGTGACACTACCGACTTCTTCCGAAGTCATAACAGATTCTGAAATAGCCCCCTATCTAGAAATAATATACAATAAAACACTAAAAAACCACACAGTACCCAAGGATTGGAAAGTAGCTAACATTACACCTATTTTTAAAAGCAGTGATAGGGAAGAACCTAGTAACTACAGACCCATTTCACTCACGTCAATCTCTTGTAAGATATTTGAGCACATTGTAGTCAGTTCGATCATGGGGCATTTGGATAGTCAGGGATTACTCATAAACAGCCAACATGGGTTCGGGAAATGTAGATCTTGCGAGACACAATTAGCTTTATTCGTACACGATATTTTAGTCCATGGTGAAAACAGTACTGAAGTTGATGCGATATTTTTAGATTTTAAAAAGGCATTCGATAAAGTTCCTCATGATAAATTAATGTTGAAGTTAGAGAGTTTTGGTTTAAATAAAGACGTTGTATGTTGGATAAAAGAATCATTAAGTGAATGAGATCAGAGGGTTGTTACAGATGGTATCATTTGGGACACAATCAAAGTCGCATCGGGAGTTCCCCAGGGTAGCGTATTAGGTCCACCTCTATTTCTTTTATGCATAAACGATTTGGATACCGTAGTTAGTAGTAAGCTTAGACTTTTTGCAGACGATGCGGTAGTGTATAGGGGTATATCAAAAGAAGAAGACATGAAATCGCTTAGCAAGGATTTAGATGCAATTCAAGAGTGGTGCGACAAATGGCTGTTAGAACTTAACCCTAAAAAGTGTGTAGCTATCAATTTTAGAGGAGGAATCATTCGATAGAGCGTACCTATAAAATTAGTAACACGAAGATCGAGAACGTTGAAAGCATAAGATCTTTAGGTGTAGCAATCACTAAAGATTTATTTTTGGGAAGACACATCCGGGAAATATGCGGCCGAGCGAAGAGAAAGCTAGGATTTATAAAAAGAGTACTTGGGAAATGTGATGAGAAGAAAAAAGAGCGATGTTACTTTTCCAAGGTTAAGCCCCACCTGTAGTATGCAGCCAGTGTATGGGATCCGAATGAATTAGGTTTGATCAGAGAACTAGACAGTGTGCAGCGTACAGAAGCTCGGTTCGTTAAAAGTTGTTACGATAGGTTGAGTAGTGTTTCAGAATTAATGAAAGAATTAAGGTGGGAATCATTATCAGAGCTTAGGTTAAAGTACAGATTAATTGTATTAGAGAAATTTCAATCGAATAGCTTTACTGAAGATGTTAGGCACATATTAAAAACACAAGCGTATTATGCTAGATTCAAACCGATAAATAAGATTAGAGAGATAGATTGTCGTACTGATAGATTCAAAATGGCATTTTTCCCCCATACTTTAAGAGAACAGAATAGGCAGCATAGCAAAGGAATAGGTAGGGGAAATATTTTAGAGTAGTCTGTAGTTCATGATGCATGTATTAATCCCTTAAATACTATAGATACTAATAATGTAGTTGCATGAGACCCTATAGTTGCTTGTTTGCATGTCGGTAGCGCATGCTTGGTGATCTTTACCCCCTGCACACACCCTCGCAGTGGCTTGCAGGGTATCGTGTAGAATTAGATGCAGATGCTCCATCTGTACCGATTCATACTCAGTCTCAAATCTAAACCCAGTTCTTTCACATTTTCTAAAACTATTTTACCAAGCGTCTTCCCAGTAAATTTTGTCTCCGTCTTTTCTGTGAATCGCACATCAGTCATATCTGCGGAAGACTTGTATGCATCAATGAATGTAATGAAATCTTCCTTTATAGTTTCTTTGTACAGATACCTTACAATTAAGGCAATTTGTTCCTTGCGAGACAGATCAGGTGTTTGGTCGAACAATATTGACCAATATTTAGCTTCATGAATTTGTTTTAGGATTTCTTCTCTTATTTCTTCCCCACAGCATTCTATCAATAAATTTTGAGTAGTTTTACTAATATAGGTAGCACGGGAAGATGCATTTTTTAGGTGTACCTCAAGTATTTGGTCACCTGCGTTTACCCTGAACTGCAACAGGGCTTTGAAATTACCTTGGTTTACAGCTGAGGTCACAGGATGAATGGGCTTCATCCCTATACCCCTTAGAGCAAGGGTTCCCAAAGTGGGGGAAGTGAAGTCATGTCAGGGGGGGGCGTGAGCGTGACCACTTAAAAATAAAAATCTCTAAGTAAATAAAATCCATACATTTCTTCAACTAATTTTATGTTGTAGATTTTAAAAATCAACCTTGATGTTTAGAAAACTTAACAATTCACTTGTATAAAACTTTTTTAGCAAAAATATATAGCTTTTTGTCGATGTTTTTCTCTTAACAGTATTTCTTTAAATTGAAACTTATAATGTTGTATTTTGTGATAGTAAAAATACATGTTTTGTTTTCAATGTAATACTTGTTTTTTCACATGCCCACAAAAGTTACTGTTGGAGGGGGGCGCGGAAGGTTTCCATTTAAACAGGAGGGGGCGTAGTACAAAAAGGTTTGGGAACCCCTGCCTTAGAGAGTTTTCCTGACGTCCAAGCAAGATAATGGTTTTAATAATAGGCCTCAGCCTTTCGCGATTTTCGGTATGTTGACGAAGACGTTTAGTACATACTTGATTTTCCTTCTTTACTACCTCTTTGTTTTTTTTCTCGGGGGGGGGGGGGGGGGGGGGGAGGGGGGCAGTGGCCCCCTGTGCCCCCCCCCCCCCCCTGGATCCACCACTGCTTCCCCTCTTTCCCCTTCAGCTGGCCGGCTTCAACGTCAACGAAGTACGTCGGGTCTCAGGGTTAGGGTGAACCGCGTCCCACTGGTGAGCTTCCTCTCTTGGCGATATGAGCATCGGACGAATCTGAGAGAAAGGTTGACTTTGTTATCAATAAATGTAGGAGTTTCGAAGTAATAAGGTTACAGGATATAAAATGCCAATCAGAAATTTGAATTATGTTGAGGCCTCGTAATATATTTAGAAACGCTTCTACAATTTAGCAAGTTTATCATTAACCTCGGAAAATCGTCCTCTTCCCAGCTAGCATAAATGAAGCCTTGTCTGTAAATTATTTGGGTAATGCAAGGATATTTTACCCTTGATAGGCGTCACCCATTATTTACCCCCTTTTTACCCGGATACCTGCGCCCGAATGGGGAACTATTGAAGTGGTGCAATAATCGAACGCCGTAGATGTCACCATTGAGCGCAAAATACATGAGCGTATGGCCCAGAGTATCCTGAGTATACGCCGTGGTTTCGGATTGTTACGATTGCTAAGAATGGGGAGGCAGCCCCAGAGGTAAGCAAGGTATATTGCAAAATGAACGCTTATACGACGCGATCCCGAAAATTTATTTGATGAAATGGTGCGGTATAACGCGTGCAGTTGCGAATGGTGGGATAGTTTTTTAGTGTACTTTGAGATATTGAAGATTGTGCCGATTATCGTAAAAACTCGCGATGTAAGTTAATGTGTTGAAGTTACATATTCCGGGAATGTCTTATAAATACGTTTTCTTATTAGACATAACAATTGATTCTCTGATATTTCCGATTAGTTTCATTTGAAATTTCTGGAATGTATTGGCTGAGAAATGGTTTTAAAAATTCGTTGTCTTAGTCAAGTTGCTAAAACTTTCGCGGTCTATTACGCAACAGTGTCCTTTTTGGGTGATCCCGCGCCAGGTTTTTAAAAAAGCCAACATTTCCTCTCCTTTGCCGGATACCTCGTCAGGGCTAATGATTTTTGCCTTTATTACGCATCAAATATATACCCTCGAGGAGGTCTGAGGGAAGGGGGGTGTTGGAGGGGAGGGGGCTGAGTATCGTGCATTTCTGGAAATGACTGGTTGCCATTACTCACTGATTCTCTGTCGGTAGTCCCTGTTAAATTATTCTTGTGTTTTCTAATGTAAGGGGAAGGAGGGAAGTGCCACGGGAGTGAGGAGTATCGCGCGTATCAATCAATGCTCGGCTGCCGGCAGGGGCGTGCGATGGGCGCCTTTGAGGCAGCGTATCGGCATGAAGGAATCGAGATACGACAAAACAGTGGAAATGTTAGTTCGAATGGCTCTAAAATACCATGTTTACCTTAGAAAACGTGTAATCCGGATCGAAAACCTTAACTTATCAAAATAACTACATTAAGGTCCTGTAGGCGCCTCAGGCACGGCCGTCCGTCCTCGTACGAACCTGGGGCTTTCTTTAAAAATTTTTCTCACAGATTCGCACATTTTGAGACCACGAATTCTTAAATCGGATCATTTTTGAAGTATAAGTGCCGGTCTAGCGTCCCGCTAAGAGCGTCAATCAGCGCAATAGATTCCCCCACATACGCATTGCCTAAATGCATCGCCACTTCACTACAACCGGAGGTGGAAGAGGCCAACTCTTATGTCAGGATCTCTCAAGATTTCCTTAGCCGCATTCAGAACATAATGTTTTGAATGTTTGAATGTTTATTATTAATTGTCCCAGGGCTGTGCCCCTTAAGGACAAAAGACAATGTGCATAGTTAAACGAGCAACAAAAAAGAAATAAATCCGACAATCCATACAATATACAAGCTGTGACAAATTAAATATAAATTACAACAATTGGCAGGTAAAAAGGACAAATGCGACATCGTTAGGACATCGTGTAACAAATTACATATACATACATTTCTTGATTTTCAGGATATGAATATGACATTTAGTGATCAGAGAGTAACATTTCATAATATTTCATCTTAAAGCTAGCAACGGAAGAACAGTTTTTTATGCTTTTGGGCAAGGTGTTCCAGAGATGACACGCAGTAACTATAAATGAATTTTGGAACTTCGCTGAGCGATGACCAGGAAAATATAAAAACTCAGGATCACATCTGGTACACATCTCTCTAGTGGAAGGTTTGGCAGCAAACATGTCGAAAAGATATTTAGGAGATTTTTCTTTGAACAGGGAGTACAAGAAGCACCCGAGGAAGTATTTCCTTCGGGTCTTAACATTAAGCCATCGAAGTTCATTGTAATAGGGGGTCAAGTGTACATCTCTACGAAGATTAAAAATAAACCTGATGCATGAATTTAGAGCCCGGTGTAGTGTGGTGTTATCTTCTTCATTCAGGTCATTGTAAACAAGGCAACAGTAATCAATAGTGGGGAAAACTAACGATGAAATAAGCATTTTCCTAGTGTGTTGGGGAAGAAATTTTGAATGCACTTTGAGCTGGTGTAAGATTGTGTTGATTTTGCGAGAAATATTGTTAACATGAATATTCCAAGACAGACTTGAGCTCATGGTGATACCTAGATTTCGAACAGAGTTTGAATAGGGAATAAGGGTGCCGTCGACACAGATTTGAGATACATTTTCATAGGGCAAGCGATTTGTCATCTTAGGACTACCAATAATTATTGCTTTGGTCTTACTTGAGTTTAGAACAAAGTTGTTTTGCTGGGACCATACAGAAATAACTTTAATATCGTCGTTCATTTTTTTGATTGAGTCGTCAATTTCGTTGGGGAAACAATGACGATACATTTGCAGGTCGTCTGCGTAAAGCATGTACTTCGTGTGCTTTAAGTCGCGTGGAAGGTCATTAATGAAAATGGAAAAGAGCAGGGGACCAAGTACGGAACCTTGCGGCACTCCACAGGGGACTGTAGTCCAGCTGGAAATGTTCCCGTAAGTGTCCTTTACGGCCTGTCGACGGTCAGACAGATAAGAATGAAACCAGTTGAGGACCGAAGAAGAGAAATTCAACTTCCTCATTTTCTCAAGTAAAATAGCATGGTCTACCCGATCGAAGGCCTTGCTGAAGTCAAATAATACGAGTATCGTCACCATTCTCTTGTCAAACGAACTTCTAATGTCATCGGTGATTTTCAGAAGCGCAGACTGGGTGGAAAAACCGCGACGAAATCCAGATTGAAATTGGTCAAATTTATTGTTTCGAGCGAGAAAATACTCAACTTGGGAATGAACAATGCGTTCTAGCGCTTTAGAAATGTTGCATAAGATGGATATTGGTCTGTAGTCTGACGGATTCACTGGATTTTTTATCTTTTTTATAGGTGTTATAAGAGACGATTTCCAAAGGGTAGGAAATTTGGAGGATAGTAGTGAAAAATTAAACAAATCAAGGATTATAGGCATTGTGATACAATAGGAGATTCTCAACATTCTGTGAGATATTTTGTCTACCCCGGTGGAATTCGATCTTGAGCGGAAAATGAATTTATTGAGGGTATCAGTGTTGATAATTTCAAAATAGAAATTTGAGTCGCTGAAAGGGACGAGAGTATTAGATGTAGGGGGTAGGGTAGGAAGAAGAGAGGAGCTGCTAAGGCCTGTGTGGGCAATAGTAGAGAAGTAGAGATTGATTTGATTGACGGTAATATTTTGTGCAAGAGAGTTTTGTCGGTGACGTACAAGACCTAGATTCCTTAGTTCTTTCCATACTCGCTTGGAATCTTTAATGCCAGAGAGAGCGTTGGCATAGTATTTGCGTTTGGAATCGTTTATCAAATGTTTCGTCTGGTTCCTTAACTTTGTAAATTGAGCGTATAAAATTGGGTTGTTGGAACGAATGAATGCACGGCGTATACGATTTCGTTCCCTCATTTTCGCAGAGATTTCCTTGGTCAGCCAGGGAGTGGTAGGGACCTTAGGTTGAGATGTTCTCACAGGAGCGTGAAGGTTAAAGCAATTCAGAAGATTTTCATTGAATATTTTTAGTTTGGAGTCGATGTTATTGGCCTGATACACTTTGATCCAGTCAGCGGTCGAGAGGTCATCAAGGAATCTTTCTTCGTTGAATTTTTTAAAGTCACGAAAAGTAAAGGGTGGACGTTTTGGTGATGGGAATACGAATTGGTAGGAAATGGATATCTGGTCATGGGTAGATAGGAATGGAACAGGAGTTTGTGAAAAGGAGGATGCTTTGTCCAAATCATCCACAATGCAAAGGTCGAGGCAGGTATGGCTGTTAATAGTGTGGTGAGTGGCTTGGTCGGAGACCAAATGTAGGTTATTACAATACAAGAAGTCTTTTAGTTGATTGCTGTAAGAACTCACAGAGAGCATATCCGCATTAAAGTCACCAACGATTATTGTATTTTTATAGGTAGGATAATAACTTAAGAATGAGTTCACAAATTCATTAATGTAACCAATTTTAGGTGGGCGATACACAATGGCAAGCAAAAGTTTCGCAGTATTCATCCCAAAGACTTCTAGAATAATGAATTCGGGCTTTGAACAATAGTCAGATGGGGAGGAGGCCAATACACTGTAGTTAAGTTTCTGGTGAATAAAGGCCCCGACACCACCACCTTTTTTCCCAATCCTGTCATGACGCACTAGGTTGTAATCGGCCAAGTACACCATATCATCGGAGATTGTAGGTTTCAGCCACGTTTCAGTCATGCATATTATGTCAAATATCTCTCCAAGGAAATGGATACGAAATTCATCAATATGATAAGTAAGGGACTGACAGTTTACAAGACATAGTTTTACATGATCGTAACATCCTTTGTTAGCAAGATTTGTTGGACAGGATTTTAAGTTATAACACTGAGAAACACTGTGCGGTAAGACACCATTTGCATCACTTGAGACAATCAAAGCATTATTTACGTGTCCCGAGTCGGTTGAACTATTTGACATGTGCTATTGAAGGTTGATGAGATCTTCTTCCGTACGTAGGACAAGTCGTTCACTTCCTTCTCCCTTCCTACCAAATATTTTACCGCCCCTGACCCATAAATATTTCAATCTGCTTTAGAAATAACTTTAATATCGTCGTTCATTTTTTTGATTGAGTCGTCAATTTCGTTGGGGAAACAATGACGATACATTTGCAGGTCGTCTGCGTAAAGCATGTACTTCGTGTGCTTTAAGTCGCGTGGAAGGTCATTAATGAAAATGGAAAAGAGCAGGGGACCAAGTACGGAACCTTGCGGCACTCCACAGGGGACTGTAGTCCAGCTGGAAATGTTCCCGTAAGTGTCCTTTACGGCCTGTCGACGGTCAGACAGATAAGAATGAAACCAGTTGAGGACCGAAGAAGAGAAATTCAACTTCCTCATTTTCTCAAGTAAAATAGCATGGTCTACCCGATCGAAGGCCTTGCTGAAGTCAAATAATACGAGTATCGTCACCATTCTCTTGTCAAACGAACTTCTAATGTCATCGGTGATTTTCAGAAGCGCAGACTGGGTGGAAAAACCGCGACGAAATCCAGATTGAAATTGGTCAAATTTATTGTTTCGAGCGAGAAAATACTCAACTTGGGAATGAACAATGCGTTCTAGCGCTTTAGAAATGTTGCATAAGATGGATATTGGTCTGTAGTCTGACGGATTCACTGGATTTTTTATCTTTTTTATAGGTGTTATAAGAGACGATTTCCAAAGGGTAGGAAATTTGGAGGATAGTAGTGAAAAATTAAACAAATCAAGGATTATAGGCATTGTGATACAATAGGAGATTCTCAACATTCTGTGAGATATTTTGTCTACCCCGGTGGAATTCGATCTTGAGCGGAAAATGAATTTATTGAGGGTATCAGTGTTGATAATTTCAAAATAGAAATTTGAGTCGCTGAAAGGGACGAGAGTATTAGATGTAGGGGGTAGGGTAGGAAGAAGAGAGGAGCTGCTAAGGCCTGTGTGGGCAATAGTAGAGAAGTAGAGATTGATTTGATTGACGGTAATATTTTGTGCAAGAGAGTTTTGTCGGTGACGTACAAGACCTAGATTCCTTAGTTCTTTCCATACTCGCTTGGAATCTTTAATGCCAGAGAGAGCGTTGGCATAGTATTTGCGTTTGGAATCGTTGATCAAATGTTTCGTCTGGTTCCTTAACTTTGTAAATTGAGCGTATAAAATTGGGTTGTTGGAACGAATGAATGCACGGCGTATACGATTTCGTTCCCTCATTTTCGCAGAGATTTCCTTGGTCAGCCAGGGAGTGGTAGGGACCTTAGGTTGAGATGTTCTCACAGGAGCGTGAAGGTTAAAGCAATTCAGAAGATTTTCATTGAATATTTTTAGTTTGGAGTCGATGTTATTGGCCTGATACACTTTGATCCAGTCAGCGGTCGAGAGGTCATCAAGGAATCTTTCTTCGTTGAATTTTTTAAAGTCACGAAAAGTAAAGGGTGGACGTTTTGGTGATGGGAATACGAATTGGTAGGAAATGGATATCTGGTCATGGGTAGATAGGAATGGAACAGGAGTTTGTGAAAAGGAGGATGCTTTGTCCAAATCATCCACAATGCAAAGGTCGAGGCAGGTATGGCTGTTAATAGTGTGGTGAGTGGCTTGGTCGGAGACCAAATGTAGGTTATTACAATACAAGAAGTCTTTTAGTTGATTGCTGTAAGAACTCACAGAGAGCATATCCGCATTAAAGTCACCAACGATTATTGTATTTTTATAGGTAGGATAATAACTTAAGAATGAGTTCACAAATTCATTAATGTAACCAATTTTAGGTGGGCGATACACAATGGCAAGCAAAAGTTTCGCAGTATTCATCCCAAAGACTTCTAGAATAATGAATTCGGGCTTTGAACAATAGTCAGATGGGGAGGAGGCCAATACACTGTAGTTAAGTTTCTGGTGAATAAAGGCCCCGACACCACCACCTTTTTTCCCAATCCTGTCATGACGCACTAGGTTGTAATCGGCCAAGTACACCATATCATCGGAGATTGTAGGTTTCAGCCACGTTTCAGTCATGCATATTATGTCAAATATCTCTCCAAGGAAATGGATACGAAATTCATCAATATGATAAGTAAGGGACTGACAGTTTACAAGACATAGTTTTACATGATCGTAACATCCTTTGTTAGCAAGATTTGTTGGACAGGATTTTAAGTTATAACACTGAGAAACACTGTGCGGTAAGACACCATTTGCATCACTTGAGACAATCAAAGCATTATTTACGTGTCCCGAGTCGGTTGAACTATTTGACATGTGCTATTGAAGGTTGATGAGATCTTCTTCCGTACGTAGGACAAGTCGTTCACTTCCTTCTCCCTTCCTACCAAATATTTTACCGCCCCTGACCCATAAATATTTCAATCTGCCAGCTTTCTTTAACTCTCTAGCTTTAGAATACAATTTACGGTTGTGAGCACTAAGAGATTCGTTGACATATATAAAGTGATTAGGGAGGTCACTCCAGCCAATATCGGCAATTGAAAAGTTTCTTTTGACTCTACGGGCCTCAAGGATCTCTTGAGCCAGGTTGGACCTCGTAAAGCGCACTCTAATAGCAGGAGGTTTGTTGCATAAGGCAGAGAAGACATTTTTGTGAGCATCGACGTGGGGTCCCTTTTCACCAAGATGCCTACGAAAAAAGCCATCGCCACTGCGTATCGGTGAGCAAGATGTAATTTAAATTTTGTAGCGCCGAAATTGGACTGAACGATGTTACGAATATCATTTGTGTAGGATATTCCATGATGGATTATATGGCGCTCAGCCAGGAAATACGTTTTTGTAACTAGATTTTTCTTGCACCAGATCAGATTATAAAACGTAATTTCATAAAATTAATATTAAGTCGATCGTCCTCATTTTTTACCTCCGTGATAAACACCTAGATATCTTAAGTACACAGTTTATGAACTCTGGAAATAGAAAATAGGTTGTCAATATCAGAAAACGCACTGAATCATATACTTCCTATAGTGGACATTCTGCATGCATTTATTTTGGTGAACAGTGGTCTGCTTTAATTTGAATAGATTTATTGCATGCATAATGAAAATAAATATGAGGGAGACTTATGTTATGTTTTTCGTTTTAACCTTGAAAATTTGGTAATCAGCCTTGAAATGAACTATTATCTTACACCTTATTTATATTTCATATGCCATGATCTGTGATTCGTAGTGAATCCCCGTTAAAGTTGTCTTTATATTTAATTTTGTCAATCAGGGTTCACTTGAAAGATGTGGATTTCGTTTCTCATTCAAGGCGGGTTATGTGAACATCCATGGTATGGAAGTTGAGTCTTCTGGAAATGAACGAGATGACGCTGGAAATTTTGTTAGTGAGAAAGGTAAGCATTGAGTAAAGAATGGGTAGTCATAGAGACATTGGTGTTTTTCAAGGGGGATCTTAGAAGGTTGGTTGTAGATTGTATTTTGTTGGAGTTCCTCTCAACGAGGCCCTAAGGCACCTCCTTATCCATTGTGCCAACCATCCTTCTGGTGAATCACCCATAAGGCCTAATGTCTTGCTGACAGCCAAAGGTCCCCACTTGGTAAATACCTATGTCCCCTGAGGTCCGTGAATGTTGTACCAGGTCACCTGAGTTTTCAACTTTTTTAATTTAAAAAATGTTAAATTAAAGATTTTTTCGTAGAATTCGAATTTATTTTTGACTATATTGTTGCAAAATCCTTGTAATACTCTAAGCTGAAAAAAATTCTCAAAACCTGATCATAAAATTCGGGTTGTCGATACTTTCGCTCACGAAACGCAAAAAATGGAGGTAATATTGATAGCATTGTATTTTGGTTAATACAAAAGTAGTAGTCTCTTTGTGTTCGTTGCATGAAAAACCACTGCAATTCATAGGTTAAATATTTGCCTCTAGTAGCTTAAAAATATGATGTGGGCAATTGGGTCAAAATTTAAGTCAAAATTTGAGATGTATATGAGTGCAGGACTCTTGGAAAATATGATAATAATCTATAAACGACTTTAGAAGTATAGGAGTAAAGGGAAATGGGGTAAGTCCGTTGTAAAGATATGTTGTTTAATAAGGATTTGTTGAAATATGTTGGGTCTGAATAAAATTCTTAGCAGAGGGCAATGCTTGTTGATGAAACATTAAGTTAGTTATCAGTGAATGCTGCATGTCATTATTGAAGTTATGAATTAATTATTAGTGATAAGAAGAAAGAAGCATGAGTAAAGGTGCTAAAGATTGCATGAAAATAATAGACATACCCCGAACTGAAGGGAGAACTATCTCAAAAAGGAATCGGGATAGGGGAATTAAATGCTGTTTAGTTTGGAAAATTTCTTATCACCTGCCAAAAAGAAAAAAAAATACTGGGTAGAGAACCTGTTAGCATGCCATGATACTTGTTTCGGATGAGATTCTTTTTAGCCTTTTATTTACTAATATTTTTCAGGCAAAGAAGCTGTCTTCGAGCAAGATGCCATGTTCAAATATACACCAAGCCCATTCTTGGCGGAGGAGTCAAAGACTGTTTCAAACGCTGCACGTAAACCTGGAGGGACGGATGCTTCGAGGAGGCGAACTCAAACTGCAATGATAGGATCAGGTCAAGACATGAGTAGAGGTCGAGGTGGTAGTTCGTTTTTAGGTCAGCGAAAAGTGAGGGAGAGATTCATTTGTGTTGAATGTGGGGTTTCGTTTTTCTCGAAGCTGACTCTATCGAGCCACACCAGGGCTCACCAGAGCCGGATAAAGGCCACGCTTGCTGCTAAGGAAGGACAGGGTCAGGAGAATGAGGATGGCACCAAATATCCCTGCTCCAATTATGAAGAGGTGTTCGGCACGTATTGTGACTTAGCATGCCATGATACTTGTTTCGGATGAGATTCTTTTTAGCCTTTTATTTACTAATATTTTTCAGGCAAAGAAGCTGTCTTCGAGCAAGATGCCATGTTCAAATATACACCAAGCCCATTCTTGGCGGAGGAGCCCCTCCTCCGCCCGGAGCACCTCGCGGTGGCTTGCAGGGTATCGTGTAGATGTAGATAGATACTTAGGCGGTGAGGGGTTCATCTGTGTACATTGCGGGAAGGCTTGCGCTAGGAAGGCTGAACTGATAAGTCATATACGTTCCCATAATGGGCATCATAGCAGACACATGAGGATACACGATGAAAAGAAGCATTTTCAGTGTGAGGTGTGCAAAAACAAATTCTACCGGAAGAATACCTTGAGCGATCACATGAGGACCCATGACGGAAAGAGGCCGTTTGAATGTCAACTGTGCCACAAGAAGTTCTCCCCGAGGAGTACCCTGAGGAGGCACATGACAACTCATGACGGAAAGAAGCCTTTTGAGTGTGAGCTTTGCCACAAGAAGTTCTCATGGAGTGGGGATCTGAACAGACACATGAGGACACATGACGGAAAGAGGCCGTTTGAATGTGAGGTGTGCCACAAGAAGTTCATCCGGGGTTCGAACCTGAGCAGGCACATGAGGACCCATGACGGAAAGAGGCCGTTTGAGTGTGAGGTGTGCCACAAGAAGTTCTCCCAGAGTTGGAATCTGGGCAAACACATGAGGACCCATGACGGAAAGAGGCCGTTTGAGTGTGAGCTGTGCCACAAGAAGTTCTCCGAGAGTAGTACCCTGAGAAATCACATGAGGACCCATGACGGAAAGAGGCCGTTTGAATGTGAGGTGTGCCACAAGAAGTTCTCCCAGAGTTGGAATCTGGGCAGACACATGAGGACCCATGACGGAAAGAGGCCGTTTGAGTGTGAGGTGTGCCACAAGAAGTTCTCCCTGAGGAGTACCCTGAGGACACACATAAGGACCCATGACGGAAAGAGGCCGTTTGAATGTGAGGTGTGCCACAAGAAGTTCTCCCAGAGTGGGAATCTGGGCCAACACATGAGGACCCATGACGGAAAGAGGCCGTTTGAGTGTGAGGTGTGCCACAAGAAGTTCTCCCTGAGGAGTAACCTGCGGACACACATAAGGACCCATGACGGAGAGAGGCCGTTTGAATGTGAGGTGTGCCACAAGAAGTTCTCCCAGAGTGGGAATCTGGGCAAACACATGAGGAACCATGACGGAAAGTGGCCGTTTGAGTGTGAGGGTTCTACAAAAACTTCTTCCGGAAGCATATCTTGAGCGAACATATGAGTACCCATGAGGAAAGGTGGCCTTTTGAGTGTGAGGTGTGCAGCAAAAGTTATCTCTCAGTGAGAACCTGAGTAGTCACATGAAGACTCATGACGGATAGAGGCCGTTTAAGTGCTGTGTAAGAAAAATATCTCTCAGGGTGGGCACCTAAAGGAGCACGTCTCGCAACAAAGACATTAAGCCACAGATGTCATTAGTGCGACAAATTGTTCAAGATATAGTCAGATCTGAGGAGGCACGTTGAGGGTCACCGGTCTTAAAAGGGATTCATGTGTGAGGAATTTTCGAATACGTTCATGAAGTACGCTGTGAGGATACACGCCGCAATTCACATGTAGTAGAGGCCATAAGTACGTGGGGAATACATGAAGGCGTTTTCCACTAGTAACGACCTGAAACTCTATGGTGAGAATCGTTATGCGTTTAATTTCGTAGGGGGTTGTTTGACCATGGCAAACAAGTACTATCTGAAGAAGAACGCGAAGAGCGTCCCCAGCAATGGAAAGGTTGACGTTGGAGTGGGAGTACAAGAACAAGTTATTTGAAATAATTTTGACAGGGTTCGGTCCTCTTAAAGTTAACCAAGGGGCATAATAAACTTGTATTTGCTATTGAAGAGTATTGGTCGGGCCAGCTAATATGTTACATCATGTATGGACACGGTCAGTAAAGGCTTGAGTTAAATTGGTGAAAATGTAATTAGCGGATATAATGAGTTTAATGCTTGTTATTAAATTTATAAAAATGATTTTTAATTGAGGAATAATTAATATTGAGGAAGAGAAAAATGTGTAAAAAATCCATGTAATAAATTCATAGATATTCATGTATTAACTTTGATATGAAATGTTGAAAGTATCTAAAAATATTGAAACCTGCTGACATCTCACGCAAATTACCAGGTGTTTCTTTCTCGCTGTAAATGTTGTGCACAATGACTTGTCGCTAGCATTGCATATCCTTCATTCTCTGTTTCATTCCTCTCCATTGTCCGTATTTCCTTTAAGACGGCTTCAATGCGATTCCCCAGGGGAATGTCATGTACTGCAGGAAACCACCCTTTCTACCCCTCCTTACTTTCCGTCATTACCCTGCTAACTCCTTCATACCCCAACCCCCTCACAGCATCTCTACTCCCCCTCCATAATACTTCGTTTCGTTATTTCACCGTTCAACTTCTCCTTTCACCAATCCACCTCTCAAGTTCTCTCTTTCCTACTTCTCCCTCCCAATGCCTTATTCCCTTACTCGCATTCCTCATCTCCCCTACTCCCCCTTCTTAATTCTTCCTTGCCTTAAGTCCCCTTTCAACTTCTTCTTTCCCCTTCTCAACTTCTTCGTTCACCTAGAGCCCCTACCAAAATCTCATTTCCCCTAATCCCTTTTCAAGTCCACCCTTCCCCTCTTCACCCAACATTCTCCTTACCCTACTTCCTCTCCTTAATTCTCTCTCCTCCTCCTCCTTAATTCTTCCTTGCCCTTCTTTTAGGATTTAGAAATCCTAAAAGAAGGGTAAGTTAACGATAACTACGCACAGGATTTGGAACTAAGGAACTTGCCCTTCTTTTAGGATTTCTAAATCCTAAAAGAAGGGCAAGTTCCTTAGTTCCAAATCCTGTGCGTAGTTATCGTCACCTATATCTCCCGTGAAAGAGTCTTCTCCACACTCAGATTCATCTTCAGGGATATCACGCAGCAGAGATATAATTTCTCTCGCAGTGAAAACTCGTTTTAAAGCCACTCCTTCGAAACCTCTTCAACGTGTTGAAAATCACTCGTATGACAAGTAACTTATTAAGCTTATTCTGCCATCACCCATCCAGAACTGAGCAGTTTACAATGATAGTATTACGTGCTGAGAATTCAGACAGTGGGTAACAGTAGAACAGAAAAGGGATAGTGACCAAATGAGGGGAGTAAATGTAGGAAAGTCGATCTATGTAACCCAAGATAATTAAGAATATTAATATTTCACTATAATGTATCAATACTTTATAACCCCTGAAATAATAATGTATTGTATGCAGATCGAAAATGCATCTAATACCCAATGTTACATTCAATACAAATGAGGAGTGGAAAGATTCCAGATGAATTTAAAAGACTGGGTCAAAATGACCCATCCAGGCATAGTAGGAATAAGGGATGAGAAAAATTGGAAGAAATAATATTATCAGGCCTAATTTTTGCACAGTGATAAATCACGATAAATGATTAAAAGTCAAGAAATGTGAGGCCAAAAACACTTTTCATCTAAAAATAATCGACGTTAATATTCTCCCTTGGGTCAATTTGACCCAGCCGGGCATTCTAGTTTTAAAGTCCACATAATAGTCCAGTGAATATGGTTCTTTTCGGTAATTAACTAGGTACCGGATACACCTTCGGGTGTATTTCAGCTCTGGGATGAAGAACTTCAACATGATATCCAAAATTTATATTCTCATTTTTTTTTAACAATGTAAAACCACCAAATCATGCTTTTTTTACTTTTCCCTTGTAAAACCTAGGGTGTGGTTTTGATCTGAAAAAGTTTATAACTTATTTATAGGGAATTAAATTGCCTACAAAAAGAGCCAAACCTGGCTAGAAGGCCTCCTTTATTGAATTCGTTACCAATGAATAAGGATGAAATTTGGCATTTTTGAAAATTCTTATTATGATGTAGTATAAAGTATTTATTTATATCTATTTTAAGCATGGGGTTCAGGGTATTAGCATGGCAAGAATACCCTCCAAATAAACCCACCGATTTGAAATCGCCGATTCACTTTCTGCCGTGCACGAACGCGCTTTAGCTGCTTCCCCCACCACCGACCCACTACGGCGACGGAGCAAGAACTTACACTGTGCTTGCAAAATACTGCTTTTTCACCACTTTTTGCATCCTAATGTCGATTTATTATGTTGTCAGGAAAACTTGAATAACTTCTTAGCAAAATGTTGCCTATTCATTCTTTAATATTAACAACTAATCGCACACTGATATAAAACATGTCTTTTCTTGATTCTTGTGGTACTTAGACAATTTTTTTATTGAAACCACCTCTCAAAGCCAGCTTTCAGAAAATATTTACAGATACAATATAAAATAAAAAGTATTCCATTTGTTTATTGAATAAAAGGAGTACCAACATTGTATTGTTATTTATACGTAGAAATATTTATAAAAGTGGACTCTAAAGAATCATAAATAAGTGTAGATTGCTTATTGTCGGTCGCCCCATTTGTACATTTCGTCCTCATTTTCCACCTTACGAATTTAAAAATATGCAATTAAAAAAACCATTGCAATTTTTCATAAAATATTATCGCTACAGCATTCAGCTTTAGAGAGTATATTTGTCATAATAATACTCTGTTTTCCATGGTAAAATTAAATCCATAAACATATTTTTTATTTAAAATTGGGAATTTGCAAAAATGCCAAATTTCATTAAAATTATTACTAACTTTTTAACAAATGGACGTATCCGAACCGGGTTCAGTTCATTGTGTTGAATTCTGTAAGAACGAAGGGCGTCTTAAAACGTCGCTAGGGCCAGGTAGGCAGAAAAGGTCCAAGGTGTCATAAAGGACCCTTCCTCGCGGCTCTGAAGACGCTTCCTCGGCTTAGAGGCGGGGATTATCTCGACCCTTCTCCGCAGCGCGAGCCTCACACTCGGCAGTTGTTCGCGGTCACTTGTTTGTTTATGCAGTGGGAAAACCAAAATAATATAATTTTCTAAATCGCATTATTGAGTTCCAGAAGTTAATTCCTTATGTTTTTTTGAATCTCTAGAAATTTTAAACGGAACTCTAACGTTATTATTAACAGAGTTCACCTGTCAATGAGATTGAAACCGATTTGGGAGAATTTTTCATTGCAGTGAGGAGCTAAGACGTATGTTTTTTTATGATTTGACGATAAGGTAGTACCGATATTTTTCTCTCCGTTTTACTTGTTTATGAACATGTATTGGAAAACAACTGTAATGGTAATACCACACAACATACCGTGAAATCTATTATATCTACATTATAGGTTGAAAATCCCGCTGAGGGTGTGGTTTATGCTAATTCATTAGCAGTCAATAAATTTTACTTTCTTGTAACTGAATCTTTTTGGTGTAACTGCCATTCAGCTATAAAAGTATCTTTCAAGCTGAAAAGCATTCAAATTTGTTCTGTGTAATGCGACTAAGAGTGATCACTATGTTGTAATAATTTATGTTAAAACTAGAAGAAAACCGCATGCGTGCGTGATGGAATATTGGGAGGTACAATAAATAATTGCTAGGCAGAAAAATCTATCTCGCGCTACCATTGCGAATATATTTACATAAAAATGTTTCCTGATGAAGGTATAGCACCAAAAAAAGTGCATGTGCTTTTATATAAAACACGGGTATGGTTGGATTATGCACGGACGTCTTCTATTGCGAAACAACAGAAATAATTATTATTGTAACCATTGCTATTATGTCTATTGTGCTAAATATCTTAATATTAACATTTAAATTTCGTTTAAAATCTCTAAATGGTATTTATAACAACAGGGATTTATTTGTGTATTAACCCCCACTTAAAGTCTTACTATTATTTATTTAACAAAAATCACTGTATTAAAAATAGTTGACCGCGGACACAGGCCGAGGTGGGTTCTCATTTGGAAAAGGGCGAAGATAATCTCTGGTCAGTGGCCGAGGAAAGGGTCGGGAACCCCACTGGGTCCGGTCCCAAAGCGGGGGAAAGAAATACCTGCTCGATGCCTTGCTTCAAGAGAGCTCCGTACACGGAGTGGAAAAATATTCTAGAGGAACCCGTGAGAAGGAAAGCATTTTCCTGCGTAGGACTCCGGCGCGAAAGGGTTAAATAACAATAAGCGTTTTATGAATAAATTAGACCATTTTAACAATTTTTAGCGCGTAGCCTTTATGCTATGTAGAAACAAATAATGGTTCCCAGGGTTGAAATCCACTGTTTTGTGTTTCTTTCCAGTCTCTTGCGTAGCGAATCCTGATCGCTACTTGAGCTTTCCCTCTAGTGCAATGTTATTTAATCTCTTCTGGCTAAACATTTTATTCTTAAATGTAACACAAACGACAATGTGAGTAGATAAGGTGACATGCTATATCCCGGCTATCAATATTTGAGATGTCTTACAGTTGGATGTGTTGTTCAATGAATTACGGTTACGCTGCAGGAATGGTTACAAACATCGTCTTGTATCATATCATGGCGAGTGTCGACTTTTCTCATTTAATGCTATTGAACTCCTGTAACTTAGTATCTATTATTACGCACGTTCACTCATTCGGATCTTGAGTGCATCAGGACAAGGTACCTACGTTCTAAGTCTTCTAGGCTCGAAAGGGACGTGTCAGTGTCGTTGGGAGCTGCATCGATACTCGACATCATTGGAACGCAATGAGCTCCAACATCTTGAAAATTCAGAGCAACCCATGAAGCTGGTGAAAATGAATAAAAGAACGTGGGTTCCGTGACGTGAATATACTCTATTTGTTTTTTGATTGTGATGTAATGGAAGCAATCACTTCATTTTTTGTAAAGTATGCTTGCAGTAAAAATAATCAGTTTCCAAATTAACCAGAGTGAGCTCGGATAATTTTTTGGTTTACTGATTTTGACGGGGTACCATACTCAACCACAAATAAAGTTTTATTGGAGTAAAGACCCAGACAAAGAGGTAAAAATTATTCGAGAAAGCACGTCAAGGAATAGGTTCGAGGAAATAAAAAAATATTTACACCTCTCTGACAGTCAATCACTTGACAAGAACGATAATTTTACTATGGTTAGAACCTTTTTTGACAAAAGCAATGAGAAATTTATTCAATTTGGTGTATTTTCTCATTCACATTCCATCGATGAGCAAATGGTCCCTTATTTCGGGCTCCACTCAATTAAAATGTTCATACGTGGGAAACCAATTTGGTTTCAAACTCTGGTGCCTAGCGTCATCATCTGGGTATATATTTAAAATGTTTCCCTATGCTGGAGCGTCTAAAGAACCAAGTGGTGATTTTAATCTTTGAGAACGAGTTGTGTTTAAACTTCTAAAAGCTTTGGATATCCGAAAAAATCACATAATATATTTCGACAACTTTTTTACCAGCAATTATCTCCTGTGTAAACTTGGTAAACGGGGATTTTTGCAACCGGTACAGGTAGAGAAACCAGACTCTCTAAATGCCCACTAAAATTATCGAAGGATATGCCACATGAGGGAAAGGAAGAAACAATTATTACAAATATAAAAAAAGATTACCAATTCGACAAAAGTAACAAAATATTTATGGTGTGTTGGAATGATAATTCCGTGGTCACAGCAAGAAGATACAGCAAGGTCAAAAAAAATTTCAAAATATTCCCCAGTCAAATACCATATCAGGTTCCATCAGATTCCATCAGATTGGATAATGTAGGTAACATTTTAGTAGCAAATGACGGGAAAAAAGGAGAAGGTGTCGCAGATGTGGATCACAAACAGTGTTTTTGTGTAAAAAGTGCAATGTTCCATTTCATTCTCACTGCTTCCTACACTTTCATAAAAGAATATATCAGTTATATAAAATTTTATTCCTTTAAATATGTACAAATGTTTTTTAATTCTTCATTAATTGTTGATATACCGAGCGTATGTAATAAAGATTAGTTTTTATGCGTTTAAAACGATAAATTAATTGTAATTTGGTAGTAGAAAAGTCAAAATAAATATTTTTTGACACTTTATGTCATTTTATTTTTTTGCATACCTAAACGCCTAACGTTGCGAAAACGCAACATTTTGTTATGAATATAAATAACGATGTCGAAACAATGAAACTTATAAAACATGATATTTCACACTAAATCAACAAGTTAGTATGAGAAAATTACTAAAAATATTACTTTTTAATGGCTTGGGCGGAAATGGGTTAATGGAGTGTATTATTAATTATAACGTAGAACGCAATACGCCACTAACATAGAGTATTAATAAGAATACAGTATAGTAATAATGTATATATTAATAATAATATTAACTATACAAAGTGTATACTGTAGTTATTCACGTGTGATTCTGATGGCGTACTCTTCAATTAGTTCGATTGTGCAGCCCGTCCGAGTTCCCCGTTCGACTCTCGGCAGACACAGAAATTTTACAGTAACCTGTCCGTTCTCGACTGCTGATGGTAAGTAACTTAGGGTTCAGTTCGCAGTCCATCAGGAGGGACGTCAACACGTTATAACCTTGGAGCCCTGGCTACAATCAGGCTAATGCTGACGTCCGATTTCTCTCTCGCCGACTTCCTCGCACAAAAATATTCCTTCCCATTTTCAATTTCTCAAGGTTTAAAAATGCAAACATATGGAAATAGATACCTCTCCAGGAGTTTTTCTGCGAATGAAATTTGAGATTTTAAAAATAAGAACCGGAGAGATTCCCACTTCGGTATAAGTTGCTTGTCTCCCCTTAAAAAAATTGTTTTCATTGCTACATTAATACATTATACCAGTAATTATGTGTCGTTTACTTGGTAATATATTTCAATATTCGTTCTTAGAAACATCTCTGAAGAGCCCTACATTCAGTGATTCCCTGATATTTTCTATGAAAGCTGTTTGCACCAAGGTAATGGCATTGAACATATTACCCGGAGTCATATACTGGGCCATGCCCTTGAGCTTTCTTGAATGAAAATACGCAGTCTGAATATAGAATCCTGGTCCCGAAATTCAAACTCAGTCCGAAAGTCAGGGTGCTGATCGCCACTTGCAGTTCAGGCAACTACTTGAGTAGGCCCTGAGGAGGACACGTGTGTCACAGAATGGATTGGAAACCATAATCCTCTGATTGTTGAAGACTGGTCTATCGACCAGTCTTCAACAATAAACCTCACTAGAGGTGAACTATTCTGCTGTATTCTATTATTTATTATTTTAATCTTGAGTACGTATGGAGTGTTGTTAGGGAAGTAGTTCTTATTTCTAGTGAGTTCAAGAAATATCCTCCACCTTCCTCTGTATATCACAATTAAAGGCGTAAATATGTCCACGGTCAAACATCCCATCCGACGTGACTGTCCCTATTAGCCATCAAGAGGGTGTGTGGAAAAGATACATTTGTCACCCTTACCTGGTAGCGTATTATTACCAACTTCCGTTCGTTTATGAAAATGTTTTAATAATCTAACAACGAATTATACAAAGGCTAAAAATGATTTGATATGAAAGAACAACTTTTCTCTGCTGCGCGTAAACCTATTATTATGAGGAATGAATTAAATGTTCCAAATCGTGAATTTTGCGGTAGAGCATTAAATGTTACGCAGCTATAAAAATATATTACTTTATCATTGGAGGAAAAGGAGACACCTCGTGTGTGTTGGGAAAGCGAGTTTAAAATAACGTTTTGCTGGTTTTGGCGATAGGTACTGTAACATTTTTCCTTGTATTGTACATCGCGCAGGCTCTTCACCAATTATAGCAGTGGGACAGCGGATATCTCTGAGTCGACCGCAGCTCATCCGGTTATTCCACTGTTTCCTCGAGCGGAGGCGATAGATAGAGATCCAGGAAAGAAAGGCTTTCCCATCCCATCCAAAGGGTCAGTCAGTCACATGAGGTCAACTCTATCACCATGGTGAGGTGGTCGACCCACGTCTTCCAGAACATTCTCCGAGGTGACCGCAACGCCGATTGGAAGCAGTTCAGAAATAGACGCAACCTCTCCTCGCCCGAGATAGACGTTTCGGCCGTAGGTGCCGGTAGCTTTATAAAGCGCACCACCCAGGGAGCAAGTCACTCACAGTATCGACTGAGCTCCAGAGAGAAGAAGGGACCTGAAGGCTCTTGAGAAACACTCATTTGCAGTCGAGGAGCGGTGCTCTGGTCACGGTCATTCTGAACGGATCTCCGACGAACAGCATACAGGACAACATCATCTTCACCAGGTGAGTTGTTTCAAACGTGAAGTTCTGGCTGGCTGCTGGTAGAAAAGGTCACCAGAAACACTTAAGCCGTACGGAGCGTCCAATCTTTACTTGATACATTGTCCCTAGCGTTCCAGGAAATTGGCATTTCTAATAGAGATAACAGTTGCGTACCTTTTTCATGGAAAATTTATTTCGTCATAATTCTAGGTAATTCATCTTCTTTTCGGAACTTCATGTGACCTCAAGAGTCCTGGCATTATAAACAGCATAAATTATTTTTTATTATAAATTTTGAAAAAATATAATAAAAAGAATAAAAGCACACGTTTTTAAAGCTGACGTTGGAGGTCCAAGGCTCTCATGAGGAAAGCTGATGTGAAATTGAAAGACGCAGAACTGTATCATTTCGCGTAAAACAAGTTAAGCCAGGCGCTGGTGGCTAGGATAGGATGTACGCGGCAACACTGCACGGCTTAAAAAATGCCAGTCGCTTGCCGAGGGAGCTCGCTTTCGCCAAAATAAATACCAATCGGAACTTCATGTGACCTCAAGAGTATAGCATTATAAACAGCATAAATTATTTTTTATTATAAATTTTGAAAAAAAAGAATAAAAGTACACGTTTTTAAAGCTGACGTCGGAGGATTGATAGCAACTCTTTTTATTTTCAATTTATAGCTGGAAACTTACAGTGTGCATGGAAAACATGTATATCTAAAATTATTTAAAATTTGGTTGCATTTAACGCCTTGTTACTTTGATTTCTGGTTTCAATACTGAAGGTGTATATGTATGTTGTTTTATTTTGTTTTGGACCGAAAGATAGCTTAGTCAGAGCGAAAGACAGCAAAGTTAAGATTCGTCCTTTGCAATAAATGTTACAATATTATTATTATTTATACACATGACTTTTCTCACTCCCGTTGAATTTCAAAGGGCACCTTCCGCTGGTTAATATAATAATTGACAAGTAAAGTTTTTTCAGTAATTTAACAAAAACGTTTTTAATTACGAATACAAATCAATTTTCGGTAATAATGAGAAATTTGGAAGGAACATCTTTATTTTCTAATTTTACAGAGACTTTTCTTCACTGGCATTATTATGTTTATGCTAAAATGGTTTAGGCACGTCTCACCAGTGTATATGAAAGTTGGGTGGTGCCTGATTGGATGGAAATGATGATGAAGTCATTTCTCAACACGATGAAAGGAGGAGTAATAGAACGAAAAATGGGATCCATTTTTAATATCCGCTAAAGAAACAAAGGAAAGTGCGGAGACCCGCAAACATGCGCGTAATACATAGTTTGAACAGATTACATTCGGACCAGATTTGGTTATATAATTAACTCCCATGGGAACGCCCCTTGAAAAGTCTTCGGAAGAACTGACGACGCTGCTCTGATATTTTGATGTAAGGAAAAATGGGTTTTTTTATTTAATTACGTTTGAATACGCATGCAGTCTCCATGAGAGGCGGTAGAGTTTGCAATGTTCTGTACGAAGTAGATGGGATCTATGCCTTCCCAAGCACCCCCACTCTGCCTTCAGAGTCACCCACAGTCTGGCAGACCAATGCCTCCCCTAGTAGGTACATTACATCCTCTCTGATTTAAGGTAAACTTGAACTGAACCAAATTTAGGGTACAGGATGTATTCCGGGACACTTTATTGACTAGGGAAATGTATTGTCTGCATTTCTTCATTTTCAAACTAAGTAATAGTTTTTTGTACTAGTAATTAAGGTCAAGTGTAATTATCTTTTAATTGTCTTTGCATTTTCTTGTTGCACACATTTCTTCACTTCTCTGCGTTGCCACCTTCATTAATATTATTTATATCGAATTTGATGTCACGACCCTACAAATGATATGCTTACATTTAAGAAAAGTACAAATCCAATTTGAGTGAATTTCGTTGAGTAAAAATCATTCTTAATTACCCTCATCAGTAGGTTCTCAATATCAAAATGCATTTGGCTAATGTTTGTCACATATATATCTGTTATATTGTCAATTCATGATTTAGTCTGTTAATACCCACAATCTGGTTATAAATGAGTTAAAATGAAATCTCGCAATTGTAAAGGATTGACACATTCTTATTAAGCTGAAGTACCTACCAACATTTTATTTTCAGCTCCGACAGCATTAGATCTGTCTCCGATCGCAGTTGTCATTCTGATCAGAAACGAGGCCATCCTGTCGTGACACCGTCAGCAATCGTCGGCAAGGGGACAATAGTGAAGGTAACCTCATTCGGTAGCAATGGCGACCAGTGTTGTAGGTGACATTTTCGGCAACGAAGAGCTTCTTTTCTCCGGCGTAGTCACTGGGACCCTTGAGCAATACAAGGAACAGCTGAACTCCTTGGGAGACGTGGATGTGAAAGGATTGAGGCAGAAAACACTCCTTTACGTCGCGGTGGCGTTTGGGAAGGTTGACTGGGTGGAGGAATTCCTGGAAAAGGGTGCGAACCCTGGACTCCGGGATGGAGAAGGGGTAAACGTGAGTGAGCTGGCCCAGGGATTGGCGGAGAAGAACCTTGAGCGCGAAGACCGCCAATCTATTAGCAAATAGGTTCGTCTGGTGATGATTGGAAGGGACAGTGTAGCACAAGAAAGCTGTAATACTACATCTATATCTCAGGATGCAGGAATGGAGGCCATGGGACAGGACATGATATCTGATTTGTCACGGAAGATGGCATCAATGTGCGAGTCAATGAATGACATCCAGAGTAGAATAGCGACAATTGACACTCTTAGGCAAGAAATTATGACTAATCGCGATTTAATTAATGAAAAAAATACGACCAATCGCGATTTAATTAATGACGTCAAAAATGAAATGGGGTCTATTAATTCCCATGCGATGCAAGTAATGTCGACCATTCGCAATTCCATTGATGATTTAAAAGCTGGATTGGCGCCCCGTGATGTGCTATTGTCGGCCCTCGAGAACTCTATGACGTCAGTGGCGGAGAGGACCGGAGCAGAGCCTGACCCTGAGACTCCTATTGTCACTGAGGAAGTCGTGCAGTCGGCTCCTCGAACAGAAGAAGAAGTAAGGGAAGAATGCGTGGAGGCGATGATGCGAAAGACCCTCATCTTGAACAGTGATGAAGGGAGAGTGACGAGGGTGAGGTTAATGTACGAGAAACTGTATTCTGAATGGGATGAGACTGCTTGCCTGGTAAAGTTCCTCAGAAGCCAAGACGACGTGTCCATTGAGATTGACTTCGACTCACAGATTATCGGCAGAATGAAATCGTCATTCACAGATCATGACGGAGTGGAGAGGGGTGGCAGTGAATATGGCTATTTCGCCGACTATGAAGAGAAGAAAGTGTACCTGGGAGGAAATGGAGATGAGAACTAGACCATTGGTTGTTTAGCAGGTGCACTGGCGCAGATGTCAGTGTGTCTGGCTTTCAATAACGGAGGGAGGCCGTACGCCAAGGGAGATGACGTCACGGAGCGACAGATGAAGAACGCGTTAACCCTTTCGCGCCGAACGTCGGTCATGGCCGACGCAGATTTTTGTACGCTAAAGACCGAACGTCGGTGATGACCGACGGGGATTTTTCGCCCCAAAAGACCGAACGTCGGCCATGGCCGACGAGGAGGAGGAAAAGTGACCGCCGCGGAAGCAATAACCTCAGGTATACTGCGACCCCTCGAGACCCGGCTTAGCGTGAGCTAAGACCCTTTCCCGGGCAACTGGGCTCGACCCTCTGCCTCATTTGTAACCCCCCTCGCTGCATGACTTCGCGGTTAACTAGTAGTCTATGCACTGGTTTTAGTAAACCATTTTTTTGTTATACATTCCTTTAATTTAAGCTTTAAAGTGAAATATGCGTTTTTTGCTGAGTTTGTGAAAATTTTGAACGATATTCTAGCGTTAATATTAACGGAGTTATAGTGCAGTACTCTACATAACTTGTAGGTTATACATATGTTCACGGCAAAAAATACACTTTTGGATAAAGTTTTGTTTTAGCTTGGGGTAATCGTGATTCGTTCCTTCTCACTTAAATTTTTTTTTCTCATATTTGAATTCATACCTATTCAACTATCACATATATTTCCGTATTTTTCCTCATCGAAAAGTAGATTTTCTGGTTTTCTTAAGAACTGGATCTTTAGTAACCATTGATTCTTCTTATACGTTGGTGTTGTGTTCCATTTGAACTATTGGTAGTTTTATACTTTAATACCCTTATGCGTAAACACATACGTATTCTCCGGGGCATTTCTTCAATAAAGCACTTGAGCCGGATAACTAGTTTTCCACGCTGTTTCAGGTAGCAGACTTTGGAAAAACCATAGATCCCACTCGTATGGTGCTGCTCTTTGTGTATGCATGGTCTTAATGGGTTAATAGCATTTTCGCCGAATTTCTAGGTCCCCTTTCACTTTCTTCGAAAACCGACTCTGAAGAATTATCATCTACACACCTGTGGTGGTATCTCTTGTGTTTTCATGCTGTGCTTCTCTTCTCAATGCCTTTTCACTGAATTGCTGGATTCCCCATCCTTTTCGTAGAATTTCTCATTAGGAATCCATTTCTACACCCATGTGCCCATCCATATGAATATTTGTTTTTCCTTGCTTTTCACTTCAGTCTTGGCTCTAATGCAAGCAGTGCTCTCTCTGTTCGCTCGAGTTTTAGCCATTTCTTAGTTCAGATAAATTCTCTCTTTATGGTGGCGTTGCAAAACTTTTGTTCGAGTGTAGTCATGTCAAAGGAACATTCTATGCTTGAGGACTCAATATTGGAGTTATTAACTAAAAGTGTAGTGAGGATGAAGACGTCTATTCGGACTCAGATGAGGAGACTTCGGATTATGATCCAGAGACTTCGACTGCTGAAGCAACAGGCGCAATGGATCCCTCAGTTTCATCTTCGGGCGATGCATCAGATACGAGGAAAAGATTGTTACCAAAAGAAGAAAGCTTTCTCCGAAAGGTATGGATTTGTTTTCTGATGGTATTTCTCCAAAAATCCACGAATTTGATTCCTCTTCTTCCGGGTCTAAGGCTGCTGCGTCCGCGAGTTCTCCAATCAGATTATTTTATGAATTTTTTTTCTCCACTGATTTGCTTATGCTAATGTCAGAAGAAACCTATCGGTTCAAATTCGTTAATATTAACGCTAGAATTTCATTTAAAATTTTGAAGCGCTCAGCAAAACACGTGGAATCCATTTAATAAGTTTAAAATTTTGGAATATACTTAAGGGCTTTTTAAAAAAACAGTGATAAATCAATCAATTTACCGCGGACTCCTGCTGCGAAAAAGACTGCTAAAGGGTTGGTTGGTCGAGCCCAGTGGACAGGGAAAGGGTCCGGTGTCCCGCTGAGTTGGGTCCCAAAACGGTGGGTGGGGCATACCTGTCTACTTCCTCGCCACGAGAGAGCTCCGGACGGGAGAGTCAAGAAATATCTCTTGCTCCTCGTACGACGGGAAAAATTCTCTTCCTATGGCTCCGGAACGAAAGGGTTAAAGGAGGCGGAGGAGGAGTACAGGAGGAGGATTGGAGATGGAGTAGATGGGGTTATTCAACGTGCATTGGGATTGGAGACTCAGCGTGGGAAGGAAGTGTATTTAACATCAGCTGTTCCTCAAATTATCGCTTCATATGGATTGACGGATGGAACGTCTGAATTGCAGCAACGATTTCCTTCTCTGCTGGTGTTGTTCCGAGACAGCGTGATGCCGGCTCTCCTCGCCAAGGCACAGGTATGTGTTTCCATTACAACGCCACTCGAAATGAATCCGTTGCCTATTAATTACGTAATAGGTAGGTTAATGTATTAGCCGTGGTGATAGGTAATGCGTTGCCTACCGTAATTTAACCTCGACCGGTATCTGATATATGTAATGGATGTCAAGTACTTACCCAAGAATACTTTCGTTTTGTATATATTGTTGGTGAAAGATTATTGTCGTGGAATATGAGGCCTGTTAACTAGATTTCAGTCAAGTTGAAACCCTTAGCGACCTTTAATGCAGAAACAATACCCTTAGAGTAGAAGCAGTTGTAAATTCCTTTGAGCAGTTAAGTTAATTTTTAGCGTGTATGTACTGGTTTTTTTCTCGGAGACTCATATAACCGTACGATAAAATATTGTGCTCTCATGATATATATTCATGTGTTCATGTCACAGCCTGTGTGTCCACAGCGCATGTCCTATTGCTGTTCATGCCTGATGTTTTATTTCCTCTTATATTGCTAAGTGTGCTGCCATGTTTGATGTGAAACGTTTTTTTACCATACCAATGACAACCCTCATACACAGTCATTTTTTAATGTGTCCTCAACATATATATACATAGGATTTATGACCGGTTCCTTGTATAATGTGTCATTAATATATTGCTTGAGATTTTTGTTTCATTCATGAGCAATTAATATTCATTTTCATTCGTTACTTGCAGGTGTAACCTTTATCGTCTTCAGTGAAGCAGCGTATGATGACATCGGCAGTTTTTCACTGTTGAATACGGGGGACTTTGTGATGACATGAGATGTGGAGTGAAGCTAGTGGACTAATATCCTGATTCATGGATGAATGATGTGTCCATTCATCTGTGACCGCCGTGATTTTTTTGTGATTCTTGTTAAACGAGATTTATAAGAATGTATTATTCTGAAACGGCAAGAAGATATTATCACTTAGCCTTCAAATTTATTTCATTATTTTTTATTCATTTCATTAGCATTTAAAAAAAAATCCACAAAATTTCTGGTTGGTTTGACTCCATCCTCAATGGCTTTCCAACATTTTCTTTGGGAAGTATCTAATAATTGCTATTACCTACATGGGCAATTTGTTTTTCAAGTCAATGTCTAGTGTCCATATTACTCGTGTGTAAAACTTATATTAATTATCACTTGTACAGTGCATTTTCAAGAAATCTTTGCTGGTTTTAGTGTTTCTGAGAAAGTCAGACATAAAGAAGCCCAATTGAAGGGTCTTAGAATTACTTTGACGATTGGGTATCGTTTATATTTTGAGAAGTCATCTTTTGTAAGTTATACAGATATGCATTTGAGTTTATTTATGGTATGGAATGTATTTTTTTAAATTTAAAGTCCGCAAAATTGTAATTTCTTTGATACCTGACCGTCTTCCGATTTTAAGTAGTTATTTGCACATGTATTGTAATATATGCATGAATACAAATCTACTCCATTTTTTCCTCTTTTGAGACCTTGTGAATGATGAAGTGAATTGTAAAAGTTTCAATAATACCTTATTATGGAAAATGGGATGAAATGTTCCTATTCCATTAAATGATTTCATATCCCGGGTAAAGGGTTGTATTACTGATGCTGATATCTCTAACAATTGTTAAATATTTCGACATTCATTAGGTTATATAAGTGAATTAAGGATCTTGATCATGAAGAACTCCATGAAGTGTAAATATCGTTCAGGTTTCGTACAATTTTCTTTATTAATTTCTTGCTAATCATGATTGAGATAGTCCAATTTCGCTAAGACAATTTTAAACTCTTAACATATGTTAAGTCCAGCGTTTTACATATATATGTCGTTTAACTTTTCTCTTGTGGTGTGTAGTTTTGTAAGCTAGTGAACAATAAATCGGTTCCCTTGAATTCGTATTGCGATGGACTTGTATCATTTCTCCCAGTATAAATTCTTTCTGCTGTATGGATGTTTCCTGACCCACCTGTGTTCCTGCATATTTATGTATTTCCAATGAGAATATTTCATTTATTTCCAATGTAGGATACTCTTGGCCATATCCAGTAGTATGGGCACACTTTCTCTTGAGAACTAAGTGACCTGACCATTCCCAAATATGGCATTCGTCTCCCCTCGGTCACCAGCTGCACCCTCCCCTACATCGCCCATTCCCTTGCTCCATTCCTAAAATTGCAACATCGCAGCAGTTTCACAATGTCTCGCTCGGACTGCGTGTAGCCAGAATATCTCGCCTCGGGCGTGAACCGGCAACCTACCCTTGTCTGTGGCAACTGGGAAGACGTCACAAGCATTGGTCATTATTCTTTATTCATCGTTTTCTGCAATATATTTTTCACTATTTGCATCGGAAGAAGACTGCATGATGACTGGCGAAAAGTTTGTCCTAAAAATGGAACAATGCGGCGGAAGCCTCGAATCCCAAGGATGTTCATCAGAAGCCACTGGGTAGCCTGGAAAACAATCCACATCGCTCTTACTAAATGAAAAATATTCTACAGCACGTGGGAAGGTAGGAAATAAGACGAGTTCAAAGGGGTCGACAGGAGAGGAATTAGGAATTTGCTGTCCAGCAGCGCATCACACATCACCATAGCTATGATAATTATTTATCATAGTTCTTTTACAGATTAAAGGTAGGATTTGACAAAATATCTCCATTCACTGTCAACCCTCTCATCTCGGCGTACTTTTTTTGCATCCGGACCACTTTCCAACACCCTTCATCTGACATGCTTCACAACCTTCAACAGCCAAATCCACAGGCCTCTTCTCCTTTTTCCAAGAATTTCATCCTCAACAGCTATCTTCAACGTCCTCTCGCCACCTATTACCTACTCGCCCCAGTGACATGCTTTGTCTTATCCTGATTTCCAAATATCTTCCCTCCCCCAATATCCACTGAATCCGCTTTAATTTTCTTTTCGCTCCGTCCTACGAAGATGACGGCACAAAAGATGTATGAGTCACTTTTCAGGTGGCGAACCAGAATGGTATGTTATAACATACTAATATGTGCTAAATACTTGCTTCTATCTTCTATACTGAAGTGTCATACGTTAGGTTACCTACTTCAAGACGGATTTCAAAAAGGAGTCCGTGTTCTGTTCCCTATGTAAAATAGCGCAGCTTATTCTAGGCAAAATTGAAATAAAATACTAATCAACAGAGTAAAAAAGGCTTCAGGTAGGCATTCCTTGATATCAAATCGGCTGTAAGAGATCTCGAGTGACATGCAGAATTGTTAAACGGGTAGTAGAGAGTGGAGTGATAGGAGCGAAGTCCTTACGCGGATCATATTCCGGCCAGAATAATTGGACCCGGCAGAAAATTACGCCCTGCATTTGATTATAGCAGAAACCCCTTGACCTGCTCAGTATGGGCTGCGGGGCATATGTTCCACTCGTAGCAAAATCCAATAAAAAACTTTCACAACTAATTACTGTCTGGAGTCATACCTAAATGTTTTAACAGAAAAGTTTGGCCAGTAACAGCAGCAGAATAGAGAACATTGGAAGCGATGGAAATGAGTGGTGTTGTAGAAGATTAATGAAGATCAAACGTACAAACTGAAATAAGAATAAAGAAGCTGTACGAAGAGTTGGGGAAAGACGTTTTCTGTATATGCTTTGAATTAGGAGATAAACTCATCATACAATAAGGCATAACAGCCACCTGATGACAATCATTGAAGGAATAGTAGGCAGATAGAATTACCACGGAAGGGCAAGGATAGATTATCGTGGGCAAATAAATGGATACGTAAGAAAGCATGAGGGAGTAAAGTGGTTCGTTGAGAAGAGTGCAGATTGTAGAGCTACAGCATAGGTACCAATTTTCGGATTGATGGCTGCTAATGACTTAGGAGTAATTCGGTGCATTAACATGAATTCACTAGTCTTTAGCCAACATTGCAGGCAGTATCATGTAATTGAAACTTTAAAAATTTGATAAATAATTAATTCATCTTTGGTAATAATAAATTAACTTTAACACGGTTCAAACTTTTATTACCGGTTCTCTTATTTCCATAGATCGGAAAAGTCTGGGGTCAATTATTTCGGGAAGCAAGGCTTTGTTATGAAATTAAACAAACTTGTTTTCCTAGCGATTCTTCCTGAATTCACCATTCCGGAAGATTATTTGGATTTTGCAGTCCGTAGGAGTCCACACCATAAAATTACAAAAGGAATATCGGGAGACATGTAATTGTCCCTGCATAGTAATAATTATTGTTTAAAACCATTGGATTTTCTTGAGTTTAAGATCCTAATCCAATCAAAAACACTTTATTGGTTGGCAATGCCGTCGCAGTTTGTCCACGACTGCTTATTCGGCGAGTGAACTCTAATCTCGCAGTTTATCTCTGCGGGTCTCACACCTCTGATGTCAACGGTTAGACCCAAGGTCCGCAATGCGGTGAATTTACTCCGTAGTTTTAAGATCAACACCGATTGATATTATTTAGGAGATTAATGTGAGATTAGGACAAGAAGGAGCGTTAAATAACTATATTGAATGAATTTAGAAGAAAAGAGTAACAGCAGAAATTCAGGTTTAAAACTTATACATATAGGTGATAACTTCAGGTTTGACTATGTGATACCTTTCCATTATGGAAAATAAAAGAATGAAACTGTAAAAGATGTAACTATGTTACGAAACCCGGATCGTGCTTATTCAAATATAAAGTGAAGCTTAGAAAGTTTCATTCTTTCATTTTCCATTAAAACCCTGTATTAAAATTTTTTCCTTCATTGGTAACGCTTTATGTGCGAGAAATGAATACATAGATGTTTCTTAATTGCAATTATGGAAATTCTTCATATTTGATGGAGGAAAAACACTTTTTTCTTGAATTTGTCAAATGTCAGATGATAACCGACTCAACCAAACACTAATCAATTTCCTCACAGTTTTTGTAACATTCTGGAGGAATATACTGAGACGGTAGGGCGAAGTTTGAAGGGAAAGGATTGGGAAGAGGGAGTAGGAGAAAGGAGAAAGTGGGAGGGGCGTTAAGGGAAGGAAGGATTTAAGAAGTGGAGTACGGAGTAGGAGAAGTCGGAGGTGGGAATAAGGCATTTAGGTGTGGGAGTAAAGTAGGGGGAGTAGGGGAAGGAAGGAATGAGGGAAAGAGGACGAAAAGTAAGGAGGGAGAAAAAGGGCTTTGTCCTATGGTAGAATAGGGTTTTTCTCTGCCATGACATTTTTCACCTAAGGAAAGGCTTCAAAGCTGATATGAAATAGGGGCGTGAAAATGGAGACAGAGACTGAAGGAGAGGTATCAAAACGGAGAATGAAAGAATTCAGTCTCCGAAATGTATACTTCAAAGGATGGGGTAGTGATTGAGATAGGAGCGGTGAGTAGGGAGGCAAGGTTTCCTTTCATCGTCCGTTCGGAGGCTTTCCTCGCCTCTGAGCCCATGGGGGGACAATACGCCGGCAAGCAAATGGTGGGTGTATCTTACACCGCGTCGGTGAAAAATTGGACTAGGCATCGAGCATAGCATGGATGCAACGAATTATAATTACATTATAAAACATTTAGATCCTGAGGAAATCAGCGCACATTCAAATAAATTCCTTTTAATGTAGAGAAACTAGTACTCGGCTGTTTGAAGGGCTTGTTTGGACAACTAGTGATCAGGGGTTTAAATAACTAGGAAATAGATGTCTTAGAATTGAATTTTTTTAATATATTAAAGCCATAGGGCCAATAAAATTCGTTTACCCATTACACTTCAAGCTGATATTACGAAGCCTGTTTAATTTCTGGCGAAGGCTAAAGCGTCATTCTGGTGACAGAGGTAGGCTTCCGGGATTCTTCCACGTTGTGTTGTTGATGGCGACGTTTCACCCTCCATACTGCAGGTGTCCTCAGGTCAGGCTGAAGTGAAGATTGCCTTAAAAACGGCTCCAATTTATACACGGCTTCCGAGGCTGCTGCTACCTGACCGTTTGTTGGTTTTACTGGTGTGGAATACCTTTTCTAGGTGTTGTAATGGGTGTATCCATCATCCCTATTCATGTTATGCGACCTCTTGATATCTCCACGCCTCTTCTCATCATCACCTGCCAACAGAAAATTTCCGTAATAACCAGCCTCCTTTACCGAACTCGTGCTATTTCCGACAAAGACGATTCCTGCGGAATAGAAACACCTTCTGTCTGGCTTAGGAAATAAAGTATTACCAACCTATGGTCTTTGAAAAGGACCTTTCGGATGGACCACCTAAAGATGCGCCCAAGAATTCCGTTCCTTCGATTCGGCGCAGGAACCACGCAAAGAATATCTCGAGTTCTCGTTAAACATAACATCTAAACCAGATTCAGATGCGACAACAAATCGTCCAGTCTCTTCTCCCGAGCGAAGGATCCCCTCCCACCTGGGATCCATGAAGGCGCATATGAGGTTCTCTGCAGCTGTGGGAAGTCCTATTTAAGACCAACAAAGGGAACTGTGCAAAGCAGAATTACAGAGCATTCACGGGCCTTCGTAAACCGACAAGAGGAGAAATCGCCCAGTCCACAGCACGCTTTGGCCAAGCCTAATCACCACGCGAATTTTATGAAACCGAAAATCGTCGCCAAAGAATAACGCCATTTCCCCAGAATCATCAGGGAAGCAGTCGAAATTTTTAAGAGGCTGATTAACACGAATAGATGGCGTATACACCCTTTCCAACACCATGAAACGGGTACACACCAGTAACGCCAACAGCCAATTAGGGAGCAGCAGCCGCACGGCCTCCTCGGAAGCCGTGTATAAATAGGAGCCATTTCGAAGCAACCTTCACTTCACCCTGGCCTGAGTACGCCAGCAGCATAGTGGGTGAAACGTCGCCATCAAAAATGAAAAGGCGAAAGACTCCCGGAAGCCTACCTGAGTCTGCTTAACTTTGGCCGCCAGTTTAAGGTAAATTTATATGAATGCTACACTACTATGGAAAAATCAAAAGGCAAATGACTGTTTTTACAAGGATATTATTATTATTTTCAGATGATGCAAATTTAGAAACATTTTTATAGCCCAAATTGTACGAAAAATTCATGGTCGGCATGTTGAAGTGAACAGATAGCTCCCTTATTATAAACGCAACATTTGAAATGGTACTGAAAAGTCATTGTGAATGGCGTTAAAAGTGAACATGCAACACATATGGTACCTAGCGTGAGAGGACAACAGTTTGAGATACATTCAACATATCGTACTACAGGCTTCAGGTCTACGTATATAAATGTACTGTGATTCGATTAAACTATTGGTCTTTTGTTTTTTTGCTTTTGTCTTCCAAATAAGGAGAGGCAAAAATGGATTCTTGGAATGAGAAAGTATAATTTTTAACTTATATTAATTATTCATCAAATATATGTCATTTTTTATCAATATAATAATAAGCAATTAAGTCATGCGCATCCTCTACGAGCATTTTCTTCAATCTCACAAAAGGCTTGGCTCATCGAGACGGTGAGCCATGCTTTTTGCGACATAGCAGCTGACCCACCAAATACTTGCATTACCACTACGAAATTTAGGTCCCTTGGTTCACTTCCTTAAACAAAATGGATCCGTGCCAGAATTTTTCAAACCTTATCTTCCTCGTCTACTCCCGCTCCATCCTCAGCCATTCAATTGCCATGGACGCTCCTCCCGTGCTTCCTCAGTTACTACTTGTCCGCCGTTGTCACTCTACTCTCTGCGGAAATAAACACTTCCCGCTCATCGTCTTTGAGCTAGCGGTGTACTTTCGGGTTGTACCTGGTCACAACCCCATTAGTACATACCCCACTGTCTTATGGTCTCTCCTTAATGTGTGTTTTGACGTGTCTCCTAAGGCGGGACGTACATCGGAACGTCTTCGAGCATCCCTCACACTTGAATACCTTTTTTCGAGCAGTGCCTAGCCACGTGACTCTTCAGGTCCGACTTCGTCTTGAAGAGTTTGCAGCATTGCTGACATTCGTGGCTTCTCTCTTTATGCCGATCCATGTGCTCCTTTAGGTTCCCACTCTGGGAGAACTTCTTATGGCACAGCTGACACTCATACGGCCTCACTCCGTCGTGGATCCTCATGTGACTGCTCAGGTTCCCACTCTGGGAAAACTTCTTGTGGCATAGCTGACACTCATACGGCCTCAATCCGTCATGGGTCCTCATGTGATCCTTTAGGTGCCCACTCCGGGTGAACTTCTTGTGGCACAGCTGACACTCATACGGCCTCACTCCGTTATGGGTCCTCATGTGACTGCTCAGGGTCCCACTCTGGGAGAATTTCTTGTAGCACAGCTGACACTCATACGGCCTCATTCCGTCATGGATCCTCATGTGTGCGCTCAGGTTCCCACTATGGGTGTACTTTTTCCCGCACAGTCCACAAGAATACTTGCGCAGGCGCGAATGCACCCGCGAATGCTCTGTGAGCTCCACTTTTGTCTTGAAAGCTTTCAAACACTGCTCACACTTGAAGAATCTCTCCTGTGAGTGTCTCCGTATGTGGTTTTGAAGTAGAAGAGTCTCTCTGAAATGTTTTCCACAAACCTCACAGGTGTGATCTCGCCCACTGTGAGACTCCATGTGACACCAAAGTTGGTGCTTCAGCAGGAATGATCTCGGGCAGAGGGTGCAGGGGAAAGGACGCTTCTCCAAGTGCGTCAGCATGTGAGTTTTCAGGTCACTGGCAGTCTTGGAAGCCCAACCACATTCCTCACATTTGAAACGCCTCTCACCAGTGTGTACTGCGATTGCGTGGTTCTTGAGGTTGCCCTTTCTTGAGAAGCTTTGGGAACATATGTTGCAATGGAAGGGCTTGAGTCCCAAGTGGACCGAGTTGACGTGTCCAAAAAGGTGGCTCTTACGGAGGAAAACCTTGCCGCAGCTATCACAAATGAACGTCTTTTCCCTCTTCTCCTTGGATTTTTTGGTGAATATACGGGAGCTTTTATGACTGCTGACTGTCTTTCTGGGGGCCGTGCCCTGATGATGAGCCCTGATGTGGGTTGAGAGGGTCAGCTTCGAGAAGAACGAAGCTCCACATTCCACACAAATGAATTTCTCCCTCACTTTTCGCCGACCAAAACACGAATTATTACCATCCCGATCTCTACTTCTGCCTCTATCCGATCCTCCCCTTGCAGTTTCAGTTCGCCTCCTCGAAACATTCGTCCCTACAGATGAACTAGCAGGGTTTGAAACTGCAACCGACTCTTCCACCACGACAGTATGAGGTGCCATACTGGACACAGCATCTTGCTCCGAGATAGCTTCTTGACCTAGAAAATATTATTGAGTAAAAGAATGCATAGAATCTAACCACACATACAGAAGTATTAGGCCATGCTTACACATGCTCTAACCATCATTGCGTTCAAATTTGATGAGCTAAAACACGTAGCTCAATTTAAAATGGCACTTCATTCTCCTATCCTGATTCTATTTTGTAATAGTTCTCTCTTAAGATCACCAATAATGGCAAACAACATTCCACTGATTACTAATTTAATTTTCCATCCACATACGTTGCCCTCTACCAAAAATTGTCTTCAACCCCAATATATTTTAACAATTCCTGATTCAACATATCTTTCCATCGCACTCTTCCCAAACCCCTTCACTCCGAACGCCCTTGTGTCCAATCCCTCTCAACCCTTGACTAAAACACTTTGTTTACATCAAACTCTTGAACCACCTGAGCTAAACAGTTTACTTATGAATTCAGTGGCTATTGACACATTGGACACAAGGAGACAGCCAAGAAAGTGGCTACTACGTGCTTATAAACAAGGACGAAATGTTTACATTATTACCTACATATTTTTATATTTTTGGACCCAGGAGTACCCACCAAAGGGAAATTTAAATTCAGATTTTAAGCCTTTTTCCAATTTCAAGCATAACTAGGTTGTTTTCGACAAACTAGTCCATATTACATTTGAATTCTAAGACAAAACCATATATATTAAACATCTTAAAAATTAGACAAGCTGACTGCGAAGGTTACATGGGTACAGTCACTTCCAATTAATATTTACCACATCAGAGCCAAAATTTTTCTAAGTACCGAGTTGAGCTCTGACCAAAAACAAACCCCCTCCCCTCCTCCTTTCCCTCTTTAGCAGAAGACACGAAGGGATTACTGAACAATTGGTCTGCTTATATCCTAAAGAAGGGGGCTATGGTGGCCACTCCAATGTCGTTTCTTCAAACTCGCGCTGCACGACATTTGAAGTCCTGAACACATCTCTACTCTCGACACCGCCACAGTGGCCGGAAATCAGCTTTACAAAATTCCAAAATAGCTTGCTATAGGTTATAGACTTGAAACTTCACACAAATACTCAGAAAAGATTGGTATTTAAGGAACAATGCATCATTTTTCATGATTCTCATCTGTTAGTCAGATACATGGGCTCTAACATGACCACATTTCCAAAAGAAACACCTAAACTAATTTTTCTCTGATTATTTTCCAAGTTAAGTTGATGATGACATTGTGGGAGGAATTTGATAGAATAAAAAATAGCATGATATATCAACTATGCTTCGCCTTTACAATTCCTAAGATTTAAATATTTTTTGAAGCGTTGTAGTGCTATTCCATTACAAAATGGCGGACGCTCTTCTCAGATGAAATGTTTACATAAAGTAGAAAATATTTAACCTTGAGGGAGAGACCTGTCAACTAGTAACCTATCAGGGCAATAGTTGAAAGCTCATAAACACGAAACTGAAAAGAAATTAAAAATAAGGTTGCGACGCCGAAAAATACATGATTTTTCGATCCCGCGTGCTGGGTCTGGCTCCGCACGGCGGGGGCTGGAAGTGCCGTGACTCGCTTACATTGCTCAAGTGACATGGACCCTAAGGCTTCCAATTCGTCGCTTTTAATCTGTACTCATTGTCACTAACCTCCACTGATTCTATGTAGATGAAATCGCGAGAATATTTAATCATACGACCGGATCAATTTTCACACGATCGCGTTAAGTTATTTTTCTTTGCATACACTCCGGGAACATACTTATTCACGCCCTTCAGCCCTTGAAGACAATGGAGTCTTTCTAGGGTCCGTGCAATATTCCAGAAGTGCACTACTTTTTCTTTTGAATTTCTTTCGCCCCCTCTTCTTGTTCACGCGGTAAGAGATGCACCGACGCGTTCAGAGCCTTCGCGAGCACGAGCCTTCGCCCGCCCAATAGGCTCGTGCAAAAAGTGAAATTTATGGACCCACAGAGCCGTTGAAATTCTTAACAGGCGTTTTAAGTGATCAGTTTTCTCTTCGTTGGAGTACTGTATTTTTGAAATTCAGATGTACCTGGGCAGTAGTGATGAAAAATTGTGCCCAAGTGACTTTTCAGGATTTCATAATATTATTTGGACTTGTTTTTAGTTTTTCAAGCCCCAACACATTTAATAGCACTTCCTGTTTATCGATCAGCAGTGGTTTTTATTTATTTTGTAATCCATTCTTTTACAAGATGCGCGGAATATTTTTGTGTTTTTAGTTTTCGAAAATATATGTATTTATGGCATCTCAGTGTTGTATAGTTTTTCACTTCAATGTCGTAAAGTGCTTTGAAAAATTATCATTGGAATCCTCTTTTCGGTATATCTTTTACCGCGTATCCATCTGTAATTATTTCACTAACATTGGTCAATATCAGAATTATAACGTTTTAAGTTCGATGAAAAAGTGATAGAGGCACCGAAAGTGTCAGTAACTGAGAGGAAAGAGTATTTGATGGAATTTTCAAAGAAAAGTATACATTTAAGTATTTGATGGAATTTTCAAAGAAAAGTATACATTTAAGACGCAACACAAGCTTTAAAAATTACACAAGGGTTGGTTTAACTCCCCTATTTAAAATTTGTAGAAGAAAGTTTCAGGAATAATGAGAGCATCAAGTTTCGAAACAGTAAATGGTTAAGGGGTGTATTAATGTTCCCAATTTTGCACTTAATCATTTTCAAGCGCTTATAAATCCGGTATAGAGTAGCGGTCAAGGTGGATTTTTCCTCTGTGGAAATTCCTCTCTACACCCTTTCCAACCTATACTCGCTTCATGGATTAGTAGATACCAACCATCTGCTTATACGTGACTCTTATTTCTAACATGTCTCCGTGAAGTAGTGGCATTGTAGCTCTCAATTGCTTGTAAGCAGTTCATATACGACGATATTCACCCTCTGCCACACACCCTCGAGGTAGCTTGCACGGTATTACGGAGCTGTAGATATTAACCTGTTGATGAGTATTTTGACATAGGTTCAAATGTAGCATTCGATTACCTAAATTAAAGTCTCACGCTTCCTAAGATAGGCCGAAGTAGAAAAATTCCAAATTTCACAACATTAACCTCTCTGCTGCTTGAACGGCATTTGCAACTTCCATTTGTCTAAATGAGAAAGGAAGCAATACGGCAGCGGTATAATTATGGGAGAACAGCCACCTACCAACTAGGGTAAACAAGTCATGTCAAAATGTAGGAAAAGTGATGATGTCGAAGCTGACATGTCATGTGAGAAGGGCTTGCCTCATAATTTCCACGGATATGAACAAAAGTCATCATAAAACTCAGATAGCACTATATTGCCATGATTTATATCCTACATGGGGGCGAATACTAGCATAACTATAAACGCTATAGTTGGTAGTATACTATAAACGCGCAGTATACCCAAAAGGTAAAATAAACACCGATAATGTGTGCGAAGTAAATCTGCTATCCATACACAATCACAAAGAGCCAAGATTCCTGGCGTGTGTCCACTGCTCAACCACTCGGTGATTCAACAAATTTTGCGTACGTTTTTAGGGAAATCTAGGAAATCACTCCGTGAGGATATTCGCCGGATATTAGGGAATTAGACCACGAGGATTTTAGTTGGGGGTGTCCCGAGAGTCTTCACCCTCCAGTCCGCATTGCTCTTCGTTTCCTCCGCCACCTTTTCCCCTTTCCTCAAAGGAGAGCTGAATGCCAAATAGGGGGCGGCATGTTCCCTCTGACCACTCTGTTCAGTCCCTGTACTGAGACAATGGGGATGGGGAGGACCGGTCTCCGCGAGGAATAATTTTCCACTGCCCAAAAACCTTACTTCATACGTTTTACTTCACCCACGACCCCATACTAATAGTTTCTGCATTTGCAGCCCACTGCCCATGCATCAGGGGTGATCCAAAAGCAGGTAAAACATCGCAGACGTCTGCCCATCCATCCTTCTTGGCTTTTAAGTTTGTTTCTAACATTACCGGGCGCATATTTCAAAACATTTACATACCCACAAATGAACACGTTTATGAAAATAGTTTCATCATTTAGGTGTGATAGTCTCTTATTAATTCATATAAATAAGTGGAGGAAGTAACCATTCACACACAAAAATGAATTGATACCGTCCATGTTCAAACATTTTGGCTGTTTCGTGGCTCAAGGTGGGGCATTAGGGTAGGGTGAGAGTCGGGGGTATTTTGCGACAACCTGCAGATCTCCCGTAAAGAATGGGTATTCGGGAATATTCGTAAGTTGTCACTTTCCTGCCAATGGAAAATGTCTTCATATGCTTACGGAGCTCTTGAAATCAGTTAAATCTCATACGAATAATTATTTAGCTGTGGACGCATGGGCGTGCAATTGGCTGCATCAGGACTGTAACCCTCATGCATCTCCCACCTTCCACACCCTGCTGAAAAATCCCGTACACATATTCTATGGAACGTAAGGAATTCTACAGAGTTTCTGTAGAAACCTTCTAGAGTTCTACAGAAAAAATTCTACGGAACAGAGGGACTTCTGTAGAAAGTTGTGATGTGGGTCTACGGAATTCTACGGAAAATTTTGCGAGGCAAGTTCAAAATTCCGTACACTGCCCGAGAATTCCGTAGGAAGCCCGGGATGCCTCTAAAGAATTACATACATCTAGATTTATGGCTCAGTGGTTAAGGAAGACTAAGTAGGTAAGATAGAAAATGGAAATAACACTTGGCAAATGTGTGTGATGATACTACGTGAATGAGTTAATACAGTGTGATGAGCAGCCTTGATATTTTTTAACCTAAGGAAAAACTATATTCCTTTGGAACACCTCAGAGGAGTATTCTTACAGGAGCTTCAAAGGAATGTGCAGTGTAGAGTAGTTTCTTTCTTTCCATTATTTCTTGCACTCCCTATATGCATACCTATGGCAGCACTCAATGGATTAACTGCAGTTACCTTCAACCAGACATTTTCCCTTTTTCACTTCTATAGTGACTGATCTCATCAACCTGTAGTTATTAGTTAAATACTGGAAGGATTTTTACTTTCATGTTATACACATTATTCACCGAGAAGCATGTTTATGACCACATTAGTAAGAAATTTTATTGTTGCATCATGCATTATTACTCCCTTCCCAGATAGAATGTAAGCTTGCCACAAGCTTAGATATTGGCTTGCCATAGCTTGCCGTGGCAAGCTTGATTCATGTTTGCACCAAGTCTGCCATGGCAAGCTTGATTCAAGTCTGCATACCTTGAGTATTTTTCTCCCTTATTGCAACACCACTATCTTGGTTTGAACTCGAGCAATGTGTGACGGTTCATTCGTTAGTTCCTTTCCCTGGGCCACCTACCTTTCTTTGATATACAACTTGAGTTCCAACGAATGTGACTACGTTCACTTTGGAATTTTAATGTGGCAGCAATGTTGTATACAAAGGAAATATTTTTGCTCGCTGTATTGCAATTTTCTTGACTCTTATTGTCCATTTGATTCATTTCTGACGTTTGCACACTATTATATTGATATATAATAATGATGCGTGCCATCCCCTACCGCACACAAAATTTGGTATACGTGTACTCGGGACATAGTTTAAACCGGTATGTAGTATTCTGTAGCGAACTCGTATATATAAGGAATGAGTATATCGGTATCCATATTTCATATATACATTTCATTTCCAATATTATTTCAATCTCTTGTATGATCTTGGTTCAGAAAAGTATAATCCATAAAAAAAAGCTATGCAAGCAGTTAAACCTTGAAAATGACAGTCATTATGAAGATGGAAATGCCATTACCACATTAGGTAGGAACAAAACTGGGTTGACTTTGAAAAATCTTCTCAGAAATTTGCTATTTGCTAGCTGCATAGCAAATTACCTAATTCTTATTATCCATATTTTTCATTTATGACTTTGTCCATCAATATATTGATAATATTTCATATCTACAGCCAATCGCCATAATCGACCAAAGATTGTTACTGACTTTGTTGACATAATACATATAGGTTCTGATAATATTTAGTAGTCCCATGTAGAAATTGATACTTACTCCTGTTAAAGCATCAATAAAATTAAATATGGTCATACTTTAATTAATCATTATATTAATGGCTTGAATAATTCATTCAATTTAATGATGTTTAGTTTCTAGGTAGTTTAGTTGCTTGGCTCTATATAGGTCATGAATATGTATATATACATATTCATGATATAGGTATTCGAACATCAACAACATGAAACCGGATGTTTATATAAACTAAGCACTCCCACCACCTAATACTTAAGCATTTGATAGATTGAAACTCATTCATATAATTGTAAAAGTAAACCCAAGAACCACCAAGGTGCATTGAATTCCCATTAAATGCACGTAAAACCACCTCGTTCCAGAATCTGCATTAGTCTCGCATTAATAAGACGTGTAATATGCGTATTATTAATGCGAGGATTGTGTTGTGAAAAAAAAGTATGTGAGCATATGTGAGAGTCATATCGTCATGGAAGTGTGCTCTAATATATCGAAAGATATAACATCTGATATTCTGTCACAGGTACCATGTGTTAATCAACATGGTTTGATGCTGGAATGATCTCTCAAAAAACCTTTTCTTCTAATTCATTGCGTCATAAATTGTAGGAAAAATCTAGCAGATATATAGCTATCTAAGTAAATGTAATAGCTCAATAGAATAGTGAAGCTCATTTTCAGGATCTTGCAAAGCCCTGATATTATCAACAACGAAGGTATTGTTAAATTTCCATAAATAATTTCTGGATTGCCAGACATTGGTGAATGATCAATAATATTTTCCTGCCCTACCGTGAAGAAATAGTGGTAGACTAGTTAATGGATTATGTTATCATTTTATTCTGGCATCTGTATCATAATTTACTTCAGTAAAAAATTAAGATGTCAAAGAAGTTACATCACTTCACAATAAAACTAGGTATTAAAAATGGTTTTATCAGATATTATTCCTGTGGTGAAAAAATAACATTCTGAATCCCCGTAATATTGATTTTAAAGCCGGCCATAAAATGTTAATAAAATCCATTAATATGGACTGGGATATTTATAGGTACATACATTGTAAACTCTGGGCTTAAATCATTCAAGATCAGCTGGATTCGCTGTGCATGCGGCAGTTGTTGAACTTGAGCGCTTGCGGTGAAGTGGTAAAAGCTTTCAAAATATATATGCATGTGATCCATGCAAATAGTTCATATTTAATTGAAGAAAGAAGAGATATTCACTGGTTTTTTGGGGAGCTTTCAAAAGGAAACAACATTGAAAAAATGGAGGTAAATTTACACAATTGTTAAATTACCTATAAAGATGTATATTATTGACCACTATATTTTTATGTAGACTTGGTTTCTGGATTAGTTTGGTCGATATATGAGAAAACACCAATTTAGCCGACGTTTCGCCTCTTTATTGCGGCATCATCAGGACTATTTGATACATAATTGAAGTTTTTACATTTTCATTAATTTTTACAGTCTAGGATCAAAATTTAAAGAGAGGAAAAAAAAATGATTACAGAGAAAATCTTGTACATACCTTTTGGTGACAATTTTTTTATAAACAACAACAACAATGTTATGTTTCTTGGTTACAAAAACGAAAACAAACAAAATTTTTTTTTTTAAATTATGACAAAGAATATTTATTTGTGTATGTATCATTTACTTAAAAAAAAAAAAAAATATATATATATATATATATATATATATATATATATATTTTAACAAAATTGAATATAAAATGAATATGAATTTATAAGTTGATGGTGTTGTTGAGTAAGATATATTTATATAGTTGATATAATGCTATGGTATATTTTACTTAAATTTTGAATATCGGTTCTATTATTGCATGCAGTGGGATTTTTTGCTATATAAACCATTTCTTTAAAAAGCCTCTTTTGAAGGTTGGATTCAGAGTCGATCGATTTTGCATCTTCAAATATAAAGGAATGGTTCCCTAAGAAAAAAAGATTATAAAATTCCTATAAAAGTATAGGAATTCTATAATCACTATAGAAATTTCTATAATCACTATAGAAATTTCTATAATCACTATGGGGTAGAGTTCTATAGTCCTATAATCACTATAGAAATTTCTATAATCACTATAGGGTATAGTTCTATAGTCCTATAATCACTATGGGATATAGTTCTATAGTCCTATAATCACTATGGGGTATAGTTCTATATTCCTATAATCACTATAGGATACAGTTCTATAGTTTATACATACATAACTTACATAGACCTCTCATATACAGACATATTCTCCTGGACCATGCTGTCCATAAGAGAGAGGTTTCAAATTATGTATCTTAAAAGCAAAACATTCTAAAAATTTTATTTTTTATTCATTTCATATGGATTCAAATGCCACATTCATCTTATATCCATTCAAATGGATATCCATGATTGGATGATTTTCCTCAGTCCCTCGTAGACGGTATCGGACTTAGAGTAAAATCTGGTGCGCTCGCCGGAAAACAGGTTCTCAGCATTATGGAGGAAACTCTTATTTACCTCTCCTAGAGTTCAAAGAATATCAGAGACGTATATTTATAATGGTCATGCTTATTTTTAGCCACAAAATGGTTATTAGGGAAATGCTTTAACGGTGCAAATTATCCGTGTCAATCTTAGAGTAAAGTTAATAATCACAAACGACTTAATGCCAGCCAGCAGCTGTATATATATGGCCTCCCTGTCTCATTCCCATAATTGGAAAATGTGTCAGGCCGTATGTCAAAGGATGACAGGATACAAAGTAGTTAAGTGTAGGTTGTGAGGTAGGTGTATAAGTAGTATATGTGAGATAAATATATTAATCATTCAGCAAGTGAGAATCACGATCCTTCATTTTCCTTTTTTTTCAATTTTGTTCCTTTGGGGAACAGTTAGCAAAACGGATACGAATAATGGTTGGCCAACCGCTGCACCTAGAATAATAATAATATAGGAATCCTCATGACCAAACGTTGGCCCAGCCGTCTGTGCTACATGGGTATGTTCCAAATACCTTAGCCATAGTGATTATAGAAAACTATATATAATCACTATATATAGTCCTATAATCACTATGTTCCAAATAACTATAGGACTATAGCCATAGTGATTATAGAAAACTATATATAATCACTATATATAGTTCCATAGTATTTTTTTCTAAGGGTTGTTTTCCAAAGAATGTTTAGCCAAGGCACAGGTTCCAGTATTTGTTTTAATTGAAGACTTATGGCCATTGATTCTATTTTTTAAGTATTGTGCAGTTTGCCCAATATAAATTTTATTACAATCTTGGCAAGGTATGCTATAAACAATGTTACTCTTGTAATATTTAGGAATTTGACTCTTTAATTTCGAATAAACTGTATTATGTAGTGTTCTTCTTGCTCGGTATGTTATGTTGTAGGTAGTACTTTTAAAAATTTTGGATATTTGTTCTGACAATCCTTTAACATAAATTATACCCCTGTAGTGTTGAGTTGATTTTTGTTTGTTTAATGTATCTTGCTCGTTTTCTGTGGGAGGAGGATTAATTATTTTTATATTTTCTTTGGGACGAATGCTACTATTATACAGAACTGACCCAATAAGTTTTCTTGGAAAATTGTTATTGATAAGTATGTTTTCTAAAATTTTTAAATTTTTCTTATGATAATCAGGATCGCTTAGCTGTATGGCTCTATATTTAATGGCTAGAGCTGTGTTTAGTTTTTGTTTAAAGGGGTGACAACTAGTGAAATTTAAAAATCTATCAGTTTTCATTTCTTTCATGTACCAATCTACTGATACCGTTCCATCTAAATTCCGTTTTACTATGGTATCCAGAAAAGGAATTAGTTTATTTTGTTCTTTTTCTATTGTAAACTGAAGTTTATTGTGAAATTGGTTAAAGGTTTGCATTAAATTTCCTTCATCATAGTCTTCTGGGATTGCAAGGAATAGATCATCAACATATTTGTAAATAAACGGTACATGAAATGGTAGTATTGGAATTACAGTGTCCAGAAGTTCATTCATTACGGTGTCTGCCAGAATTGGAGCAGCTGGGGAACCCATTGGGACTCCATCGATAATTTCATAAAATTCATCATTATATTGTAAATAGCCATTGTTCACACATAAGTAAAATAATTTCATGAAGTCATTCTTTTCGAGAGTGGTATGATTAGTAATCGTATCCCATTTTGATGTGATTATGTTTTCTACCAGTGTCAAAGGGATATTTGTAAACAGGGATTTAACGTCTAAAGATATAAATATGTATCCTTGTGGAATATTAATAGATTTTATTTTCTTGAAAAAATCAAATGAATCTTTAACATTATATTTATTGGATGCTATATTTTGAAAATGTAAAAACTTCAATTATGTATCAAATAGCCCTGATGATGCCGCAATAAAGAGGCGAAACGTCGGCTAAATTGGTGTTTTCTCATATATCGACCAAACTACTCCAGAAACCAAGTCTACAAGTTAAATTACCTACTATTTTAATTTTGTGTATTGATTCGTGACCGCATGAGTATTTTGTTGTGTAGTGTACATTGAGACGTGGGATTAAGGTGGATTAGAGATCAAGATGTCTTGTCGAAAATTCTTGCCTTTGAAAGAGTCCTTGAAGAAGAGTGCAATCAGAGTGGCTAATAGGCAGATTAATAACTTTTTTAAGGACGTCGAGGTTGATAGTGTTGCTCTGATACAAGTAAATGGCAGGTTTGGTGAAATTGTGAGCCGGAATTCAACTCAAGAGGGGGAGCTTAGCTCTCTCCAAAGCGATTGTGATAGCGTCAGTCATTGTAGTGAGAATGGAGAGGATGAATGCCATTACGACGAAGCCTTTCCCTCCAGCGATCCAGGTGGTGGAAGTGAAGGGGAGCCTGAGGTTTTAAGTGAGTCCATTTGTACTGATGACGTATCCCTTCGAACCCAATTAGCCCATTGGAGTGTTGCTTACGGAATAACTTTGGAGGCAACTTCTGCTTTGTTAAAAATTCTTAAGCCGCTTTATCCCGAGTTACCAAAGACTGCCGAGTCCCACCGAATGACTAACAAGCGCAAGGTTGCAGTCAAGGAACCTGCCAATGGCACATATGCTCCTTTGGGGCTTCTTGATGGCATAAAGCAATTCATGAGTACCAAGAGACTGCTAGATACCGAACTTCTACTGGAAATCAACATCGATGGCTTCCCTATCTATAAAAATACCACCACTCAATGTTGGCCTATCTTAGTGAGATGTATTCAGTTAGGTATTTGTGAACCACTTCCTGTCGGAATATTTTATGGGGAAGGCAAACCCAATCCTCTTGCAGAGTACCTGTTTGACTTTTTACAAGAAGTAAGAGATTTCAAGAAGGGCTCAGCCAATTTATTGGGGAGGCAGTGTGAATTAAGGTGCAGATACATCTGTGATGCTCCCTCCCGTGCATACATCAAGTGTATTATGGGGCATAACTCATTGCATGGTTGTGAGAGGTGTGAACAGGAGGGGGAAAGTGTTGGGCATCACATTATATACAAAAGTGAATGTGGTCCATTAAGATCTGATGAGTCATTCAAAAATAGGATTGACATTTACCATCACAATGGGGACTCTCCTTTGGAACAAGTAGAGGCTAAATTTATTTCTGACGTACCTCTTGAACCCATGCATTTAGTGGACCTTAGCACTTTGAGAAGGTTTTTAAAATATATCTTGTCAGAAGGAAATGTGACTATTTGTCTTCCTTCAGCCAGTAGGCTTCATTCAAACACCTGTATCGTGGAAGTGTCGCCTACGGTCGCCAAGAGTACCAGGTGCAGTATTTCATTTTATATTTACCACAGTATTTCGTTTACTTTTCAGCAGGTAATAAGTGATTGTTCAAGTCTAAATAGAATTAAATTCACCATCCTAGAATCCTTTTTTTGCAATAATTCTCTATTTAGATTCCCATATTTCCAAATTATTCATACAATCTATAACATCTTATTATTTCGTTCTTTATCTCTATTACAACGAATTCTAACGTCAATGAAGACATCCTGATACAAGTGATCACTATTTTAATGTTCTATGCACAAGCATTTCCCCCTGCCAACAATTTTTTCATCCCAATTTATTTCAACAATCCTCATTCACAAAATTATCCTTGGATTCTACTCTCCCCATTCCCCTTCACTATCATACTTCTTAGGCTAACAATAGACTATTATAATCTTCTCCAAGTGCCTTTGACTCATCTTTCTCAAATGTTGCCTCAAACTTATTAAGGCAATGGATCAATAGGTCTAAGGTTCTAAGACTCTACCTGAGAGGAACTCCACCGATATATATCTGCCACTACCATTCTTTACTCAATGCTTACCTTTATCACTTACTCCACTTCCAGCGCCATCTTGCTCGCCTCCAGAAGATTCAAATTCCATGCCATGGATGCTCACATCACCTATCTGAATTGAGAAAGAGAATGAATGTCTTTCAATGAATCCCTGCTTCACACTTAATGACTTAGTTCATTATTTCATGGGGCTTCACTATGTAGAGATCGTGCCATAAAGAAGAAAAACAAGGGAGAAAAGACAAAATTGCATTATAAAATTTATACACCCTTTAAACTAATTTGGTGAAATCGAAGAAATAAATTGGTGCCCAGCAAAATTGAAAAGATAAATTCAAGATCACTGCAAGGTATTCAAGGGTTGTTAGTGAATTTACAAAGTTTAAACAAAACAATGACTGTAGGTTTCCTACACATATTTATTTTCATTGTGCATGCATAAAAAATAAATTACTCAAATCTCAGCGAATCATTGTTTTTAGCAAGATTAATTCCTTCCTGAATATCCACTACATTATAAGTACATAATTTACTGCATTAACTGTAATGGACAGCTAATTTTCTACATCAAGAGTTCATAAATTGTGTAGTTTAAAAGTCACGGGTTGATCACAGAGCTGGATAATGAGGGTGATCATGTTATTATTTTAGATGCAATAACGTTTTACAATTAATCGTACACCTTAATAGACTTATGCTTAAGTTTTTTATGTACAATGCTTCAAATACATTCCACACCGGCCGGTATGGTGGCAGCGAGGTAAAGTCCCCACCTGCTAATCCTAGGGTCGCGGGTTCCAGTCCCGCCTGGGTGGGTTTTTCTCCACCCAGGGCATGAGTGTTTGTCAAGCTCTGTTGGTTCAGCTCCTGGGAAACCTGATGACAGGCAAGAGTGCCTATCGGGATCCCAGGGGTACATGAACCAGCAGATCAGCGTGGATGAGCAAAAAAAAAATATTTCTGGTTCTCCAGCCCCTGCATAAAATACTTGGTACACGATCCCGAACTATATTCATTAAAGTTGATACAAACAAATGGACGAAAGACATAGCACCTAATGTCTCACTTTATAAAGCCAAATACAACTATATAGGTTTGGCTGTTACACAGTAAAATTTACGATAAACTTACATGAGAACCGATTTCTGCTAGTCATAATTACTCCTATCCCTTAGGCTGTGGGAACGTTTTTATACGTTCTTCATGCTGACTGATGAAAAAAAGTTTTTCTACATATGACCAGATTTCTTACCTCAGGCAGCCTTCCTTTAAGATTATATCGTCACCCTTTACATGGTTGCTTGCACTCGGCCAGGCCTAATGCACAAAGGAGTCTTTCAAGGACTGGGTACACTGGGCACCCCCTCACCATGTGGAGCGCTACCAAGATTATCCCTTCTATGGGAGAGAGCTCCCAGCTCCCCGTGGTGCATTAACAATTAAAATAAATCCAATGAATCCTTGCATTTCCTAGGAATTGATTTCATCTGGCCACTAGCCATTAGCCTGGGAAATGTTTTTGAAAGAATTGGTCTATTGGTAATGGTATGAGAATTGGTCAAAGACCTTTCTTTGCTTTGAGTACTATAAGCTCGTTCTGGGTTTACCACCTTGCCTTTGCCTTTTCCACTTGATCTTTAGATTTTTGTTGAGGTTCTTCATAGTTTTGGTGGTGTTCATTTGCTTCTAATCACGTACTCGAGTGACATTTTGTGAATCTCTTAATTTATTTACTCTATGGATAGTGAAAATTTGCCACCTCAGTCAAAAGTGAGGAAGGTTGTTCTTGAGGAAGAGGTTCTTGGTGTATTATTTGAATATGATTGTAAGAGTGAGGATGGAATTTTTCCTAGATGCCAGTGTCTACCAGTGATACTGAGACAGATGGGGATATAGAAATTGATTCTGGCGATGGAAAACCATCCGATTTGGCTGAAGATAAGGTGCCTGCATCATCTACTTGGTCCTGAACTATTGATTTTACTCCTCAGATTTTCCACTGTCGGACCATGTTCTTGAGAAAAGTAGTGAGGTAGCTTTTTCCTGTTGTTTTTTGGCACTGATTTGATGACAGATATTGTGGATGAAACAAATAGATATGATAGGCAATGCTTTGGCCAATTCTACTAACCCATCAGCAACAAGGCGAATGAAATTCTGGGACAAGGTGAGTTGTAATGAGTTTTACGTATTTCTTGCACTTAGTTTTCTTATGCCAAGCATAAAAAAAATTCGATTCAGGAGTATTGGCCCTGAGATCCTCTAATTTGCACCATGATTTTTGGAAATTGTATGCCACGAGACAGACTTCTTTTGATTTATGCTGACTTTAATTTGTGGACAATAACAAGCCATTACTGAGTGAACCTTTATGGAAAAGTAATCATGTATTCTCCCACCTAAAATTGAAATTTTCGGTGGTTTCAACCATTCCATAAATTAGTGATCAAAGAGTCATTCAATTTATTCAAAGGATGCCTGGGCTTCAAGCAATATATTCCATTAAAAAAAGCACAGGTTTTGGTATTATAACCCAAACCTTACAATTTGAAAAACAAAAAATGGGCTTAGATATTGTATGGCTGGTCATTGCAAATGACATAAAATACTATGGGGACATTTCTCATAAAATGATGGGGAGATTTCTGATTATGGTCTGATGGAAACATAAAATGAAAAAGGGAATTAGGAATTTCTAGCATTCCAGATGCAAATTGAAAAATAATGCTAAACACCAGTAGGAATATTCTGTCTTATCATTCAGGTACAATCATCATTTCTCAACCATTACTATGGTTTATAGAGTCATTTATTTCCTTGGAAAAAGGCATGGTGAGATGTATCTGGGAGAGGTGTGAGCTAGGGGTTGTAGGCTTGCCTCAATTAGAAAGTTTCCACATCTTGCCATCAAGAGGTGGTAATATTGTTATGCATGGAACTCTATAGTAAATATGTTGCCAAATCTTAACAGTATCTTGAAAACCCATGTAACTCATCTAAAACTACTTGAATTGGCTGAACACTAATGGTAATAAGCTGGGGTAACTCGGAACTGACTATACATTTGTTATTCATACTCCATATGATAAACAGACACATGGAAATGGAAGAATTTTCCATAAAACAGGAAGGCTAGTTGGAAATGGTGTTGGCATTACCTCATAAGGCACCAAGTAGTGCTAAATATTAACACACACTGCAAAAAATGGGGCACTGGACTAAAATAGATCCACAGAGCACACAATGCAGGGAGCAGTACACCAGTGAAAAATTTATTTTCCACAATTGAGGTTAGAAACCTCCCTCATCATTGGATGACACAGTGAAGATGCAACCATGCCACACTTATTCCTAAAATAATTACAAAAATGTTTGCCAAATCTTGTATGCATCTAGTGAATCTGTGTAAATCATGTATTGGGAGTAAAGCACGTGCCATACTTACATTTGATTTGCTGCTTAGGTCACTCTCAATACTGAATGGTCCTTTCTCCTGAACATCATCTTCCTCAATTTCCTCAGACTTTACATTCACCTAAAAAGGGAATACCATAAACACGGGATACAAAGGTATCACAAAAATAGAGAAAACAGGATGGGGAGAAAGAAAATAAGAATAATATGATGATTGTATCCATTGAGGTAACCTTAGTTGATCCACCAAATTTATCAATGTTTTGCCACGACACATTAATGTTACACCGTGTGCCCATATTATACATAAACACTGATTCAAACAATCATTAATCATATTATATGTCCAGTAATCACTTGAGCTGTAGTTCTAAGACTTATCAAATTTCTTACAAACACTATCAAATGCTTTATTCATTTCTTTCCAATTTCATCACATTTCATATTTTCACTGCAGTGATTCCAAGATTTAGTAATGACAAGCTATTGGTACTTTACATGCTCCCTATTTATAGTATTTCAATGCAATTAAGTTGAAACTTTAATCCAGTGGATTAGTGGATTTGTAATTACAATACGAAGGATGTAGAGATTGGACACCAGAGGAGAGGTAAACACCAAGTATGTCATCTGCACATGATTCCTTATTAACAGTGTACTCCCAAAATTGTTCATTGGAGAATTTTAAGTTTCCTGATGTGTATTAGATATCATGAAAGCTTCACCCTATCAGCATAAATCATTACCTGAAAATGTTTGAGATGCTAAAACCTAGAGCAGAACATATTCAATAATGCTTGTTCATTGAAACATTTGCACTTTCAACCAAGTATAAAATATATATGTTCCTTGGAGAGAAAAAATTAATTGATTATGACAATGTGGTAAAATATATTACTCCAGAAAAGTAAAACAAAGGTGTCTTTGTTCAAAAGGAGTTACCTGATAGAATGTATAAAAACTCTCATATGATTATTTTCAAATTCTATACTTTTTAGCAGATAATGCACACAGTATAGAAAATGTGCACACAAACTTTATCGCCTTTCTTACATTTCTTGTAGGTACCATCTAATGTGTGATTCATATGTTATTTTATATACATTGCAACTGAGCACAAGTGCATTCCTCGGTGTTGGTATGTCCGCACCTCTTCTTATTTCTGCCACTTTGCCAATTTTGCAACCTTTGCACTCATTCCCACCATCTCCATTCTAACCAAACCACCCCCACCCAACGAATTTGTAGCTTTCCTGCATCTTTTCCCTTCCAGTCCACTCTTTCCATGGTATTTTTCAATGGAGCCATAACAGCAGTGAATTGTGTCCTGTGCTATGACAACGATGCAATGGATGACCAATTTTAAATACACTCCAAGGATCATGAGGGGTATGCCACTGAGAAGATGCCAACAACAGGGATTGTCTAGTGACAGTCAGGATGGGACATTTGTAATAAGAGAATGGAATAAAAGAGCATCTTGTTAAAAGCCTGGCCTTGCCTTTTCTGTTCCCTGGTCACCCTATGATGAATCTGTGAGACTCAAATGATTGTCTCCTAAGACTTGAGAAACTAAAAAAATGTATTGGCAATGCTAAATGTTTCCAGTTCTTTCTTATATATTACCCACTTGAGTTTGAGTAATAAGCTTCAACTTTACAAAGATGTTCAATACCTGTTCTCTATTCCTACTGAAATTTACATATATGATTTATAGAATTGATGCTTTTGAATTAACTATGGTAGAGCATTTTTCCAGTCTCCAGTCACTTCTGACTTTCGAGAAAGGGGTAGTGCATTCAAGTGAAACTCTAACATCACAGATCATAGAAATGTATGGATTTATAGTTAAGTAAATTTATCTCAATGACCTTTTTTAATAAATAAGTGTACTTAACACTGGAGATGACATTACTTGAAATCAGGGCTGATTCAACCAATAGTGTTGTAATATTGGGTAACTTGGTTATTAGTTACAGCACAAAAATGGAAGTGGGTAAAATATTGCAGACAAACACATATATAGTGAAAACTTTGGAAGGATAATAGATTTCAACGTAGAAAATGAGCTTTCATCATTAGCTTAATTACATAACCTCATGTAGTTTTTGAGAACAACTATTAAATTGGAAGGGAATAAATATTGCATGTGCTAAAAAGTTTAATAAGGAAAGAAGCCTTGAATACTGAAAAATAAATAACTATGACTAAAACCTGGATTTTTTTTATTTTAGTCCTCACATTAGAATCAATGCTGAGGAATTCTGAGCTGGGCTGACTACTGTGGTCACTGTCCATATTCTTGCAGGCATCCTGGTGTAGTGGATCCTCAAAAGTATTTTCCTCTTCTGTCTTTATAGGAATCTGCAAGTGAATGCTTATTGTTAAGGCAGTGTATCAATGATGACATTGATAAAAATATTTTTAAATTTCAATTTTCAGCATTCAGGAAGACTTTAAACAATTGGCTGACTGTATTGAAATGGAACATTCAGCGGTTTCAACTGAGGTGATGACCCTTTTAATGCCTTTAGGTTCAGGTACTTTTTCTTTTCTCCGATATCCTTTGCCTCTCCTATTCAGGCCTTAAACTTGATTATTCCCTGAACACTTGCCAAGGGCTTAGCCCTATTTTCATTCACAACCTTGGAAGTCATTGCATTACTTGTCCAACTCCTTAATAATTTAAAACATTGGCTTTTTTGTTTTGAAAATGTGGAATACTTATTAATGTAGCTTGTCTTGCTTTGCTGAACTCCAATCTATTGATTCTAAGATTCTGTATTCTTGTATTATAACCGTTACTTTACCCTACCTCACTTTGCACATCTGCACTCTTTATTTTTGCTCAAAATGGCTCAAAAGTTACCTAACAAAGACATCACAATGTGTTTTCATTAATAAACATTACAGAGCTCTTATACGTATTACCTCTCCAGTGTCTCAAAGTCCAGTCTTAGGCCCTGTATTGTTTTGGTATATATTAAAGACCTTTGTTGCCGTGACTTTTGTGGTCAGGTTACTGCCTCTGCAGATGATTTTGCGCTACAGTAATTTGAGAGGGAACGTCTAAGATATGATACAGGGTGGCTACTGATAACCAATTTTCAAATTCCCTGACTTTTCCATGATGACTTTACCAATTTCCCTGACCGATAGCCAAAAGGTCTCCTATTATCGGAATATTTTATTTCTCCTGAATTAAATTTTCATCAAACTCCGAAAACGTTAAAAGCTGAAATCAATATATTAAAAGCTATATGAATGAAAAAAATATATGGAACCTCCACCCTAATGAAACAATATATTAAACCTTCACAAGTTAAGCCCTCACACAAATTTTACACACTTTTAATGCATTTTTTACGGCAGCCTGTCCACAGAGGATATTGTATTTCTGTCGCTGTGTATGTTTCCTTCAGTAAAATTACAAATTCTCAATGTCTAATTCTTCAAGGAAGAGGTGGCGTGTTGTGGTAGTTCTAGGAAGTTGAAGATTACTGAAAAGGCACGGAAGGGAAAGTTAATGTCCAATTTACTGGCAGACTCCAGCACAGGTATCACCAAGCTACGCGAAAAATATTAACCAAAGCCAAGTGCTTGGACTGGATCATAATCGGATGGCACAGTTTTAAAAGTGAATAACAACTTGATTTACATGGTCATAACCCTTTGATTGTAAGAGGGAACCAAAATTGTTGAAATATTTGTATAAACAAACAAAACGTAATCGTGCCACTGTGATTGAAAACAGGACGAAATTAGAAACGGCAGCGTCATAATTAGGAATGTCATATTTGAGGTGGTTTGTGACCTGACTTAATTGCATTGAGAGGGAGCTAAAGGAGCCATTCAATAATTGAGTTGATCATGAAAGGTGGGGAGGGGAGGAGAAGTCTTCTTATGGTCTCGCGAATGGGGGTATGAAAATCATAGATGATTTCACGTAAGAATTTGTTTACACGTGTGATCGTACTTGTATTACCATTTTAATAATCATAGTCTGGTTTTTGTAGAACTGCAAGCATGTATTTACTACAAGCTAGTGTGCTACAACTACCTCTCAACCTGAGTCTCGGAAGTTAAAAAAAAAACATGGAGGTAAAATCTTCTGAAAAACATGGCCTCGGATTCCTTGTAATGAGCAGAATACAAGGTGATCACGAATACCAACACTACTAGGCAAATAACGCATTAAGGATATAAAAAAGGGATACATTGTACGACTGATTCAAACTTACAATGTGATTATTTGCATGCGTACAACACAATTACAACACGGTTACAACATTATCCCTTCCACGCACAAAATGGATTCAGGACAGGATAACAATGCATCAGCAATGAGATTCACAACTGACTGTCCAATTTTACAAGCTTACAATGCACTGTTTAAGGTATGGGAAACAAACTTCTGAGTTTACAAATCTGTATACCACGTGAAGAACAATGTACTTGAAACATATTTCCTTTGTAAGGGAAAAAATTGCATATACTGAGTCAATTCTTTACTTCAACTTAGTCCGTTTCACACAATACTTGATCCAGCTCAAGACCTAATTTGCTACCTGCTACTTCATATTGAGGATGGAATCTCGTATCATTGGAACTCTGCTAGGAGCTTTAACATGATCATCAACCTTGTGCTTGCTATGAAGCAGTTATTTCATATGATTCCAAACTAATTAAAAAAAGAGAAGATTGCACAGTGTCTGTAATATGAACGTGATTGGAAGAAAGCCACTGGGTCCTACTTGGTCTTATAGCAAAGTAGTACCGCATTAAGTAAGAAATCCATTAGCTCAGCAAGTATACTAGCTAGCATGCTTGTCAGCCAGTATACTGGTTCTATTCACACGACACTGGAAAGCTAGCATACTTGTGAGGATCCTTGACCTTGCGCTGGATCAAGTGTCATGTGAAACGACCTTTAATCCCTTTGCAAAGCTAGTGCGTGCCTGAACAATTCAAAAATTTACTTATGGAATGAAAATTCACCACATAGTGCTTTTAACTCTCAATTGCCAAAAATAAGGATCACATACCAAATTTGCAAGCGGTAAATAACCTTATATACATACATCATTTCCAAAACATTACAGTGATTAAGAAATTGATTACCAACATAAAAATCACAGGTACAATTCTTTTTCCAGTCTACTCACATCAAAATCACTATCATGGCCTGTTGCTGACTGTGTCAGTTCAAACGAATTGTAATCAGTGGGGTTATGTGAGTCCAATTCCATTGACTCCCAGGTAGAACCATCTTCTTCACACTTCACAGCAACCTTCAGGGGTACATGAAAGTTAATTATATACATAAATGCATGTCAAGCAATGAAATATGGAGGAAAAATAAGTTGTTATTTAAAACACAGAGTTTGGATAATAGGTTTTGAGTGAACACAAATATCATCCCAGAGATCATGTTAATTATATCTATATATGAAGGGGGGACAAACATTATACAAGTCACACCATCATGGGTATTTGTAAAAGGTTTACACATGATATGTTACATAATTTAAAAAGTGTATATTTCTAGGTAATGCTGGTACATTATCTATAATGCAGGGAGAGTTTTTTCAATGCTGGTATCTTTTAAATATGAACTAAATACTTGCAAGAGATACACTATATCCTCTTTCTCTCTCATGTGAGTATTCCATTCGCACACAGTTTATATCTATTTTCTACCCTGGAATACTACCACGAAGCAATGGCAAACGGAATGCAAAAGGCTGAAACAATGATCCCAGGGAAAAGCTGATCCATTCCAGTTTCGGCATTCCATTCATTGCATCATTCCAAGTTTTCCAAGTGATTGCCATACAACCTTAAAGGGTGTTGTATACCTATGCAGAAAACGGCTCAGCAGACCCTTGCGAGATCGAAGATAATGAGTTTAATATAAGTTGCAGAGGTGATCGGTTTTCACTAATCTTTAGATTAAGGATTAGTGTGTGTGGCCAAAGAAACAATATTATCATTAGCAGCATCATTAAAGAGCATCAGGCACTGAAAATGGTAAAAATAGCCCGATTTCAGCCTTTTTCCTCTGACATTTAAATCGTAATTGAAACGTCTTAAAAAATGTTAATGAACTTACTGGGGTACAAACAGATTTCTAAATAACTGAAAAGTCTGAAATTTCAATACCTTTCCAAGGAGTTACTTTAGAAATCAGGACAGAAAAACAAGTGAAAGCATCTTAACTGATACCTCTCAGCCAGGGAATGATTAAATACCTACAATCACTGAGCTTTAATACAGGCCCTCCAGGCCAAGATTATCATTTTTCCAGGTTAAAATAAGCTAGGGTCCCAAACTGGTTCTTTGAGCATAGAGAATATGAACATAGAGAATTATTGGAAGAATTACAGTTCCCTCAGCAGAAAATTGAGCTTATGTTTATTATCTTAGTAACTCATGTAGTTTATCAGGGCTTCAAGTGAACATGAGGGAGCAAATATTGTGTGTAAATGCTTTACAGAAGTAAAGGCTTTACAGAAAAAACTTGAAAAGTGAAATAAATTTGGATTTTTTAAAATTCAGTCCTCACCTTGGAATCAAATCTGAGGTCCTCTGCAACAGGCTGATTACTGTGGTCACTGTTCATATTCTTGAATGCATCATAGTGTAGTGGATCCTCAATAGCATTACCTTCTGACTTTACAGGAATCTGCATGGGAATAAAAGAAATAATAGCATAAAAATTCATTTAAAAACTAATATTTAAATCTCATATAATTTTGCAGTATGAAATGAATTAAACAGTTGTGGACTTAAATTGGAATTTTATGATATAGCACCACCTCTTCAGGTAAGTGGATGCTAGCATAGTAGAACATGGGACAGAAATGTGGTATTTGCTACCAAAGGCCCTAAAGAGGTAAAGTATAATAATCAGGTATTAAAAATGGTTGAGAAAAGATATTTTCAACTTAGAAAGAAGATCATGCGATTGTGTCAGCTATTGAAATGTTTCACCATTATATTTGGTGTAGGATGATTCATCTATTCACCACAGAATTAAGTTTTCAGGACCTTTTCCAAAATGAATTTTGTTAAATTAAGCAATTGTTGATTAGAGTAATTACTATAATTCTTTCAAAGCTGGTTTATGAGCATGCCATTCGGTCAGGTATGGAATGTCACATGGGGGTAGTTACTATGAATCAAACTTTAAGAACTCCAGTTTAGTCATAACACTAAACAAAAGATGTAAAGGATTAGTGCAGTACTTGCAATGACTGTCACTCAATGGCCAACCGTGATCCACGAGAACCAATGGCATAACTAGAATCCTAAACAACAAACCATATCCATGGGAATAAAAAAGTGCAGTTGCTTTAGGCTTTCAGGAAACAATTTAAGAGGAGTGTTAATATGTACACTTGTCAAGTAGAAGAAAAAGTTATGTTGTCCAAAAATGCTGAAAAGTTGTAAAGGCCGTTGAACACGGTACAATTTCTTGTACAAGAAGTTGTACAATGCACAAATTGTATTGTGTATGAGGGGTTCATACAATTTCTTGTACAAGAAATTAGTTCATGCTCTATATTATTGGATGAAACCGTCCAAGATCCACTCAGTATAGCTTCTGCGAATGACATGTGACGGTCGTGATGCTTTCGTTTAGTGTTCGTAAGGATGGTGTTCTGTTTGCGATCACTTTTATTCCTGTAAATGTGGCAAAACTTCCATTTTTGTTGTACATATCCTGATATTCTTTGTTGTTTCCATATTGTGATATTCATCTGTCACCTCGGAAGTGTTCTATTTCTCAAAAGATGAGTTGGACACACTGGCAAACATTAAACCTCAATGAAATTAAGATGATGTTATTGAACCAAAAATAAATATATGCAACAAGCAAAAACATGCTGTTTGGACAATAAATGATGGGTTTCATGAGCCGATGAAAGAGTGCAAGTAACCAACCGTAAAATTTCATTTCATTAATGCTATGATCAATGGTAGCAAATCATTGTTACACAGTAACGGCAGTATTTTCTAAATACTGTAGTCATCGGATATCACGATTCAGCTGTTGGACAGAAGACGATATCTGTGCATGTTATTGGCACACAAATTGCATGAAAATCTTTGATCGTGTATGAAAGTGAACCAACTTCCTGTATAATACCTTGGTCCAATCTAACCGTTCAATTTATGGTGCAAGATCTTGTAAAAGAAATTTTACCATGTACAACGGCCTTCGTTGCTAAAAATGTCTACTGATTTCAGTAGGATTTTTCTACTGACTCCTACTGAACTCCACTGCACTCTACTGGATCCCAACTGTTTTCTACTGTTTTGGGTGCAGTAGCCTACTGACTTGTACTGGTTTCTATAAACCAACTGAACTCTACTGTTTTCTACTGTTCAGGGGCCATGTAGCATGTAGACATACATTAATTTTTTTGATTTAAATTAACATTAATGCCATTGCCTTTGCACTGATCATCACAGATGGCTAAAAAATTCCCAATGAACATCAACTTTCAGCCCGATGTTGGTCCAAAGTTGGCTTTGTGTTGGCCAACATAATTGCCGACTCATACCGACGTAGGGCTATGGATGGCCGAGTTTGCCTACATTGGGCCAACACTTCAAGTAGCATAGCCGACACAAATTGCCGACATCGGTACGATTGTGGCCCGATGTTTCATTTATGAGTTCCATGAATTCTCAAAAATCATATCATGGCCACATGAATTGCCGATGTGCCGAAAAACTAAATTTTCATCTCCTTGGCAATCATAAAAAAAAATTCAGCACGGTCTGGCAATTAAGTTCTCGTTAAACTTTAAACCATTGTTTTTTTAAAATATTAATACGAGAAATAAAATTCTAGGATCAAGAAGTTCATGTCCGTAAACTACATATTGCATTTTAATTTTCAATGATGTTATTCAAAGTACATACGTTCAAACACAATGCAGTTTAAAGACTTATTTTTTTAATTAGAGCACTATCATTAACGATAAATCACAACTTTGGTGCACATGAACAACTTATCCCGAACACTCATTTAATTGTTCACGGCTTTGTAAGGTATCGACTATATCAATATAATCGCAATGCTAATCGAGCTAATCGACTTACATGACTCATACCATATATAATATCTATATTCAAAATGGCAGCTGTGATTTGTGTTGTTACCCTTGGTTGTTATTATGTTTGGTGGTTGTGAACAAGAACACTGTATACGTGCAAGACTGTATAAGTGTTCTTGGTTGTGAATAATACGATCATGGAAAGTCAACTCGGAGGCAAGCAACTGGAATGAAATTGATCTCGAAGCATAGCGTTTTTATGAAGTTTGTCACCATAGAAGCATACATCAACATTGGAATTGACGATTAAGGCCAATGGTGACTGCCCCTGAAACGGTTTTTCTTCTCGCAGCTAGGCAAATAAAGTTATCGACATGAATCTTTCACCATCAACTTTTTTTGGCCAATGAAATTCTTTTTTGCTTTTTACATTTTGCAAAAAATTAAAAAACATGATAAAAAATTACCAAAATGGCAGAATGCGTTGTTATTTATAAAAATCGAAAAACTACGAAGTTTTCGAGTTTCTTCACTAATCAATTCCAATTTTTTAAATAATATTACGAGAAGGTAATAACTAGTAATTAGAATAATTAGAAGTCGCTAAAAACGCGCTGCTAGGAGCGTCACTTGCGGCGAAATCATGGAACCATTACGAAGCACCCGAGGAGCGATGAGGGAGGGGAGGGAGAGATGCCGCTTGAGGGATGAGGGCCATGCTGCTGGAGGCGTTTAAGGGGAGGGACGAACGAAAGACAAATCTTGCAACCTTGTGTTTTTGCTGAGAAGAGGACAGCGCGCAGGGTGTCGCAAGGTTATGCGTCCCTCTTCGTTGCTCTCAGTCCGTCTCGACTTTTCGTATCGAGAGCTATTTCCAATTGCCTAATATTTGCGTAAATCTTTCAAGAAATTTTTCTACATTCAGTGAGTCAAGAAATAATTTACAATTAATTTCTTCGATTTAAATTATCTCTGAAAAAAAGACTATCATGGAAACTGCCAGAAAAGGCCATCCTCGAAGTAAGAAAGACGTGGTCTATTCTCATCTGCAAAACGAAAGAAAAGGTCTGCCGGGAGTCTCAGGAAATGGCAAGCGAAGTAATTATTTGGTTGAGGACGACTACAATGAACCAATTCTTCAGATTTTGTACGTTTTTTTGTTTTCATCAAACCGATTCTCAGAAAAATACGTGTTTCTGCTAATGACCTAGCCTCACCGGAACAGATTAAACATTTAAGATTTAAGTATAATTGTTGTCCATGGCTGATTTGACTGTTTCACCACAGTATGTTTAGACAGTGGTTTCATCAGTTTCATCTTAATATACATGAGGAATGCGAAAATGTATCCGTCACTTTTCTAAAAGTCATTTAATTGTTAGCGATATTATTTTACATTGCAAGAGACGCAATGTTTGTTCCTATTAAATCCGATGAGTAAACCGTGGTACTTTCTGAGAGAGTTATCTTCAGCCTGGAATCGCCACGTCCTATATTCCTGCATTATTTTTGTTTTTTTTTGTAATTACTAATTATATAATTAGTAAAACCCCCGGTAATCATGACGAAATGTAAATTGAATTTTAAATCTAATAACAATAAAAAAAAGTGATGGCAAACTATTTTATGAAGCAAAATCTGCGGCAAAATATATTTAGGCCTTCTCAAAGTATAAAATAAAGTTCTTTTTAATTTTGTTTACAAGAACTGCATAGCTTTTTTCTTTTTTGTTATGAAATTTTGCCGTGTTCTAAATCTCCCTTATTTTTGGTCAAGAATATGGAAATCTCCCTTATTTTCTTCAAATATAGTTGTTGGTCACCATAAGTGGATCATCACGTGGCATGGAAGCTGACATGTCTGTTCAGGCATTTTGATAGAGCGAGGAGATGCAATTACTTTTCTTTCAATACCATTTCCTCGTAGGCAGTGGTGATTCGAGTGCTTTTGAAAAGGTGCGTGAATCCGTTCCATGTGGGAAACTGGTTAAGAAAAGTGATTGTTCTAGTCACGAGGTTACATGTTATACAAAATCCATCTTCAAAATTCTGGATGAACACCCTGAATTGAAACTATTTCTAACAAAAGAAAGTAAAAGAAAAATATGGCTGCAACTTACTAGTTGAGGATCTAAAAAACGGGCCGCTTCGCGTATTCAATAGCACTCGAATTGCAAAGTATATAACTGCAATGATCAGGAGGGGAGGGAAAACATTTTCAACGACAAGGAGATGGGTGCCCTGGAAAGAGTCAACGAATTATTAAAACCCTAGGTATGGAAATCAATTATGCTAGCCATGATTGACACTAGTAATCTGGCGGAGAATTTTGTCGTTAGTGGCTAAGTTTATGGGAGGCAAGCAAGTGAACCGCGGAAAAAGTAGTTTGTATGCTCATCGTGTGCAGGGTGCAGGGGCTTGATTTTCAGCTGGGACCAGGGTGGAATTATTCTGCGTAGAAAATGATATGTGGAAGAAGCCCTTTCAAAAGTATACACAGACTTGGCGAGCGAAGGCCTAAACGCTAACAGTCAACTAGGAGGTGTCTTGCAAAAAAGCCTAAGAGGAAAGTTAGGGAAATTTATGAGGCAAAAGAAACTAAGGATTATGGAGAGTTCTGTCAGAAATTGGACATGGACCAATAGGAAATGGATGTAGAAATCGAAGAGCTGATAAAGAAATTGACGGTTGAGGGGTCAATAGAAGCTCTAGAGAGAGAGAGACGCGGGTCCAAACCGAATGTGAGCAATGGTTTGATGAAAGACAGAATAGATTGACGTAATCAAATTTTGGTGTTATTTGTAGGAGAAGGGAAAATCACTTGTGAAAAGACAAAGAAAAGAAAAGTTTTATGCCCAGTCATCTGAAAATGATACAATGAGATACGGTAGCCTAAATGAATTTATGCGATTAAGAAATATGAGGAGTTAAGCAGAGTTTCCATGTGGCCTTTTTGTTGATCCCGGACACTGTTTCCTAGCAGCCTCGCCTGATGGAAAAACAAATGATGCAGCATCATTGAAGTAAAATGTCCAATATCATCGGAACATATAACATTAAAACAGGCAGCTGAGGAAATAAAGTGTTTTTGCTTGGATGAGGATCTTAAACTCAAGAAAACCAATGGTTTTAAACCATAATTATTACTACGAAATTCAGGGACAATTACATGTTTCCCGATATTCCTTTTGTAATTTTATGGTGTGGACTCCTATGGACTGCAAAATCCAAATAATCTTCCGGAATGGTGAATTCTGGAAGAATCGCATGGAGAACAAATTTCTTTAATTGTATAATAAAGCTTTGCTTCCCGAAATAATTGACCCCCAACTTTTCCGATCTATGGAAATAAGAGAACCGGAAATAAAAGTTTGAATAGTGTTAAAGTACATTTATTATTGCCATCTATAAAATGTTTAAACTTTCAATTACATGATACAACCGGCAATGTTGGCTCAAGAATAGGAAATTCATGTTAATGCACCGAATTACTCCTAAGTCATTAGCAGCCATCAATCTGAAAATTGGTACCTATGCTGTAGCTCTACAATCTGCACTCTTCTCAACGAACCTCTTTACTCCCTCATATTTCTTACCTTAGCGTATCCATTTATTTGCTCACGATGATCTATCCTTGGCCTTCCGTGGTAATTCTATCCGTCTACTATTCCTTCAATGATTGTCATCAGGAGGCTGTTATGCCTCATAGTATGTCCGATGAGATTATCTCCTAATGCAAATCATCTACAGAAAACGTCTTTCCCCAACTCTTCGTACAACTTCTTTATTCGTATTTCAGTCTGTACGTTTGATCTTCATTAATCTTCTACAACACCACTCATTTCCATCGCTTCCAATGTTCTCTATTCTGCTGCTGTTACTGGCCAAGCTTTTATGTGAAAACATCCAGGTTTTACTCCTGACAGTAATTAGTTGTGAAAGTTTTTTATTGAATTTTGCTACGAGTAGAACATATGCCCCGCAGCCCCTTCTGAGCAGGTCAAGGGGTTTCTGCAAGTATCGAATTCAGGGCGTAATATTCCATCGGGTCCAATTATTCTGGCCGGAATATGATCCGCGTGAGAACTTCGCTCCTATCACTCTACTCTCTACTACCCGTTTTACTATTCTGCATGTCACTCGAGTTCTGTTACAGCCGATTTGATATCAAGGAATGCCCACCTGAAGCCTTTTTTACTCTGTTGATTAGTATTTTATTCCAATTTTGCCTAGAATAAGCTGCGCTCTTTTACTGAGGGAACAGAACACGGACTCCTTTTTGAAATCCGTCCTGAAGTAACTTAACATATGACACTTCAGTATAGAAGATAGAAGCAAGTATTTAGCACACATTAGTATGTTATAACATACCATTCAGGCTCGCCACCTGAAAAGTGATTCAGACATCTTTCGTGCCGTCATCTTCGTAGGACGGAGCGAAAAGAAAATTAAAGCGGATTCAGTGGACATGTTGGGGGAGGGAAGATATTTGGAAATCAGGATAAGACAAAGCATGTCACTGGGGCGAGTAGGTAATAGGTGGCGAGAGGATGTTGAAGATAGCTCTTGAGGGTGGAATGCTTGGAAAAAGGAGAAGAGGGTTGTGAAGCATGTCAGATGAGGGGTGTTGGAAAGTGGTGCGGATGCAAAAAAAATACGCCGAGATGAGGGGGTTGACAGTGAATGGAGATGCTTTGTGAAATCCTACCTTTAGTCTGTTAAAAAACTATGATAAATGTTATCATAGCAATGGTGATGTGTGATGCGCTGCTGGAAAGAAAATTCCTAATTTCTCTCCTGCCGACCTCTTGAACTCGTCTTATTTCCTACCTTACCAGGTGCTGTAGAATATTTTTCATTTAGTAAGAGCGATGTGGATTGTTTTCGAGGCTACCCAGTGGCTTCTGATGAACATCCTTGGGATTCGAGGCTTTCGCCGCATTGCTCTATTTTTAGGACTATCTTTTCGCCAGTCATCATGCAGTCTTCTTCCGATACAAATAGTGAAAAATATATTGCAGAAAACGATGAATAAAGAATAATGACCAATGCTTGCGACGGCTTCCCAGTTCCCACAGAAAAGGAAAAGGGTGGGTGGGTTGCCGGTTCACGCCAGAGGCAGCCGAGGCGAGATATTCTGGCTAGACGCAGTCCGAGCGAGACATTGTAAAACTGCTGCGATGTTGCAATGTTAGGAGTGGGGCAAGGGTATGGGCGATGTAGGGGAGGGTAGAGCCGGTGTCCGAGGGGAGAACAAGGCCATATTTGGGAATCGTCAGGTCACTTAGTTAGTGTCATGGAGCGCTGACAGTCATCGACTGTGGTTCCATCTTGGCAGGGGAGATTCACACCATAGGCCACTCACCATTCGCCTTAAGGGACGGTGAGTAAATTTTTTTCTTTACAAAACGAGACTGCTGAAGAAAATTCACAAATTTGTCAATGTTTTTGTTTAGATATGCCCTTCATATAGTCTTCATTGAATCATTAACATAATAAGTGACATCATTTGTTTATTTTTACAGGCACGTTATATCAATAAGGTATTGGGACATTAGGCCTGAGCTACTGAAAACTCATATCACCATTCAACTTTGCGATTAACGTGAAAATGTTTAGTGTTTTTGTGAGTTCCTCAGTGCAGTGATGACTTTCGATGAAATTTCAAAGAGCTCTCTCATCGAAAAATCTACTGTTAATTTTCAGTGGACCATTTTTCTTTTAAAATACCCTTGGTTACTGAATACCCAGATAAACCTTTTAAAATTTGGTTTTGTGCAAGAAACAAGCTCAATTGAAATGTTGATTCCCATGCCATGTGGTGTGACTTTGGCTCATGTCGCGTTGGATAATACCTGAAATGTGTAATAGTATTTCAAATCTGTGCTGTATAGGCAAGTGAATGCAATCATTTAAATTGGATGTAGTGCCAATAAATATTTAAATATAAAGCTGTTTTTGTTTACAATCGTACATGGTACCTTCGAGTTGTTCCAGAAAGTTATGTTATGACAATTTTTGGTTGTAGCCGTTGTCTCGTTTTACCACTGGCAAACGTTATCATTCCAATATTGGACCAGCATCAGTAAGCTGCATTTGGCCAATGTCAATGGACCGTATTAAAAAGGAGCCAGTTTCTCCAGTCATTTGCCTTCCAATATTTCCTATCAGCAAGGGATCTTGGAAGCCTTGTTATGTAGTAAGGGGGCTGAATCTTGGCCAGTCTGTCATTTATTTCAGTCATTGTTGCTGGCCTATCAATGTGGAACTGTTCCCCGGTAGTGTCACACCATAGTTTGATAGCCTACCGCAACATCCATTTTTATGAAGGAATATAATATTTTTTAACTGTTTTGGCGGAATGTATGTATTTAATATTGTTACATATGGTACTTTCCGGGCATAATTGATGCTTAAATGTACATCAGCCCTTCTGTACATACAAAAAGGCAGTAGGTGTGCAAGTATCCTAATGCACACAGTGATGAGCAATAGGTTTACAATAGACTAAATGTAAACAGTAGGATCTGCATAAACAGTAGCAGTGCAGTAGAATTACTGCAAACAGTAGAAAGCAGTAGCAGTACATTAGACTTACTGTAAACAGTAGAAAACAGTAGCAGTACAGTGGACTTACTGTAAACAGTAGAAAACAGTAGGATTACAGTAGACTTACTGAAAACAGTAGAGTGTTCCAAAAAGCATATAGGCTACTGTAAACAGTGGGTGAAATTTCCAGCAGGGTTAATATATATATTTTACATATATGTAAAATCTAAATGTTTAAAAAAATGGTTTTATAAGACTTTTGGCTACAAAGAAAAAGGGTTCCAAAATGTATGATGGATTTCTAAGGGATTATTTTTTTCTACACCAACTTGGTATTGCAAAGATGAAAGTCAATCACAAACAGTTAAGTACACACAGAAAATATAAATAATTCTCAGTGAATCTAAAAATTGAGGAGTGCATTTTGTAAACCAATTGCCCTGGTAAACAACTCTCTCTAAAAGACAACCTCCATCTCTCATAATAAAGGACATTATTTTACAAAATTCCCTAAAGTAGTAACATGTAAATTCCACATCTTCAGGAAAACTATCCAACTTCAGATCCTTGAAATGTAAACGACATCTTCACCTACAATTCGCCAGTCATTTTTAATCAATTTCTTCACATTTCCAGAAACTGCTCCGCATATTCTTTGAACCTATTGTTACACCTCTTAACAAATCTAGATGCTCCTTACTACATTCAACCCCAGTACAGAATATAACCTAATTTTTATGCATACCAGACTTAAACAGCACTTATATCCTAAAAGGGGTTCAATATTAATAAATATAACGTGATAAATACTTACATTATCACATTCTGTACTCAGAACTTGGTTTACCGGCCAGCTATTCCCTCTGATGCGGCAGTCATAAACTTCCTGGCTCTCCACGCAGCGTTGCTTGAAAAAATGGAACTCCCTCAACTTCTCCAAGCAAATGGAACAAACCAGCCAAGGATACAAAGCTTCCTTCAGAACCTGAGAAATACGAACGAAATTAGCAACGGTTTATTGAATGACTGAATAGATTCCCACGTCAACCACCCAAACAATAACACCAGTGCGGAAGAGGAAAGTACAATGGATAAAAACACAAGTGGAGAACTGATATAGAATAAAATGCAGTACACTCACCACTAACTGCAGCAGATCTTCTACTGCTTGTTTCACCACGAATTCGTCATTCCTACTTCCTTCTAGTATGTCGATTAAACAACAACCGGTACTAAGGCACAACCTACACATACGATTCTCGCGTAATCCACGCATACTGACACTTTCCAATAGCTCACGATGAATACTATAGTTACGCTAGTTACAGCAACAAACTAACATACGACAAATAACCAAGTATTTTCCTCCTAATGAATAGATGAGAAAAATTAACCCCAGGAAAATAAATTTCTTTCGTAACATTGAAAACTGGCTGAGAAATTAGGAATACAGCTAAAATTGTTGGGCAGGATTGACCACACGAAATACGCAACTGGTTGCAGAACCAACGTCAACTTAATCCAAATGAAGAAAATGACGATCGTTCGGCCACCGTACATACTTAAATATGTTATTAGACATCACAACATTAAATCAAATGTATTTTGTATGGAATTTCCAGCCGACTAAAAGATAGACTACTGAAATCTCTTCAGGCTTCATTTCGTCACTGGCATTAAGTTTACGAAAATATTTTCGGATCAACGTACTATTGATTTGGCCTGGCATGAGAGGACAGCATTTTCTTTGCCCAAGCGACACCATTTCATGCAATTTTGTTCATTACCTTAAGTTTTAGAAATCTACCAACCGCGATATTTTTGCATCAAATAATCCATATTATTATACATGAATTTGTCCCGCAGTTGATAAATAAGATAAATAGTTTAGACATACAGTCGCCTGACGACAGTCATTTTCTTTATTTGGGTTAAGTTGACGTTTATTTTTCTCATATATGAGTGATTATTAAATCAGACGTCCTAACATTGCATTTCCAAATTTATCGTCCAGGTTTCAAATATACGAAAGAAATTAGTTTCACGAATGTTAATTTCGCTCATCATACTCATTACGAGTATGATATATTGTATTTTTTGTTGTTTGTTGATGTAACTAGCGTAACTATATTATTCATCGTGAGCTATTGAAAAGTGTCAGTATGCGTGGATTACGCGAGCATCGTATGTGTAGGTTGTGCCTTAGTACCGGTTGTTGTTTAATCGACATACTAGAAGGAAGTAGGAACGAGGAATTCGTGGTGAAACAAGCAGTAGAAGATCTGGTGCAGTTAGTGGTGAGTGTACTGCATTTTATTCTATATCAGTTCTCCACTTGTGTTTTTATCATTTGTACTTTCCTCTTCCGCACTGGTGTTATTGTTTGGGTGGTTGACGTAGGAATATATTTTGTGATTCAATAAACCGTTTCTGATTTCATACCTATTTCTCAGGTCGTGAGGGAAGCTTTGCATCCGTGTCTGGTTTGTTCCTATGCTTGGAGAAGTTGAGGGAGTTCTATTTTTTCAAGCGAAGCTGCGTGGTGAGCCAGGAAGTTTATGACTGCCGCATCAGAGGGAATAGCTGGCCGGTAAACCAAGTTCTGAGTACAGAATGTGATAATGTAAGTATTTATCACGTTATATTTATTAATATTGAACCCCTTTTAGAATATAAGTGGTGTTTAAGTCTGGTATGCTTAAAAATTAGGTTTTATGCTGTACTGGGGTTGAATGCAGCAAGGAGCATCTAGATTTGTTAATAGGTGTAGCAATAGGTTCAAAGAATAATCAAAGCGGTTTTTGGAAAACTGAATAAACTTATTCAAAAATAACAAACACATGGTAGGTTATGATACCATTTACATTTCAAGTAGGAACTTAAGGTAGACTTGTTTCCTGAGGATTTATGTGTTAAAATTAAAGGGATTATGTAAATTTCTTGTTTATTGAAGTCATTATTTCGTGTACCAAGGATGCGTGAGGATTATTGTCCATCAAGACAATTTTCTTACCCAGCTATAAATGATATGTGTTGTAACTTAACCCAATTTACAGGAACGGTAAAATAAGCTACAAGGCAAAATTTCCGGTGAAAATTATATATTGAACAAATAAGTCTCTACATAGGCACACTGTCTCTCTCTGGCGGTTCTGACGCGACTGCCCAGTCCAAACTCACATGTGCAGTCTCACAGTCCAAGACAAAAACGAAACGAAAATCTACTTTAAGACTTAGACTTTAAAGACTTTATTACATTCTCCCAACAATGAAGAACAAGAACATACAGAGGACAACCACTAAATACAAGATTATCTTTACACAGGATTAAAATTACCCTACCTTACACAGCATTACAAAAATCAGAGTAACTCTTTCAATCATAATCAATCATATACATAGTCAGGTAGACGGCGAGGCTCAACCCATCGTCCTGCTCTAGACATAAGGGGAGTAGAAACCTCTGGTGAATTGACATCTTTAGGAATGGTTCCCTCAGGAGGACATACATTTGGTTGTATAGCTGTTACAGAACTGTTATCAGACGTAGTGTCATTCACGGGAGTGGAAATACAAGCAGCATTGGAAGTCACCACTTCAGGACTCTCATAATGAACATGTTCTTGAACAGAAGATACAGGTAATGCTTTCACTTCTACAGGAACATTCACAGACATAGGTACTGATAAAGGCTCTCTCTGGGAATTCCCCTCCCCCATACTTTGAGAATTATTATCGACATGATCCCATGGCAACTCCACAGGAACAGCCTTTGGATCTCTAGACCGCAAGTGAGAAGAGTAAATTTGTTTAGTACAATCTTTCACCTGCACCAAATAATAGACTGTTGAAATTCTTTGTACAATTATACCAGGAACAGCCTTCAGTTTGCAATGTACTAGAGACCTCACCCAGACTAAATCACCAGGGTCATAGGCGTGAATAGCCTTAGAATTTGGATAGGTCTGAACTGCTTTCATCCATTGCTTTAACACATTAGACGGATTCAACAAAGAAAGTCTAGTCCGAGGTCTTCGACCTAAGAGCAATTCAGCTGGAGTGAGTTTAGTGATAGAATGAGGTGTATTTCGATAGGCCAATAAAAAACCAATATTATGTTGAAGAGAACAGTTGGAAGTAGATTTATCCACTAACTGCTTTAGTAGAGCTTTTTTTGTAATTCTGACCATATTTTCAGCTAATCCATTTGATTGAGGGTGATAGACAGGAGATAATGAATGAGTGATCCCATTGTCAACTAAAAATTTTTCAAAGGAAGAGGAAGAGAAAGGTGGACCATTATCTGAAACTAATTCCTCTGGTAAACCCCAAGCGGCAAACAGAACATAGAACATCACTAGTTCTTTCAGCTGTGGTACCATCATGCATAATTCTAACTTCTGGCCATTTGGAGTGACCATCCACAGTAATGAGTAATGTCACACCTTCAAACTCAGCAAAATCAACATAGATTCTCTGCCACCACAGGTGGGCCATGACCAAGGAATCAAAGGCTCATGAGGAGCCACAGACTGTAAAGATTGACAAATCCCACATCTTGCTACTAGAGCCTCTAATTCTTCATCTAACTTTGGCCACCGCACATATCCACGGGCCAGATTTTTCATTCGGCTAGTGCCAGGATGAAGTTCATGTAGCATGCCCAGTACTTCACCCTGCAATGATTTGGGAATTACAACTAGCGACATCCACAGCAGACAACCTGCCTCAGCAGACAGTTCCAGATGCCTCCTGCTGTATGGACATAAACTTTCATCTGTCACATCATCCGGCCACCCATTAAGCACATAAGTCAGTACTCAGTTCAAAACAGGGTCTTTTTGAGTTTCTGTGGATGTTTAGCAGTCAAGGGTCCCATGGCCACAATGGAAATTCTATGGTCTATATCCTCAATTTCAGTGTCATCCGGTAGAGGATTCCTACTAAAATAATCAGCATGAGGAATTTGATCAGATATACGGAAAACAATTTTGTATTGAAAAGCAGACAATAAAATAGCCCAACATTGGAGACGGAGAGCAGTGAGAGGTCTAATTTTGGCTTTGGACCCAAATATAGACACCAAGGCAGCATTGTCAGTACAGAGCTCAAAAGGACGACCCAGGAGATATTTACTAAACGTCTTAAGACCGAAGACAATTGCAGCTGCCTCCCTCTCATGCTGAGGGTAATTTTTTTCAGCACAGGAAAAAGTTTTCGAGGCAAAACAAATAGGGCATTGTGAGTTATCTGGGAACACATGAGAAAGAACTGCTGAAGCCCCATCCTGTGAAGCATCAGTTGTCATTCTAAGAGGAAGATTAGAAGAATAAGGAATGAAAACAGCATCACCTGTAAGTTCCTTAATACAAGCCTGGAAGGCCTTTTTTTCCGTAGGTCCCCATTTCCAAATAGAATCTTTATGAATTAAGTCATACAATGGATGCAGATGAGTAGCCACATCCTTGATAAACATAGCATAAAAGGTGACTAAACCTATGAAAGAATGGAGTTCCGATTGAGAAGTAGGTTCTCTGGCTTCTCAAAGAGCCTTGACCCTCTCTTCACTAGGATGTAGACCTTCAGCATCCAAGGTATGACCCATAAAATTGACTCTTGGTTGCAAGAACTGGCACTTACTTAGTTGCACCGTAACATTATATGAATGGAAGCATTCCAGAATAAATTCCAACCTCTGAAGACATTCCTCCACTGAGGATCCTGACACCAGAATGTCATCCAAATAAATAAAACAAGTAATACCTGCTAGAATCTGAGAAATTGTCCCTTGAAAATATGCTGGAGCTGAAGCCGACCCATAAGGCATACGTAAACATTTATATGGACCATATGGAGTGGTCCATGTGAGGATCTCTTGAGATGCAAATCCCAGCTTCAACTGTAAGTAGGCTGAGTTGAGATCCAGGACTCAAAAAACTGATCCTTGAACAAGAGAAAGATCATCAATGACAGGTAAGGGATAGTGTTCCATGTCGAGCAGAGGGTTCACAGTGATACTGTAATCTCCGCAGATCCGCACTTTGTTACCTTGTTTTGGAACAACCACTATAGGAGTACCCCAAACATCACAGGATGATTTCTGAATACAACCCCTAGCTTCCATTTCATCCAGCGTTTTCTTAGCCGCTTTCCTAAAAGGAAGAGCTATAGGGCGAGGACCATATCAGACAGGAACAGATCCATCTTTTAAAACAACATTAACTTCAATGCCCTTAATTTCACCTGGCACTGGCTTGAAGACAGTAGGATATTTCTGCTTAAGATAATCCACAATATTACCTTGTACTACTCGCACATCAGGTACAGGAAAAATATTGACCCAATCCAACTTAATTGAGCTAATAGTATCCAAACCAAAAAGTGATGGGAATGACCCTTTGACTACTACTAATGACACTTGAACACTTTGACCCTTATATGTTATGTTCACAGGTGTTTCCCCCAATATTTCCATCTTATGACCTGAACTACTATGCAACGGAGGAGTACTCACCAATGGTAAATGTAAGAAAACAGATTGATAGAGAGGTTCTCCAATCAAAGTAGCTATGGCAGCAGAATCCACCTCCATAGTAATTGGAATTCCATTTACCTCCACCTCAATTTGGGAGCGCCTCACTTTTCTAGCGCCCAGGACAGAGCACAAATCGAGAGGGTCGCCCACATCAGCTTTTTATCATCTCGTGTAATTTTCTGCACCTCTTCTTCTTTTCTTCTGGGGTGCGGTATCTCCAATCTCTGCAGCAACAACCTCAATTAGTGTTTTTAAGTCTTTTTCAGCATGCTCTAGCACTTCTCTTTCATCTAAAAATACTTCCAATACCTATAATTCTACCCATACAATCGTGGTATCTTATATTTCTCCTCTTCCATATTGCTCCTTTTTCCCGAACTTCGAAATCATTGGTTGACGCAAGATGGCCGGCACACACTATTGAGTCATTCCACGTCAGTTCATCCAGCCATGTCACCCACCCACTCGGATTTTTATGAAATCTTTGTCACTAGCTACTATTTACAATGTGATAACCCATGTAATGTATTTCCGCTCTCACCCTCATAGTTTGCAGGATATGAGGGGTCAAAGTTTGGGAAGTTTGCTCAGATAGTGGGATTCAATTTTCAGCGTACAGGGCACAAGTTAAAAATTCACAGCTCTGTAACCAAGTAACATATCACCATGAAATTTTTACATCTTGACTATCAAGGTACATAGATTCCATGGAAATATTTTCTATCACCCTTGCATAGCTATGTTAACCACTATTATGTCATTAGTTGTCAATTAAACAAGTTTTTGAACTCAAAAACTTTACTTCACATTTTCACAAATATCACCCTAAGGCAGAGTGGATAACTAGTCCAATATTTTTTATTTGTAACTAAATATGTGCTCTAATTGAATGTAAAATTAAAAATGGTGGTGTTTAGACTGCCACTGTGAGTATTTCAGATTTTACTTTTTTTCTGACTTGGTGAGCGGGATTTTGGACACATATTATGCAGATCCTAAGCATGACTGTATCCAAATTCATACCTTCATGAGGAAATATTTGAAATAATGGTCAGTGAATGAAATGCCTGGCATCTATTTTTAGTGACTGTGACTTTTGTTGATATAAGTTTTTAAAATAATTCACGGCTTGTGGCAGCCAAAGAGAAAAGAGCCTAAATGTTTAAGCAACTATGAGTTGATGCACTTTTTTGGGCATTTACCTATTTATACAAGTGTTAAGTTCATGAAAAATGTGGAATTGACATTTATTAGACCCATTTTATGCATTATATCATAAATGTTCCTATTCCGAGACAAGCTCAATGAAAAGGATTTTCTTTCTAGCTTTATGATATCAAGATGTTTAATCTTTTCATCATTCAGTCCCCTGAGCCCATAACCTGTTGAAATGTGCTTGCAGGTATGGTTCTTTCCTGCTTAATAACTCACACTTGATGCCAAAAAGATTTATTGAAACATGACTAGAATGATGAAATAAAACAGATTACACACTTACCAAACAACTAATAAACAGATGTACAGAATACAGTTCCTCGTATGCCATGAATTGTATTGTGCTTTCTTGAGGATAATGGAAGATGTTAAAAGAATTGTTCACAGTTATTACGTGAGGCGTGGTCGGCCATTTCTTCCCGCACATGCATTCATGCTGACTGCTAGCGCTACTCACAGATTTATTTATTAGGTTTTCATTCCATAAAATGAGGAGTGTTTAAATATTTATTTTAACGGGTTAGTGCAATTGCACTGACCTGAGACAAGAAGAGCAAATATGGAACTTATTTCTTCATTTGCAAACTAAGTAATAGTTACAAAGATCAAGTGTAAATATCTTTTAATTGTCGTTTGCATTTATGCGTTGCAGGCATTTCTTCGCTTCACTGCGTTTCCACCTTCATTTTTTTTATTTGTCGCATTGGATGTCACAACCCTTCAAATGATATTCTTACATTTAAGAAAAATATCAGGAGGTTTTCAATATCAAAATGTATTTGGCCAATGTTTGTCAAATATATATTTGTTGTATTGTCAATTCATGATTTTTTCTGTTAATACCCACACTTTGGTTAAAAATGAGTTACCATGAAAGGTTGTGGTTTTCTATTTCTAAATAAATTAGTTTAATGACTCTAATTCTCGCAATTGTGAAGACTTGACACACTCATATGAAGCTAAAATACCAACATTTGATTTTCAGCTCCAACAGCGTTAGATCTCTCTCTCAAATCGCAGTTGTCCTTCTGATCAGAAACGAGGCCATCCTGTCCTGACACCATCAGCAATCGTCGGCAAGGAGACAACAGTGAAGGTGACCTCATCCAGTAGCAATGGCGACCAGTGTTGTAGGCGAAATTTTCGGCAACGAAGAGCTTCTTTTCGCCGGCGTAGTCACTGGGACCCTTGAGCAATACAAGGACTTGCTGAACTCCTTGGGAGATGTGGATGTGAGGGGTTTGAGGCAGAGAACACTCCTTTACGTTGCGGTGGGGTTGGGGAAGATTGACTGGGTGGAGGGATTGCTGGAAAAGGGTGCGAACCCTGCACTTAGAGATGTAGAAGGGGTCAGCGTGAGTGAGCTGGCCCAGGGATTGGCAGAGAAGTACCCTGAGCACGAAGACCGCCAGTTGATTAGCAAATTGGTTCGGTTGGTGATGATAGGAAGGAACAGTGTAGTACAAGGTGGCTGTAGTACTACATCTATATCTCAGGATGCAGGAATGGAGGCCATGGGACCGGACATGACATCTGATTTATCACAGAAGATAAATTCAATTTGCGAGTCGATGAAGGACATGCAGAGTAGAATTGCGACAATTGATTCACTGAGGTATGAAATGTCCACCATTCGGGATTTAATTAATGACTTCAAAGTTGGATTGGCGGCCCGTGATGTGCTTTTGTCAGCACTCGAGTCCTCCGTGACGTCAATGGCGAACAGGGAGAGGCCAGGATTGGCGACACTTGAGACTTCGACTGTCCCTGAGGAAGTTGTGCGGTTGGCTCCTCGGACAGAAGAAGAAATAAGGAAAGAATGCATGGATGCGATGATGTGCAAGACTCGCATCTTGAAGAGTAATGATAAGAAAGTAGCAAAGGCGAGGGTAATGTACGAGAAACTCTATTCTGAATGGGATGAGACGGCTTGCCTGTTTAAATTCCTGAAAAGCCAAGATAATGTGTCTATTGTGATCGATTTTGACTCATTTTATATCGGAGGAATGAAATCGATTGTCAAAGATCATGATGGAGTGGAGAGGAATGGCTGTAAATATGACTATTTCGCCGACTTTGAAGAGAAAGTGGTTTACCTGGGAGGAGTATGTGGAGATGATAATGTGACCATTGCCTTTTTAGCATGTGCACTGGCGCAGATGTCAGTGTGTCTGGCTTTCAATAACGGAGGGAGGCCGTACGCCAAGGGAGATGACGTCACGGAGCGACGAATGAAGAACGTGTTAAAGGACATGGAGGAGGAGTACAGGAGGAATAAATGTGGAATAAGTGGATGGGGATTAGATGGGTTTATCCGATTTGCATTAGACAAGAAGACTCCACGCGGGAAGGAAGTGTATTTAACATCAGCTGTTCCTTCCATCATCGCCTATTGGGGATCCACGGAGGGAACTTCTCGATTGCAGCGACAAGTTCCTTCTCTGCTGGAGTTCTTTCGACAGAGCGTGATGCCGGCTCTCCTTGCCAAGGCACAGGTATGTGTTTGCATGACAACACCACTCGAGTATGCATCTGTCGCCTATTAATGTAAACATCTCTTCAATGGTTTAATTTAAATTTGTGTTTAATTTTTATATTTTTACTTTGTGACAAGTTCAGTAAAATAGAGGCTTCTAGCACAGTTTATCTATAAGTATGCTATATTATGAGAACCAACACAAAGGGTGTGTGGCAGGCGGTCAATATCACGAAAAGTTAGCAACTTACATGTCACTTAGTGCTACAATGCTATTACTAATAGAAAATTTGTAGATTGCATTAGTAGTCCGGTGATTTAAATAAATAATGTATGTATAAGCCAGCCCAGGTGGTGGCAAGGTAAAGTCCTTGCCTGCTAATTCTAGGGTCACGGGTTCTAGTCCCACCTGGGTGGGTTTTTCTCTACCTAGGGCATGGATGTTTGTCAAGCTCTGCTGGTTCAGCCCCTGGGAAACCTGATGACAGACAAATGCCTATCAGGATTCCAGGGGTACATAGACCAACAGAACAGTCCGGATGCAAAAAAATATATTTTTTATTTGTGTTGTTATATTTTGATTTATATTTATTAAATAGGAGTGTAATTCCTAATATATTTTAAATATTTACATTTATTTTTCTGTCATATTTAATGTAAAACATTTTATTTTTACTCCATTAAGGTAATATATTAGCCATGGTGATGGGAAATCAGTTGCCTACCGTTATTTAAAAGTGACTGGTTTCTGATAAATTGGGTGGATATAAATTACTTATCCAAGAATATTTTTGTTTTGTATATATTGTTGATGAGGATTGTTGTCATGGAATTTGAGGCCATGTTGGCTGGAGTGCAGAGTCAAGATGAAATCATAAACGACCTTCCTAAAGTGAGTCTTCAATACAGGAACAGAACATTCGCTATTGAAGCCATTATAAATTGCATTGAGCAGGCTACAGAGCATGGAGAGGTTATTTCATATTAGTCAGATGTCAATTACTTATCCCAGAATATTTTTTTAATTGTTTGTTTTATATGTAATTGTGGTGAAGGATTATTATCATAGAATATGAGGCCATGTGAACTGGAGTGCAGTCAAGTTGAATCCCTTCAATGCAGCAACAATACCCTAACAATGGAAGCAGTTGTATATTGCTTTGAGCAGTTACGTTTAAAAGTGAATTTTTTACCCTGTGTGAATTGGTTTATTTCACGGAGATTTACATAACCATACGATGTAATATTGTGCTCTTATGATATACATTCATGCATACAAATCACAGCCTGTGTATGTTCACACAATGTCCTATTCTTGTTCATGCCTGCTGTTTTATTTCCTCTTATATTGACTTTTGTTTGCTGCCACGTTTGGTGTGAAACATTTCTCTACCAATATCAATGACAACCCTCATGCGCAGTCATTTGCTTGATGTCTCCTCAATATGTATACATAAGATTCATGCTCGGTTCCTTGTACAATTAATATTCATTTTCATTCGTTACTTGCAGATGTGACATCTATCATCATACTCACTGAAACAGAATAAGATTGATTCAGCAGGTTTTCCCTTTTGAATACTGAGAACTTTGTGATGATCGGAGTTGTGGAGTGTAGCTAATGGACTGATAACATGTATGGATGAATGATGTGTTCAACCATCTGTGACTGCCATGATTTTTTTGTGAATCTTGCTAAATGATATTTATAAGACTGCATTCTGCTGTTACAGAAGGAAGATATTTTCACGTAGCCTTCATATTTATTTTATTATTATTTTATTTTTTCATTAGCATTTTAAAAGTTTTTCACAATGTTTTTGTTGATATTCAATCATCCATGAGGATGTTTCAGTAATTAGTGGATTAGCATCTGGTAGTGATACAAACGTGCATGCTGTGAACGTGGTGAACTGTGATCATGCTGAAGAGGATATTGATAACAACTGGTTTAAGGTTGTGAGTAAGATGAGGGGAAATAATTTAATGAAGAATAAGCAGTATAACAATAGTACAGATACGCACGATGTCCAAAAAGAGAAGCTGAATAGTCCTCATCGTAATACTATTGTGGGTAAGAATACGTCCAAAATGGGTTAAGTGGGAGTGAAGAAAACTTGGATTCATTTTTGCAAGCTTGAAGGCAAAACCACAGAGGAAAACGTTGAAAGTTTTCTGAATAGAAACTTCCCTGGTGTGCAAATCTCAGTGAGTAAACTAGAATCCAAAGGTTTAAAGGCCAGTTTTAGGATAGGAGTGCCTTTCCATCTATGCGATGAGGTGTTACACAGTGATAAGTGGCCTTGTGATATGATTGTCCGGCATTTTTTATTCCCGCACCAGAAAGGGGCAATATTAACATAGAAACCAACTTTTTGAACTCAAAGATTACGAATCAGTGTAAATTATTCCTCAAAATTATGCACTATAATATTCAGTGTATACACAACAAGATCTTAGATCTCGAGGTTTTAGTGAATGATTGTAAACTTGACATTGTTTGTGTACAAGAACACTGGCTTAAGTCTAGCGATCTCAGTGCATTAAATCTGATTGGCTGTCTTGCCGCTGATGCTTTTTGTAGTGCTGTGCACAAATGTGGTGGTGTGATGATACTGGTGTCTAATTGTGTGTGTATAGTTCCGAATCATTTTTCGTATCAATTTCTCAACGAAGAGCAAATATTTGAATCTAGTGTAGTTGGCCTCAGTATACACAACACTATTTATTTCCTAATAACTATACACCATTCACCCTTGAGTGTTTTTAATGACTTTTTTCCAAACTCGCAAAATTGTTAGAATTAATTCATAAGGCAGTTGCGCACCCTAATATTATTCTAACTGGCGATTTTAATAGTAACTTTATGGTGCGCACCAAAGATAAACAAGAATTTTTGGATTTATTGACGTCATATAACATTTACCCTACTAATTTTGAGCCAACTCAAGTTAATGGCGATTCCATAACAGTTTTGGATAACATAATGACGAACATTGATCTAGGGAACGTCAAAACTGAAGTAATCAAATCTCATATATCTGATCATTACCCTCTGCTTTCTTTAATTGTAGTACAATCTCCCTATCAATGCAATAAGTATTACAAGAGATACTTCTCTGAACAGAGTACAGTGAATTTTAGGGATATGCTGGGTTCTCAGAATTGGTCTGACCTGTACATCCAAGAATGCTTCGATGGTAGTTTTAATTATTTCTATTCTTTCTACATTGCTTTGATATTTGTTTTCCCTTGGTTCTTAGAAAACCTCAGCTCCCTCACTCAGTCATAAGTCACAAAAGCTATTGGGTCACTGACGATATACATTGCTTATCAAGGAAAATGAAGGAGGCAGCTGCACATAATAAAAACAAACACGAAGTGGCTGATCGGGTAGAATATGCCAAACTGAAGAAAAGCTATAGACTAATTTTACAATCTGCAAAAAAGTCATACAATAACCATAGAATTGCCAATTTTACCAATAAATCTCAGGAAATTTGGAGGATTATCAAGGAACGCAAAAGCCCTAGCAACCAGCAACATGATCTTCAGCTCATTGACCCTGCTGGTAACATTATTTCGGACAATTTTCAAGTTGCCTCCAACTTAAAAAATTTCTTTCTGTCACATCAGAACCTTACAAATTCAGTCAATATTGAGGATTACTCACATATCCCCAGCCCTAGTAGTTCATTTTATTTAACTCCACGCACTGAATTGGAAGTGACCAGTATCATTAATAATTTGCCTAACAAAAACAGCACTGCTATGGACAGTATTCCTGCCATAGTCGTAAATAAAACAATTCTTATAATCAAAGAACAAATATTATTTCTTATAAATGAGTCATTACGACTTGGAATTTTCCCTGGCACTCTTAAAACTGCTAAAGTGGTCCCTCTCTATAAGGGCAAAGGTTCTAAGCACGATATGAATTCTTACAGGCCAATCTCACTATTGAACTAGGTAGGGAAAATCTTTGAGAAAGTTTTCTACAACCATGGTTGTAGAACCAGCTGCAGCTGACAACGTATCTTCAATCCTTTAATCTACTGCATCCCTCACAAAATGGGTTCAGAAAATGTAATCTACATCTACAGCTACCTATCATAGGGCGAACCTAATTCTTTCAAACTTAGATAATAGGACCGAAACAATAGGCCTCTTTTTGACTTCTCCAAGGCTCTTGACCTTGTAAATCACCAGATTCTTTCGGCAAAACTAAGAAAACATGGAATAAGGGGTATTCTTCTCAAGTGGATTGAATCTTAGTTGAGTGCAAGGCACCAAAATATTGTTCTGTCTAAAAATGGCACTAAATTTGTCTCCCCCAGGAATGAAGTTACAGTGGGTGTACCCCAGGGCTCAATTCTGGACCTTATTCTGTTTTTGATATACATCAATGATATTCTTCTCAAGTGGATTGAATCTTAGTTGAGTGCAAGGCACCAAAATATTGTTCTGTCTAAAAATGGCACTAAATTTGTCTCCCCCAGGAATGAAGTTACAGTGGGTGTACCCCAGGGCTCAATTCTGGACCTTATTCTGTTTTTGATATACATCAATGACTTACCTGAAATTTTAAAATCCATAACTGAAGTCGAGCCAATTTTGTATGCAGATGACACCAACATAATTGTATCTGCTTCATCTGTGGACAATTTATCTCATCGGGCAGTCAATGTGACAAAAATTTTACATGATTGGTGTGTACGCAATTCTCTCAAACTTAATTTAGACAAGCCTGGTATTACATACTTCATCTGTGGACAATTTATCTCATCGGGCAGTCAATGTGACGAAAATTTTACATGATTGGTGTGTACGCAATTCTCTCAAACTTAATTTAGACAAGTCTGGTATTACATGCTTCAGTAACAAAAACAAATCCCCATCATCAATTGTAATTGATGTGAAAGGTACATGTCTTCCACAAATTTATAGCACTAAGTTTCTAGGTATCACCCTGAATAATACTGTTTCGTGGGATGAGCATATTTGTAAACTTTGTGGCAGGTTAAGCTAGATAACCTTCCTGATTAGATGCATAAGGAAGTCAGTGAGTGTGGATGTGTTGCTATCCATATACTACGGTGAATTTATTATCTAATAATCTTTAGCATACTGTTTTGGGGATCTTCCCTTCATGCAAATGTAATGTTTAAAATTCAGAAGCAAGTGGTTAGGCTTATGTGTAATTCTACCTATAACTCAGCCAGTCTTCCTCTCTTTAAGAAACTCAACATATTGCCTTTTCCATGTTTGTACATTTATATAGCATGTATGTCTACAAGGAGCAATCTGCAACTTTACAATTCCAATGACTGTATTCACAGTCACTATACCAGAAAGTGCAGTAACCTTCACCAAAGTTATGTGAGGACATCCAATACTGCTTGTGGACCCAAGGTCATGGGCCTCTTTGTATACAACAAACTACCAAACAAACTGAAACTAGAAAGCAAAATAGGTGTATTCAAAAGAATTGTACTTAAGTTTCTGTATAGTAAAATGTGTTACTCTGTGAATGAGTACTTAAATCAATAATCACTTTACAATTACCTATTATTTTATTCTTTGACTGTATGACGTGTCCCATATTTGAGCAACATTGTATCAAATCACAGGACAAATAAAGTATTATCATTATGGTTACTATTAAGTAACGTGCACCTCTTGAGTCTCCGGCTAGCATCAGGTTTCACTGCCATCATAACGACCGGAGACTCAAGAGGGGTTTGTCAGTTATCGTAGCCACTTCCGATGCTATAATATTATTATTATTATTATTATTACGTTACTAATTGTAACTTCCACCTCGGAGTCTCCGGCTAGCATCAGGCTTCGTTGCCGTCATAATTGCCGGAGACTCAACCCACGTAGCACACTTCCAGGAAAATGTGCCTTGAAGGTGCCTCGGAGGCACCTGAAAAAGGCGCAGAAGGCACCTTTAATAGACACATTGAAGGCACCTTTTAGGCGCCTTTTTCACGGAGCTAAGGTGCGTCTTCAAGACGCCTTAAAAAGGCACCACATAAAGGCACTTTTTAGGCACCTTGGAATACGTGTGACAAGCATAAATATATGCTTACTAATCCCGTGGCTCCTAAAACATTCATTAGAAAATGTACCAAAATGCTTTAATTAATACAAAAACAATCATATTTTAATACCTTGTATTGGTGCACCTATCACCAAAATTGAAAAATTAAAGGTAAAAGATCAATATTCTCTCCAATTGAATGATTAGTATTAGTACCTCGAATACTACAAATTCGCCTGCCTAACAACCTGCACCCTTACTCTTACCAATCCTAACCTTCTCCAATACACGACCGGACACATTCCCCGATTACGGGTGAGAGACTTGGAGGCCATATATATACAGCTGCAGGCTGGCATTAAGTCGTTTGTGACTATTAACTTTACTAAAAGATTGACGCGGACAATTTGCACTGTTAAAACATTTCCCTAATAACCATTTTGTGGATAAAAATAAGCATTACCATTATAAATATACGTAATTGATATTCTTTCAAATCCAGGAGAGATAAATAAGAGTTTCCTCCATAATGCTGAGAACCTGTTTCCCGGCAAGCGCACCAGTATTTTCTTTTAGTGCGATACCGTTTACGAGGGACTGAGAAAAAACATCCGTGGACCAATGTTCAATCGCTCTTAAAGATCGTGAATCACGTTCAAAACCACATTTCAGACGTACTTTCAATCAGATCTGTTGTATATCCAAGACATCAAATTGACATGCCGTGTGGCTTTGTTAGGCACTCCTATGGCGCCTTTTAGGCGCCATTAAAAGCACACATTCCTAGGTGCCTATATTGGGCGCCTTAAAGGCGCATGAAGTAGTCAGGTGCCCATTTTAGGCACCTTTAAGGCGCATTTTCCAGCTAGTATGCTACGTGGGAAGAGGGGTCTCGCCTAAGGCCCTGGTGAAAATAAGCTATGAGGAAAGTGTGAACTAATGTGAGAGTAGTGTGAGTTAAATGTGAGGGTAGCTTGAGATAAATGTGATGATAGCGTGAGTGAAATGTGAGGGTAGCTTGAGATAAATGTGATGATAGCGTGAGTGAAATTTGAGGGAAACATGAATTTGGACATTTACCGTGAGGTAAGCGTGAGTTAAATATGAGGGAAGTGTGAATTAAATGTGTGGTTAGTGTGAGCTTATGTGAGAGTAGTGTGAGTTAACACACTCAACGCAGATGCCTTGAATTCAAGGCATGCCTCCTTACCCTGGGAGGTTGATGCCTTGATGTCAAGGCATGGGGTCCCGTTATGTTCGTTGCTAAGTAAAAAATTATTATTATATTGCAAAAATGTTATGTTTAAAGCATTTATAATAATGTATTTATTCATATAAAAGAAAAAAATATTTCGGACATGAATACTTTTTCATGAAATAGGCCAGCATTGAGTGTTAATGTGAGGGCAGTGTGAGATAAAGGTGATGTTGTAGTGAGTTAAATGTGAGGATAGCATGAGTTATATGTGAGAGTAATGTACGTTAAATGTGATGATTACACGAGTTAAATGTGAGTTAAACACAAGGGATGTGGTTTAAATGTGAGAGAAAGTGAATTTTAATGAAACACACACATTAGAGATTATGTAAGAGGATGGTGGGCACTAATATGAGGGAAATGTCATTAAAATGTAATTGTGGCCTCTAAGTGTAACTAAATTGTGAGTTAAACACTATAAATAGAAAAAGAGACATCACCAATGAACTAATACGCACACAGAATTTCAATACATTTTGATAAAGGACGTAAGTAGAGTTTTAAGGAAATATGAAAAAAGTGAAAAAATATTACTCTTGAAAAAAATGCACTTTATTGACTATTATTTATGTGCCTTTGACAATTTCTTTGTTGCATCACTTCCCTTTCCTCTACGACCTTCTACGTCTGTGGCCCTCTTGGTCATCAGGACACCTACTGTTTTTACAGTGGCCTCCAGCATTGGCTCCACATACTGCAATTTATTTTTTAAGAAATCCTTGAACTTATCTGTAAAGGAAAGAGAAAGGGATGAAAGAAGGTTTACCAAAACTGTATGGTAATTCAGACATAACAGGGTATAAGTATATAAAGTTAGGTGATGGAGAACTTACACTTTGCTGCCTCCCCAGATGAAAAAATTTTGCTTTCCACATCCTTTCCTATTGCTTTCCGTAGGTTGCTTTCCGATTGCCTGCCAATGGTGCAAAAAGAAAGCAATTGGAAAGCATTCGGAAAGCAAATTCATACCTTCCGTTTGCTTTCCGAAAGTTTCGGAAAGCAAATGGAAAGTGCTGGCCAGCAGATACCCTTATTGTGGTTCTTTCCACTTGATACATACAATGGAGGGTAAAAGTATGACAAATTAGCAACTGTAACAGTTACTCTTGGCTTCATTAATAAAATTGTTACTTGCAAGTTGCTTGTACAGGTAAACATGTAGCTGTGACATATTCACTTATTCAGATTCTGCGCATTGGAAATTTCTGCCTGTTGAAAATTTTAGAAAATTTATCAGAAATTGGGCACTTTTCTTATAAGAAAATTTCGTACAAGAAAATTTCTTACAAGAAATACTCTTATAAGAACCCTACCAAAAATTTCCTTTAGGCCGCTCCAAAAGGAATTCTACTGAATTTAGGCCATAAGACATATTGGAAATTTCTATCTAACCTAAAAGATTCCTATAGGAAATCTATGGGACATATAAGACTCCTATAGGAACCCCAAAGAAAATCTACCAGACCTATAGGAATTCCATCGCAAATATGAACATCTTAAAAACTGGTAAAAATCCCTTAAAAATATAGAAGAAAATAAGAGATAGGAATTTTCCCGACTAACACTGCTACTACCAAAAAATCGTCCTAATATAACTTTCAGGAACAACTCGAAAGCACAACAAAAACAGCTGTATATTTAAATATTTATTGGCACTACTTCAAATTTCAATAATTGCATTCACTTGCCTACGTAGCAGATAAGAAATACGATTCCACATTTCAGGAATAATCCATGACATGAAATAAGCCAATGTGACAACACATGGCATGAGAATCAAAATGTGCGATTGAGCTTGCTTCTGGCACAACACTAAATTTTAAAAGGTTTATCTGGGCATTCAGTAACCACAGGTCTTTTGAAAGAAATGTTCCACTTAAAGTTAGATTTTTTCCAGAGGGAGTTCTTTTACATCTCATCGAGAGTCATCACTGCACTCAGGAATACACAAAACATTTTCACTTTTTCACAGTTCAATGGTGACCGGAATCCTCATTAGCTAAGCATGATCCTAATGTCCCAATACGTTTATGATATAACGTGCCTGTAAAAATACATAAATGCCGTCACTTTTTATGTTAAGAATTCAATGAAGAATATATGGAAGGCAGATCAGAACAAAAACAATGACAAATACGTGAATTGTCTTCAGCAGACTCGCTTTGTAAAGACAAGACTCGACATACCTTAATCGTCACTTCCAATTTTAAAGTAAGCTTCAATGGTGACGAGCTTCATAAAAACGTTATACTTCGAGATTAATTTCATTCCAGTTGCTCGCCTCCGTGCTGATTTCACATTAATTGAGTGTAGTTCCCTTGCTTCACATGATCACATTACTCACAATCGTCATTTTGAATGTTTTGAATCCAGAAATCGATTAGGATCGCTTATATCGATACAGTCGATACATTTCCGAAACCGCGAACTATGAAATGAATTTTCAGGTTAAAGATTCTCGTGTGCAGTTAAGTTGTGATTTATCATTGATGATAGTCCTCGAATTAAAAAAAAGTTTTCTTAACTTTAGTGAGTTTGAACATACTTTGAATTTCATCGCTGAAAATCAAAACGCAATTGTTTAAATACATGTTTTCCCATATTAATATTGTTAACTACGAAATGGTTTTAAGTATAATTAGAACTGAATTGTCAGACCGCACTCACGTTTTTAATGGTAATCAAGGAAATGAAAATTTTATTGTATCAGCACTTCGGAAAGTCCTTCACTACAACTAGACTTCTAAAATGTTTCCTCACTTAAACCACTAAAACTCTCGTATTACAACCGCAGCGTACCAAGCTGAGCACAGCTACAGTACTTAGCGAAATTAGTGGCAGTTAAATATATTCATTGGGGAATTTAAACTGTTAAAAAAAACTTCCTATTACAATTATTGGGTTAAGTTATTATGGTAAATAATTTTAGTTAAGACCTTAAAATTCATAACATTATCATAGGATCTTAAATACTCATAAGAATTTTCACTAACCCCTCATGGGAATTCATAATAGCCTATAAAGCTTCTTATTACAGAAAAATATTAGTTTAATTTTACAAAGGTGGAAATTTCTTATAAGATCTTACAGACTTCTTATGAGAATTCTATCAGTATTCAATTGCATAAATTTTTGAATTTAGCAAGTGAAATGGAAATGTTATCCCAGGAATTAGATAATTACATTCAAACAATTGTTCCACTGACATTATATGATTAAACCATTTAATTCTAAATATTAATTGAAAATGGTGACATGCATCCATCAGTAAAAAACAATCATTTACCTACTTCCTTCTGCAGTTGTAAAACATATACTCCACCATTATTAATCATAGCCTATTAAAGATGAAGATGCTAAAAATCAGACTTCAACCACCACAAAAGGAAGACATGAATTGGAGAGCTAATTGCTTTAAATGTAACCACAAATTTTAATTTCAGAGGGTCCTTATTCCCCCAGAACATTAATAGTATTCATATAAGTCATAATACATCTCAGTGGACTATCCTAAACTGGAAGAATGTTGCTGTTGACTATAGTCACAATTATTCCCTGAAATAATTCTAAGTCCATGGGAAAGGAAACGGAAAGCAATCGGAAGGCAACATAGTCACAATTATTCCCTAAAATAATTCTAAGTCCATGGGAAAGGAAACGGAAAGCAATCAGAAGGCAACATAGTCACAATTATTCCCCCAAATAATTCTAAGTCCATGGGAAAGGAAACGGAAAGCAATCGGATGGCAACTAGCCACGATGCAAGCCAACCGGAAAGCATCGGAAGCCAATTGGAAAGCAAAGTTGCTTTCCGTTTCCTTTCCTTTTGCCTGCGGAAAGGAAACGGAAAGCAAACATTTTCATCTGGGTACATAGTGCTCTTGTGGTAAATAAAAAACATTTATATATCTAGATGTTATTACAACACTCAATTCACAATGTCATATTACTGTATATAGTAGGGGAGCAGGGAGCTGGGGATAATTATCTCTTCCAGTGATCAGAAAATTCAGATTAAAGATAAAGAAAATACCAAGAGAATGATATTCACAATGACTGGATCTACTAAGATCCAACCAACAGTGACATTATTAAGGATGACAAGACTATGGGTGACCTAATAATATGGGACTGAGCAAGATAAATAATGTAAACAAAAGCATACAAGAAAATGAAAGGATGACATCTCAATAACAAAATTTAAACAATTATCAAATTGGGTTCAGGGCTGCATTGAGGGTTTCTGGTGACTGGATGCGAATAATGGAAGAGTAAATTCTATCAAATAAACTTTTACCGAGTATGAGGACATGATTAACACAACTGTGAAAACTAAGTTCAAAATTGGATTACTTGATTTCACTCCTCACCTTTGAATTAACGCTGATGTCCCCTGTAATTGTCTGATTACTGTGGTCATTATCAATATTCTTGTTTGTATCATGGCCCAGAGGATCCTCAACAGAGTTATCCTCTTCAAACTTTATTGGAATCTGGAAGGAATATTTAGGCAACCTATTGACAAGGGAATTGATTTGTATTTTAAATGGTAGTTTTGGTCATCTATTACTAAAATTGACACTTGGTGGATTTTCTTTACTTCCAAAATTCCTTCACTTTCCATATGTTGCCACTTGCTTTTCAAACCACTGCGGTAGAATAGGATTAAATGTAGGGAAAATGCATGGGAGGAATAAACTTTAATTAAAATTAATGAAAGAACCATTAACTTAACACAAACTCTGATTTTTACTACGCATATCATTTCTTTATACTAGACCTTATATTCTTATTATTTACTCAGGGAAAAAGGAATGATTTTTCCATATCTTCCATCACATTTTATGTTGGGATCTTAACACCTAACATGATGGGCAATTGACGAGCTTGATCATCTTTACAAAAATGACATCCATTTACTTCAAAGGCAGCTTGGATTCTATTTCAATTATTCCTTACCTCAAAAGAGTTACAGGTGCAATCTGCAGTGGTATCCGTAAAGAAACTGAATAGTCCGTACTCAATTGTATCACAAATTACTTGGTACAACATAATCATTATCAATAAAATAACGTTTTATACTGCCACAATATTTTTATAAATATCTTTGATTACACTTGAAGACCAACATTTTAAAACTGGTAGTGAAAAATGTGCATTTTGTAAAAAACAAAGTATTTACTAATGGATAATAAACAATATATTCAGATACACATAGTTAGATACGATGGTCTCATGAGGGCAGTAATGGAAGGAAGAATATTCTAAAGAAGATCTAATGATATTATGATTTAGATTTTTGCTTCTTACAAAATGAATAACATAAATAAAAGTGGTTCTTTTGGCACCTCCATTGGGGATGTGTGGTGAGCTCTTCAAGTTTAGTGCTCCATCTATCGGAAGGAATTGTAAATTGAGACCGTCTTGGCAGATTTTTTCAGGATCAGGGTAATGCTGACACCTATAAAAAATAGGTGAATATAGTTTCACTTTACCCTTCCTTGAAGAAATCAATCCAATTACCAGCCTATTATGAGTGGTGAATATAACCTAGCTCTTAGTTGGCTACTCTAATTTAACCACAAATATGAAACAGCTAGTAATACAGTGCCCGGCATCAGTGCAATTGCTCCACAGTAAGCAATAAATCAAATCCTAAAAATGTTGAATCTCAACGACAACAGAAGCCAAAAAAAATGTTTCTTAAAACAGAATTTAATTGCATACTTGTAATTCACATCACCGATAGCAAAAAGGACCCTTAAATCAGTACCAGGCAGATATCAGCAAACTATCTAATTTGTCACCCTCGTTGCTTCCTTCGATTAATGCGTTTCTACAGTCACTAAGCAAGCGCAAAAAACTGGAATTCGGGTACTATAACTATCTTATTTTTATAACAATGACATAACATTCCACAGTACGCTGGATTTGTAACATTTTTAACATCTTCGAAGCAATTTGACACTGCCAACTTCAACTTATGCATGACATATAAGCTTAAGATCTGATAGTGAACCGTAATCTCATTCTTAGGATTTCGACAAACTACTACGTACATTTCGTTACCCTATCGTAAAACCATTTAAATACCTCGCTGCACACCAATGAATGCTGTTCACGTCCAATTTCAAATCACATATATCCGGGTACCATAAACTAGATGGATATTCTAGGAGGCGTCCTAGGTAAATGGTTATAATGTAAATGCGTGAATACTTACAGCATCACATTCAGAACTCCATTCTTCGTTCTCCAGTGAGATAATCCCTACAATTCGGTTAGCGTAAACTTCCTGATTCTCCAAGCAGCGTCGCTTGAATAGATGAAACTCTCTCAACTTCTCCACGCAAATGGAGCAAACCAGCCAAGGGTACACAGCCTCATTAACCACCTGAGAAATTTGTAATCGGCAATGGGTTATTGATTGAGTCTATACTTACATAGCTAAGCTGAGGTTCACCACTTAAAACATGAACACAAATATTGATATGAGTGCAAGAGAAGGATAGTACAATTGATGAAAAGAATAAATTAAAAACTAAATCTCAAATTTTTCTAAGATCGTAAACAGAAGTAAACACTTCGTACTTAAGCAAACGACAACTTATCTCAAAATAAATATTTGATATCTGCAAATCGTCCAGTTATATATTTTTTTTAACTGCCGGATATTGAATACCTACAAACATTGTTACCTGGACATCACGATACGAAAAGAGTCATCGGATAATTTTTTAATACCTGAACGCTATAGCTACGAAAGAGCAACATCAAATCCATGAACCATTGTAATCAGTTCCTACTGTCGTGGAAAAAAGTCATGACACTCGAGTTTACAAGTCAATGACAGTTGTACGCGTAGTCCAACATGAAAAAAGTTATATCAAAACTTAGAAAATTTAATTCTGCGTTTAACTGTGGAAAGTGAAAATTTTTATTCTAACTTGTTAAAATTTTATCGTCTGCAAAACAAAAAAGTGCCGGTTTTTTCACCGTTTTAAACGGAATGCTCACTTTAAAAATTCATAACTTTAAAAGTATTCATTGGATGATAACCAACCCTTAACACGACATAAACGAACTTGTTGTTAAGGTAAATACAAATTTTTAAGATAATCGAAGTTGAAACAAAATTGTTCTTGTAAATTTTGTGAAATATCTTTTTCTCAGTACTGGGTAGTTAAGTCGATACGAATCTTGTCCTGTCATGGAGCTTATGGATAATACAAGGATAATCGGCTTACATTTAATTCGGTGTTTCCAACAGCAAGAGGAGTGAAGCGAGCTAGAGGAAACGGACGCATGGCCTGGGAATTCCGTGCGACGTTGCCACGTTTGACACCATCCCCGCGCTCCATGTGTAGAATCAATACATTTTAATTGCATTGTAACTTAAACAGATAGGATTCTTATCTTTCGAAAGAAAATACACCCCTTTCCATCACCTTTTTAAGTTACAATGCAACAAATGGTGTCCGATGGCAACAGATAGGGTGTCCTTTCGAATAATCATAACTGGAGTTTAAATATTCGGACGTAACTTTTTGTATATTCAAATTTTAATCGGTTATTTTTCTCAAATTTGGCCATCGTGGCATTTTTGCGAGCAATTTGATACCAAACAGTGATAAAATCCATTGATTTTCACCCCTTATTGCTCTATTAGATTGTAGTAGTTTTGAAATATATCGAAAATTTTCGCACATATCCTTGGATGCGACAGGTAAAGGTAAGGTATAATACATTATATTCTAGGAAATTGATTTGAAAATATTATATTGTTGTCACTGATAAATCAATATATTGATTATTGTTATAATTATAATTGAATGATAATCTCGAATACAATCAATACATGGTGCTTTTCGACAGTCTCTGCACCAAATGCGCGTGCCTTTTCTCTTTTCATCCCTTTTTTTAGTATTCTTACCCACGAAGCATACTCTCTGGGTTTTTTTTTGTCTTCTGAATTGGGTATTTTTTCAATAAAATGCCTACCATTTATTCTTTCAGGAACGTACGCACCAACCTGGAAGTTTTCTTGCAATATGGTACTGTCGGTTGCTAAAACACTATATATTTTAGAAGCTGATCTACAACAGCCCGTACAAATTTCCTATAAGAAATTGTCTTTTTAGTTTTCCACTTGAATAAATAAAATGTGTTTAGCATTGTCACATCGAGCAGATGGAAAAAGTTTTTTATACCACTTGACCGACTCCTTCATGTACTCCACTGATCCAATCATCATATCAGATTTGTCAATCAATCTCATATATTTCACATAATCGACTGCAGCATCTGGTTTGAAAATAACATTGTTTGTCCTATGGCAGGTTAAGGGTTAAACATATTCTTGAAGGATTCCAAAAATACCTCCATGTGAGGTTTTTTCTTGCCATACCATAACCCATCATTCACAACATTCTTTCCATGACATTTGACTTTGGCCTTATTTATCATAAATAAAATCGGTGTAATTGCTGTGTGGGAATTGGGACTGCTGGGTGCAGCATCGCAATTGAATGTGCAAGACAAATGCATAATATCTTTACTGTTTTCAGGGTTTGGCACTTTCTCTTTATACATACTGTACGATTAATGTCCTGGTAACCTTACTTATCCTTTGGGACACATAGATGCTGCAAACATTTCGGCACCTGATCCTGGTGAAGGTTGCAGTGCAGCAACAAAATTTGTCTCTGTTGGGCAAGATGGGGGTAAGTTTTGTGGTCCTTTAATGTGAACTCTACTCAATAGAAATGTATACTAGAAAGTATGTATATATTTGGCATAGTTTCTCTTGGGCCTCCATAGCCACTACTGCAAAAGACATTTGGTCTTAAAATTTCCCAGGCTTCAGAGGTATACAATTTCTACTGTTACTTCTCCTCATGTGATCAATATTATTTTCTTTTTATACATTTATAGGATCAGGATTTTAATTATGATATTGGCCATAGAAAGCCTGGAGCAATTACGATGACATTAATACTTAGAGTAATACCTAAAATTGTGTATGAAATGGAATACAATAAATTTTAACTTGAAAAACCTGTTTTAGATGTATATACATATAAATTTACCTTTTTACAGTAAAGGAGTAAGAAATTAGATGGCGTAGAATACGAGTGAAAGGTATGCCTATAGTGAGGAGGATGAAAGTTGGTCAATTCCAAGGGGAAATCCGATAGAAGAATAGAGTGGAGGGCTGAGTCAAACCAATCCTAGTATTTTTGACAAATGATGATGATGAAGCAGCATGGGAGAGGTCCGACTCTATGACATGCTTGTTCATTCTTCTGAAAAAGACATTTTTAAATCCATTTAAAATAGTGAAGTTATAGAAAAATTGTCTTCGTCAAGTGAGCACAGAAAAACTACTATTGTATAATGGACATCAAGGGTACCAAGTCAAAATGGTACCACCACTACCAGTACTGATATTGTCTCTATTGTGTTATTACTATTATTTGAGTTTTTTACCAGTATAATTTGCAACCAAGATCTATTAACCCTTTCGCTACGAACGCCGTTTATAAACGCTGCTGATTTTTCACTCCTGTGAACGAAGACCGTTTATAAACGCCGCAGATTTTTCTACGCAACAGAACGAAGGGCGTCTTAAAACGTCGCTAGGGCCAGGTAAGCAGAAAAGGTCCAAGATGTCATAAATGACCCTTCCTCGCGGGTCTGAAGACCCTTCCTCGGCTTAGAGGCGGGGATTATCTCGACCCTTCTTCGCAGCGCGAGCCTCACACTCGGCAGTTGTTCGCGGTCACTTGTTTGTTTATGCAGTGGGAAAACCAAAATAATATTTGTTTCTAAATCGCATTATTTAGTTCCAGAAGTTAATTCCTTATGTTTTTTTGAATCTCTAGAAATTTTAAACGGAACTCTAACGTTATTATTAACAGAGTTCACCTGTCAATGAGATTCAAACCGATTTGGGAGAATTTTTCATTGCAGTGAGGAGCTAAGACGTATGTGTTTTTATGATTTGACGATAAGGTAGTACCGATATTTTTCTCTCCGTTTTACTTGTTTATGAACATATATTGGAAAACAACTGTAATGGTAATACCACGCAACATACCGCGAAATCTATATATCTAAATTATAGGTTGAAAATCCCGCAGAGGGTGTGGTTTATGCTAATTCATTAGCAGTCAATAAACTTTACTTTCTTGTAACTGAATCTTTTTGGTGTAACTGCCATTCAGCTATAAAAAGTATCTTTCAAGCTGAAAAGCATTCAAATTTGTTCTGTGTAATGCAGCTAAGAGTGATCATTATGTTGTGATCATTTATGTTAAAACTAGAAGAAAACCGCATGCGTGCGTGATGGAATATTGGGAGGTACAATAAATAATTGCTAGGCAGAAAAATCTATCTCGCGCTACCATTGCGAAAATATTTACATAAAAATGTTTCCTGATGAAGGTATAGCACCAAAAAAAGTGCATGTGCTTTTATATAAAGCACGGGTATGGTTGGATTATGCGCGGACGTCTATTGCGAAACAACAGAAATAATTATTATTGTAACCATTGCTATTATGTCTATTGTGCTAAATATCTTAATATTAACATTAGAATTTCGTTTAAAATCTCTAAATGGTATTTATAACATCAGGGATTTATTTGTGTATTAACCCCCACTTAAAGTCTTACTATTATTTATTTAACAAAAATCACTGCATTAAAAATAGTTGTGTAGAGTGTAGAGTAGAGTGGAAAAATATTCTAGAGGAACCCGTGAGAAGGAAAGCATTTTCCTGCGTAGGACTCCGGCGCGAAAGGGTTAATAATGATTTAAGTGGGTTCCATTTAATTAAAGACAAATTTAAAAATTCTAAGATAAAGAAAACTCTCAATAATTTCAACAGAGGGGACATTTATCCCCTACACAAAGGTTGGCAATGGATAATCAATGTCCCGCACAAACATGGTGCAGTACCAGGAGATGCCACAGACTTGTTGCTTTTGGCACCAAAATCGACCAGCAACACCTATATAAGAGTGGCAAAAAACTCATCCTTGACATCCTTCACCTTAGGACACCAGCAGGAGAGCTAGCAAAACCATTGGTGAGAAAAAAAATTCATGCAGATGCAACCCAGAAGGATATTGGTCTCAAATGTTCAACTCCCCAAAAACCTGAGATTGAACCTGTCATAAATATATCATTTCATGCTGTGATCTAGCATATACCTGAGGTTCTGCTTCTGACAGCAGTAGACATGCCTAAAGAACACTAGAGTAATACATTGTTTTGATCTATATAAGACATTTCTTGAGTCAGTATATTGTATCAACTACTCGAAGGATACAAATAATTATCAAGACAAAGCTTACATATGATTGAGTTGAGTAGCCTAAGGAACTCTCCTCTAGCAACCTGAGAAAACAATTTTCTTCCACAGCAAAATGGATTTACTAGGATGACATGGTCACTACCAGAAAAATTATTGCAACGCAGTCCAAAACCATGCAGTGGGACAATCATTAGTCAGGAGAAGAGTAAAAAAAACTTTATTCCATACAGGCTAACAGACGACTCTACACCAAGAGGTAAGCACTCATTCCTGTTTTAAAGATCATTAATTCAACTTTCCACAATGGAATGATGCTTTTCTCTATGTCCAGCATTGCATTTTTCTTTAGGTAGCTCATTTAGACATTCATTTTGAGCAAACGTCACATGATTAAGGCTTTTCAGAAGAATGAGTTCAAACAATGTGTTTTAAAGTTGCCTGTTTTTGTATGTCTGAACCTATAACAGATGAATGAGGTTTGTCTTAGGTGTGTACCTTCATATGCTTGTTAAAAGTACTTTTAGAAGAAAAGGATTTGGAACACAAACTGCAGGAGTAAGATTTAACACCAGTATGAACTGACATGTGACTAGAGAGTTTTTCTTTTCGGGTAAATGATTTGGAACAATGACTGCAGGAAAAAGCTTTGAGGCCAGTATGCACTGACATGTGACCTTTGAGATAACGTTTACATGAAAATGATTTGGAACAATGACTGCAGGAAAAAGGTTTAAGGCCAGTATGGACAGACATGTGATCACGGAGAGTATGTTTGTGTGAAAATGATTTTGAACAATGACAGCAAGAAAAAGTTTTAAGGCCAGTGTGCCATATGCCTGTTTAGATGATGTATACGTGGAAATGATTTAGAACAATGACTGCAGGAAAAAGCTTTGAGGCCAGTATGCACCGACATGTGATGTTTGAGATCACATTTATATGAATATGATTTGGAACAATGACTGCAGGAAAAAGCTTTGAGGCCAGTATGCACTGACATGTGACCTTTGAGATAACGTTTACATGAAAATGATTTGGAACAATGTTTGCAGGAAAAAGGTTTAACGCCAGTATGGACAGACATGTGATCACGGAGAGTATGTTTGTATGAAAATGATTTGGAACAATGACTGCAGGAAAAAGCTTTTAGGCCAGTGTGACGTAACATATGAAGTTTGAGATTATCTTTACGAGAAAATGATTTGGAACAATGACTGCAGGAAAAATCTTTAAGGCCAGTGTGAACTAACATATGCCTATTTAGATGATGTATACGTGAAAATGATTTAGAACAATGACTACAGGAATAAGGTTTTGTTCCATCATGTGACACTGCATGTCTTCTGAGATAGCTCGATTGTGCAAATGCTCTCCCACACACTGTGCATGAATATGGTCTCTCCCCAGTGTGTGTAAGAGTGTCTATTGCCAGATTTCTTGGTATATTAACGTACTTGGAGCACATTCCAGAGGATAATAACTTCTTCACAGTGGGATTGTTATCCTGGACAATGCCATTACTCGGCCCAGAGCGCGCTGAGTCAGGCACCCTTTTGTCTGCATTACAGACAGTTCTGGAATTAAAATTTTCCTGAGCACAATTATGTCCTTCGTATTCACCTTCATGGTCAAAGTCCAAGTTGCATGTGCTGCACCTGAAAACACTTAAAACATTATGTACCTTCATGTGTTTGCCAATCAAATATTTTGACCTGAATTTACTTCCACACCTGTCACACTTAAAGCTTCTATTATGTGGGTTTTCATCACTCAGGGGTAATTGGTTCCTTGCACTACCACCAGTGCCCCATTCATCTATCCGGCTGACATTCCTTGCCACTTCTGTGCACTCCATTGACTCCACATCATCCTTTTTTCTCTGTTCCATGACCCTCATGCTTCGTCGAGTGTTGTCATACCACGCTACAGCCTCCCTGGTATCTCCTTCTTCCAGGACAACAGAGCTAATGATCTCATCCTCCCTCCTGTACCCAGAGTCTGAAACATGACTATTTTCCTGTCCTTCCTCCCTTGCCATGCAGCCAGGTACATGTAATGGGACAATGAACACCGACTCTCTCACATCTGAGGCTGGGATTGATGCTTTGGGGCACTCAGTGGCAGCAATATTTTGTCCTGCAAATATGTATGAAATTGCTGTTAATAAAAAAAAATTGAAAACTATGGCACAAAAACATGGTAGCACCTATGTACTGCTCAAAATGTTGTCTCGTTCATACATATAAACAGATAAATATTATCTGAAATCACTGCAGCCTAGATATTATAAAATTCACACACTTCATATAAGTTATGCTAAGAGTAGAGTTAGTACTCGATGTGAAGAGTACTACCCCCAAAACACTATATTATAAATTGTAACAAACATGAAACATTTCCTACACTACATCTTGTATTTTAATATCATACCTTGGCTGCATTTTACGATTGAGAAATGAAATAAATACGATTCCACCAAAAATGAGATAGTGAAAAGGTGATGATGAATTAGATGTACGACTGATGCCATGAACAAATAAGTGAAGTGAAAAATAAAAGGTGAATAAAATGTAAATGATGAATGCAATATCTATTGCAAGAAGAAATGCTTATGAATACTTGAAAACACAAAGTCTGCTCACTTGAACGCTGCCAACAAGTACTGCTCAACTGTTTATGCAATGTTGGTGTTGCCATGTGCTTCTATTATACATTGGCAATGCATTTTATCAAGAAAATAAACATTTATCATACATTTTCAAACGTTTTACAACTAAAATAATTATCTATTTCCTCAGTTCAACAGACAATATTGCAATCAAATTATGACTACATAGCAACAGAGGCTGGAGTCAATACAATATTTAGTTTTCAAAACATACCTAAAATTTGTGTTTAACATAATGTTGCATGATATTTCACCACATGGATTCTTTGAATACATATTTTAACATATGAGAGGCACCACTAAACCTAAATTCATTCATTACTGCAAATGATATAAATCATAAAAATACAGTACTCTGAAGTGCAGGTTCCTCCTGAATGATTTTATTGTGAAGAAGGTTTTCTGGGTAGCCACACTGGAGATGGGAGTGATGAATGTTGGTTGGTAAGAAATTTGTTTAGGGATTAAGGATTTTTATAGATGAGGTCACGAATTGAGAGGGAATAGTGGAAGAAGCATTTCATGTGTGAGGGATGGCAGCTGCTGTAATGAAAATATTGCTGCTTGTTGGTAGGTTTCATGTGGACAGAGTTGAGAATTAGTTGTTTTCGAGCAAGATGTCAACATCTAAGAAGGCGATATGGGAGTTAGAAGATGAAAATGTGATAGAGAGGCAGGAGAAGGCATGGAAATAGATGTTTTCAATGAGTTCATTCTGTATGAGCAAAGGAGGACTATATCGTCGATATAGAGGAGCCAGAGGAGAGGTTTTAAGGGGTATATGGAAAGGAAAGTTACATCCTGATGGCTGAGGTAGAGGTTGGTGTAAGAAGGACTGAATTTAATTAAAAGCTTGAAACCACATAACACAGAGCTAACTTGCGAATTGCATCAAGTGAGCTTAGTAGCATGTTATCAAAATGGTACATTGATGGTACAAGCGAAATGAATAGCAATGCTACCATCAAAACAATAAACAGAATACACATTAAGTGAATATTCACGTACTACCAACCACCTATTAAGTGGCTTTATAGGGCAGTACACTCTACACACCAAAGGCATCCCAGATGAAAATTTTCTTCAATATTTGTGAAGCATGTGATCAAATGATAACTTGATACAAGAAACAATGCAGAGAGTGAGGAGATAATAGGTCACAGGAAGGTGTAATATTACCTTGTGTCAGAGTGGCTTGCACCATCAGCATTCCACTTCCTGTGTCACACCCCTGGGAATCTGTCCCCATAATGCCAATGCCTCCGGATGGGGCCTGCAAGAGTTCAAGAACAATACACTATAAGACTATACAAAGCATCTCCATCTTCACCAAGATGCAATCACTGCACCCAAAATGCAGACTCATCCTTGGAGAACTGTGAGACATGTATTTAACCCTTTCTCTACAGCATCGACGTACCTTCTCATTCTCCCTGTAATATACAGTGTGCCTCTTCTGGGACCCGAGAAAACTCTTCAACATCAGGAAGTATTCTACATGCTCTTGGCAGGCATATAGAGGCAGAATTGTACACAATAGGCCACAAACACCCATCAGTGGAGGGCAGTTTGCATTCTCTCTAAATTGTGGCTTAACATGAGCCGTAAACTGAATAAATTTTTACATTTAAATAAATAATTAAAATAAACTAGCTGAAGGCACCTGTTGAAATTCAATGGGAGGGAGAAATATAATAAATACAAATTGTATGAAGCAAATAAAACATCTTTCATGAAGGGGTGAAAACCAACTTGTGTTCTGGAGTTAGCTATGGCTCCAAGTCAGTATCTGAACCATAAATATAATTTAAGCCGTTGTAAACATATAATTACTGCCTGAACTCATACCTGAGCCTTTACAAAAATAAGAATATTATGCAGAAACTTTCAGGCCAGAAGAAACCAAGTATGTAAGAAGGGGAGGTGCATATGAATTTCTGTCTATTATTGACAATGAGGCCAGATTCCAGTTTTTGGGAATGGTATGACCCACCTCTTCGGCAAAAAATTTTTCTCCTACCATTTATGTACGTTCTATTTGTCTAAATTCTTCAACTGTATAGCGTCAATGAACTTCCTAAGGTTACTTGTTAATGCATTTTTTCCAATTAGAGTAAAATCTATTATTTTAACCTAGTACATATTTATCCAACTTAAACCAGGTACTTGTCGCTCAGTTGCATATATTCACACCTTCTACTGAATATTTGTTGTATAACTTTATCACAATTTTTTCAGCTTGATACTCTTACTTTTGGTTAGACTTCAATTAAGTTCAATAGCAAAATTCCACAGAGAAAAAATCATTCACCTTGACCGAATGATTTTTTCTCTGTGGAATTTTGCTATTGTGCATTTCAGCGGGTAATGCAGTTAAGAATCTCGTGGCCAGTTCGCACTCCTTATATTCAATTAAGTTTCTTCTCATGATCTTATGTCTCAAATTACAGCAATTTTGAAAGCGGACCACTTTGGCATATGGTCTAAATCCATAAAATATTTACCTTTTGAATCCTGCAGAATCTTTTATTTAAATTCTTTGAGTTTTACGGAATATAAACCTATTTGATCTGGGAGTAGCATGAAAAGTAAGCTGTATGATTTATTGTGAATAAAATGACTGATCTAGATTCAAGAATTAACTGCCATGCCTCTTTTTGTACCTTTCAATATCTTCACAAAGAGGACAATTCTATTTATGGCATTGCTTTTGGATGAACTATTTTAGAATCATTGCAGTTGGTTCAAATGCACAATCCCGTATAGAATTAAAAAAAAATATTCACAATTTGAACACCCCTGAAGTATTCATTTAAATACTCCTAATTATAACCAAATGCAAGCCTTCTAAATCCGTGAGTGCTAGCAGTCAGCTCAGTCAGTCAGCTAGCAGTATCTTTCTATGGAAAAATATGGCAGACCTTGCTTCATGAATAGCCTACAACACTTTCAGTAACTTTCTATACCCTCACGAAAAGCACAATGCCATTTATGGCATCCCTCTATGATGAACTGTGTCAGAGATGACAATGGCAAAGGCTTTAGCAATGCCTGGAACCGAAAAAAACAGTAAATTTCAATTTATATTACACATTTTCCAGAAACCTTGAGGAAAAAGTGTAAATCGGTTAGAAGAATAAGAAAACATGAAAAAAATGTTTAAACATGTTCCAATTAAATACAGAATAAATTAAAGAAATCGATTAATACTTAGTTATTTTACTGAATGAAAGAAAAAACTCTTACACTGCCAGAAATTGAAAAAGTCTATTTAAACTAATGTAAATACGTAATTGGCACCAGGAATCGAACCTGGGCCCTGAGCGTTTTTTATATAGCCTGTAGCACCTACTAGTGTATATGCTAGAATCCTACAAAGTTTCAGCTAAATAGGTTCAGTAGTATTTGGTGAGATGCGTAATGAACATAGAACCAGCGGACAGACACACAGAAAGAACTCCATTTTTATATATTAGTATGATAACTGAATAAAGTTTCCTCAGTTGCATTTTCATACGTTTTCACATAGTGTATTGTCAGCTTAGTGGCATGAGAAATGCCAACTAGCAGCAAGGAGAGGAGAGAGTAGGTACATTTCATGCCATAAGTAGAATTGGACGCCATGCAATACTTTGCTATTGTGTTTTCTTTCTCTGCTTTTTTTCCTTTTTAAAAAATTAAGAAACATACTTAATATCATTTTTAAATTAAATGGTTTTACATACATTCCCCAGGACTTATAAACGTTTGACCAAGACAACAAAATTAAACGAAACTGCCCTACTGCTCACCTCGGCATCAACACCAGGGACCTCGGTCTTCAGGTGATGTCCAAAATCCCCATTCATTGAATTCTCAACTCCTTCACCCTCCTCTGATTTTACAGGAAGCTGAAGCATTTACCAAAGTTCACTAGTTAACTTCTGTTTAAGGGTAAATTTTATGTTGGGATTGATATTAATAAGAATAATTATTAGAAAAACTTCACCGAGATTTTCACATTTAAAAGATACATAGCAAAAAAGTTTGACACATTAAGTATGCACATTCCTATGAGCTATCAGACATGAGAAAGAGTTGTAATGCATCATAAATAGGAGTGGTAAAAGTTAAAGAAGTACAAAGCATTTTCAACTGCTGTTTGTTTCAATTGTTCTACTCACAACATCTGTTGAATTCATCTACATGCATATAATACAATGCCAGCCACCAAATTAAAGGTGTGTGACAGGTGGTGGATCTCCACCAAGCATGCTGCAGCAACTATCAAGCTTAAAGAGAGGATTAATATCTGTGATTCAATACAGATCATGTCCCTCTGTACACACCCACACAAAATAGTAATTGAGTAGACTGTGCATATTTCATTTACTGCAAAGAAAGGAAAATATGCACAGCTCATGGAATGAATCAACGCAGAGACTGTGCAGCTTCACCTTCATTCCAACTAACCTCGAGTGATTCACTACCGTCATCAACCGATTCGAACTGCAATGAATGAATTCTCATATCTGCATCACTCCAACACGTCTCATCGCCAGAAGGAACTTCGGATTTACACACAGTCATCTCTCCACTCTCAATCTGGGGAGAGGTCAGGGCAACAATACAAGTTCCGGTGAGTCTAATCATCATCAGAGTCAGGTAAAATCTAATCATCATCATATGAATTTTGCAGCAGCATGACGGCCTTCTTACTCACTAAACACTGATTTCTATAAACACCATAATGTACCACTAAGACCACTGTCCAATTACTTGCTATTGTTTTCCAATGCAACATTCACACTAACAATATTATGCTTTGTTTCTGGTGAAGACAAGAAATAAGAGCGCATCAAATCCACATAGCAATATTTCAAATAGGTACATACATCAGACAAACCTTGAAGACCCTCCACCAATAAGTTTTTAATTATGCAAACATTAGTTAACCATATTCAGGTAAACTTATTCATACATTTACAATTTTTATTCCAATATTTACATTCTGAATGAATATACTTCACAGGAGAGGTGGTATATCTTGGATTGATACACATTCAGGACATATATATATGAAAGAATCCTGCCAATAATGATGTTGTCTAAAGGAATTAGAGGAGATACAATTGGAGAAGATCACTGACCACAAATCCACTAATCTTACATTACATGAAGAGATAAACCTTCGAGATGACAACATCAAGGCATTCGATGATTCACTCACAATTCCATTGCCACAGGTTTCACAGTCTCAATAAGATGCTTTACAAACCCGGATTTTGGGTCATTATTTAATAAATATTTCTTGTGTTCTTTTCCTCTGATGGCGAATTTACGACCTATTTGTCCAACATAAACACCAATAAAATCATCACACTCTGGTAGATACATTCCATATTTTTCAAAACTATCAATCTTGTCCTTGGAGTTGAAAAGAATTATATCGCCATGCATTATAAGAATCACCATGGTAATTTTTCACCCAAGATTTTATACATAGATGACAAAGGGTTAAAACTGGATTTTTTAGAGAATTTAGAAATTGTTAAGAGACAAGGTGCTCCTAATGTAATGGTTTTAAATGACTCTTCCGAATTTAAATGTTCTCCTTTCACCTATGTGTTGCACCATCACTTCCCCTTCACCCCCTTCACACCCCTTTGCCCCTTCCTCTTCACCTGGACCATTAGTGATTAGAAATACCTCACCTTTTCGCCCACCTGCACTATCCCCGGTATCCGTTTTCCCCCACTAACCTACGTCAACTCCTTTTGACCCAACATTGCCGATTCAGTGGCTCTTCCCTCCCTCAACCAATTCTCACCTAACCCCCATCCCCAGGAATTTTGTATACATGTGACTTGCACTCCCAGACTCTTAGGAGATTGTAACCCTGATGAAGAAGTGCTAACATCGAAACTGGTTAAGTTAAAATAAATTCATGGAATAAGTACAAAGTGAATCATTTCTCCCATCATAAACATTTGTATTCTCCACAAGTCAATTAGCCTAATCTAAAGCAGAAGGTACCCACTATGTGGAATTCTGCATACGCAATGTTCAATACAGTATTGAGAAATAAAGAACTCTCCTGTCAGCTCTTACTGTGTTGTACTGTGTTACATTGTTAACAACTGAACTTACTCAGGCACAAAAACATTTTGAAATAATGGAGAAACTATGTGAAATGTCATCACCTTTTCATGAGGTAATATTAGAACTCAGTACAGAAAAACAGGTGAAAGCAACCTAACTGATACCCCTCAGCCAGGGAATAAGGAAATATGTACAATCACTGAATTTTGATATACCAGAGGAGGAGGTCAAAAATTTTCATCCAAAATTTGTAGCGACATGCAGAAGATCATTGGACATTGAAGGCAAGTCACTATATAGTCAAGGTTATGAAAATCACACTGTCATTGATACGACAAAAAGTAATCCAGTTGGAAGAGTAGGAGCTGTTTCCCTAGCCTGTGTGGCTGTAGATCCTAGCCAGGAATTGATTATGGAAATGGTTACTTCTTTCGGATGTGTCTAGATGCATTTAGATTCCATTTGGTGAATCAATATCTGAGATAAGTCACCAACTGCTGCAGCCATTACTGAGGGTGATAAATTTTTGAAGGAACTCCATTGTTTGTGACATGAAGATCCACTTCAGGGGTGGTGGAATAGGGCACACCAATGAATTTACACCTTGATAAAAAAGGGTTTTTCTTTTGGCAGGTATGTGTCCAGTGAATTGTGTTCTCCAAGGCCAGATATATCTTACTGGAAAGAAGGAGAAGCTTCAAGTCTAATAAGCTCTCAAAATTGTTTTTTTTAATTCACCTTTAATAAGATGATTGCATAAGTAATTTGTTGTTCTTAATACATAGATGTTCCAATTCAGCATTTCATACTTCCTCTTGTCCATTGAATACTGTTGCAGATTTCTTTGTAAGAAAAAGAGATATACAACACCCTTTGTTGAACACAGTAGCATGGAAAACATATCCAATAGCAATGTCCAATATCTATAGAAACGACTTACTCAGTTCTTGGCTGATATTTATTAAATTTTTAACGTGCCCAACTTCATAAGTTGTATGCTGTGCCGTATACACAGCCATGGCAAAGATTAAATTACACAATGCTATTAGTTATGGTATAATAGTATCATGAACAGCTATTCCGTATTGATACTTATTCCCAAAAAAATGTTTCATTCATGTTAAAATAGCAAGAACCAATCCTGTCAAAAATTCATATTAATGACTCTCAGTCTTGTAATATTCCTAAACAACACATTGAATTCTGCACCCAAATTATTTGAATTGAACGATTGGGATTTAAATCACTTATGAATCAATCAATTCTTCATTCACATTCTTCATTGGGAATGTGATAAATATAACCGTTCTTGTACCACTGGACTCTTCACTCAAAAAACACAGTTGGAACAACTTCAATTAAAATCATATTTCAATTTATTTGGTTCATACCAATGAATTGTAAATTTTTAATGATTCATTCATTACCAACCCAGCTCTAATACAGCTCTGATATTATGTCGTTCCAGGAATATTCCACGATCTCCAGGCCAAAATTTTCATTTTTCCAGGTTAAAATATACTAGGATCAAAAACTGGTGCTTTAAGCATAGAGACCAATCCAAGCACAGAGAACACAAGCATGGAGAAAAATAGGAAAAATAAAAGTTCTCTAAGAAGAAAATTGAGCTTATAATTATTAGCTTAGTTACATGAGTTAATGTAGTTCTGAGGACAATTAGTGAACATTAAGGAGGAATTGAACTGAAAATTACAAAAGCTTGTGAATAATTAACATACAATGGGGTCGTTTAACATATTTTTATTACCGAATCTGATAGTTTCGTAAAATAAAAAGACATATTCTTGCATTTTTTGATCTGTCAATTATTTGTGGAGTTATAAGCAGTGAAAAACTGATATTTTTAGCCCATTTAGCCAAGGAAAAGAGGACGTGGTTCATCCTCTGATGTCATCAACTTCATCCAACCACAACTGAGCCCACGGAGCTACTTTGCCTTATTGTAATGGGGGAACACCGCTGACTCTGCCAACTGGAGCCGTTGTGACAGTATCTGTGCAAGCAGACATTCTGAGACCCCCCTCCACTCCCTTCCCTTACACATAAATCAGCCAAGGGCGGGAGGAAAATGACCTCAATGATATCACAGCAGCTTCTCCAGTGGGCATCACCTTTTGCTTATTTAAATTTTTGATTTATGAGTGAATGGTTGTGGTTAGAAGATTAATTTTTTCACTAAAATTCAGTTTTCATTTCCATCTAACGACTTTGTGTACAAAATTGCAATTTCAGTACGAGTAAAGACACCCATTACGTTTCACCACAGAAAAGGCTATAATGAAGCAAACTTTTAAAATGGAATGCAAATGTGGATGTGGTTTTAATTCAGTCCTCACCTTAGATTCAACGCTGAAGTCCTCTGTCACAGGCTGATTTCTGTGGCCCAGGTCAATATTCTTGCATGCATCATGGAGCAGTGGATCCTCAACAGCATCTTGTTCTTCTGACTTTACAGGAATCTGATTGGGTATAAAAGACATAGGACACATAAGATGCAAGGCAGCAAAACTTTAGAAGACTTATATTTAAATCTCATATGGTTTTGTAATATGAAAAGAATTAAACAGCCTTGCATTGTAATTTTATGACATAGCACTTCCATAAGAGGTATTAGTGGATGTACAAAATGGGGATGTAACATAATGAGCCCTAGAGCCACAAAAAAGCCCTAGAGAGGTAAAGTATAATCATGAAAAATTGACAAATGTTGAGACAATTTATTCTCAAGTAAGAATGAAGTTCCTACAATTGTTTGGGCTAGTGAAATACCTCACCATTATCATCAGTGCATGGAGCTTGATCTGTACACTAAGTAATTAAGATTTCGTGACCAGATCAAACATGAATTGTGTTGATATAAGCAGTTGTTGATTAGAGTAACAAGTAAAGTGGAACCAAAGCGGCTTCAGAAGCTAGCAATAAGGTAAGATCATGAAGGCTTCCTGGATGTAGAGGCATGAAACAAGCTTAAAAAAACTCCAGTTTGGATGAAAAATGAAATAGGATGTAAATGTTTTGTGCAGATCATGCCATGACCTTCACTATTTGGTTAGGTGTGATCCACCCAAAACAATGGTGCAACCAGAATAAGAAACAACAAACCAAATCTATGGGAAGTAAAAGCATAGATGTTTTATGCTTCCAGGAGACAATTAGTGAGGAGTGCTTAATGGGGTCGTTTACCATATTTTTTTTATTGCCGAATCTTATAGAGTTTGAAAAATAAAAAGACACGTATTTTTCCATTTTTTGATCCGACAATTATATCCCGAGTTATAAGCTGCGAAAAACTGATGTTTTTAACCCTTTCGGAAAAGTGGGCGTGGTGCTACCTCTGATGTATATCGACTTCGTTGAATCAGAACTGAGCCCGCGAAGCTACTTTGCCTTATCGCAGTGGGGGGGACACAGCTGACTCGGCCAATGGGAATGAATGCGACAGCATCTGTGTGAGTAGACCTTCCAAGAATCCCCCTTCACTCCCTTTCTCTCCCCTGAAAGCAGTCAAGGACGGGAGGAAAATGACGTCAATGTTATCACAGCAGCATTTTCGGTGGGCATCACCTTTTGCTTATTTTAATTTTTGATTTATGAGTGAATGGTTGTAGTTAGAAGATTAATTTGTTCACTAAAATTCTTTTTTCATTTCAATCTAACGATTTCATGTACAAAATTGCGATTTAGGTTCCGAGTAAACGCCCCCATTTGCACTTTTGCCAATTAGAAGAAAAAAGTGATGAATTCCAAAATGGCTGAAAACCTGCTTTAGAAATAAAAATTTAATGTTGCTAAAAATGTTATTATAAGACAATTGGCTTCAGCCAAAATGGTTAAATATTTTATGACTGATTTCTATAGGATTCATCATTTTTATACACCCCATTGTTATCATGGAAATGGATCAGTAAATCAAAAAATAAATGAACAATGAAAACATTAATGTTGTCAGCAGAACTACACAATCAACAAGTGGATTATTTAAAAAAAAACTTGCCCTGGGGAATAATAATTAGGCCTCCAGGTAGGAGGTAAACCATCTCAAGTATTCTAATAATGTGATCTAAATTTTGTGTTTTACAGATTAGATATTTTCTTATGCACATATTTATTGAGTATATATTTATTATTGCACTAAAAAGCTAAGGGTAAAAATTGTCTTGATAGATAATTATCCTCAAGTATTAATGTTTTAGGATACAATAATTAAAATCATATACAGGTAATGGGCCCAGAGTTTTTTCCTAAGTGAAATAAGAAAATAGAAATATGCTAACCTGTGAAGCAAATACAACATGAGAAGTAAAGAAGAGACTGAATCAATACCAAGACTAGCAGACACTGCTGGATATCCTCAATGGGAATTGAAAATTGGAGTCCTCTTAACAGCCAAGATATTTATTGATGATGTGGATGGACCTGAAACCCTATCAGATCATAAGACTGATGACAATGAAAAATAAGGAATGGCTTACCAAAAGATGCCAGTGCTAAACACATTATTCTTAGAACCATGGACATTGGTGAAAAAGCACATATTTGTACCTGTGAGATGGCCAAAATGATGTATGATACTCTATGAAGAATTTATAAGAGAGATACAGAGCCTCCCATTCCGAGGGCCCGGGTTCGATTCCCGGCAGTGGCGGATTTTTCAGTGGAAAACCGGTCCCCACTTGAGTGCCTAGTGGAGGGCATTACAAGTACAGTACTCTGTCCGTCAGATGGGACGTAAAGCCGTGGTCCCCTTGGTGCCTTTCGTTAAGAGTAGGCTAATGCCGACGCCGGGTTTCTCTCCACCCTTCCTCCGTTCCCTGAAAACTCCTACCATTACCCAATTACCCACCTGTCCTATATGGCGCAAATGACCTCAGCTGTCGGTCGCCTCCCCTAAATAACCAACCAACCAACCGAGATACAGAGTATACAAAAATTCCACTGCTGGCAGACTTCTTCAATCTTCCCTATCACAAGATTAACAATTAAAATGGGAAATATTGCTCGCATTCAAACTAGCTTTTGGGTTAAATAACTCAGGGATGCCAATCAGTGAAGATGTGATTATGACTAACATATTGCTCTCCCCCAGAAAAATACAAGCACTTCAGATCTGCTTGTGACTGAACTACGGCTACTGCTAAGACATGTAAAAACTTAAAAGCTACATTTCTGAAAGTAGAGAAAAGTAGTATTCGATGACAAGTCTGTGTAAATTGTGCATGGAAAAATGAGGTAATCAAATAAATGTCAAACAGGAAGGAAAGAAAACAAAACTAAACTTTACATTATTGATCCCAGAAAAAAATACATAATCAAAAGACAATTACCCAGAAACATTGCACTCAGCCATAGAGTGGCATAATAAACTTGGTTATATCAACTTTAGCGATTTAAGAAAAATACCTAACCTCTGCAATTGTGTAAGTGAAAAACTGACTCAATGTGATATCCATTAATACTATGAATTCTGCACTACTGCTAAATTGGTCAGAAACCCTTTAAACTCCCAAAGAACTGTAGCCACCCAAACTCTGCAAATTGTAAATACTAATGTGTGCTGAAAGATCTCACCATAAACAAAGAAGAATACTTGATGACATGTCTTGATGACTACACCCACTTTTTAAAGTATATTTAATGCAAACTAAAGATGAAGTTGAAGAATATTTAAGAATGATATCCAAGAAGCTGAAACACATTTCAATTCCAATTTCAAAAAAGAAACCATTAGATGTCACAATTATCTATCCTTAGTACTGAAGCAGTGGGTTCAAAATTGGTGAAAAGAAAAAGGAATTGTATTGGATTATACTATCAAACATTCACCTCCACTGAATGGAAAAGCCAAAAGAGTAAATTTTACCCTCATCAACAAAGTAAGAGCTATGCTTCACAAAAACTAACTAAAAAAAGAATTTTTGCTGTACTCACAAAAGCATGGCCACTGAGTGTATCCCATTAAGAGCCATCTCTACTACACATAGAGAATTGTCATATGGTGTGAAGCCCAACTTGTCCAATCTTCAAGAATTTGGATGTTGTCTACACTAAAAAACATGGTCATCTAAGGAAATTTGATGTTAGAAGTGTAACCTTCTTCATCAGTTATGCACCTAATGGATATGTGGTGTGGACCCCAGGAAGAGAGCAGCCTATGCGTACAGAGATATGGAATAAACAAATGCATTCCTTGAACCAGAAGAAGAAGGTACAGCAGACATCATCATAGAAGAGAGTAAATATGAGGAAACTTTAGGTAGGCACTAAGGGATTGACCCTCCTGATCCAATTGGTCAACCTCAAATGAAGAAAATGATGAAGGAGAACAAGAATTGAAGTTGAAGAAAACAATTTTGAGAATCAAGAAATAGTTCAAAATGAAAGACCAAGAACTCAAACAAAGAGGCCCTTGAAGTTTAAAGACTATGTCACAGATTTTTCTGATGATGAAGATGAAAATGTTGAAGCTATACTAACATTTAAAGAATGCATTGAAGCTGAGGACAAAGAAAGGCAGAAGAAAAGAAATATCTATATATATAAAAATGAATGTATGTGTGTGTGTGTGTGTGTCCTTTATGCATTACTACACCATTCATCGGATCGCCATGAAACTTTGGGAAGTTGTTGAGTACGTTCCCGGAAAGAGGACTACGAAATCGATATTTCAATATCGATACTTTATCGATATAATATCGCTAAAGTATCGATAAATTGATACATTATTGATACAAAATTGAGGTGAAATTATTTAGTTTTTTAAAAGGAATGTATCGTTGCAATATCGATACTGTATCGAATGTATATAATGTGTTTGTCCTTTATGCATTACTACACCATTCATCGGATCGCCATGAAACTTTGGAAAGTTATTGAGTACGCTCCTCCAAGGTTTCTACAAAAGCGATAATTCAATGGCGATACTGTATCGATATAATATCGATAAAATATGGATACATCGATACATTGTTGATACAAAATTGAGGTGAAATTATTTAGGTGTTTTTTATCAAAGTTTTATAAAGTATCATTACAATATCGATACTGTATCGATACAATATTGATAACTTCATGCATTACCACAACATTCATCCAATTTCCATGAAGCTTTGGTTAGTTGTTTTGTTCACTCCATGAAGGTTTGTACAATATCGAGAATACAATATCGACACTGGAGACGGGATGTGCATCCCATTGAACTTGCAATTCATTGAAACAGTCACGTGCAACATATTCAAATCATCCGGCATGGGACAAATATTTCAGAAATGCCAACTTATTGCTTGGGATGAATGCACAATGGTGCACAAAGCATCGCTCGAGGCTCTGGATCGATCTTTGCAAGATTTCCGTTGAATCCTGAGACCATTTGAGAACGCATTAATATTGCTTGCACGACATTTCAGGCAAACTTTACCTGTAATTCCTCGATTGACACTAGGGGATGAAATAAATGCTTGCCTGAAATATTCTACTTTGTGACGACATGTAAAGACGTTAAAATTATATACAAATATGCGTGTCCAGCTGCAAAATATCGATCAGCTGAGATATATTGTATACCCATAAGAATTGTGAAATTAAACATACTATAAACGTGCGCTTTCCATTTAACCAGATTGAGCCACAGCAACGCGTGGCCGGGTCAGCTTGTTTGGAAATAAACAAGACCTTGAGACTTGTGAATGAAGAGTATGGTGATGGAAAACAAGCAATTACTAGCAGACGGGTTTTCAAGAAGAAAGAAGATGGCAGATGTTTCGTTCTTTTCGTTTCCTTTTTCTACTACCTTGTATGGTCAGATTGCCCAAAAGGGCACTTTTTTGGTGGTTGAATTCAAAAAAGGAACTTCTTCAGCTGGGCCATTGGACCCAGTCGGTGAAAGCTAGTGACATGACTCGGACACAACTGATGTCCGATTTAAGTACTCCTGGAACAGGGTATAAGCATGGGCCAGTATTCCACCCTCCTCCAACCAGGCCTTTCCCTACTCAGAAGCCCTCACCATGAAGCAGAGACAAGTACTGTCCAGTTATTTATTGTTTGTGAAAGTGTTATATTATGTATCTTTTGTTTCATTTCAACTCCATGGTGCAAGATGTTTACAATGCTGGGCTATGTAAACTAAACACAAAAATGTTTCCAACACTGGGCTATGTAAACAAACAGATGTGGCTGCTGAGTTTGATAGTTCAATATTGATATTTTCAGACTGTGTTGGTGAACAAGGTGATTGGAGTGAGCTCACTTCTAATCTTTCAGATCGACATGAGTCAGATTGGTAAACATAGTGTATATCTGCTGCTCAATGCTGTACACAGATGAAATATATAAATACCTTGACACAAGAACTGTTAGAAAAGAAGAGGGTCACTCTACATGTCAAAAATCAAAACACAATCAAGATGATAAAATCTGGTCAGATGTCAACAAACAATCATCATATCCAAATAAAATAAATTCAATAAAAAAAATGAATTCAATCCTAGGTGGTTCAATTTGAAAGTCTGTCCTTCAGGAGAAGAACTTGTGGATATGTTCACATGGTCTCTTCAAAGAATCAAGTATCAAAATTCTGAGAGATTCTACTGCAAGAACAATAAGCAAGATATTAAAATATCCTGCTTGTACGACCTTTATAAGTTACACATTTTTGTGACACTAAATCACATTTTTATTTCAGCAAATAATTATGTTGATTGTGTCATCACTTACATGGAGTCCCATATTATCATTTTGTTCCCAATTTTTCACACTCAACCCTTTCACTACATCTCACTCTCCGTAAACCTACTCGTCACATGCGGCCGAAAAGTTAAAGCACTACAGTGAGAATGAAAAGGTTCGTTCAGAGCAGCCTAATGTGCTATCGTACTAGGTACGTTCATAGCAGCGAAAGAGTTATGGGAGTGAGTTGCTACTAGAGATTAGATATGTTGCTAGGAACATACTTATTCATGCCATATATCATTTATAGCTAGGTGTGAAAATTGTCTTGATGGACAGTAATTCTCAAGCACCCATGTTAGAGGAAATAATGATTTAAATAAACAAGAATTTTACATGAATTCCCAGTAATTTTAACACATACATCCTCAGGAAACACATTTAACTTAAGTTCCTCCTTGAAATGTAAATGTTTTCATAACCTACCATGTGTTTCTTATTTACAATAAATTTCTTCAGTTTTCCGAAAACCACCTTGATTAAACTTTCAGCCTATTGTTACACCTCTTAACAAATCTAGATGCTCCTTGCTGAATCCAACCCCATTGCAGCATAAAAGCTAATTTATTAGCATATCACATTTAGAATGGGTTCAAGATAAATAAATATACCATAGCGTGGTAAATACTTACTTCATAACATTCTGTACTCGGAACTTGGTTTACCGGCCAGTTATTCCCTCTGATACGACTGTCATAAACTTCCTGGTTCTCCACGCAATGTTGCTTGAAAAAATGGAACTCCGTCAACTTATCCAAGCAGACGGAACAAACCAGCCACGGATACAAAGCTTCCTTCAGAACCTGAGAAATGCGAATGGAATCAGCAATGGTTTATTGGATGACACAATAGATTCCCATGTGAACCACCCAAACAATAACACCAGTGCGGAAGTGGAAAGTACAATTGATAATAACACAAGTGGAGAACTGGTATAGAATTAAATGATGTACACTCACCACTAACTGCAGCAGATCTTCTACTGCTTGTTTCACCACGAATTCGTCGTTCCTAGTTTCTTCTAGTATGTCAATTAAACGACAACCGGTACTTAAGCACAACCTACATATACTATGCTCGCGTAATCCACGCATAGTGACACTTCCCAATAGCTCACGATGAATACTACAGTTACGCTAGTTATAACAACAAACTAACATACGACAAAATTATCAAGTATTTTCCTCCTGATGAATAGATGAGAAAATTAACCTTCGTGAAATAAAATTCTTTCGTAATATTGAAAACTAGTCGAGAAATTAGGGAATACAGCTTTAATTGTTGAGCAGGATTGACCACACGAATTGCACAATGCAGAAAACGACAGCTTGAGCCAGGGCGCGTCATCTCCCACATGGGGGATGCACTCCCTTTCCCGTTGATCCCGCGATGGTAGCGCCAAGTGTGTTCGTCTTGTGAACCCGGTATTTGAAATTTGGAGAGCGGGGAAGTCGCGTCGAAGCCGGCTGAAAGCTGTTGACAGCTAACGGTAGTTCGGCCGAGGTGAGGAATGAGTACTGATGATAATCGTTTTTTCACCGGTAAAGCTGATGATGCTAGTCAATTTTGCTGTATGTTATGGATTATCCAGGTGATATACGTCATCAGCAATGATTTAATAGTCGTAAAGTAGGGTAATATATGTTTCTTTATTCCATTGAAGTTTTTTACGCCGGGCAGCAGCGGACGCCCATGAAGAAGCCAGAGGTGGGAAATGAACGTTAGTGGAATGCTTTGCGAGGAATTCTGTCATCCGAGAACCATCATCTTTTGTCAGATAAGTTTTTTCTTAATTCCTAACTCCATATTTTGTCTATAAACACTGTTGGTAGAGAGTTGCTAGAGGAAATGAAATTGCAATACTCGAGTGTCCTTTTCGCCCTGGTGGTGAGGGTTTACCGTTTGTCGGAAATTCTTTGAAGCCTTGTATGCGGGCAGGTCTTTCACCCTAGCATCCCGTTCGTAGGGTCGACGGAAATCCCCACCACAGGGTTGTCGTAAAATGTGTGAAAATGCCGTCGGAGGTAATCCTTTTCCTCTCATTGTTTGTAGGTCGCGGCGTCGTTTGAAAATCTGGGAAGCTGAAGTTGGGGAAAACGGTTTTAATCTCATGCTTCCAACCTTCGACATGTCTCTCAGTAAGTGTGTCTCGTCTTTACGGATTGGGGCTCAGTTTTTCCTACTGCTTTCTTGGAGCAAGATCTCTGCCAGCATTTCAGTTATTCTGTTTTGGTAAATTTCAGTTTTTACCATGCCCAGCAACAAATGCTGCGTTCTGCTGTGCCAGGATCGACATAGTTCGCGTCATCGGTGAGTGCCAATAAAACTTGTTGCTCATCGTATTTGTATTAACGTTACCTGTGGAAAGTGGTCACTTCATGTAAGTGCAATGCTATATTAATTCATTTCCTATTTCCTTCCTTGCTCAAAGTTATTTCACTAACCAATGATTTTTGCTTTTGGAAACTGTTTATGAAAAATCCTTGTGTGTATGAGATATTATCCCAGCCAGCACAAATAAACATTTTACCTTCAATTTATTTGAAATTTACGTAAATATGTCGTAAACTGTTTGTTTGTTTACAAGTTGCTCACGTAAACTTCTAAGATGCATCTCGTAAAAATCGCGGCCACATGTCCTCATCGTGGAGTAAGCAACACAGAAGCGGTTTACCAGAACGTCCGCCATAATGCATACGCATCAAATACTTTGTTTGCCATATATATTCCCTCACTACGTATTAAATGTGCAATTAAATCCAGTGTACCACGTTTAAAAATTTTCACGAATAAAAAAGGAAAAAAAATAAAATTACATATACATCACTAGCATCGCTTTCGCCCCTAGGTGGCTCGGGGAACCGAAACCGTGTCGTTCGCTTCATATCTCGGCACGCTACCACCAGGCTAACTGCTTCGTTGATATGAGTGTTGTCAGATTGCTAGTTGTTGTGACGCGGTTCATGCATGAACTTGCGCCGGTTCATGAATGCGAAGTAAAGTTTCAATAGTTGATTATAACTATAATTCATTACATAACTGTAAGTTAAGACTATCGAAGGAACTGTAGTAATGATTTACGATCGAATTTGCTTTCCTAAATTGTCGAACACATGAATCCTTCGTTAATTGTGCTGGAGTGACAACACCCCTTAGAAAAATCTTTGAAGATTAAAAATTAATTTCTCTTCACCAATGGTTATGATTACTGGTGAGCACCAATTAACTACTTGTGAATGATGATTAATTACTAATATTTGCAGTGATTATACCTACTTATTGCAAGGGAGCTCAGGGGTGGATTTTGGAACAAATATCAAACTGCTATCTCATATCGGTGATCAGCTTGAAACATATGTACTCCACATTTAATGAAAAAGATACTTGAAACTACTTCATGTATCTACATGTTAACTTTATGAGCCAAATATTTTCATTAAACATACGCGCAGAGTATAATCTATTAGATAATGCTGTAAATTTACTAATTTCTTAATGGCCCACACTCGTAAGAATCACGTAAATTCGTTTACGTGTGCGGTTCAAAAACCGTTTACGAGATGCTTACATAATCATTAAGCATTTACGTTTACGTTCATTCTCATAAAATGATTGCTTAGAATTTACGTAAACATGAAATAATACGGGGAGATTATGTTTACGTATACACACGCACATTAAGTTTACGAGGATTTTACGTAAACATGTTACCGTGTGCTGGCTGGGTAGCGTTTTAATTCAACAATATTTCGTAGAATGAAGCTTTCAATTCTGTCATTGAATGTAACTAATATTTGTTATCTTCTATTTCTAACTTGTTAGATTTCCTCATCCCACAAAGGATGCACACGGGAGATTTTGGAAATGGGTGCAGGCCACCGGCAATATGAGTTTGCTGAGTGTAGCACCCCAACATATATATGAGCGGAGAATAGTGATGTGGAAATCACTTCTACAGTGACTGTTATGTTGGAAATAGAAACCAATTAGAAAAAAAATGCTGTGCCCACCTTAAACCTCCCAGGTAAGGAAACTCCTTGGATACCTATCTTTCCAGAATTAATTTTGACTAAAAAGTTAATGAAAATCCATTTTTTATCATTATACTGACATTAATTTTTTGTCCTTTTTCTGGATATTTCGCAGCACCATTGTCTTGTGAGGAGTTAGATGTCAATATCATGGATGAAAGTTCCCCTAGTGATGGTAAGTTCTGATGTAATGAATTTTCAAGTACCCTTTTGTCTATCATGTTTAGTCTATAGAGTTATAACGTTTTACTTCTCTCAGATTAAGGGACAGTTGAGTTTATCTTGTATTTGCTGCTAATTTCAGTGGTTGAGATGGAGTTATCTGCACTCCCTTCAACATCACAAGGGATTACTCATCCACCAGGTATGTCAGTATGGTGAACACCTCTCGAATTTTCTGAATCTACTACCTACCTGCTATGAAGCTAGCTACATGTATGGTGATTTTTGCTTATAGATACCCCAGTGCAGTTGCCTATGGTGATCCCTTCGGCATCATGGGAAGATATCCCTTCAACATCACAAGGGATTACTCATCTACCAGGTATGTCAGTACGGTGAACGCCTCTCTAATTTTCTGAACCTACTACCTGCTATGAAGTAAGCTAGCTACATTTATGCTGATTTTTGCTTATAGATACCCCAGTGCAGTTGCCTATGGTGATCCCCTCAACATCATGGGAAGATATCCCTTCAACATCACAAGGGATTACTCATCTACCAGGTATGTTAGTGTGTTGTCTTGTTTTCCTAGTGCATATAGTAGTCATCTCTCTGCGTTCTTAGACTCCAATTTGAAACTAAAAATTTTGGAAGCAATTGACCCAGGCTGACAGATAATCCTAGCACTCGCTGTGCTACGAAGGTTTCCTTACATTTTTATATTTTTCCTCCACTCCAATATTGGACAACATCCGACACGTTCTTTTTGTTAGATACATTTCTTATTAGATCATTATGTTTTTGGTGTTAACATGGTTGAGGGTCTGTCCTCTTTCCCACCCAAAATGAGTTGGGGATATGCGGGTAGCATAATTATGGATTGTAAAATGAGAAAAAGGTACATTTATGGCACTATAGACATTTTTTGCCTAAAATATATTTAATTAGTAATGTGATTAACACCACAAGGGTGTAGGTTAAACTTGATCTCTTTTTTATGATAGCCATCATAAAAATGTGTGCTTTCATCCTCGGGAATGAAAATAAAATATCTCTCATTCCTTCAATAGAAAGAATGCTATTTTTTGATTCATTCCCTCAAAATGACTGTCTGGACACCGTTTTTGTGATGTTTTCCATTAGAATGAGACTGTATAATTTAAAAAAATTGTGATGAAACCAAGTATTTAGTGTTTAACATTCATAATATATTCCTTAAATGTGTTTTGGATGTACAAGTTCACTGCTGTGTTTACTTTTTGAAGCAGGTATATAACACAGACACTTCTACGTATACAGGATAATATGACCCCAGTGAAAAAACTGTATACAATTTTTATACAGGCTCTATACAGTGTATACATTTTGTATACATTGTATACGGTGTATACAGTTGTATACATTGTATACCCTGTATACAATGTGTACATTCTGTATAAAAATTGGACACAAAATGTATACATTGTATACAGTTTATACAAATTGTGTAAAATTTACACAGTGTATACGATATGTATACAAGGTATACACTGTATACAAAAGACATGCTTATATACATTTTATACATCATGTACAAATGGTATTTTTGTTCGATTCTGGTTTGTAAATGCACAGTAATTTCTTATGGTCTGTTATTGTGCTGCAGTATTTGATAGCCTGGAATCCGTCGAGTTGAAAAAGTAGAGGTAATTGAGTTTGAGATGCTCTTTTTTCAAGGCAAAGAAATCTTTCTTCAAGGTGAATTAGCATTAGCAATAATAGAAAATTTCCACTACTTATAAAAATTCATCATGCTGACACTCAAAGGCCCACTAAATTCCTCGCAATTTCACTTCGCCATTTGCAGGTTTTTTTTGCATGCACGATGGAGATTTTCCTACACAAAAGAATGGATTTCATGTATGCTGGTGTAGAGAGAAGTGACCGCGAAATGTAACGGTCCCAGTGAAGCAATTTCATTAGAGATTATCAAACGCTAAGACTATACCCAAAAGGATACCAGACTCATTTTTTTCAGTAAATCTCACAGTTAATCCACCATAATCACCTTCGTTGTAAAAACTGAAAAGTCTGATTGTAGCCAAGTACATGCCGAAAAAGTGGAGGAACGCTAAACTATTCGCCTCCTTGATAATCTTTTGAAAAGATAGATCGGACTGACAATTTAGCTGTAATAAAACTAAACTATTCCATAGTTAATAGTATGAACATGGGAAGTAATATTCTTAGTGCATACCTTGAAATTATTGAGTTTTGACTTTCAATGATAAAAATAAGTCCAAGCAATCTAATTAGAGATTAGGAAATATTTTTAAAGAACACTATCATTAACCATAAATGACAACTTCGGTGCCCACGAGTAACACGCGAGTATTCATTTTATAGTTCGCGGTTAGTGGAAAGCTTTCGACCCGAATAGACTACTATCGATGTTGCAAGCAAGAGCGACTTCGACCACTTCGAAAATCGAAATTCAAAATGGAAGTCATCATGGTTATTAGCGAGAAACACGAGAAAAAAATCTATCATCAAATAATTACGTTTTATTGTGATTCGTGATCAAAGAAGCGTACTTTTAAATTCTAATGGACAATGAAATACGGTAAGTAAATTATTGCTATGAAAACCGATTGTGTTGAAGAAAATTCACGAATACGTCATTGTTTTCGTCTGTGTTCCATGGTAACTTTTTGATTTGCAGCCACTAGAATTGACGGTATTTATAATTTTTCAGGCACAGAAAGTCATAAACAAGTTGGGACATAAGGAATGAGCCAATGAAAAATCAGATCATCTTTCTATGTTTTGTGTGTGTTATGACAGTGCAGTGATGACCTTCGATGATATTTAAACGAACTGTTGTACGAACTCCCTGAAAAATTTCGTTTCACTTTTTAGAGGACCGTTGTTTTTTTTTGGAAAGACATTTCGTTGCTGAATACCCAGCTCAGCCATTTAAAATTGAATGTTATGCAAAAATCAAGCTCGATAACAGCTTTTGATTCTCATGCCATGTTGTTTGATATTGGTAATTGTTGCATTGGCTGACCTCAAGATTATGCCTCAGATTTGGAATCTTATGTGTTACAAAGGCAAGTGAATGTGATGAATGAAAATGGAAATAATGTCAATAAATATAATTTATTTATTTACAAAGTCATTTTTGTTTAAAATCACCTATCTCGCATAAGTACGTGTTATTTAAATTGTGAATTCGCTAAGTGGCATCTAGGCGCTAGGCGTTAACGAATTTAAAACTGTCTACGTCTGTATAGAGTTCGTGTGTGTCAAATTATGCCGAATCAAATTATATGTGATCTGCTATTCAATCTGAGGGTAGATGTGAGCTTAAGGGTAGTCAACTTCAAACACTTATCCCGCAAAAACGGTATTACTTAGCGCTTTCATTTCAACTGTGTTATGTACAGGAAGGATGTACATTTATTATGACATTAATTACATTGCACTACTGCCATTATTTCATTATATATAACAATCCGAAAATGACCATTTTTCACCTGAAAATCGATGTTTTTCATCGCCATCTTGGGGTTTTCCCGAGACCACCGCTAGAGGGGTTCGCAACCTTTCACCTCTTCCCTATGACCTGCGCAGAAGGCTATTGAGTGTCGATAGCCACCTGCGTTCACGCGCGATGTATAAATGACTCATCTATTCCCACGCTCTGATTTTTCCTGTCTGAACGTGCTTTTGATCTCCGTCATGCATCATCACTTCTCGCTCACACTCTGGACCATACGGACGCTATGGCTTCTTGCGGTACATGTTCTTTTGGAGTGCTTTCTGCCAGCACTGCTGGTTGTTCAGGCGTGTGATCATACCCAAAAGTGTGGTTTACGTGTTGGGTTTCTACGTTTGGGGCGGGGCATTCCTTAAATACCCTTTTTCGGTTTTTGAGGCGTGTGTTCATACCCAAAAGTGTGGTTTACGTGTTGGGTTTCTAGGTTTGGGGCGGGGCATTCCTTAAATACCCTTTTTCGGTTTTTCAGGCGTGTGATTATACCCAAAAGTGTGGTTTACGTGTTGGGTTTCTAGGTTTGGGGAGGGGCATTCCTTAAATACCCTTTTTCGGTTTTTCAGGCGTGTGATTATACCCAAAAGTGTGGTTTACGTGTTGGGTTTCTAGGTTTGGGGCGGGGCATTCCTTAAATACCCTTTTTCGGTTTTTCAGGCGTGTGATTATACCCAAAAGTGTGGTTTACGTGTTGGGTTTCGTCGGGAGGAAGCGGGGGTATTCCTTAAATACCCTTTCTCGGTTGTTGAGACGTGTCATCATACCCAAAACTGCGGTTTCGGGCGTGCATATCGAAGTGTCACCTTTTTAGCGATATTCCGACGTTCCCCCGTTGGGGGGAGGGGGTGCGATTGGTGAGATGAAGCCTCTACCGCAGAAACGCCACTCAACATTTTACTCGCCACCTGGTGCCGACACGGGGAATTTCCAAGATGGCGGCGCTGCGAACACTCACCTCTTGGGTTTGAAATGCTGTAAAATCGTGAGTTTTTCACTTTTTTTTATTTTTTTTTGGGCACATGAAAACGGACACTTTAGCAGGTTGTGTTCCGAAAATTTCATCGAAAAACGACGATTTCTAGGGGTAAAAAAAAATTTTTTCCCGTGACTACCCTTAAGCTCACATTTACCCAATCTGAGGTTTATTGCTTACTTTTTCAATGCTGCATATCAACTAGACAGTGGTGTGAATATTTCAGCAAACCTTATAATTGGAATTTAACTTTTAGGTAAGTCTCATTACTTCTCTAAATAATCAGAGTCTTTGGTGAGTTAATAACTTGCATGCACCTACTTAATTATTACGAATGTGTATAAGTGTATGCACTTATAATGTACCGTACCTCTGATAATTGAATCCTTATAAATGAATTTATAGCCCTAATAAGCATTGAAATGAAATTAAGAAATGAAATTACCATGTGATATAATACTATTGAATTAACTAGGGAGGGGAACCATATGCTCTTGGCTGCATTTAATATTTTACTTGCTTGGTAGGTTTTTTACTTAATTTAGCTTGGGTCATTTGCATTTAGGCCTAAAAGATTACAAAAATTTGAAGTAAAGTGAGTGTGAATAATAATAATAAAAGGTCTTTATTGGGGTGAGATTGAGACCAAAGCTACTACTAGCAGTATAAGGGAGGATAATGTTGGCTAAAGCTGCAGAAAAAATTAACTTATTGTTAGTGAGAGGAGTGAAGGGTTCACTGGAAATCTTGGACAAAAAGTTCTGCGCAAGCTGGAGTTTACTCTATAACCTTATCATAAGTATTGCAAGACTAACGATGACATGAATTGTGGATCCATGATTCTTACCTTTGTGCAAACATTATAAAAACATTTCAATTTTGTGACGAGGCTGTCACAGGCTTTATTTATTTTCCAGGATAGAAGGAGGTTCAGTTAAGTAGGTATGGGTAAGGAGTAAGCTCTACTGTAATTGGTCCACATTGATCGACAAAAAGTAAAATTTCTCTGGTTTTGCCACCCAGTTTGGTGTCAAACCTTCGCACAATTGCTGCAAGCCGGTGTGAGCCAGAGAAATGGCTTGTGGATGGAGTTACAAATTTTTTTCCCTTACCCACACAATCCTGCGGGTCAGGGTGGAAAGGGATATTTGTCATTAAAATAACAATAATATGTAATGTGCAAACTTGATAGTTATACTGTTTTGATATGTGTAAATTTTTTTACTGTTTTACTTGTTCTAATAAATGTAGTAATTGTAACTTGCAGTTTGTCATAATTCAATCACCCCAAAATAATTGTATACATAATGATACATATATATGCAAATAATAATTGTATACACTGTGCACAAATTGTATACAATGTGCACAAATTGTATACACTGTGTACAAATTGTATACACTGTGTACAAATTGTATACATTGTGTACAACTGTATACATTTAGTATACATTGTGTACAAATTGTATACAATTTGTACACAACAAAATTTGTATACATTGTATACAATTTGTGCACAATTTGTACACAAGCTGGTCCTATACATTGTATACAATTTTTTCACTGGGGGAACCATGTTTAATGTCAAAATCTGAGTCCGTGGGTGTCATGGTGTGGCTGTAATTTGGAATGACCCATATCCTTTTAAAAGTAAAAGGCATCATTTATGGAGTTGACCCTTATATGGTTTCTATCACAGATATGTTGCTTTTGATCCAAAAGATATCCATTGAATCTTATAGAAATGGCAGGCTTCTTCAGTTGAGGGGAAATGCTGAAATTTTATGATTGATGATGTATATGAGCCTCAAAATCAGATGTAGACAAAATAACTAATATTTTCCTCTTTCTTATCTTTCAGCACAGTGTGATATTGTTGACACCTCTTTTCCTTCTCTAATTCCATCAAAACCTTTGAGAAGGTCTCTCTTCCCTGCAATCCGAAGGAAAGGGTGAGGAAATACAATTTTATTCATTGTCATATATAAATATAATACTATTGCAAACTTTGAGCAAAATGATCAACTCCAAAACTACTTACTCATTTTTCTTCATGCTTTATTTCAGAGGTGTCAGGAAGGAGGGGATCCTTGAACAACTTGGCGTCAAAAAGTTGGCTGAATTGACCCCAAAGGCTAAGTTTCTTTATAAAACTAATCAGATTTTGAAAAAGAACATGCATCGCTCTTCTCAAAAGCTGGTTAGTATTAGAAAGAGGCTTAGGCGGTCAGAGAAATATTTTAAGCAGGGTTGGGGGGCTTCGGGTAACCTTTCCCAGACTGTCTTGTCCTTTCTGCAATCGCAAATCACTCAGTCCTCCAAGAAAAGCAAAGGTCGCAGGTTTACATTAGATGATAAGATTTTGTCACTATCTCTTATGAAAAGAAGTGGAAGGGCTTATAGATTTTTGTCTAATTTGTTTGCACCTCCTTCGAGGCGCACATTGCTAAGGCTTTTATCAGGCTTGTCCTTTTCAACAGGCATTAACAATGCAATGTTCGATCATTTGTCAAAAACAGTCAGTAACGTGCGGAACATTGATCGACATTGCATTGTAATGTTTGATGAAATGAGCTTGACTCCTCACCTAGATTTTCAAGAGCATCTTGATTTAATCGAGGGTTTTGAAGATTTGGGGGAGGGGTTAAGATCACTAAGGTTTGCTGATTAAGCCTTAGTTTTTATGTTGAGAGGCCTTAGGAGGAACTACAAACAGCCTGTGGCCTATGTTTTTCCTGGAGGTTCCATTAAAACATCGGACTTGAGTGTTTTGTTGAAGCAGGTAATTGGTAGCATACAGGGAACGACCTTCGAATGTGGCTGCAGTCAACCGATTGTGTGAGGAGACAAGGCAGTCTGTCCTCAGGTCTGGAGGGGAGTACAGAGATGATTATTTTCTTATAAATGGTGAGAAAATAATTCCTCTGTTTGACCCTCCCCACTTGATGAAAGGGATCCGCAATAGCCTTCTCACAAAGGACTTGAAATATTCCTCTGGTGGGGTCAAGAAAGTTGCTTCTTGGCGTCATGTCATACAGGTGTACACTAGGGTGGAGTGAAAAAAGTCAATATTTTTTTTCGGAAACGGGTACCCTTCAATGACTGTGTATGAGACCTAGTAACAATTCTGTAAAATATTTATTTTTTACGACGTCATCTTGAGTCTGCACATTTGGCTTAAAGTTTGAAAATTTTTGAAATTTTTTGCATTTTTACAATTTTTTTAAAATACTTGAAACAAAAAAAAACCATAACTGGTAGTCACTAAATAGTTGAACAAGACCTTAACTAAAGACAGGATTTTATAAATATTTTTAGGCGGTGGTTTTAGTCAGCACATGAGTCTTAAACTTATCCAAATATTCGTAAATTTCTGATATTTTCAACGTTTTATAATTTCTGATATCCTCTTATGATGTTATCAAAACTTGTTTATATCGCTTTCGTTAATCAACTTTGCCTTGTGCAACTCTTAGCTAGTTCATATTAAACTACCCACGACTCACCACGGGGAGGTGGTTGCACTTCGAGTCCCATCCATGCCCTCCTAACCACCCAACCATGAGAGCATGTATTTACATCTTTAAGAAAGGTCTTCAACAGGTAAATTGTTTCTTTGTGTCATATATTTGACGGATATTTCTATCAAAAATTCTAGTTTTGATTAAGCTTTCTCTTTTCTTTTGATCGCAGACCAATTTTGAGGAAGCAGTGACTTCTTTGACGGCTCTTTCTACCGCTTGAGCATGTGATGGGAGTTCAAAAAGAGTGCACTCAGAAGCTATGTTAACACTCTCGGTTTCCAGTAACCTTTGCAAATCCTGATTTGTCAAATGACTTGTGAGAGGTGGTTCTGTCACTTCCACATCATTGCAAACAATCATATCGACATACTCTGATGCTCCAAAATTTATTTTCGGGATTTCAAACCTTGTTAGTGGTTTACTGGCTTGTTCTCTAGATCAAGCCTCGTTTTCCCATTCTGAAAAGGACAGATTCGGATTATGTGGATACCACTTTAGAAGAAGGGGAGCATGATTCAGTTGAGACGCGTCGACTTGATAAGGTAGTAGTGTTATTATTCCGCAATTGTAATAGTGTGGTCAAAGTGATGTAGTATCTATCTGCATATCTATCAGGGTGCATTTATTTTAACTCAAGGTATCTATGAAGAGGAAACGAAAAGCAGCTGCGGATCTGGAAATGCGCCAAGTTGTGGACGCTCACAAAATTATGCCTCAGCCAACAGGGGATAAAGAAGGGGATGCTGTGAGGGTTGCTACTCCACTTGCACAGAGGAACGCTTTATGAACAGTTGGAGAACGCCTCCCGAACAGCTTCATTTGAACGGTTCGTGACTCTCAAATTGGCCAAAATACAGTTCGTGAACGGTTCCCCAACGGTTCATGAACACTTGGGCAACGGCTTTCAAACACTTCATTTCACACTTTTGGAACAGTTTCTGAACGGCTCATTTTCACCAGGGTTGCTGGATGGGGTTCCTCACTGCCAATGTGATGGTCTTTGTGGACATTTTGATTCTGCTGCTTTTGTTTGGCGGATTGATGCTTGCAATAAACTGATGTTGATAGATAACTTGAACGATGCACATATACTGCAGGGGCCTTTTTTTGAAGTTAGGATGGGGATTCTCTTGGAAAAGTAAGTTCTCCTCTTTGTTATTATAGATTAATTTTGGACTTTGTTTGGTCATGTCTTGAGTACTAAAATATTTCCTTGTTTCAGGAATGAGAGACTGTGTCGCTCACAGCCATGGTCTTCATGCCACTCTTCATGGACATTTTGACACCTGCAGCATTTGTGGGGCTGAATGAAGCTTTGAATAAACTAATGTGGATCAATAACTTGAGAGATGTACATTTATGCTGGAACCTTTTTTTTCATGAATGTGTGGTATGAATTTATATGAATGCTTTTTAAATTATCTTTTATCTTATTTTCAGCCATTGTACGTCGTCTTAGGAACTTGTATTGGAGTATAAGTCCATAAATATCTTAATAAATGCAGCAATGTAATGTTTCTATGGATTACAGAGATGGTTTAAGTTGGTTGGTTTATATGTGCAGCCATCTCTAAGACCCATTTTGCATAACGTGATGACCATATTTCATTCTCTTTTCCTGGCTTCATGCAGGTATTGTTTCCTTTGACTTAAAGATTTGCGTGAATACTTTTATTCTTGATAAGTATCTTTTATCTTATAGTAATACATTATCTTTTCAATGTCAGTCACTTGTGGACTTCCCATACATTGCGGATAGTGTTTTTTTCATTGCCAGGTGCCATTGCTATGGTGCCATGTTTGTCATTTAATTCTCCATGAATTAGTTTGGGGTAGTGGAGACCTTGCTTGTCTTTTGAAATGACTTCTGAACAATGTGTAATAGGAATTACTGCTCCTCAAGTCCCTGACTTCAATGAGTTTTTCATGTAATAAGCCTCATGTCAATAGTAGGAACAAGGTCTATTTAGTACATTGAATTTCAAGCGCAAATGATTATTTTTCATAATGTGAAATCTGTGTTATGTTTGACATTTAGCCATTGGCATTTGCTTAATTGCTATGACATTTTTTGAATGATATGAAGTTCTTAACAATACTGAAAATTTTATACACTTTAATGCTAGCAAGGTTCTACATATGTAGTGACATATGTTTTCCGCAATTGGTAATTGGCATATCCACAAATGCATAGCACGCCCTGCATTCTTATACCTTAATACTATGACTATGTGGTGTGAATTTATAAGAATGTTTATTATATTATCTTTTGTCATATTTTTCAGGGCATAGACATCGTTTTTGGAACTTGTATAGGAGTATAAGACTATAAATGTCTTAATAAATGCAGCAATATAGATGTGACAATGGATCACAGAAATGGTTTTAGCATGGTTGGTATATATGTACCACTATCTCTATGACCCATATTGCATAACGTGATGACCATATTTAATGCTGTTTCGCTGACTTAATATTTATAGGCATGTTTCTATCGATATTAAGGTTAGCCAGAATCTTGTTATTCATATATTTTCTTTGTGCTAATGGTATGACATTTCTTATCAGACTCAGTTATTACTGGACTCCGAATATGGTGCGGATGGAGCCATATTGTGTCCACCACCTTCTTCAAGGAGGGATAATCCCTAGAAGAAATGCTATTGCATGTCTATTTTTATGTTGGTGTACCTACTTCCTTTTCCTGTACTCTCCACAATTTCTTAAATTATGGTGTGCTCGAATGTGTATGCTGATGTGTGGTATTTTTGCTACCACTGAGAAGTGGTGTTTCTGCTTTGAGTCAATAAAGATGTCATTAGCCCAAGGTTGTTTTGTTATATTCATTGCCACTATGTTATTGCGATTTGACCCTATTGCTATGTCATCGGGTTCTTCTTTCGTGTTGACCCTCGACTTTTTTTTTAGGTAAAGACAAGTTTAAGTTTAAGAGGTTTGTAGGAAGGCACTGCATAATCTTGCATTATTTTCTGTTTTTGGACCTCCTTTGACGTATTATTTCGGGGTGGGGACTTTTAAAGGTCTGCGTTGCAAGTCTTAACTGTAATTATGGAGAAGTGAGGAAACTAGCATTAGACGGGCACATTGAGAGCTGCCAATCAAAGGATTGAATGAGTGGCGGTAGTTCAAGGCTGTCCCCCATATGTCAATGAGTGGCTTGTAAAGCATGATGATGTGGGTTTTGCGATGCGCTGCTAAGTGTAGGCAATCCTTTAGTTATATCCCAGATAGCAATGTAAGCTTGAATCAAGCTAGCCGCAAGCTTATTCTTGCAAGCTGGTAAGCTTGCAACAAGCTTGAAAAAACAAGCTTGTAAGCTTTTGGCAAGCTTAAATCAAGCTAACTAGTCTCCACGGGTCAAGCTTGCCACAAGCTTATTATTTAAGCTTGCTTCAAGCTTGCATAATAAGCTCGTAAGCTTATGACAAGCTTGAATCAAGTTAACTACTTCCCATTTGGCAAGCTTTTAGCAAGCTTGTTCCATAAGCCAGAAACAAGTTTGGCATAACAAGCCTGTTATGCTAATGACAAGCTGAAATCAAGCCAACCGGTTTCTTAAATGTGGACGACAAGGATTTTACTATCATTGTATAATCATTTTCGAAATTAACCTAATGAAATTTGACAGTAAATAGATAGGAAAGCAATATACATTTTATTACCAAAATTACAATTTCCATTTCATTCACATATTTTAGTCATATCTATATTTAAATCTTCCCTGGTTTTCATTTCTCCCTTCCCTCTGAAAAGAAAATATATATATACATATATTAAAAAATATCCATAAATAGAAACCACAGGGCAATATCAATTATTTAAATTAACAACTAGACATGTCAGTTTAAATTAAAAAGATCTTTAAAAAAGTGATAAAATTGGCAATAAAGCTATAAATAGCTATAAGGCACTGGTGTGCCTTATTTCCAAATTTTAGGGTGGCCTGGAGGGGGGGGGGCAACTATAGCAAACGATTTAGTAGTGCCTAAGATGAACACTTTATAAATAAAGAGTCCATCTTTGTAAAGACACTGCCAAATGAAAATTTTAAGTTTTTCATGTCTCTAATCTTATGGGATATCCCCCCCCCCCTTTCCCAAAGCACCATTTCAGACTTGGAGATTTATATAGACTTGGAGACTAGTATAGCTTATATAATACAGCTGTTGAGAATTACATTTTATTTTGCCACTTAACATTCAGACAAGCTGCTACTAGTACTCATGGAGGGCTTTTTTAATCGATTACTTTAAGGCGATCGCCACCATCAGCAATTATATTAGGTTCAAATGAAATATGTAAATGAAGTGTAAGGTAGACACTTTTACAGGATTAAAATTATAAATCAAAGAGTTTCTAATGTACCTCCGAATAAGTCTATGTTTCGCCTGCTGCAACCAAAGGCAAATCACGCTCTTAATGCTCTCTTCAGTGCACTCTCGATACACTTTTTTAAGTGATACTGTAACAAAAGTAAAACATATTTAATACATGTAAATGCTATATGGTATGCGCATACATAAATCTAATAATGACAACATGCAACTGCAACAGAAAAAAAATGAAACAAATTCTATGAGTTCCTATGTTGATTTCTGACAAAGAAGTGCATATAGAGGGGAACTCTTGCATTAGGTTCTGAAAAAGAAAGCCTGTAACCCCAGATTTACAAATACAGATTTTGTCTCCACCACCACAGAAGTGCTTTCACAACCTTATTAGGTTTATTATTACCATCAGTTAGTATAACCGCAATACATACTTTTGCTTTTTTTCTAGTGTGGTGAACTGGTGAAATAATTATTACTTGTATTATAATCAATTCAGCTGATTTTAATCGAGGTTAATATGACATCAGGGCCTATGAATTGTAACTTTCTTTCATAGAAACAAAGTTGCTAGGTTGGTATACATTATTTATAATAGTTACTGGGCATTTAGCTAGCTTTTTCAGTTTAAAATTTTGGCACATCATGCAAGTAAAATTATTCTACATCCAAAGTGGATAAGAAGATATACGTTTAAGGATTCACTTTACACATGACCTCAAATTTCATTTATTGAAGGTAGCTATTTCTGGGTATCTCACGTGTTGTATGCTTTTGTACTTATTATAAACTCAGTTGCATGGCCAAAGGTAAGGTTAATTAAAGAGTTGCTATTAATTGGAATCACATCTGATGGCCATTAATATTAAGCCTTAATGAAAATCTATTACTATTCAAGTAATGATAAAATGAAATACTTACAATGCACTTTGCTGCACACATCACTTGATTGAAATGGCCTCTTTGCCTGGTCAATTTCTTTAGAGGTACTTCTCCCAGTATATGAAAACTCCATCGCCAAGCCGTCAGTCAACAGCCGTCTCATTATGTTGGTAACGGTGGAGCGCAAATCCTTTCCACCTACACTTACAAGTATCTTCACCTGTAAGGCAAGAATTACTCTAATTAGTACATATCTACACGAAAGAAGGTAACAGAAAATGAACATATACAAATTGGTGCTGGTAGTAAGATTAAGTTAAGGTCGTATAATATAGTTATAAAAAACAAAGCTATAGACACCATGTAATTCAATTGAATTTTTCTGACAACTGCCAAATTTCTGTCAATAATCCAGAATAGGAAATATCAATGAGGAGACAAGTTTGCACATACATAAGGGCAATAGTTTTTGTTCACCTTAAGCCCATTTAGTCATATTAGATCTCTTCAAAAGACAATGAATGTGGGCTTCCCAAGGCAGGTTATTGGTAATTTTAATTTGTAGTGTAGTAATTGTAGCATGAAGTTGAGTAGGATGACACAAGGTTCTCTACTTTAATTTTTGGTCTTGCATCTTATCTGATTTTATGCACTAATCTGGAAAAACCAATGATAATGGCTTAAGCATTTTATGAGTAGGGAAGCAAATGGAGCACTGAACCCTTACTGTGATTTGCATTTCAGGGTAATTGAATCATGCAATGAGAAGGATTCTTGTTCTTTGTGTGCTTCCAGCATGAGGATGCCCACCACAGTTTTCTGTTTAATTAAACCAGTAAAATTGCAATAATTCAAGATTATTTCATAAATTATTTTTTGCAAAATGAATCCCCCAAAACATTTAGTACTTACAAATTTCTTGGAAAAATTTTCCTCTCTCAATTTCTTATCGAAAACATCAAAATCCTCCTGACATTTTAAGGGGAGCAAACCAAAGAGTCTGTCACTGTCACAGTCAGTGCTTGGTTCTTGGCAACTCCCTTGGTTTGCCAACAGTATGTCTACTTTTTTGTCAAGTGCTTCAATGCGCTCTGTAAGGCTTGCAAGTGTGGCCTGCAGCTGTCCAAGAATTAATCTATCACATCCTGAAACAACAGAGCAAAATAATTTTAGCCTTGAAACTTTAAAACACAAGAATACATGGCCCCGTTGTCTTATTATAAAATGGATATAAAATATTTAATTTATATTTAATTTCATTATTAATATTATTAGAACAATTACTATACCTGATAAGGATGATTGTGAGACTTTCACAAAACTGGTGGAAGCTGGGTTTTGGTTCGCATCCTTAAGTACGGCAGTAGGGGGGTGACTGAAAAGGGATCTTTCTGAGTGTAAGGGAGCACCAGAATCCATCAACTCTTGTCCCAACTGTGAACCCGAACATTGGGTTCCATGGTACTGCCCACTGTTCTTTGCGGTCATAAATGTTTGCAGGGATGGATAGGATGGTGTGCTTTCCTTCCTACCTCCCCTGACAACTTTGGGTTGCTTTTGAGCTCGGGATGATTCTGACTCCCACTTTCTTCTCCAGGAAGTGAAATTATTTTCATTTTTCGCTTCCTTTTCATTTGCACCTCATCTTCATCACTCGACAAATGTGATGTGTCTTCAGCACGCCGTAAATTTCTCCTAGCTTCGGAATAGGTTTCTGAAATGAAGGAAAGATGTGCTTCAAATTTCTTCAGCTAAATTGAGAAGAAAAAATATAATAATGCATGTGCATTCACTTCTTTGATCTCCTGAGCATTGTTTATCAAAAGTATCAGACTAGAAAATATTGCTACCCAAGAAAAGAAAACAAAGGAATTGCATGAGTGAAAATTATCGAAAATGTAATAAGCCTACACTTACCATATTTATGCATTATCTTTATTGGATAATTGATCCAATCATCTGCCGGTTCTGCCTCCACTCGGAGAAGCTTATCCCTTTTTTCATTTGTGGTTACATTCGGGAATGAACAGTATTTTCCATCACTTGTTACCCACTTCAATGCTACAACTCCCAATGCATCATCCTCTTGAGGAAATTTTACTACGGCAAAATGTAATGCCATTGCAGGTAGCTAGAAAGATCCTGTTTAGATAAATACAAAAATTATATAGTAGTAGTGTTTACAGTGATAGGAAAAGTACTGGAAAAATGTAATCAGGCTCAATTACAATTACACCAAGGAAATTGTAGGTAATTACAATTACAAATTACATTTTTTTAAATAATCAGTACAATTACTTTTCATTTTGCTCACCAGAATAACTAAAGTGTTCAAAGTGTCGCCCATTTTTGTTTTGATATCTTTTATTCTCATCAGAGGGTGTAGCATGGTTGATTTTGACAATGTCCAACTAATTTTAAAAATCTTTACCTAAAAATTTAAATTTTCTAACAGATCCACTGAAAATGACACCTGTGGGCTTATTGTCCTGAACTTCTGAAAATTCTGTATTTCTCAAGGGTGGGAGATTATTACATACTTTCACAAACATCAATACAAATTTTATCTAATCACAATGTTGCTAATCTCCTCATTACATAAGATGCTAATCTCTTCATTATATAAGACTCAAGGCAAGTGCTGTGAATAAAATCCAATGATTCCAGCTTGAGGTAGTGGAAGGTATTCATATGCAAATCAAAGTAAATTACACTTTTCTACAAGAAAATATATTTTCACAAAATACACCTAATCACAATGTAGTAGAGGCAGGACAACATGGTTCAGATTAGCATTTAAAGGCAGCATAATGAGTTTCTCTGAAATTTCAGAGACTGGTATCATTGGTACATCTGACAATTCACTGACCACATATATACCTAGAGAAGAGCTCTGACATAAATGATAAGCATAAAAATCTTCTACTTTCATAAACTGCTTGCATAGGATCATCATACAATCCAAAGTTGAAGATAACACTACGTTCAAAATTAATACAACACTCCCATCTCTTAAAGAACAGTAAGAATTTGGGGAGGAAGTAGTCAATTTAAAAGACTTAAACTGTATACCCTTGTACTGTTTGGAAGGAACACATCCTTCTATCAGAGGGCCAGAACAATGGGGTAAAATATAATGAGGAAATTCCTGTGTTTTGTGTGAATTTGACCGATTATGAAACCAGACGTTAGAATTTGACATTTCCCCAAGTCGTTTGACAACTTGCTGTAAAGGCTTGTCACCCTTCCTGACAAGTTTCTTCATTGACTGAAGAAAGTTTTCAAATTTAAAAGCACTGCAAGTGTCCAGACATCCAAACGTTGACACATCATCAGCTAAATGTAATAGACCATGGAAATTGTGGGTGATATACTGTTGGCCATATATACTTTTGGACGTTTTTACAAAATGTTCAAGAAGTTCTTTCACATAAGCTTGGTGTTCAAGACAGTGCTTAGGACTTAAAAGAATTCTTAATGAAATGTGTAAAGTAAGAAAATTATTATACATGTCTTCCTTATCCGGAAGTAACACATCCTGCAACACAACAGGCCCTGTATATAGTAAAAATTGACGAAATTCTGTTGCCTTCCGCCTTTTAATTTGATCTAGGCCCCGTGGCTTTCTACAGAATTCACTTGGGATAAAAGCTTGAAGCGAAAGAAGATTTGATGAAATAGAACTAATGAGCCTACCCACGCAGCACAATAATGTTCGCCGAACGTTCGCTGGCGGTTTACGATAATTGGTTGTAAGTGAACGTTCGCCTAACGTTGCGTTTTGAACGATTGGATGGCACGCCTTCGGCAGATACGCGAACTATAAGAAAAAAAGACAATCGAATAACAACTTACGCCGCACGTGAAGAATCATGGCATGGAGGAAGAATATTCTGATCCCAGATTGTGGGAATTAGGAAACCATAAATGTGATAAAGGTACAAGTGGAGTGCACGTTTGCCGAGATAATTCCGATGATTCTTCTAAAACATTTTGGAAGTGAGTTTTCAAGAGGGGTGCTGAGATTTGGAAGTGCATCGCATTTAAGATGTCCCTTGGTAAGTATCAGTAGCATATTTAGTATAATAATAGCTTTTCAATTTTTGCATATGTTACCTTTAAATTGTTATCTTTCACGTGGCGTTTTTTGTTTGACTGATGTAATGTAATGTTTGACTAGTTTAAGTGGGGAAAATGAGTGATTATATTTGCAAACCCCAAATAAGTACCTACGGTGTCTTTTGAGATAGTAGCAATTGTGATTCTGAGGACTTTGATGATGAGCATGATAAGGTAGAGCCCCTTTCCGTTCCATTGCGAAACTTGAGCCTTCGGTACCATATTCAGCACGATGCTTTGCGTGAATTGCTGGCAGAAATACGGCCACATCATCCCGAATTACCTTCAGACTCGAGAAGTTTACTGCAGACACCTGGGGGTTCGTACTGTAAAGAGTTGTTGAACGGTGCCTATTCACATATAGGTTTAAAGGTTGGCATTGTCTGTAGATTGTATCAAGGAACTAAATGTGAAGATGATGATACTGTGAAAATTCAAGTCAACATTGATGGGGTTTCACTTATTAAAAGTAGTGCATGAAATGTGTGGCTTCTTACTAAAAATATTCTTGCTTGACAAGTTAATTTGGTTAATGATAGACCGTTTCCCGTAGGAATTTTTGGTGGAACTGGCAAATCAAATACTGATTGACTATCTTAAGGACTTAATAGAGGAATGCTGTTAATTAAAAAATGTTGTTCTTAATGCAGTTTTAAAATGTTTAAGGTGGCTATTGAGTATTTTGTTTGCGATGCCGCAGCTAGATCATATGCCAAGTAATTCCCATGCGGCATATGCAGGGTTCAGCCCTAAGAACAGATCGTTCTTTTGACGAGAAGGCTGCCCAATCTCATAATATTGGTGAATCGCCCCTATCCAAACGTAATGTTAAGGTTTTTATACAAAATAAGAATTATGGTCTCAAGATTTTAACTACTTTAAGCACAGATATATTTATACTACTTCACGTAGTGACAACTTTTGTAACAAACACTTTTGTTTGTGTTGCAGATATCAATCGACAACTGCTCGAGAATCCAAGTTCCAATGAGAAGGGATTACGTGAGGGACAGGAAGAAATCGTCGCCCTACCCCGGAATGCAATAACTGCGCATTTTTGTGAAATAATCATTCCTATCTGTTATTCGTAAGCGATATATCATGTTTTTTCCTTCTTAAGTCTCAATATGTAATATACATGTCAATAAAAAAAATTTTCCGTGAATGTGGTTATTTTTCCTCTATTGAGGGCGAGGATGATTTAAATACTTCCAAAAAAACCGCCCTCGGCAGCGATCTAGCGCATGCGCAGTAAAGATTCTGATTCGTTGCGTACAGCGAACGTTCGGACCGGGCGACATTACAACCATCAGGGAACGTTCCGGCGGTTAGTTTTCGCAACGTTCACTGCGTTCAGACCTAACGTTCGCAGAACGATTCGCGAACGTTCGTGTGCTGCGTGGGTATGTTGCAATTTCAGAGGTACAGAAGCAAACATCCAGATATACATAATAGTTCGCATAACCCCAAGACAAACTAAATGCATGTAATCTAAAGGAAACGAGGAGATGAAATTCACCCCAGGAATTGCAGTTAGTCCAGTCTCTCTGACGTGAAAGTCTTGGTCTATTCCATTCAAGAAGTCCTCACTGGTCCGAGGAGTTGAGTGAAATTCTGGAAAAGTCATTCTATTATTGTAAAAAATTCCTTCTTGAGTGCATCTGGTACAGGAACTGTACCCTGTATGACCTTTTACACCCAAAATGAAAGACTTAGCAGGGGCATCACAGCAAAATCCTTTTAAGGAAACTAAAACCTTTCTGCCATTCAATAAGATTCCATCCTGAATCAAAGTTGTGATTTCTCCAATAAATTCTCTCAGAAATTCATTAGAGTCAGCTGGTTTCTTTCTGCCATAGTAAACACCAACAGGAAAAACCTTTGACCCCAAACATTTTACATTTAAAAATGTGGCTAAAATGGGCCAATTCACCAGCACTGCTACTAAATAAAGGTAGTCCATCTATGCCGACTAACAATTCAATAACAGAAACTGACTCTGTAACATTGGACCACATCCTTTGAATATTACACCCAATGCCAATATGGCAATATAACCCAGGATCCACTGGACGTGAAGGTACAGACAGGGGAGTTTTGAGAATGGTGCGAGCATCTGATGGCAATGACTGGAAGCAGTTATGACCTTTGAGGATGCATAAGAGTGCTGAGAATGCAACATTTGTGATTTGAAATTGCACAGACCAATCTCTCAAATCATTGACTAAGTTCTCTTGTCCCATATCATCTGTCCCGAAATCATCCTCTGAGTCATCGGACAAAGGCAACTGATCTAGGATCTCTTGCATAGAATGCATGGTGTGATGTTCATAATTTTGACCGACTACAGAAACATTTTCAGCATCTGAGCTGGTATTTAACGAGTCGCAATCAAAATGTTGATCTTCACGGATGTTTTCCGGTGCATTATAATTAAGGCATTGTTCAGAGGAAAATGTACATTGAGTTTGCTCATGCTGAGTCCCACACAATTTACGTAACCGTTTAAGTCGACCATGTCGCTTTAACTCTGTATAAGATTTTCGACAGGCCATCGTTCACCTATAACAAAAAATACAACATAACATATAAGTTAATTAGATAGGTACCTAAGCATGGCCAAACATTCAAAAGCATGAGGGTGCTATACTAGCCTACCAAAAAGATTCTTGAATAGGATACCCCATTACTAATATAATTCAAATAATTATTAAATAAATTCATGTTCACAAGTAATCACTCTTGGAAATCGTTTAAATGCCACTTCCACAATAAAAATTGCATTAAATAAAGTTTTAACAAGGTTTTCCTCTGTAAATACTATATGTAGGCACTAAAGTAAATAAGACAATACTAAAAAATACACATTAGCAACATTACCTCTTTCCAAAAGTCCGATCCCAGGATATAATTGATGAAAAGGAAAAGTATTTCCCTCAGGAAACTTCACTCAGCCTCTCAAAATGCAGAGATATCCTTAAATTAGTGGAAAGAATAATATTTTTAGTGCACATGGACAACTAACAGGGCATCTTGACACGATCTTTAATACCGAAAAATTAATGAATTAAATTTTGCCTTATTCCAGTATGGCAATACGTTCCTGTGCCGACTTTTCTAACATTTATCGAGCGGGGAGTTTTCAGCAGTATCCGAGCATCGGCGAAAGATCGGCAAGATTTGTAAAGGGACGGTATGATAACCTTATTAACGTAACCAGTCTATTACATGAATTAAATTGGGAATCATTGTCACGAGTGTAGCAATGGATAACATTGGTAGCTGCATGCTGGTATAAGGTATCGCATAGTTTTCCGCGAACTTCACCGATTTTATCAATTTCCCCCCGACCTTTACTCCAGCTTCGAGCTCATCCCAAGCCTCCCCTGGCGAAAATGTTTGTGTACAACTTGTGTGAAAAACTGGTACACTAATTATGTACAAAATGTGGTAAAAGTTGTGTGATTTTTTGTGTGCTTTTAGTGTGCAAGTAGTGTGTTATAGAACATTTTTGCTGTACAGATTTCAGGTACAACTTGTGTGAATAACTGGTACACTAATTATGTACAAAATGTGGTAAATGTGGTAAAAGTTGTGTGATTTTTTGTGTGCTTTTAGTGTGTTATAGAACATTTTTGCTGTACAGATTTCAGGTACAACTTGTGTGAATAACTGGTACACTAATTATGTACAAAATTTGGTACATGTGGTACAAATTGTGTGATTTTGTGTGCTAATTGTGTGTTATAGAACATTTTACTGTACAGATTTCAGGTAGATTGTCTACATCAGAGTAGAGGTACAGATTGTGTACAGTATGGTACAGAGTATGGGCAGGGATTATTGTACGAAGTAAAAACTAGGAATACAAGAAATTGAAAAAAATACGAAATGAACATCCCATTGATTGATTGAATACCCAATGAAATGTGGCATTTGGTTTTAATAGAATTATTTTCCAACATGGCAGAGTCACAACTTAAGCCTATTAGAAGGGGAATAAAATGATTTGTGGGTTAAAATTCATGATGGAAAATGGAGATGCATTATCAATATTTACCCACTGAAGATCTCCAGCGAAAAAACTGTTGAAAACCTGTTAAAAACTGTTGAATCTAACAGTCCCTGTTGAAAAAACTGTTCAATCTAACAGTTACTATTGAAAAAAAGCTGTTGAATCCAACAGTTACTGTTGAAAAAACTGTTGAATTCTACAGGTACTCTTGCAAAAAACCATTGAAAACTTCACATTAAATCAGGACAATGTTGAATTCAATAGTTACTGTGGAAAATTGCAAACAGCAAGTAAATCCAACAAAGTTACCTATTGTTGAAAATTAGTTAATGTAGAACTTTTAACAATAAACTGGTGAAACCAAACAGTAAACTTGAAACCTAACATTAACTGTTGAAATCTAACCATTTACCTTTGAAATCCAATAACAGCTACTAAATATCTGATATCAGAATTATCATGTTGAACCCATCATCGTATACATGCTGAAAAATTAAATTATAAATCACATTATAATGAAAGGGTAAGTTGAGGAGCTCTAAAAATTTAACCAGGTATCATCGTCATTGGTCATCAATCCTCAGATTGGTTTGACGCAGCTCTCCACTGAGTTCTTCTATTGGCTAATCTCTTCATATTTATGTATTTCTTACCGTGTTTACCAATAAGAGAGAAAGGTAAGGTCTAAGACTTCCCCTACTACAAGGAAGGTGTTTACAACCTTCCACATCAGTTAAATACCTTGGGGTTATTCTAGACTCCAAGTTCAACTGGGGAGAACATCTAGAGGCGGAAACAAAGAAAGCCTGTGCATCTCTATGGTCTTGCAAGAAAGCTCTGGGAAAAACCTGGGGGCTAACACCGAAAGCCATGTACTGCCCAGCCAGCACAAGGTTGTAAATAGAACCAACATATACAGAAACCTTCCATATAAAACGGAGAAATCATATACGGAAAGGGAAATGGTTTCTGTATATGGCAGTAGCAAGTTAGAGAAATGCTGGAGAAATCCAAGCGAAAGGTTTCCGAAATGCGATAGAAATCATTTCTCTAACAGTGAGAAGGGCGCTCCCTAGCGGACTTAGGAGGAACTAACAGCGATCTTTTAGGCACGCTACCGCCACCTGACGGCTATTATTTGTACTACGTTCGCTTCCTATACTCGCCCTTTATGAGGTCTACTCTTTGTAACGTCATACATTTATAAATGAATATATATTCCACTCGGCTACTAATGATATGCTACAGAAAAGTTCATTCATTCGACCATTAAGTTGCCGAAATTAGGGAAATAAAAAGACTCACCTCGCAACAAACTTACAACCAAAGTATCTAGTGGTTAGATTAGTTAAAAATCCACAAACTGAACATCAACAATAATAATAACACGTCCATACAGTAATCAACATGCCTACAATTTGCTCTTGTTACTATTGCTAACTCTGAACAAAAAAAGGATTTCTCACAATGGGGCACTTGTACACAAAATAAATTCGAAAGTCTATAACAAATGATCTTTATTCAGGCACATCTGCTGCACCATCATTTACATTTAACTTGTTAACCCTCCTTGCTAGGCGAAACAATTCGCCCGTGTACCTTCCCACTGTAAGGAGTTCCATCTGGGGCCGTGTTCCCCTTTGTTTTCAGCACATCTGCAAAAAACAGTGGGACATTAGCTAAATATAAAATAAGCGACCGAAAAATTTCTCGGTTAGTTATATTATTTGTAATAATTTATACAATAATTACTCGCGGAAGTGAAATTCATTGGTTCTATTTTGACGACAATAATGTATTTTGGTGTCCATATACTCTTATTACTACACTAATAAAAATGATTTTGACTTTACTCAGTATATTAGAGATGTTTTTACTGCTCTGCTATTGTTCAAGCAATTTTACAAATATTTATTTCAATGCATTCCAGTATTCAGCGCTTTACTTGTAAAGTACCTAATAGTAGGCAAACCCGCAACAAAGCTATCCCTGTTAATAATAAAAGCCGACATGATTCACGTTACAATATTTTGTGGACAGCCATTCTAAGTATAATAAGTGGTAAATGTATGCCCGTTGGGGTAGTCAACCTTTCCCACTGGACTTTGTGTTCAGTTTTTTGTATGGCCAGAACATGTTGAATAAATTCCTATTCCATTAAGTTTTAGCTAAGAAAGTGAATCACGCCTCAATCATTTCGCAACAAATAGACTAAAATGTAATGGAAACACGTTAAACCGCCATATGACCGAAAAGAGTTGAACCACCATACGACTGAATGAGTGTACTGCAAACAAACAACACCGCTCTAATAACGAAATAACGAGAAAGGAATGATACTCACGTCTCATGCTGAGGAATAGACACCAACACCAACAATATCGAGTTCCAGTCGCGTGATTCCCCTGGGACATATTTAAGAAATGCACATTTCATATGTTAATATAAACGAACATGTAAATAAATATGGTTATAGAATACGTCATTCCAGTACATAATGTATTAGTAATCGACACGGCGTGGTCACAAAGTCCTCGATAACCAGACTAATGTGCAGAGGATAATAACGAAAGAGAAATAAATGGTACTCACTTGAAATACAGATCCAATTGCTACACTACTCGTCCATGTAAATTTCAGGGCGTGGGATACGTTTCCGATGGTATAGCATACTTTGTCCACTTCAATCACTTCTACATATTTCTCTCATTGTCAGAGAGCACGAGAATATAACAGATTTGTGGTGTTCGTGGTTGCTAGCGGAAGGGCATTTCGATTGCAAGCATATCGATAGTCTTTTCGGTCTTCTCTTCCGGTTAGCATACAGGGAACGTCTCAAAAAGGGTATAAGGGATATCTCGTCCTCTAAAACGTGTCAGATAAATGCAGCTGAGTTGTTATAAAGTTGCTTTTATATCAAAATTAAATGTAATTCCTCCATAGACCTAAGCGAACAAAGTCCTTCTTCAAATTGAAGTTGTAGTACTCGCACAATAACAACTTTTCGTGCACAGACGTCCACCTCAAGATTTCCAAATGCTTGAGAGTATCTTAAAATTGTTTCTTGCATGGTGGAGCAAGAAAAATCAATTATCTATCCAACCGCGTTAGTCCTCCGAATATAATTTAAAAGTAAATTCACAGCATTATTAGCATTAGACCCAAAGGATCTTACGGGCTCTCTACGAACCGAAAAGGAAGGGAAATTCTTACCCTGTAATTTCTCTAGCGATATATTCGCCCCATTTTTTCGCTTTCATTTCTGTAAGGAATATCTGCTGTGCTGGCTGGGTGGCTATATACAGGAGTAGTGAAGCCTTCTGACCTGTGCATATGCAGCTAAAGAGGCTGGCTAGTATGATAAACCAACTCATATCTGCACCGACAGCCAAGCTGTCCTCAGAGCTCTCGCATCACCATGGTGCAGATCGCGGCTGCTGCTAGAGTGTAGAAATGCACTCAACACATTAGGCAGCTGCCATAAAATTGAGCTCTTCTAGGTACCAGGTCATGCTGGCATTGCAGGAAATGAAATGGCGGATGAGCTTGCCAAAGCAGGAGCCAACCAAAGACCATTTGGTCCAGAACCATGTACCCTCTATGGGGAAAACGGAGATCCGAATGTGGGGCCTTGCTCGACATGCTGAGATCTGGCGGAAAACACCGAAGTTAAGGCAGGCCAAACTTCACATAGAGGGACCTAAACCCGATCGAGCTAAGAAATCACTCCTATTAAACAGGAGTCAATTACGTACGATAGTGGGACTGTTCACGGGACACTATCAAGTGATGAGACACCTCCATCTCCTGAAGATCACTGATTCAGCTAGATGCAGATGGTGTGAAGAAGAGGACAAATCAACCTCTTATCTCCTCTGCGAGTGCCCAGCCATAATGAGGACTCAGAATCGATATCTTGGCTCACCTTTTCTGGAACCCAATGAAATTAAAGGGATCCTCATAGGAGACCTCTTGGCCTTTAGCCGGACGATCGGTCTCTATGGGTGATCTCCTGAATGGTGGTTAGCATAATGGACCAATAGGTCTAAGTGTCCCAGGGACTCTTAGATTACTTGCAGCGTTTCTCGAAAGAAGAACAGCAGTTCACGAGAAACGCTTGTCCAAAGGACAAATATTCTTTCCAAGACGGGTGAGCAAGATGAGGTCAGAAATAGAAAAAACCACAAAAGTAAGACAATCTAACTAATCAAACACTGTATTTAAACAACAAGGTACAAACCAACAAAATTGAAATACTCTTCACTATATCGGGAAAACTAATAACTTGCACCGAAAGTCCATGGCGCACAAAGGAGAATCGACTAACACTACTCTGCTCTCACCTCGCCTCGATGTCGTCTCCTTGCCGTCTCGACTGGAACAGAGGGCGTGAGAGGGGAGGTAAACTCTGGGGTAAAGAGGGGGTACATTCTGGAAGGTCAAAGTGCAATGGGGTTTTACGTGGAATTCCATTGGTGCAAATTGAGCGGAGGAAAAGGTGGCATGATGTGAAGGGGGCGAGGTGGAAGTTTAGGATTGGGTGATCCGGGACTCTTTTTTCACTACGGCGGGGGAACACCAAAATAACGGCTCGTACGATGGCCTAACTTCTGGTCTTCATCCGCACTTTGGGGGCTATATAAGTGATAGAGCACCTGGAGAGGGAAAGGAGCGGCTGAAAGGAGCTGCTGAACGGAGCTGCTGAACGGAGCTGACGAACGAAGCAGACGAAATCGATGCATTTTGGAATCGTAGGCATTGTTGGCGTCGTTGGCTCCGCCTGTCGTTAGCTACGCCTGTCGAGCAAGTCCTGCGGCTAAGTCCGGAGGGTAATAAGTCCGCCGAGGGGTAATGTCCAACGAGGGGAGGAGGGGGGGGGAACCAAAAAATGCCACATCCACTGGGGGAAAACTGTCCACGAAAATAAACTTCCGGTTGGGGGAAGAACAATTGGTCTAATGAAAACACTGATCACTTCACTCGGGGATCCACATGATTAACTGCTGAATTGACAAGCAGAAACAGGAGCCAAAAAAACTACAACACTCCCACACAGTATTGGAAACCCATCTCACACAATCAGAAAGGTAACTATAGGGTGGCAGGTGCTCACTGAATGACACCGTTCAAATACCCAAAATATTAGCAATTTGGAAAAGTAAAGACAATAATAATAATTACTGTTGTGAATACTAGTCCTAAAGATGACTAACACAAAGTAGTTCTCTCACCCACTGCAAAGGGGTAAAGCTCAGGGGCTATCCATCTCGAGGATAACACATACCCAAAAAAATGAATAAATGACAAAAGACACACTCACAGAGTTAACAGAATATGAACAAATAACTGAGTGCACATGACGAGTAAGTAACCATTCTTACTGTCACTAACAACTGTGAACCAACAGTCACAGATAACATCTGATATCAAGCTTAATATCAGTGAAAATTAGAATAAATTAGGATGCCCAGTGTCTCACATCCAAGGCAAATGAAATTTATGAACAAAATACAGCACCCATAGTAACGAACATCTAACTCGTTGGGTGGAAGTGAAATGAACAAAATCAGTTAAGTTTGCATTAGGCATAAGTACATTAGTTAATTGATTGAAGACAAAACAATCATACAAATTAATTGCCAATTAGCACATGGCAGGGACAATAGCCATGCAATAAATCAATATTCCAAGTGTAACTAGATTATTTTACAAAATTATTAAATAAGTATATGATTGAGATAGTGGTGAAGCAAATTAATTACCATAAGAATACCTTAAAACTAATTACATAGTCGTTCACCCTCTTGGGTTGAACCGAATAAACATTGACAGTCAATTTAGAATCATGGGTTGATAGAAATCATAAGAATTACAATATATATATTAGTTATTACCAGTAATGAGAGCCATGTAGAGAATTAACAATAATATTATGAGCAGTCAGACTATATCACAATGTGAGAGTAGAATTGAGAAAAAGATCAAGAAATATTTCAATAGGCAATTACCTTTTGTCATTCAACAACTTGGGTTGAACTGCCAAACACTGACCCATCAGTCAAAGATTCAGGTTTGTTGAAATGACAAGATTACAATACATAATAATCAAGTGCAATACTGAATGAAGAAATATTTTATACTCAAATTACATTTTGGTCATTGACCAACTTGGGTTGAGCTGTTGGACACTTATCCAGTCATTGAGCAACTTGGGTTGAGCTGTTAGACACTTATCCAGTCATATCAAAGACTTGGGTTGGTTGAATTGACAAATTTACAATACATAATAATTAAGTGCAATACTGATTGAAGAAATATTTTATACTCAATTACATTTAGGTGATTGACCAACTTGGGTTGAGCTGTTAGACACTTATCCAGTCAATCAAAGACTTGGGTTGGTTCAATTGACAAAATTACAATACATATTAAATTCAGTGCATTAGTGAGAGCCATGTAGTGATTTAACAATTATTTTGAAGAGCAGTCAGAGTATTTTATAATAATTAAATTTAAATGAATGACAATTATGAGAGTGATAAGGAAATCCACAATAATAATATCTTAAATACTAATTAAATGTTGTCGTTCACCAACTTGGGTAGAACTGTTATGCATTGAGCCAGTCAATGAAATTGAGGGTTAATTGAAATGCCTCCAGATGACATAAGAGTACATTTCGAATTAGAGAAAAAAATTGATTTCTCTATACAGCTGTCATCCAATTAGAATAGCCCAAAATATGGAAATAGATTAGGATGACTAAATAGAAAAAATACAATAAGTCCAGGGCCAGGTTAAGCCAAACACATGTTACACAAAGCTAAAGAGGAAAATTTAATTTAGTGGCCACCATCAAGGGTAATGCAATTGCAAAGTTAATAATCGGGGTAAATACCCCATCCAGCCAATGCTGGGTGCTGATTGCAGCGAGTTGAAAACCAGCTGGGCGATGGGAGCGCAACCCCTACGCCGGATAACAATGGTATACACAAGCAAAAAACAGGTATACAATCAACTGCCAAATAGTCACAGAGCTAGACAAAGACCTGCCCCAGCAATAAATAGACCCAATAGTGAATAGCTAAATCACTCCAGGTTCTGGTCCACATCGGACGAATGATCAGGAAGACCAATGATCACTGGAGTAAACAGTCACTAAATAATCTTAATAGCCAATGACCCTCCGCGACTTAACTGGAAGCGAGCCACCTCGGGAATGTTCATGACTATTCTCCCCACTCCCTCCAGAATTCACAATAGCACTGTGCAAACACCATTCCCCCTTGGTAGACACACATGATGAAGAGCAGGTAGAACCAACCAAAGTATTACAAAATAACAACTAATGCCCCAAAAACAGGCAGCACTAACATCAACAAATTAATTAAGTATGAATTGGCAGTAAGAATTGGCAGTAAGAAATTGGCAGTATGGATATGCAGTATGAATTGGCAGTTTTACAATTAAATAATTATTCAAGTAGCATACATTATAGTAAATTAAATGACAAATAGTGAAGAGAAAATTTCCAAACAATCAAGACCATAGTTAGATAATAAATGCTAGAATTTAGATTCCTTTATCACTCAACATATTATAAATTATTAATCACCATGATAAGGCTTTAATTGAGAAACATGACATATTCTCTCCTTGTTAGGACCAATATCTAGAACAGCGGTTACAGGAGAGACTAACTTTTTTATAATAAATGGGCCTTCCCATAGAGGGGTTAACTTTGCCATAATCTTGTCTGCCTTAGAACTGATTGGATGTTTCTTTGACAACACCCTATCTCCAGGTTTGAAAGTTATGTCAGAATGAGAATTATCAAAAACTAGTTTTTGCTTAGATTTGGCTCTCTTCAAATTAGCAACTACCTGTTGCAAATAAGCTTCCCTCTCCTCTTCCAAAATATCATCCTCACACAGTTCTCTAGGAATAGACCATTGATTTATTAGAGGATGAAGCAATTGTCTGCCAAAAATTATCTTAGCGGGAGATTCTCCCGTGGCACTATGACAGGCAGAGTTAAAGGCAAAATTTAAATCTGACAAAAACTTGACCCAATTGTAATGTACATTGTTACAAAGAATTGACAATGCAGCTTTCAAATTTCTATGTAGCCTTTCAACTTGGTTAGAACTTGGTTGGTAAGGAGCTGTAAAAACCTGTTTAATCCCAAGTTGCAAACACATTTCCTTAACTAGGTGTGACTTGAACACCGCTGCATTGTCAGACACAAGAAATTTAGGATAACCAAACTTAGAAAAAACTCTTTGAGTAAGAACACTAACCACAGCACTGGAAGTGGCATTACGAACAGGTTCCAGGATACAAAATTTAGAGAATCCATCAATAATCGATAAGACATATTTGTGATTATTTTTCGTGGAAGGATAAGGTCCAACGAAATCGATATAAAGCCTTTCCCACACATGAGCAGGAAGGTTAGAAGACATCATACCCGGTGGGGCAGTATTCCTGGGTTTACATGTCTGACATAAATGACATTTACGAACCATATCAAAAATATGTTTTTTCATATCGCTCCACCAAAATTCCCTTTTGACCTTTTCATAGGTTTTGGCCATACCCAAATGAGCAGACACACTTAAACAGTGATAATATTGGAATATCATTGGCCGCAATACAACCGGCAAGACAATCTTTCCCTTTCGGGCATTGGCATTCCCATAACACAACAAATTGTCTTTGACAAAGTAATTTGGACAAGAGGAACAATCCTTCTCCAATTTCTCAAAAACCTCCCTTAAGGTAGGGTCTGAGCGTTGATGGTCACGAATATCCACAAATGATAAAGGAATATTATGTAAAACACAAGAAATGGGTGGACATGGCTCAACATTGGAACTGTCAGTTTGGATGACAGGCGGACTTCTGGAAAGGCAATCTGCTACGCTATTGCTGCGCCCACGAACATGGTGGATAGTAAAATTATAGGAAGACAGTTTTAACACCATTCTGCCTAATTTCCCTAACTGCTTAGGGTGAGAGAACAACCAAGTAAGGGCCCCATTATCAGTATATAAATGGAATGGTTTTACTTGGAGGTATACATTAAATTTTTCTATGCCCCAACAAACTGCCATACATTCAAGTTCGTATGCGGACAATTTTTGTTCATGTGGCAACAAGGTTTTACTAGCGTATGCCACAGGGGCAAAATCACCATCTACTTTCTGATTTAATACGGCGGCTAACGCCAAACCACTGGCGTCCACAAACAAATGGAATTCCTCGTCAAAACGAGGAAAAGTTAGCACAGGTGGATTCATCAATGCTTTCTTGAGCTCAACAAAAGCCTCGTTCTCAACCGTTGACCAGCGAAAAGGAACATTCTTACGCTTTAGGTGATTTAAAGGAATAGAAATTTCAGAATACCTTGGTATGAACTTGGAATAAAACCCACACATGCCCAGGAATCTTGCAACATCTCTCGTATTCTTCGGAACAGGAAAGGATTCGATGGGTTTTATCCGGTCTGGATCGACACAAAGGGTTCCATTGCAAATTAGATGGCCTAAAAAGGCGATTGAAGTGCAGCCCAACTTAATCTTTTCTTCAGAAATAGTCAGACCAGCGGACCGAAGCCTACTAAGAACCTCTCTGACATGAGTTACGTGATCTCTGGAATTCTTAGAATAGATACATATATCGTCAATATAAGGGTACACAGACGAAAATAACAGATCACTCAAAACCTCGTTTATCAAACGAGTAAATACTTGACTGGAATTAGCAAAGCCAAACGGTAATTTTGTATACTGGAACATTCCAAAAGACGTTACGAAGCTTGTGTATTTCTTTGAATTTTCAGACAGCGGGATTTGATGAAAAGCAGAATTAAGATCTAGAATAGTGAAATACTTGGCATCAGCCAGATACTGAAAAGCGTGTTCCACAGAAGGAGTCGGATAACCGTCTTTCTTAATTTGTCTGTTAAGCTTACGATAATCAACAACTAACCTTTGCGAACCATTTTTCTTGGGAATCAAAAAGGCAGGGGAGCACCAGTTTGAATTAGAAACTTCGATAATTCCCTTATCTAATAACGACTGCACATGTTGCTTCATCAGGAGGGTTTTCGGCGGTGACAGCTGAAAGGGATGACTTCTGACAGGACATTCGTCTAATAATTCAATTTCATAAGTCATCAACGATGTCACTCCTAGATTTTGGGTTACAACATCGGGATAATTAGACAACAACAATTTCAACTGACTCACCAAATCCTCACATGGAAGTAGAGAATTATTCCGAGAATCAACGATTTCGTCTCCAGCGGACATGTGTTCTGCAAACGCTTGAGGGATATACGATGCTCGACTGTTTGAACAAAAATGAATTAAATGACATGGCGCCGATTCAAACGCGACACCATTAGTATGAATAATAAGTTTCGATTTACGAATGAAATCAATCCCTAAAAGGACAGGGAATGGAATGTCTGCTAAATAAAATTCATGAACCCAAGAGTACTTATCAATCTTAATTTTAAGTTGCACCGAACAACTAACTCGAAAAGGTTGTCCAGCGACCGTCAAAAGTTCAATAGAATTGATTTTTCTCTCTAGTTTATCAGCCGAAGAACCAAGGCTAGTGAAGAAATTCTCATCGCAAATCGAGACTGAACAACCCGTATCAATCAGGGCATTACAAGATGCTGACTGCAATGAAATAGGTAGCAAAGGCAAATTGATATCGGGAGATTTGTGAACACTCATTAGACTGATTGCGGAAGGCTGTCCTCTTCGGTGCTTTTTACGACAATCCCTGACATAGTGCCCAGCTTTGTGACAATAGGAACACACAACTTGCCTAGAAACGGCAGGAGGAGCATAAAATGATACGCCGTGAAAGGTGTTAGCGTAATCAGCTGCATCCATTAATGCTTTTGACGCACGACCAATGACAACGTCTAACTCTTCAAAACTAGACGGCGGGGTGGGCGTCTTGATAGCGGAAATAGTGATAGGATTTAAACCTTGAAAAATTAAATGAACAATGTGGCTCTCAGAATAGTCTAATCCTAATGCAGACACAGCGTTTCTTATGGCAGACACAAAATCACGCGGTGTTTCGCGAGGGAACTGGAATCTTTTGACCTTGGAAGCAATAAGCCGATCGAATTCCCGATCGCTGACTATTTCATTCCAAAGTTTTCTCGTAATCTGGGCCCAAGAAAAATTTTGACTTAACATAGAAAGCCAGAAACGATGCCAACAGGAGGGTAACTTAGGAATAACCAAACTCAACAACGTTGATAAAGGAACTAGCGGCAGAGAGACTAATTCCGTCAAATTCAACATGAGATTATACCAATTTTCGGCACTGGAAACATCAAAGGGAGGAAAATCAGCGATCCTTTGCTTGACAATGGCCAACCCTTCGGATAGAGGTAGCGCCGACCTAACTCGACTTGGTTCCGCCGCGTTAGAAGTAGCTTCTGGAAATACCGGCAGAACTTGGGTAGGAGGAGATTCTTGTGGCAAGGAATCGGGCAAATCGACCAAATGAGTAGAAAGAGTTTCAATGGCCGAGGACCTAGGCAAATTCACCTGAACTTGGGTTGGGAGTGGAATATCAGATTGCCGAAGGTCACATTCTTGGGTTTGAGGAACCAAGCAGAGTTCGCCTACTGAAACTCCGGTATTATCAAGTGAAACCACAGTCTCTCCATTTAATCTGGCCCTCCTATCCAGAGCAGTAGTGCGATAATTTTTCGCATAAGGGTCATCTGAATCAGAAGCCATGGTGGCTGGGACAAAAGCGGAAAACACGAACCCTGACTCAGCGAGAAAACACAAAGAAAAATAGAAACACTGGAGAATATGTAGCGAGAAACAATCTAGTTACACAGAGAAAATGAAGCAAAATCCTCAAATGGGAACACTCACCACCTGCTATGAAAAGACACGTAACCACGCTCTGCTACCAAATGCAGCGTTTCTCGAAAGAAGAACAGCAGTTCACGAGAAACGCTTGTCCAAAGGACAAATATTCTTTCCAAGACGGGTGAGCAAGATGAGGTCAGAAATAGAAAAAACCACAAAAGTAAGACAATCTAACTAATCAAACACTGTATTTAAACAACAAGGTACAAACCAACAAAATTGAAATACTCTTCACCATATCGGGAAAACTAATAACTTGCACCGAAAGTCCATGGCGCACAAAGGAGAATCGACTAACACTACTCTGCTCTCACCTCGCCTCGATGTCGTCTCCTTGCCGTCTCGACTGGAACAGAGGGCGTGAGAGGGGAGGTAAACTCTGGGGTAAAGAGGGGGTACATTCTGGAAGGTCAAAGTGCAATGGGGTTTTACGTGGAATTCCATTGGTGCAAATTGAGCGGAGGAAAAGGTGGCATGATGTGAAGGGGGCGAGGTGGAAGTTTAGGATTGGGTGATCCGGGACTCTTTTTTCACTACGGCGGGGGAACACCAAAATAACGGCTCGTACGATGGCCTAACTTCTGGTCTTCATCCGCACTTTGGGGGCTATATAAGTGATAGAGCACCTGGAGAGGGAAAGGAGCGGCTGAAAGGAGCTGCTGAACGGAGCTGCTGAACGGAGCTGACGAACGAAGCAGACGAAATCGATGCATTTTGGAATCGTAGGCATTGTTGGCGTCGTTGGCTCCGCCTGTCGTTAGCTACGCCTGTCGAGCAAGTCCTGCGGCTAAGTCCGGAGGGTAATAAGTCCGCCGAGGGGTAATGTCCAACGAGGGGAGGAGGGGGGGGGGGAACCAAAAAATGCCACATACTTCAACCTACTTTTCATCTCAATCTAATCTACGAATTTCTTCTCTTTCACATCCTTCGTCACTTGTTCCATGCATCTCACTTGAGGCCTTTCCTTTGCCATTCTTCCCATCCATTTGTTCTTCAACGATTGAACCAGGTATATTGCAGTATTGTACTACATTACCATACTATTAGTATTTATACTAGTTTGTTTCAAAGGATAATGGGTCTATAAATGTTTATTTCTTAACTTATAGCTCTATATTGAGAACATTGATAAATAAATAGTGATCATTTATGAGCCGTTCTAAATGTCATTTAGCACAAATTTTCCTCCGTTTTCATTAAGTTCAACATGTTGGTCTGTACACGTGTCTCACCAGTAATATAATTTAACCCATGCATGTAAGAGCTACATACCTTGGGGGAATTAATTTAAAAAAACACCAAGGATAAGCAATGTAATGAAAACGAAGGTTCAACCTTAGGCATTGGATTGCAAAAAAATATGGATGCAGCTAAATTCTTTCTTATGCTCGCAAGTACGTAACCGCAATCAAATATTGAGTATTCAAGAAAAGAACAACAAACTCTTAGCAAAAAATATATTTCCACACAAAACTTAAATACTTAAAACAAAATATATACATTAGTTTACAACATCATTGAATGGTTGTCTTTCCTTTTGAGATATTATGTAATTTCATGCCTACATATTTTAAAATCTCCTCCCCAAATTGCCATGCCTTCTGTTTCATATTGCACTTAGGTCTGCGCACTTCTGTGTATCCTGGCAAGTAAAAATGATTTTTTTTCAAATGTTGCTAGCTATGACAATATAAAAATCGCCAGTTTTAATGTGTGGGAGAGTGCATGCAAAGGAACTTAGGGCAAATAAAGTGTAGTTGTACTCACCGCCTTATGCCAGGAGTCTTGCCAGCACAATGCTCCAAGTTGCATGAACCAACTTTTTTTTAACGTTGATAAACTTTAATTATCACAATCAGGCAGTTCACTATGCAATGTCGCTGTATTTTCACTAATCCTCTAAAATAGTTCTCCTTATTTCTTTCACCATCATCATGAAAGACCCAAGCTAAGATGCCAACAGAAACAGCTTCCTCCTCATTTACGAATTCAAATAAATTACATTCAGAATGGCTAATTTTAAGAAGTAAAGTCAAGGACTGCATTTTCAAGATTATCCGAGATGAATGAGAAGACAGAAGATTCAGCAATTCACACTACTTTTTGGATGATATGTAGCATTGTAGAAGTGTAAACACAATAAATATATTATTATATGCATAGCAACGGTTGTTTTATAGTTGATATATCAAACAGAAAACAATTGTTGCTATGCTATTTTGCATTCCATTTAAAAGTAATTATTCTAGATATTTTCTAGACATATTAATGTATTTGTCATTGTAGAAATTTTGTACTTATTTGAATTACTTTTCCTCAGACTCTACTTCTTTCACTAACCAAAATCCAGACCAGTTACAGCCCTTCAAAACCTACAGCACAGTTACAGACTGTCAAAACTACAGTACATTTACAGACCACCAAATATTACACTGCACCTGAAGAAAAAATACAGACTAGTTACAGACCAACAGATATTATAGTATAGTTATGGACCAAAATCCAGTTCAGTTTCCAGACAAAATCCCTTCTCTTTATTGCAATCCAGACAAGTCCAGTCCTGTTACAGACTTAGCATCCAGAAATTGGCCTTTCAAGCATTACAGACCAGTTTCAGATTGGCAACAGACTAAGTATATACTTATAAACATTCTAATATCCTAAGCGTATAAACTGCTGAAAGTTCAACAAACTGTTATGTCCTTCAACATTAATGGCAATTTACTATTTGATGGTGGATTTCTACCATTAAACATTAAAATCCAACAGTATCTGTTTCATTTTATCAATAATCTGTTGGAAATGTATACTGTGAATGTTCCAATAGACAACTATTGAAATTTAACTGTGACTGTCAGATTGCAACAGAAAATGTTAACAAATCTAAGTTAACAGTTAACAAATCTAAGTTTTTTCGCAAAGGAGACTCAGGAGAAAATGAAGTTTGCCTCATTTTCCAAGAGGCAACTTTAGATCAGAACCCAATTCTACATTGTCAGACAGCTACTGACACCCACATCAAAAAGATTCAAGAGTTAGGTGATTCCATAATCTTCAAACCTAGTGATATCATTGCTCAATGTATCAACATGTGTACTGATACTGGCAACTTTCCAGTTGTAATTACAGCTTTTAGTGCAGTGTATCTACTTTTCTTTGTTTTGCTTTTATCTATTATTAGAAGATGAAACAAAAGTATCTTGTTTTTTATCTTTGGAAAATTATTCCGTTGTTATGAAATTACCTTCGTCATCAGAGGCTTTCGGGTGCAGCTGCGTATAACACGTTGTCGGTGAGCGAGCTTACGCGGCCATTGCAGGACGCATCATCAGGCCATCATTGCTTGATGATGGCCTTATAATGACAACACGTTATACGCAGCTGCACCCGAAAGCCTCTGACGACGATGGATTCCGCTGCGAAAACCTACGTTCCAAATGAAATTACCTTACCTCCATGGCCCCACCAACAATTTTATGTCATCATTCTCTGCTTCCATTGTCACTGTCGAACTTCTCATCTTTCTTATTGTCTTCCTGGATTCAGCACCACCATTATAGTCTAGGTCTCCACAAGTCTTTTTTTCCTTCAGGTCTTCCTGTTAATGTTTCTTTCAAGATTGTTACTGAGGCTTTGGGTGGGGGGAGAGCGGTTGTCGCCCCCTCCCAGAGAACTAGAGAGACTGTCTTTTGATCGGAGGGGTGGGGGTAAAGAGGAGGTCAACATTGGCGACAGTCCTCCCAAATTTGATGTCTGGGTTCACCTCTAAGCCCATCTCAGACATTATGTTTTAAATATGGCTATTGCGTCAGGTTGAAGAAATAGTTCCCTCAGTTATTTTAATGTGTACCTATATACCATAATATCTTCTATTGGTAAATTACATATGTATACAGAATGAGAAAGAGACTATCTGTAAGAACAGCACAATTCAGGATAATGTACAGCTGTGGTGTAATTTGTGTACAGGTAGCCTCAAGAAACGGTGTGAAAAGTTGGTACATTCTGTGTACAGTTTAGGATTATGTACAACTGTGGTGTAATTTGTGTACAGGTAGCCTCAAGAAACAGTGTGAAACTTTGGTACATTCTGTGTACAGTTCAGGATCATGTACAACTGTGGTGAATATTAGGTGATTTTTGTGTGCTAGTCTGGTACAGTACACCACTGTACCACAAAAATGTACACAAACATTTTCGCCAGGGTCTCTCACCATATCCTCCGAGTATATGCTAATAAGTTCCTTCTGGCAATAACGGACAGCCCTGCCTACCTCCCCTCCCTATTGTCCCGGATCATTCTCTTCTCAGTTGTCTCTCTCTCTACTCTTATCTTCCGCATTATCCCCTAACTTTTCCCACCTCACTCTGTCGAACGCCTTTTCGAAATCAACTAAGTAAGGGAATGAATCCTGGTTTCATTCTAGATTCCTTTCCACTATTGTGATAAATTGTTTCCTTACTTCTATACGCTTCAACACAAAGACATCAATTATTTTATTAGAATTTCAAAGTTTTACTCCAGGATTGTAATAATTGCGACGTCGAAATCCACATAAAATAAAATGCTACATTCCTTTTAAATTAGATTGCCCGCATATGTTGGAGACCCTTTGTTTTCAAGATTAGACTTCATATTTACCATTTACTATCTTAAAAACTATGCTTATGAATTAAAATTTTCCTGAAAATAGATGCATTATACTAACCTTCTGTATTTCACGAGCGAGCTCTTCTATTGCACAACATCAACTGCAACACACTCAAGAAAAGTTCTCCAAGTAACGATCAGCTTTGCACGTCTTGGGTCCTTTCCTGAACCCTTCACATCTGGAAGCCATAAACTGACCCTCTTCTCACCCCTTCTTCTGGGGAAAGAGGACGTCCACAATGACCCGGAACCCTTGGCCAATAGCTCAATATTTTTCAGTGTGACACATGAGAGAGTGCGTGTAGGGCAGCAGGGTGAAACTAAGGCCCGTAAGGGTATGGGACACTCGCAAGCCTCAAGGTCCTCTTGGGATCTTATCTATTGTGAAACACCAAGAAGGCAAGAGTGTGGAGGATAAAAAAGTGGGCGTGGGGGATAAAAAATGACAGCGCGCTATGTATCTGTAGCGCCTTTTCATTCTGTCCATCGAATTGAAGCGCATAATTACTAAATAAATACATCGGATACAAAGGTCTCTTGAGCTTACGACAAGAGTCAGATTAAGTGAAACTGTACTTTATACTGGACATCTCACAAGTATTATTTTTCTGCGTGTAAAGACTATCAATATCTTATAGACCTCCAGCTATTCTGTCTGGACACGATAGATTTTACCTTCCCTTTAATCCATAGCACGTGGTATTGGATAATTCCATATAGAGTTATCGGTGACATGCCGATAGCTATCATCAAGCCCACGCGCTACATGAATTGTCATCTGAACAAATTTTGAGATATATCAGGGCCACTTTTAAAACGTATAAAAGATTTTTTAAACGATTTTTTAAAATTTCTCTTCAGTTTTTACTACACGTATTATTATTGTCATTATTTACAACTTTCATAGTATGAGAGATGCGTTAGCTACAACATAAATTGTGCATGAAGGGATTGCAAAAGATTATGTCAAAAATTTCAAATGCCAACTTTCTGATACTGTTCAATAGGGTGTTGCTTATTTTTAATTTTCTCTCGGATTTTCGGTTTCTACCGCTTAAAATATGCTGTGGGGTACAGAATATTCTACATTAATGTATATGCTAAAAAATTTCAGCCCGATTGTTTAACATTTAGAGGTCGCTCAAAGAGCATAAATGCAATAACATTCAATTTTCCCGATTTGAGGAAATAACATTAGTTTTAGGGGTAACGCACAATTTTACAGGTATATAGGGTCGAATTTCGCTCCAATTTTACGTCCGCCCAACGGTTTTCCACGAATAAAATATTTTTGCGCAACCTACAGCCACGCGCCACGAAGACTTTTCGTGTGACTAATGATCAGGTTGAACGCGCTATCAAGTTATGGAGATTTTCAACAAGACCATTACATGCAAAGAAGATTTCCAGTATTTGCTTCTTAGTGCTGCTCACTTCCAAAGGGCGTTAGGGGTCACCTCCGCGAGCGTTAGGGGTTAGCCGCGAGCTTGGCGTTAGGGGTGGCGCGCGGCTTGCAAAAAAAGACTCGCGGAAGACCATCGTTAAAGAGCAGTGTCGTTTGGATTTGTGAAAACAAGTGTTCTTAATATGTTGTGCTACTTTATTTACGACTTTGTGACAGTATTAAAGTAAGGAAGTTTTTCTGCGAATCGATCTTGTCTCTTTCACCAACTAACAGTTAAAAGGTAATTTTTCTTCCTCTTTACGACAAAAGCGTACATGTGCATTCCCTTTGAACACATGTATAAATTAGAGCTTAAGGTCGGTCTTGTAAGGATTGTAACTTCGTGCGAATTTTAGCCGTCTGCAAATGTTACCCAAACCCCCCCCCCCCCACAGACTCTCGTCAGGGAAGCGGTCTTGAGAGGGGTGTAAGGAGGCTGACCGCGAATGCGGTCCGCGAGCGTTAGAGGTTAGCCGCGAAGTGTGCGGTGATGTACCACGTATCGAATTCACACCGTTTTAGGGATTCTAAAAAATATGCGATCGCATAATGTGCACATCTCTGAAGTTGCAAATAAGATTTTCACTTGTGCATCATTTCTCAAGGAACGCAAAAGAAATACTATATGATAATGAGCCCGGGCCCCTGGGATTTTGCCCCCCCCCCTCTCGGCGTACCTGTGGACAACGTCTAATATTAACGAACTGAAAAATGGAATGAACCGGCGCTCACGCTAGGCTCGAGTTCAAACGGAGATAGTGGCGTTGCGCTAAGGGAGAAAAATATTCAAGGTATGCAGACTTCAGAAGTATGCAGAATCAAGCTTGCCATGGCAGACTTGATGCAAACTTGAATCAAGCTTGCAGTGGCAAGCTTGCCACTGCAAGCTATGGCAAGCCAATAACTAAGCTTGCGGCAAGCTTACATGCTATCTGGGATTCAATTACCCGTAATGGAAACGGGTTCATTTGGATATCTAACTCTTCTGTGAAAGTATATGTTTATTATTGATTATCGCTGCACTCATACGCTGTCCTCAGCCCATTGTACCTATGATATGAATACAGTGCACATTTTCAGAAGTCACAGTTCTTACAGCATTATTTCAGTGCAGTGTAAAAGGTTCCACGCCTCGATTATTTTTCATGTTGCTGGGCAATCCCTTACGCTAACCACGGATACGATAACTATAAATGGGACTTAGCCAGCAGTATAAGTACTGACAGCTTTTTGTTGTCATTGTGCTGACCGGGCAGCGCCCATTTAGGCTCCGTATCCTTCACCAATGCGGTATTCCCGAATTATTACCATTGGCCGAGTTCATGCAAAATTGTCATTTTTTTTTTAATTTTCGAACTTCTCTCATATATCTGTAGATGTTTTATAAGCCATTACAATGGGATGACATGGAGAAAATTCGCTAAAATCGTAGCCCTTACTCCGTACGCCTATAAGCGGTAACATAGTGGGAGTGCCCCGTCGGATAATTATTGCCAATCGCGGCCGAGTTTATGCAAAATTGTCATTTTTTTAATTTTGAACTTCTCTCATATATCTGTAGATGTTTTATAAGTCATTACAATGGGATGACATGGAGAAAATTCGCTAAAATTGACCATCTACTTCCGTACGCCCATAAGCGGCCATGTAAAATCAGTGGCCCGTCGTCCGAAAAATGGCGCCTGCCTTTCACTTGGCCAACCTCTGTTAAGTTCCAAGTACAATGAGATCTATCACATTATATGTCGCGATGTCTCATTGCCGACTCTATGATAAAAACTTCTGTCCGATTGCAGCAAAAGTTTGCATTTATACGATATTTATTGTGATAGTTTTGAAGGGCTTGTGTTCAATTATGCTTTGCTGTCTGTGTAGGTTGATAGGCGGAATAGGAGAAGAGCAATAGCCATGATTAAGGACAGGTTGAACCTGGAGGCAATGCGTGAGGAGTCTGATTCATCAGCCTCTGGTGATAATATCAGTTCTGATGATGTGACAATGGAATCGATCAAAGTGCAGATGGCAGTGGGAATGATTCTTGCTTGAAGAGTGCTAATAGAAATGTGATATGCAGAATATTTGATATTTTTTTGTTTTGTACGTGAGATTTTCAATAAACCTTTCACATTGATTTCATTGTTTTATCAAATCCCGCCGTAATTTTTAACATATATTAAACCCTTAGGCTGCGGGAATGTTTTTCTACGTGCTGCATGGTGACTGCGGGAAAAACGTATTTCTACGTTTGACCAGATTTTCATACTTTGGCAGCTTTCCTTTAAGATTTTATTGCCATCCTTTCTGCGGTTGCTTACACATGGCCAGACCTAACCCAAGGGAGCACAAAGGCGTCTTTCGAGGACTGGGCACACTGGGCCAACCCTCACAACGGGGTGCGCTACCCGGATTATCCCTTCTCCGACAGAGAGCTCCCTGCTCTCCGCGGCGTATTCACGGTGAATATAATTCCAATGAATCCTTGCATTTCCAAGGAATCGATTTTATCTGGCCACTGTCCATTAGCCTGGGAAACGTTTTTGAAAGTATTGGTCTCTCTTTCTTTTACTTTGGCAGGTGGGTCTTCCGTCCCTACGTAATTACCAAAGACATTTCTTTGCTTTGAGTATTATAATCTCGTTCTGGGTTTTCCACGTTCGCAATTCCTGCCCTTTCCACATGCGCTTTAGATTTTTGCTCAGTTTTTTCAGAGTTTCGGTGGTGTTCGTTTGCTTCTAATCAAGTACTCGAGTGATATTTTGTGAATCTCTTAATTCATTTACACTATGAATAGAGAAAATTTGCTACCTCGGTCAAAAAGGAGGAAGGTTGTTCACAAGGAAGAGGTTCTCGATATATTATTTGACTCTGATTGTGAGAGTGAGGACGGAAATTTTTCCGATGTGTCTGAGTCTACCATGGATACTGAGACGGATGGGGACGAAGAAAATGATTCCGGCGATGGCGGTCCGTCTAATTTGGCGGAAGTCAGTGCGCCTGCATCATCCTCTTGGTCTAGGACTGCTGATTTTACTCCTCAGATTTTCCAGTTTGATGGCTCCTCATATGGTGTAATATCGGACCACCTTCATGAGAAAAGTAGTGAGGTAGATTTTTTCCTGTTGTTTTTTGGCACTGGTTTGATGTCACATATTGTGGACGAAACAAATAGATATGGCAACGCTTTGGCAAATTCCACTAACCTATCACCAAAAAGCCGAATGAAATCCTGGGACAATATAAGTTGTGATGAGTTTTATGTATTTCTTGCCCTTAGTTTTCTTATGCCAAACGTAAAAAAACATTCAATTCAGGAATATTGGTCCCGAGATCCTCTAATCCGCACCATGATTTTTGGAAAGTGTATGCCGAGAGACACATTTCTTTTTATATTGCTCTGTCTTCACTTTGTGGACAACAACAATCCATCAATGAGTGACCCTTTATGGAAAATTAGACGTGTGTTTTCCCACCTAAAATTGAAATTTTCGGAGGTGTTTCACCCACTCCGTAAATTAGTGATCGACGAGTCATTAGTTTTATTCAAAGGACGCCTGGGCTTCAAGCAATATATTCCGTCAAAAAGACACATGTTTGGAATGAATATTTTTTTTATGTGACTGTGAAACTGGGTTTATTTTGGACATGATAGTGTATGCCGGGGACAAAACTGAGATTAATCGCTGTGGTGATTTGGGATTTTCTGGTGAAGTGGTTAAAAAGTTAATGGAAACTTATCCGAAAAATTCGAATCCCGGTCAAGGCGAATGATTTTTTCTCTGTGGAATTTCTGCTATTGAAACTTATCTTGGTAAAGGGCATGTATTGTATACTGATAATTACTACACCAGTCCTAAATTGTGTGAATTTCTTTTAAAAAATAAAACTGGTTTGTGTGGTACGGTCAGAATGAATAGGAAAAATATGCCAAAATTTGATAAACAAAAAATGGTTAGAGGTGATTTCGAGATGCAGTGCAATGGAAATGTACTCGCCATGAAATGGCATGACAAACGCGATGTTTGCTTGCTATCCACTCTTCATACAGGCCAAATGCTTGATAGTGGAAAAAAATACCATAGGACAAACAATATTATTTTCAAACCAGACGCTGTTGTCGATTATGTGAAAAATATGAGGTTGATTGACAAATCGGATATGATGATTGGATCAGTGGAGTGCATGAGAAAGTCCGTGAAGTGGTACAAGAAACTTTTTCCATTTGCTCGATGTAACAATGTTAAACGCATTTTATTTGTTCAAGTTGAAAACTAAGAAGACAATTCCTTATAGGAAATTTGTACGGGCTGTTGTAGATCAACTTCTAAAAAAATATAGTGTTTTAGGAACCGACAATACCATATTGCAAGAAAACTTCCAGGTTGGTGCGAACGTTCCTGAAAGGATAAATGCTAGGCATTTTATTGAAAAGATACCCGATTCAGAGGGCAGAAAAAAACCCCAGAGAGTATGCTTCATATGTAAGAATACTAACAAAAGGGATCAAAACAGAAAAGACACGCGCTTTTAGTGCAGAGACTGTCAAAAAGCACTATGTATTGACTGTTTTAGAGATTATCATTCATATATTGATTTCTAAGTGACAACAATATAATATTTTCAAATCAAATGCCTAGAATAAACTTTATTATACCTTACCTTTATATGACGCATCCAAAGATATGTGCGAAATTTTTCGATACATTCAAATCGGCTAAAATCTCGTCGAGCAATATGGTTAAAAATCAATGGATTTTATTACTTTTTGGTATTAAATTAATCGCAAAAATGCCACGATGGTCAAATTTGAGAAAAATAACCCATTAAAATTTGAATTACAAAAAGTTACGTTAGAATATTTAAACTCGTTATGATTCTTCGAAAGGTCTCAAATGTATTCATGGTCTGTGGTGAGGGGTCAAGGCAGGCCGTCCCGGATTATGAGGGTCCACTACCTGCTAGACCCACGCCCGGGATCGACGGGAAAATACTTTCCTCGCGCATGTCCCGCACACGGTGGAAACCAGATTCAGACGCTCCCGCAGCTAAAGGGTTAAGTGCATTTTGGGTACTATTGAAGGTCATTTTTAGGTCATGATGAGGTCAGAACGACTTAAGAAGGACGTCCCTCGTAGCATTAGTTATGGAGTCATTTCCTGGTCAAGATGATGTCAAAATGACTCACGGAGGATGTCCCCGCTATTGCCATTTTGACGTCACCGTTGCTTTTAGCCCGTGACCTGATTATGACGTCAAAATGACGTCATTGTGATTTGGTGTTCTACCTGGGTAGTGTTATGAGGGTTGTAGTAGGAGAGAGTTAGGAGTGATAGGATGAAAAGTAAGTAGAAAGTGCGGTTTCCTTCATGCCATAAGAATATTCCCCTGGGGAATCGCATTGAAGCTGAGGGACGGAGAATGGAGAGGAATGAAAACAGAGAATGAAGAACATGCAATGTTAGACACAGGTCATTGTGCACAACATTTACAATGATAAAGAAACTCATGGTAACTTGCACGAAAGGACAATAGTATTCAATATTTATATATACTTTCAACATTTCATATCAATGGTAATAATATCTGTGAGTTTATTACATTTTGATTCTATTGATCTTTCGGCTTTTGATTTTCAAATAAGTAGAGTACCACAACATATAAGTCTATTGCGACGTGTCTACTCACAGAGTACTTAGAAAGTTCGGAACGCGTTCGAGCACTCTTCACATATGAATGTCTGTTTAAAGCTGTGCCCCTCTACGTGCCTCCTCTGATCTTATGCGTCTTGAACAACTTAGCGTCACCACTCTGGGAGAACTTTTTGTAGTACAGCTCACACTGAAACGGCCCTCTATTCTGTTATGAGTCCTCATGTTACTCACACTCAACAGGGCTGTTAATGTCATGTCATATCCTCATATGATCGTTCAAGTTATCCTTCCGGGAGAACTGTTTATCGCATACATCTAACTGAAACGGCCACTATCTGTAATGAGTCCTCATGTGACTCCTCAGGTTCCCACTCCAGAACTTTTTGTTGCGCACCTCACACAAAAGGCCTCTTTCCATCATGGGTCCTCATGTGTTTGCTCAGGTTTCCCCTGAGGGAGAACTTTTTGTTGCACACCTTACAATCAAATGGCCTCTTAACGTCATGGGTCCTCATGTGTTTGCTCAGGTTTCCACTTTGGGAGAACTTTTTGTTGCACACCTCACACTCAAAAGGCCTCTTACCGTCATGGGACCTCATGTGTGTGCTCAGGTGCCCACTCTGGGAGAACTTTTTGTTGCACACCTCACACTCAAAAGGCCTCTTTCCATCATGGGTCCTCATATGATCACTCAACTTACCCTTCCGTGAGAACTTTTTTTTGCACACCTCACACTCAAAAGGCCTCTTTCCGTCATGGGTCCTCATATGCTCCCTCAAGTTATCCTTCCGAGAGAACTTTTTTTTGCACACCTCACACACAAAAGGCCTCTTACCGTCATGGGTCCTCATGTGTTTGCTCAGGTTTCCATTTTGGGAGAACTTTTTGTTGCACACCTCACACTCAAAAGGCCTCTTACCGTCATGGGTCCTCATGTGTGTGCTCAGGTGCCCACTCTGGGAGAACTTTTTGTTGCACACCTCACACTCAAAAGGCCTCTTTCCATCATGGGTCCTCATATGATCACTCAACTTATCCTTCCGTGAGAACTTTTTTTTGCACACCTCACACTCAAAAGGCCTCTTTCCGTCATGGGTCCTCATATGATCACTCAACTTATCCTTCCGTGAGAACTTTTTTTTGCACACCTCACACTCAAATGGCCTCTTTCCGTCATGGGTCCTCATATGACCACTCAAATTATCCTTCCGTGAGAACTTTTTGTTGCACACCTCACACTCAAAAGGCCTCTTTCCGTCATGGGTCCTCATGTGACTGCTCAGGTGCCCATTATGGGAACGGATGTGACTTATCAGTTGAGCCTTCCGAGTGCAAGCCTTACCGCAATGTACGCAGATGAACCCCTCACCGCCCAATTCACAACAAGTGCCGAACACCTCTTCATAGTTGGAGCGGGGAAATTTGGTGCCATTCTCATTCTCCTGACCCTGTTGTTCCTTAGCAGCAAGCGTGTTGTCTCTCCTGCTCTGATGAGCCCTGATGTGGCACGACAGAGTCAGCTTTACTTTTTGCTGACCAAAAAACGAACTACTACCACACCGATCTTTACTAATGCCTCGACCTGATCCTCTCATTGCGCTTTGAGTTCTCATTCTCGAAGCATCCATACATCCACTTGCAGTGTTTGAATCAGTATTCGAACCCTCTGCAAAAAATGGGCTTGGTGTATATCCGGACATGCATTCTTGTTGAGCGACGGCTTCTTGGCCTGAAAAATAAAATTAAATAAAAGGATAAAAACAATCTTACCAGATACAGAAGTATTATAGCGTGATAACAGGTTCTCCACTCAGTATTTCTTTTAACTTTCAGCAGGTAATAAGAAATTTTCCAAGTCTAAAGAGCATCTAATTCCCTTATCCTGATTCCTTTTTGTGATAGTTCTTTTATTATGTATTTTTGTATACATCGTCGTATTTCCAATACTTTCGTTCATTCTTTAGCGCCTTTACTCTTGCTTCTTTCTTGTTCTCACTAACAATGAATTATAGCTTCAAATATGGCATACAGTATTCAACTGATAACTAATTTAACGTTTTATCCACAAACATTACCGTCTGCTAACAATTTTATTCAAAGTCAACATATTTCAACATATCCTTATTCAAAAACATGCCTCACATGGGACTATCCCATTTACTCCACTACTTATAAGGCCGATTATAGATTATATCATATTATCCAAGAGTCCTCGGCTAATATATATTTCAAATATTGACTGAAACCGATTGCCCATATGATATTCCTAAAAGTCTAGAGTGAAAAATATAACCTATAATTTGCTGTGGTTTTTCATGCAACGAACACAATGAGACTTCTTATTCCATATTAACCACAGGAAAATGTTAACACTATTTTCCCCACTTTTGCGGTTCGTGATCCATGAGTACAAAAAAGCTGAAATTTATGCTCAGATTTTGAATAGTTCTTCCATGTTAGAGCATTGTAAGGAATTTGCAACGAAGTGGTCCAAATTAAATTTGCATTCCACAAATACATCTATAATTTGTCATTTTTAAAATTAAACAAGCTGAATACTCAGGTGGCATGGTACAATATTCACGGACATCAGGGTGGATAGGTATTTACTAAAAGCGGACCCTTGTCTAATAGAGATGCATTTGGGCTTAATAGGTGATTCACCAGAAGGATGAATGACACAATGGATAAGGAGGTGCCATAGGGCCTCCTTGAGAGGAACTACAACAAAAATACAATCTACAACCAACCTTCTAAGATCCCCCTTGAAAAACACCAATGTCTCTATGACTCCCCATTATTTAGCCAATTCTTACCTTTCTCAGTAACACAATATCCAGCACCATGTTGCTCAATTCCAGAACACTCAACTTCCATACCATGGATGCTCACATCACCCACCTTGAATGAGAAACGGAATTCACATCTTTCAAGTGAACACTGATTGACTCTAAATTAAATATAAATACAAATTTAATGGGAATTCACTATGAATCACTAATCGTGGCATAGGAAAGATAAATAAGGCATAAGAAAAAAGACAAAAGAATTTCACACACCACATGATATAAACTGGAGAAACTGAAGCAATACTAAGGTTCAGAAAAATAAAAGATAACAATTACTGGCTGGCTAAATTCAAAGATAAGCAATTAAATGAGATGGTACTTTTCACAGTTTATTTCTACAAGTCTTGAAGAACTAAACTGTGAAAAAGTACCATGTCAATTAATTAATTAGAATGGATTTTCAAGTAAAGCCTGAAAGCATCGATTTTATAAAATTCACGGTTGTTTACCAATTTTTTTAGGTTTAAACAAAAAACATAATGCCTTGTCTCCTAGATGTATTTATTTTCATTGTGAATGTATACAGCAATTAATCTACTCAAATTTAACCAAACCATTACTCAGCAAAACAAAGGCATGCAGAATATCTGGTCTATAATATCCACTACTTCAAGTACCTATATCATTCAGTTCATTCACCTGATATTGACAACTTATTTTCTATTTCCAGAAATCATAAATTGTGTAGGTTATATACCTGGAGATTGATCACGGAGTAAAGAAATGAGGACGATCAAATCATTGTTAAGTTTATGAAATAATGTTTTATAATCCGGTCTGGGGCAAGAAAAAACTAGTTACAAAAAGGTGTTTCCAGCCTGAATGCTATATAATCCTTGATAGTATATCTTATACAATGATAGTCTACTTTTGGTGCTACAAAATTTAAAATTACATCCTGCTCACCAATAAGCAGCGAAGAAAACGTGCAAGTTGAAAATAACTCGAAACAATGTCATTTAATTTAGATACATACAATCATTTCATCAAAATTCATATATTCACTTGGGTAATCTCAAGATTTATTATTGTCAAATTGCTGGAATTTTGCATATGTCCTATATACCATATTTGACAGTACGTAAAATGACCATTTTTTGCAAAGTATGACTAAATATCACCCTGCATTTAATATGTGCAGGTTCAACCACAAACGCTTAATTCTGAATTTTACTTATATCCAAGATGAAAGGTGCTTCCTACTTCAATACCATTATTATTATAATCAATGACTGTGTCATCTATTTTGTTATTTAGAATAAGATAATAATGTAAGATTGAAAGGGAATTATAATTTAAGTATTTTGGTTCTGCTCTTCTACACACTGAAAACTTTTTGTTGTGTGTATTACCGAAATTAGGGCACACCTTAAATGCTTTCAAGTACAGTAGACTATTGCCATAATTGTATCCTAATCTGGAAAGTCTAGTAACATTGAGTTATAGGTCTATGTATCTAGTTGTATCTAGTTTGCAAGAAACAGGACAAAAACCATACCTCTGGTTCTTTGCTGTTGCCACCCTCACAAACAAATGTTTCATCCTCTTTCACATTATCTTCATTGTTGCTTTGCTCCACCTTCACACTCACCTGAAAAGGCACAATGGTTTCATAGGCAATGTGGGGTTCGAAGGATTCAGGCTCATCAACAAAGTTGACAGAGGGAAATACGAAGAATGCAAAGGAGATATATTGGAAAACAGAGGGGAGGTTAACACTAAGTTTTAATGTCCTTAATTGCTTCTTGATGGAAATTTATTATTAAAACTTATTCATTGAAGTATTTAATGTGTGCTGATATTATATCAGACTCTGTGAATAATGTCACGTTTGGCTTGAACAGATAACCAGAAAATGACCAAGAATTAAACCATGAGGAGATCATATTCATCATAATAGAATCAAATAGATCATGTCAATTAAAAATTTTGTGCCGGGCAACCACAAATGAAAATAATTCTCATCATGGAGTGCCAAAATTAATTGATTATGTCCATGTGCATGACAATGGGATTTTCAAACCTGAGACTTCATGATTGCAGGAGTAAATAAAGTTACCAACAAAACAAATTGAACCCAACAATAATTACAAAAATGCATTAACCAAGCTTGGGAGTATCTAGTAAACCTGAGTATCTTGTGTATTGGAAGTGCATCGTGTGACATACATACCTCTGAATCACTGTTTTGGTCACCCTCACTGCTGTATTGATCTTTATCCTGAACATCACCTTCATCACTTTTCTCTGAATGTACATTCACCTAGAAAGGGACAGCCATTAAGACAGGATGCATAAGTATCAGGCAATTAGGTAGAATTGGAAGGGGGAAGAAAGGAAGACAAATAAATTGGATTGGATGGATTAAGGAAAAAGACTATGTAGGACACTTGATTGCTTCTCAAAATTTATACATGTTATCTATAAGATATTCATGATACAAAGTATGACCATAATTTACATCAAATCTGATTCACACAACCATAAATCATCATTATATTCAGGAATAATGTAATAATTTTTGTTTAGGTACTGGAAATTCCTGGTATTTTTTGTATTTTTATATAAGCTTTATTTGACAGCATATTCCTTTTTTCACAATTATTGCACTAAAATCACACTGCATCTTACATGTAAAGGTTCAAGCTTTGATATTTAATACTTAATGCTACATTTAGCCCAGATGATCAATACTACCTCAACCTGCACCATAATGTTAATCATCAATGATTTAGTTTTTTATTTTACTTTTTTTGAATTTTAAGAGATAAAGGAACTATAACATAAGTTGCTCAGTTCCACTCCTTCATAGGAAATGGTAAATCTTTTTCTTCTGTGCCTTACATGCATGTCTGTCTTACATGCTAGTGTCTCTTAATCGATTGAGTGTCCTTCAGGTGTTATTAAATCTATCACTGGAATGTCTTGTGGTCATGAGTCATGTGTCCATGAGTCTAGTTTCCCAGAAATAGGACATAAACCATACTTCCGGTTCTCTGCCGTGGCCACCCTCGCTGACAAATGTTTCATCCTCTTCTGCATTATAATCTTTATTGCATAGCTTCACATTCACACTCACCTGAAAAGTCACAATGGTTTGATAGGCAATGTGGGGTAGGATGGATTCAGGCTAATCAGCAGAATTTACAGAGGGACATGAAGGATGCAGAGAAGCTTGATAGGAGAGGAGAAGTAAACACTGAGTAATTCCTCTGCCATTAATTGCTTCTTGAAGACAAATGCCAAAAATTTCCATTGAAGTAATTCATGTTTGCTGATGTTATATCAGACATTGTGAACACCTGATCATTTGGCAAATATCATGACCTCAAATTATATGTATGATTAATCCAAGAGGAGATCATAATCTAAGATCCATGTCAATTAATAGTTTGTACTAGGCAAGCTTATATCAAATTAATTCTGGCATTTAGAGTGTCAATATCAGTTGATTACATCAATATTTGTGACAACTGGGATATCAAACCTAAGCTCTCATGATTGGAGGAGCGAGTAATGTTGCTACCAAAGCAACCTGATCCCAACAATAATAATTCAACATTCATCAAATGATTTTAAATCGATGATTCAAGGAATTCGGATATTTGTAAGAATTGGGCAAAGTAATGTATTAATTTGAGCTGTATGTAATATGTTCAAAGTTAATATTTTTTCTGAATAAGGGCATTCCCACAGAAGTTTAGAGCCACTACCAACCATAAATAAGTTATACGTACTAATAATCTGCAGTACCGTTTTTAATGACTAATGGTATCATCGTGATTTATTTTACAGCACTCAATAATTTCTGTTCCCATGAACCACTCACTGTCAATTGAATACATCAGTAAAATCACATACTATTAACTGCATACAGCAACAGAACCATGTATGTACTACTGATTGCACACATCAGCAGAACCATGCATTTATTATCAATTACATATATCAGTATTTAACAAGGCAAATGGCTGAATTCACCAGCAAAAATTAAATAAAACAAATTTGTTTGACTGAAATCTGACATAATTATTTTTTGTGAAACTGGGACTCTCTGCGAAAAAACTGTAAATTATTCACTACCAACCATTGCCATGTCAAACAAATAGCATAACTGAGATCCATGATGGAGCACTAGCATTGTGGTTTGTGGATTTCTTCCCTAAACTTTTTAACCGTTCAAGCCCGGAGGAGGTTTAAATGGATTTTAACCCAGTTGCCAGAGGAGATTTAAATGTTTTGATGCTTTATGAAGACCTGTGATCAATGAGTTACATTTCAATAACTAATAGTTATATAATTTGGGGATTTTTGTTGGTTGTTACTAAATCTTATTCAATTTTTATAAAGCTTAAAAACATTAAAAAACTTAATTAATTTAGGAGTTAGGCACTTATAAATTCGTTCAAAATAAAACAATCATTAGGACCGAATAGAAAACTCTATCGAAAAAAATTTAATGCTAAAATTACATTTTGAAGAATATGGAGTAATGTGAACACAGGTATTTCATTATACACACATTAAAACTACTATAATGGAATGATTTGATAGACGCAGAAAGTCAATGTAAACATCTCTGCATCAGATGTTGGTTTGAGCCATCTCCAAGGCCACTGCTGGGTAGCCGAGCTCATATAGTGGTCGTTGTCTTACACTTTGATCTGTGTAACAATTAGTTTCCTCTACAATCATTCCTACTAACTCGTTACCAAAGAAAATTTCAAAAATATCTTCAATGCTTTCTAAATTATTTGCTTTTCCCTGTGGACTGGTATAACCAATGAAAATTTCTCTTTTTCCTTTATAATTGGAAATGTCCTTCCAAGCATAATACGAAGTTTCATCCTCTACTTCATCCAATATAACAACGTGTCAACTTCGAAGTGATCGTTTATGTCATTCTCACTATCACCATCAGAACTCAAAACACTTTCATCACTTCCCTTTCAAGCAAGATGTCCTCAGCCTGTTCATCACTCAACTCCTCCAACCTTTTCTCTCCTGCACACACCATAATTGATGTTAGATGAGTAACAACCCTGATAAACACAAACACTCACAAATATTTCGAAATTTGAAGCCTACAGATTGCGGAACGAATCACTTACGGAGGAAGTAATATAAAGTGAAAGACTAAAATGTTTGTAAGAACAAAATAACACTCCTCATATATTCCTTCCGGAAAAGCGACTTACGTTCGACTGACTCTGACTTTGGTAGGTTTACTGAGCTGCACGGCTTGAAAGAGTTCTTGAGTCTCTTCTCTCCAATTTGCTCTCCCAAGCTCCCTTTCCACGCCGACCTTTCAAAAACCTAATCTTTCATCATGAATGCTTGGGTCTGAATGAGTTCCCCTGTCCCGTGGTCCTCTCTAAGCTATGAAATTGGTGCACATGGCTCCCTAGATACTAGATACTGGGCTAAATAAAAGAGAATGAAAACATCTTCACTCTCACTGCCCTTATCCATATCGCTTGATGTTCTTCTAAGTCGAAATGAAGCACATCCCAAAGGGGCCTTGGAGAAACCAGGCGTCAGCGACCAGATATGTTTACGTTGACAGTAAGGTCATCAAATGTTTATCTATGTGCTGAGTATACTCTCCCTTATCCTCCCAAGTGGATGGAAAACTTCTCTCCTTATAATTTCAAGAGTCTGAGATGAAAGTCAATTGCATATTTTGCAAAAAAGTGTGTAATAGATGCATCAAATGAAGATGCAATATCTTTTCAAAAAATTATCAAAAGCATTAGTAGATATACTAAAAATAAACAGTATGGTTTATTATATCAGTACACAAAATATAAATGCGCTATAAAAATTTTCAATTCCTTGATAAGCATATCAAAACATAGCGTGACACAACCGTGCATAGCACGTAGGACGGCGTTGAAGGGTTAAGTACTCATTCAGATATAATTTGGTATCCAATTGATTTACAGTAATTCAACGACAGTGAACCAAAAATCATATATATTTGGTGACCAAAATTGATGTTTTCAGATGAGTATAGCAGTTACAGTATATGTAAGCTTAATTACAGCTGTAACTTCGAAAATTCACATTGACATATCATCGCAGTAAAAGTAAAACAGCTTTTTTTCTCAAGATATTTCATATCTTCTATCGTGTTACTAACCACTGTAGTAAGAAACATAACCGCTATAAAAATCCAACCACATACCATTAATAACCTAGTAGACACACAAGTTATAAGAGGGAAAATCTAAGAGAACCTTCGTTTTATAGATTGGTTTAGACTTTATTGGTTTTTAAATTCCCATATAGTGAAAAACAACAGGTGTTCTCATCAATATGATAAATTTTAATTGTTAATATTCCATGTCATCATACCATTTTTAATGGGTAATCCTTTGCAGTCCATACAATTGTTCACACATATTTCTAATGACAATGTTATATTCAACAGCTGACAGTAATCATTTGTTCTACCACAAGATTCAATGTCTATAGATATGTCTAAAATTCAGTATCTAAACATTAGCAGAAGGTAACTGGTTATGGACTGATTAGATAAGGCACTAATTTAACCCTTTCACTGTGTCTCACTCTCCGGAAACCTACTCTTTACATGTGCTGGAAAAGTGAAGGGTATCATATCCCAGTAACTTTTATCTATTCTGATCTCATGTTATTATAAATAATAAATGAATCCAGATTCACTGTATTAATTCACAAAAACTATTTATTAAATTTATAAGAACATAATTTAATATTGATAACAAAATAAATAAGATAAATTTCATCCACAGTGCTCTGAAGGGAGAACGAACAGGTATGTTCACAGCAGCCTACCGTGCGTTCATACTAGGTATGTTCACAGCAGTGAAAGGGTTTATTTATCTAAATCATCACTGTACTCCTCACTTGCATGACAACTTTGGGTAAAGTCAACATTTCTGGTAAATGTGCCATGACAAACACAGGGGAGAATATTTTATGACTCACATGTAAACATTCAAGAGAAGTGGAATCATAAAATTTAATAACTGGAAGAATCCTTGAAGAGTTGAGGAAAATAATAATTGGGAACGATCACAGAAATACCACCACATTCCCTTCAACTGTCTTTCCTTCCCACCTAATTCCCCAAGTCCTTGATCACTACTGGTTCATATACCACTACAATACAAGGTGCTATATACACTAAAAGGTGCTTTAGGCTATATAGTAAATGCTCAGGGCCCGGGTTCGATTCCTGGCACCAATTATTTATTTACTTTGGATTAAATTAAATTTTTCACTTTATGGTAGCACAAGAGTGTTTTCTTTCACTCAGTAAAATAACTAAATATTAATCAATGTCTTTCATTATTTCTGTATTTTATGGGAAAATGTTTAAACTTTCTTATTCCTTTACCCAATTTACACTTTGAACTCAAGGTTTCTAGGCAATGAGTAATTGACGTTGAAATTTACTGTTTTTTCTCAGTTCTTATACAAGTGTTGCTCAGGCATTTGCCATTGTCGTCTCTGAAATTAAAACATCATTGATGCTTAAACAGTCCGTCATGGAGGACTTCTGTAAACGGAATTGTGAATTTTTGAGAGGATATAGGAAGGTACTGAAGGCATTGAAGGCTACTCGTGAAGCAAGGTCAGACATATTTTTCTGCACAAAGATATGTGCTGACTGCCAGAGCCACTTACGGATTTAGAAGGTTTGCATTCCGTTAACATTAGGAGTATTTAAAAGAATGCTTCAGCAGTGTTCATATTGTGAATGTTTTTTTATATCTTTACTGGTTTGTGCATTTGAATCGACCTGGCACATAAAGAGAAGAGGTGGAAGTCTTTCAAAATCGTCATCTGTGGAGGTAGCTTGACATTTGAGATAGTTCAATAAAAATCAGGGAAAAAATTCAAATCCCAATACAGCATTATGTCTCATTACGTATCCTTGGGGTGTTCATTGATGCCATTGCAATGATGCCAAATAGGCTTGCCCAAAACCAATGCTGTAAACAGCATTGTCCTTTTTTGAAGATATTGAAAGGTAGTAAAAAAGTTATCACAGCTCATTCTTGAATCTAGATTGGCTATTTCATTAGAAAAAATTATATATGCTTACTTTTCGTGCTACTCCTACCTCAAATAGGTTTGCAGTTGGTAAAACAAAATGTATAAATGAAAGTTTCCACGCGGGAGTGGGGGGTGTGGGTGAATACTTTATGCAATTATACCAGATGTTGAAGTGAACCACTACCCAAATTGTTGTCTTTTGGGACACAAGAGCTTGATGATAAATGTAAATGAAGTCTATTCAAAAATAAGATTAGCAAGGTAAAAAAATTGTGATATAGTTGTAAGTCAGATATACAGTAGAAGGTTTGAAGATGCGCAAGTGAGCAATGAGGGCCTGGCTTGCGTAGCCTAAATCTATATTAGGTAATAAGAATAGAATTTACTCTAATTGGAATAAAATGCACCTGTAGAAAGGCCATTGATGCCACTTTCATGAAGTTGGAGGATTGAGACAAACACAACATACATGAAAGGCCAGAGAGAATTTTTTTTGGCAATGAGTTGGGTGCTAACAATTCCAAAAAACCGAATCTGGCCTCTTTGTCAACAACAGACTGACATTGGTATGCTCTCTAACCTGTTTTTTCTGGCCTCAAAATTTCAAAATAAAATTCATATTAAAATTCATATTTTTGTAAAGACCCAGGTATGAAACCAGCCAATAATTAGATGTTTATATTGGTATAAAATATATTTATGGTTCCGATAGTGACTTGGAGCCATAACACAAGCTTATTTTCCACCCTTCATGAAAAATGTTAAGATTTCTTGATACAATTTGTAATAATTATATTTCTCCCTGCCGTTGAATTTCAATGGGCACCTTCAGCTAGTTCCATATAAATCCACTTCCTTAAGTAGTTGGACAATAATTTATTTGACACTCTAAACAAATTTTTCAATTCATAGATGTTTCACTATATATTTTCATGCACTAAAATATCCTAATTTGTATGCCAAATCACTGTATAAATAAATGTGTATCTACAGTTATAATGACATTCCTCCACTTACCTCAGATTTCACATCATCCAGGCAAAGTGGATCTCTGAGAGAAAGAGAGTCTTCACAAATGCCCAGCAATTCTTCTGTTTCTCCTGAACCCACATTCCTGCTAGACTCTGAGTTAACCTGGACCTGAAAGATTTTAATTTGAGACCAAATAACTATAAAGCCAACAAATAATAATAATAACATTCCTTTTTATTTAGCTAGTCACCATTTGAAAAGTAGAACACATTATGACAAGGGTGAGTAACTTAGACATATATAAGATACAGGATAAAACTCTTAATTACAGGTTAAACCTATAATATAAGAGAAAAACTAGTAAAATGTACAGTGATATGCAAATATTGTATAATTGCAAAGAACACTATAATTCATGAGGTATACAATCAAGATATGATTATTTCAGAATAGGGAAACACCACTTATAAGTTAAACAATATTTAATGCTAGATTGCAAAATAAATAGTATCATTACTTATTATTTCAACAGTAATGCACAGATCACTTCAATTATTTGATATGCTTTAGTAACTGATGCAAACATGTATACAACATTACAATAGATGTCATTACTCAATGAAGGTAAGAGTATGTGACTCTTTAAATCCATAGTATGACAAAACTTCACTGTGGTGCAATCACCTATAAAAGATGTTAAGCTGAGGGATAGCAAAGATTGAATTTCAGCACAGATTCCAAATGGTGCATCATATTGCATTGTGACATCAAGACATCAATTTTGCAATCATCTATTCCACTCATGCCGCAATTTATTCACCTTAAATGTCTGTTTCCTTGCAACACAATGATTTCATACATTACAGGCCAACTGGGTAATGCAGATACCTCCTTTTACTACGAAATGAGAACATTTAAATACTACACACATTTATATTATTATTCCAATACAAAAGAGGCCTAAACTTTCATTGTGACATTGCTTAGTAGTTTATACCATGTTGGGGGCTCCAGAAAATTGAATTTATCCATTCAATGCTTGAGTAACAATGGAAAAAGTATTTCAAATATAATACCTTCAATTCAGTATCGAAGTTTGAGTGATGTTTAATTCCTCTTGCTCATCTTCATCATCATCATTGGTCAACAACCCTAGGATTGGTTTACGCAGCTTTCCACTCCATTCTTCTATCGGCCGACCTTTTCATTGTGACGTAATTCTTCTCTTTTACATCCTTCACAACCTGTTCCATGTATCTCATACGAGTCCTTCCTTTTCCAATCTTCCCATTCACTTTTCCCTCGACGAAAATCTTAATCAGGCCATCATGTCTCAAGATATGGCCGATTAAGTTCTCCCTTCTTTTTAGAGTTTTCAGCAGATTTCACTTTTCTCCTACTCTTCTTTTGACTTCCTCTTTATTTACTTGGTCCATCCATTTAATCTTCAGAATTCCTCTGTAGCACCACATTTCAAATGCTTCCACCCTTTTCTTCTCCGCTGCTCTCATCGTCCATGCCTCACTGCCATAAAGAAACATGCTCCAGATGTATGTTCTGATAAACTGTTTCCTTACTTCTATGCTTGTATTTCTGGCTGTAAGAAGATTTTTCTTTTGATAGAATGCCCTCTTTACTTGGGCTATTCTACTAACTATTTCTTTCTTGCTTCATCCATCATTGGTTACTCTGCTTCCGTCCTCTTGCTACACTTATGTTTATCACACCATAATTTTTGAGGCTGTGACTCTTGTTATCAGAAGTGTAAGTTACAGTGCAATAATCACCATCAAAAACTCATCGGAGTAGAATCACTTTCATGAGAAACATGGACGGAAAACATTTTTACCATTACTCACCTGATTATTCCCACATTCAGTAATAGACTTCCCCGATGCACCTGGACAGGCTAATCCATCATTTCCAATGCTAACCTTCTTCCTGGGGTACTAATGAGAAATGGGGAGGGTATTTTAATAAAATGTAGCACATTGCAAAAAAATTATGAAGTTATTGCTTTGTATATACATATGCAGTTTATTTATATTATTTAAGTTCAACTAATCAATAATGATACAAGGGTTTTACTTTGACTGAAAATTAAATTGTATTATTTCACCATAAAAAGCTTAGTGCTAACCTTCTACCTGGAGTGCTAACGAAAAATGGGGATGGTAATATATTAATAATAAAATAACAACAACAATATGAAGTTATTGTTTGCACGTACATATTCAGTTTATTTATGTTATTTAAGTTCAACTAATCAATAATGATGATACAAGAGTTTTACGTTGATGAAAATTAAATGTTATTATTTCAGCGTAAAAAGTTGAGCAATATCTTTATATTTACCCAAAATATCGGCCCACCACACTAAGAGGGTTAAACAGATAGATACCAACAATCGTTACTCTAAGACATTAATGGACATGCTTGAAAGATGGAAACAATACAAAGGATAAAAGATGGAACATATAGGATTGTTACTTTGGAGAACGATGGTGACAGCAGACAAAGGTTTCATTACTGGGTAAATATTTCCTTAAAATCCTAGGTTTCCTCTATAAGAATTGCATTAGAGCTGCATTTTACAACATTTTACTTTAAATAGCATACTGGGCTTCCACGAAGAAAATTGATAAAATTAAACTAATGGGGTCAACAAACTTCAATGTAATGACTGCAATGTTGTATACATGGAGCAGACTGGAAGAACATTTAACATAAGGATGAAAGAATGAGACTTGCTTCATATGCAATAACCTCACATCACACTTTGCAAAATATCTTTTAGAAAATATGAATAATAGCGATTTCACACCACAAATACCACACATGGATGGTAAAGGGCCCAAGTTTGATGCACTGTTTCTTGTAACCTTCCTGGTCCCATCTTCTGTACTTCCCACATTGTAACAATTAATTCCTTCCTATATACAATTTGCCGTCAACACACTAAATCATCGTTCTTTTACCTATATTCTCACCCCATCTCTCCAATTACAGCCTACTCACAAGTCTCCTTCCTTTCTCCTTCCAATCCCACCACCTACCCTCCCCTTCTGTAAGTACAGTGCTTCTTTGCTAAGCTGTTCACTGACCATCATATAGGTCATCAAAATCGAATCATATACATAAATATTTAATTGGTGGATTTGCAGCACATTTCTTTACCTCATGTCCTGAGGATGCATGACCCAGAAGTCATCCTGATTGATGAATATTTGTCTTTAGCCTCCTCCTACAACCACATTTTGTTGGCTGGTATTATATATTCAAAATCAAGGCATATCTAACCAACAGTGTTATAAAACTATTGATTTACATGCTAATTAGTTGCCAGCAGAGAATTGAGCTTCAATTATTTGCTTAGTTAAATAACTTAATGTAGTTTCTGACCCAGGAGTCACCCTGATTGATGAATATTTGTCTTCAATCTCCTCTTACAACCACAGTTTGTTGGCTGGTATTATGTATTCAAAATCAAGGCAAATCTGGTATTATGTATTCGAAATAAAAGGAGATCTACCCTACAATTTCATAATATAGATATACAAGCTAATTAGTCACACTAAGAGAGAGAATTGGGAAAAGTACTAAGACAAACACAAGTTAAGAGAAAAATTTGGACGGATATTAATCTCTACATAGAGAATTGAGCTTTGATAATTAGCTTAGTTTCATACCTTCATTAATTTCTTAAAACTTCCATTGAATAGAAAGGAACAAATATTGTAAGTAAATGTTATGATAAAAAGATTGGCCAAGAGAAAATCTTCGCAAAAGTAACCTATAAAACTTTTATTTTTAAATACCCTCCTCACCTTATAATCAATGCTGAGGCCCTCTAAGCTGAGCTGACTACTGTGGTCACTGTTCACATTCTTGCATGCATCATGTTGTAGTGGATCCTCAATGGCATCATCTTCTTCTGCCTTTATAGGAATCTGAAAAGAATGTTTATTTTAAGGCAGTTAATCAATGATGACATTGATAAATATTTTATGGAAAATTATGGAAGACACTCATTTTCCAAGTTATAATTTCTGCAAACATTATTTCCAATAACATGATAGTAGCTCAATTGCATACATTTCATTATAAAAACAAAAAACACCCTCATGATTCTTTTCCCAGTCTACTCACATCAAAATCACTATCATGACCCATAGCTGACTCTGATTCTTCAAACAAACTTTGAACCTTTTGGACAACAGTCATAAAAGTGATTTTTCCCCAGACTTGTTACATTTTGAGTTACAGTTTATCCCTCTTGGAGTATATATAAAGGCTTGCCACCATGCACATATCAGAACCCTTGACAATGACAAGGGAGTGTCTAAACTGGTAGGGTGTCTCAAATAAAAGTGTGAAAAAATACAAAGCTAAGTTTCTCTCACACTAAGGCTACAGCCCTACCTCAAGTATTTCTTGTAGACTCAAAATTTTATTTTTGAATGTCAACCAAGATATAGATGATTGTATAAGTAATTAAAATATATTTTCTTAATGCATACACACTTCCAAGTAGCATTTCACTTTCTCTTGGCCATGGAAATTGTCAAATATTTCTTCATAAAAACAAGAGTAAAGTAAAACATATTGTGTTCAACTCAGTAGCATGGAAAGCCACTCCATTAGCAATGCCCAATCTATAGAAACAACTTACACAGTTCTCGATTGATATTTATTTATTTTTAACCACGGCAAGCTTCCTAAGCATTACACTGGGTACGGGGTCATAGAAAAATGAAAATAGACTACATTTTAAATTAGATGAAATTAGCTCACTGGTAACTTTATGGAATTCCATCATGAAAATCGATTAGTTCAGAACTTTTACAAACCACATAAAAATTGAAAACTTAATCCAGGTATCGGTGCTATGCATGGATCAATAGGTGAAGTCACAAAAGTGAAATCTCTGTATACATACGAAAAACAGGACTGGAGGGGGGATTATTGGTGGCAGGGGAAGGTGGGAAGTAATTAGAGGGTGGACACGGAGTGTATTCTAGGAAGTGATGGAGGGTGGAGAGATAAGCAGTGCCTTGTACGGCTGGTGGTAGACCTTGAGTAGAATGGGGGAGGAATGGAGGCAGCTACTGTGTCAAGAATAGGTGAGGAGGCCAGGTACAATTATTCATTCATCACTGAAGCCCTAGGATCATCCAGCGCTTCTAAAATCTCAGGTTGCTCTAGTGATTTTTGGTGACATTACGGATAGATTGGCCAAAATATTCCATAAAAAATTAATAATATCTTGTATAGGACCCCGGGTACTTTAAAAACTTATTTGTGAAGTGCCAAGACCCAGTGGAGTCCAAGGAGAGAAGTGGCATGTATACTATACCGTGTGGTGATTGTGACAGTGTGTATGTGGGTCAAACTGCCAGGAACTTTAACATTAGAAGCAAAGAACATTTGAATTCTTTTAAATATAACAATGGTGACTGGAGCAACATTGCAAAGCATCTTTTGGACTGTGACCATCATAGTGATTTTAATGTTGACATTTTACATATGTCTAGTAACAGAAGGGAGTTGAATTCACTAGAGGAACTTGAGATTTTAAAAGCACTGAAGTTTTCAGTGAAAATGTATATTTGTGGCCGGCCTCCTTGCCAATCCTCGACACAGTCACTGCCTCTGCTCCCCCCCATTCTACTCAAGGTCAACCACCAGCCCTGCAAGATACTGCTCCACCCTCCACCACTTCCTAGAAATGCCTCACTCACCCCCTAATTACTTCCAACCTTCCCCTTTCACCAAAAACCCACCCCTCCAGTCCCATTTCTGGGCAACATACAGGGGTTTCGCCTTATGACTTAACCTGATGATGGTGCTTAGCACGGAAACATGGGTCATGAGTTTTTACAATTTTATTGTGGTTTGTAAAAGTTCTCATAAAATTGATTTTCATTTTAAATATAGGGTAAAATAGTACCTGGAACAGCTAATCTATAACAAAAAATTTTTCCCAAAAATTTTATCTTATCCATTTGAGAACTATATATTATTTGAGAAGCATAAAATTCGTCACTTAGAGAACAATGAGGACTCTACAAAGGGAGGGTGGTCTCTAATAATAAGAACAAATGTAATGAAGTCTCCCAAAAAGCATTAGCATTTCTGGATACAAAGGTCGTTTTACACATTATTTGAAAATGCACTAGTTGATGTTGATTGTGTTTGAGCAGTCGTCTGCGAAAGTCCGTGATGTAGAGAATTGCGAGGATGCTTGCTTGACAGCTTTACATGGTGCAACTGTCGGTGCATTATGTCAGTGACAATATACCATTCAGTAGCGGTAATACTGTCAATATATCCCATACAGTCAAGATCTATGAAGTAGCAATTAATTGGACGGGAAAGATGCGATATTTTACCACCACTTTAAAAAATGTTTTAAGCAATAGTCTAAACATATAGAACTAAAATAGTGGAGACCCTAGTCCCATATACTTAGCCCAAAATTTGCACCACAAACGAACGGATGTGGGCCAAGGTAACAGGTTCTTCCTTTATGCATGAAATTTAAGCTTCCACGAGATTAATCGCCCAGCTCATCATTATTGCACTTTATTCACTACCTAAGGAGTTGAGTGCAAACAAAAACACCCAACTCAATCATCAACAACCTATTTAATTGCGCGAATTCCCCAGGCCGTTCGTTGCCGCTACATCTGCACCATCTAGTGAGAGAAATTAACTTAAAACTTGCACGAACACATGTATCAGATTAGAACATGTTCTAATTTGCTCGCAAGCATTCGTGCAGTGGCGCTGCCTGTCCTCGCAAGTTGTCGCTTTACACGGTGCAATATTTCTTGCACAAGTGTTCTCGAAAGAGCCTGCGCAGTACCAATGACCGTGTAAAATGGCCTTAAGGCGCCGTGGTACATGATTATTTTTTCGCTTTCGAGTGCTGAGATGATGGAGATAGTTTTTCCGTCGACCGGTAGAGTTACCAGAGTCGGCGCCTACCCAACCAGCCATATTTTTGTTCAGTGTCACCTCTACGCTTTAATTCTTTGCGCAGAGGTGATGAGGCAATAACGACCCTTCCCTCTTATCCCCTCCGTCCGCGGGGTTTTCCATTGCTGACCACTAGACGCAATGTTGCCATTTCAACATACGATGGGACCAAACTGTTTGGCAGACTCCACATTATACCATGTGGCAACGTGGAATTCGCGGAAATGCGTTCGCTACGTTTTTCTAAGAACCGAGCCGGTCTGGTCCTAGTGGGGTTCGTAGCTGCAGGAGAAAGCGTCCGCGGTCCAAGTCATGAATAGACTTCATTTTTCAGGGAAGCCGCGTTGATTGGTTGTTGTGACAACAGTTTAGCCGTAAGAACTGCAACAAATAGGAGGTGGTCTCAGCTGGTAGCTTGGCTTGCACGTGTTAATGTCTAAATGTGGTAATTTGAAAGTAATATACGTTTGTGCCTACTACAGACCACCCCATTCCGATGTACACTCAGTATTAGAACTCGAGAAACAGATCAGGCACATTAATTCTCATACCAACGAACGACAGATTATTGAAAGGTGGAGATTTCAATACAACATCGATAGATTGGAAAACATGTAGTCATTAGTCTGGGGGGTAGGGACAAAGAAATCTGCTCGTCATTTTTTAACCTGTTCGCATAATATGCAGTACATCAAATAGTAAATTTGCATAATAGAAGGGAGAATGTTCTCGATTTACTTGCCTCAAACATCCATGAAAAAGTTATTGAAGTTAAAAATGTCGATGGAATAAGTGACCACAAGGTAGTACAGGTTAAATTATCCCTCAATACTGACAAAAATGTAAAATTAAAAAGAAAGATTTGCCTTTTAAGTAAAGCAGATTTTAACGGATTTAGGCGTGACTTACAGACTTCTTTTGAAAAATTCTAAACATCAGAAAAAATAGTGATGCAGACATGGAAAGAGTTCCTCCAAATTACACGGTGAGTGAGTATAAGAGTGAGAATAGGGAACCAGGGTGGTACAACGTGGAGGTTAAAAAAATGTGTAAAACGACAACGAATTATCCACGCGAAACTAAGAAAAATGTAGCTAATAGCGATCTAAAAAAATTATCGAACGTTACATATAAAGCAGCCGCAAAAATAGCCCTTAGAAAAGCGTAAAGTGGTTTCAAGAGAAAAGTACTTGGAGAACAACTAGAGGGGAATCCGAAAACATTTTGATCATATGTTAGAAAAGTACAGGGAACTAAAATGTCAACGGTTAATTCCTTGAAAGGGTATAGGGGCGAAATATTTAGATAAGGCTAATTTGTTGAATTATTTTTCCAGAGCGTTTTTAATCAATCTAAGCGCAGTTTGCTCGAAACCATACCAGACCGATTTCAGCAAATAATGCCCCCGATCGATAATTGTATCTTATAACGGAATCGTATCCTTACTAAAAATGTTAGCCCGAACAAGAGCTCAGGTCGTGATGAAATTCCTGCTCGTGTGTATAAAGAAATAGCTCTCGAAATGGCACCGTATCTTAAAGTAATATTTAACAAATCCCTCGAAGAACACGCGGTTCCCAAAGACTGGAAGATAGCAAACGTGATCCCAATTTTTAGAAGTGGCGATAGGGAACATCCATCGAATTATAAACCAATATCAATAACGTCACTGTCGTGCAAAATTATACAGCATATGATAGTTACATCAATAAGGGGACACCTCGATAGCCAGGATTTATTGATAACAAATAAGCATGGGTCCAGAAAGGGACGGTCTTGCGAAAATCAGTTAGGTCTTTTCGTTCATGATATTTTAGTTTCCGGAGAAGGTAACGTACAGGTAGACGCAGCGCTTTTAAATTTAGAAAAGCGTTTGACAAGGTTCCCCACTGTAATTTACTCGCGAAGTTAGCATCATACGGGATAGACAGTAATATGGTAGGCTGGATAGGAGATTTCCTACATGAACGCGTTCAATGAATGGTATTAGATGGTGTCACCTCAGGCGAAGTAAAAGTTACATCGGGTGTTCCCCAGCGTGATAGGCCCAATTTTATTTCTTCTCTCCGTAAATGACTTGAATACAGTAGCTAAAAATAGCAAGCTCCGTCTTTTTGCCGATGATGCAGCAGTCATCATTGGTCATCAATCCTCAGATCGGTTTGACGCAGCTCTCCACTGAGTCCTGTCGGCTAATCTCTTCATATTTACGTATTTCTTCTGATGCAGTAGTGTATAAGGAAATAAGAAATTAAGAGGATAGTCATTCTATAGCTAAGGATTTATATGCGATTGATGATTGGTGTGATAGCTGGCAGCTAGAATTAAATTTGAAGATATGCGCGATAAAGAACTTTGGGAAAAAGAATAACTTTCCCCAGAAAAATTATTGCATCAAAGAAAAGAAAATATCTAACGTAGAATTTATTAAATACTTAGGCGTCACCAACATTGAAGACATGCTGTGGGGGAAAAACATCAGGGAAATAACTAGTCTGGCAAACCATATATCAGGATTCGTAAAAAGAGTTCTAGGCAAATGCGATGAGAGAGTACTAGAAGCTATTTTACACTTGTCAGGCCTCATTTAGAATATGCCGCTAGTATATGGGATCCGTACGAGGAAGGTATGATAAAAGAATTAGAGCGTGTGCAAAGGAGATCCACTAGATTTGTTAAAGGCCGCTATGATAATTGTATAAGTGTTACGAGTTTAATAGAAGAACTAGGCTGGGAATTACTATCAGAACGCAGGTTGAAATTTAGGTTAAACCTTTTCAGTAAATTGGAAACCGATTTGTCACATATTTTAAGTCGATAATTCTTCTTCCCGTTACTCCACCGGATAAACCTTCGTTTTTCCCTTCTTCGGCAATTGCCATATCGTCAAATGAATCATGCAAAGTTTCATCAGCTACTGAATCGTCAATATTGGACGGGGTTTCTTCAATAGCGCAAGAAGTTCCTCCTACGTGCGACTCTGTTCCCATTATTTTGAGACGCCTGTTTCGGATAATAGAAATTTGCATACTTACACATGAATATATCATTACATTAAGATAGTCTTTTCACAAAAAATGACAATATTTACCTTTTTTCTTCCCTCCGCTTGGCCAAAAATTCACCCTTTCTTTTTTTCCTCGCCATCGAAAATGTCAAGCGACTGCCTACTTTAATTTTCCGATATCGGTACGCTTCCGATGAAATTTCGAGACTTGACAATTAGTCAGTTTGACTGTTACTAGACACCCCGAGAGCGACAACCTAAGCTGAGACTCAAGAAATAACCCGTCAGTAAAGCAGACACTCCGTCTTACTCGCATCTTCTTCTCGACCGCCTTCACTTTCCCTTCCCCCAAGCTCCAACACCTCAAGGTTACCGTTTTAGGATATAGGGTAGAGGGACCGTGCCACTTTTCGAGTAGCGCAGTAGGCGGAGAATGTGTGAACTGTTTCGTGATTTGCACGTTGCTAGAGGCGTATCCCTGGGCTGGAGTTGGCGAAAAACATAAATTACTTTCAGAATATCTCAACAGCGTGTCTTTTAATAAAAATCAATAATTTTCAAGGATCCAACAGACTAAGCTTGAATCTTGTACTCTATAATAACGAAAGTTAAAAAAATAGCCCCTCTGTCTCCCAATATTTGCAACAAAAAGGTCTATTTTTACATCGAGATATATTTTTAACAAGGCTTATTACGTAAAATCTAAGATTATAGAGTAATAGTTTGATACTTTCTCTTTTAATTACTGAAAACCCCATTCCGATATCTAGCTTCCTGTTGGAGCAATCTTCCTTGAAAAATAGGTCTGAAAAACAGCTATGTATCACGGCCCCTTAAGAATGTTAACTCACGAGACTTTTTCAAGTTGCAATAAATGACCTTACTTGAAGAGTCTTCCACAAAATATGGTTGTCAGTAAATATTATGAAATAAAGTTTGGAGACAGGCAAGGCTTTGGAAAAAACAACTTTAAAATGTTACATAAATTTGGATTTCTTTAATTCAGTCCTCACCTTAGAATCAAGGGCAAGGCCCCCTGTAATGGGCTGATTACTGTAGCCACTGTCAATATTCTTGTGTGTGTCATGATATAGTGGATCCTCCACAGCATTTTCTTTTTCTGACTTCAAAGGAATCTGCATGGGAATAATAGAAAGAAGAAGCATGAAACTCGAAAAAAAACAATTTTTTTTTCTCTGAATATCGTGTTGTGCGTCCACATTTGTTGACAAGGGGGTGGCTATAGTTTTGCTAGCTGTCCAGCTAGTGTCTTCAGGTTGAAGGTGAGAAGGCTGTTTGTCTTTCATAGTTATTGTTGTTCTTCCACAGTTCCAGCTTCCACACCGTCGACCTGAAGACACTAGCAGGACGGCTAGCAAAACTGTTGTCACCCCCTAATCAACATACGCGGATGCAGAATCCGATATGCCGAAAACAGCTGAGCTACGCCACAGAAACCTTTGCACCAATCAAATTTTGTATTTAAATCTGGAATGATTTTGCCACATGAAAATAATTGAATGGTGACGTCCCTTTGATGGAATTTTATGATATGACAGCATCACCTCAGCTAAAAAGTGATGCTAGCCCAGGAGAAAATGAGGCAGTAATGCTGCAATCAATACAAAATGTTCAAAGAGAGGTAAAGCATTCTAGCAAGGAATTAACTACGGTTGAGATAAGATATTTTCATGTGAGAAATAAGATCATGCAATAGTGTTGGCTTGTGAATTGCTTCACCATAATCTTTACTGCAGGGAGCTTCATCTAATCACAGACCATCAACTATGGAAAATTATTTACACACAGTTCAGGAACTCTCACCAAAATAAAAAGGTTGTTTTTTTGATCACAGATTTATGACTATAAATTTAAATGCACGCCAGAAAAAGGTAATGTTACTGGTTGTTTGTCAAGGGTTTGAAGCAAGCAGGATAGGTGAACACCTAATTCAGACTACATGACTGGGTAGTGAGAAACAAAATACAAGTATAAGTTCATCATGCTATGAGAAATAAAATAGAAGTTTTAGTTCATCATTCAATTTTAGTTTAGTTCATCATATCTAGAGGACTACTAAAAAGGATAGTGAACTGTACTTGAGTCAATAAGATGATAATTAGATCTCTGCATTGTTTCAGGTTTTCTTCCACGTCAGTTGGCTAGTAGACAACAGTTTCACTGACTCTGTCAGCATCTCCGGTTGAAGGTCCCAGTTGAAACTGTTGTCTACTAGCCAACTGACATGGAGGAAACCCGAAACAATGGAGAGATCAAACCAACACTGTGGAAACCTTCATTCCAAAATAATGATTAGCCTAAATAATTATGATTTTGTTACCTAATCAAACTTGAATTGTGTTAAATTAAGCATTTGTTGATGAGAGTAAAAAAAGTGTCAATAATGATGTTTAATGACAATGCAATATTTTAAGGTATTGAAGGCCTCATTGGGGTAATAAGTAAGGACAAACTCTAAGAACTAAAGATTCATAGGGTAAATGAAAATGCATCGAATGGATTCTTGCAGATTTTGCCATGAAGGTCACTCATCAGTTAGGTGTGATCCACGAGAACAAATCGTAAAACAGGAATCAGAAACAAGAATCCAAATCCATGGGAAGAAAAAGGTTCGGATGTTTTATGCTTTCAGGACACACTTTGAGAACAGGTATAGATTCGCACAGTTGTCACTTAGAAAAAAAAGAGATGAAGCCCAAAACTACTGAGATACTACTATATAAGTTTGAACTTAACACTGCTAAAATGATTTTTTCAGATAATTCACTAAAAAGAAAAGGGTTTAAATATTAGGTAGGTATATGATACCACCATCCATACACCATCAATTTTAATAGGATTTATTATTTTTAAACATCCAATTGGGATCATGGAATTTGAAGAGTAGATAAACAATAAATATATAATGAAAATATTGACAATTGTCTATGCTTCTAAAAAACTGACAAGAGAAACATAAGACATACCTAGCACATAAAGCCACTCCCCATTTTGGTGACAGTTGGTCCACAAACAGAGTTGTTTTTAGGACATAATATTAGGCCAGAACCTTATTTTACAGGGGAGAACGCAAAACTACTTTCGGAAATTAGAAAGACATTAAATGTAGAAGGATAATGCTTAACTAAACATTATTGCTAAATTTCCAGAACTGTCCAGTTTACTATGACCAGGAAATGCTGAGCAGGTGTAACAAACCAATAACAATGAGGTTTCCACCCCTCCTCGGTAGGATCCTATTACAGCATTCGAATGCCATGGAAATTCAGCATTGAATTAGGATAATCATATGAAAACTACCATAAGGAGTGCATCATATGTGAAACCTAATTCCAATGACCCCAAGAGACATGGAATAATTATGTCCCCTCATTATCTTCAATGCTGATGCACATGAGTAAGCCTTTTGTTCTAACTTATGATTTCATTTACATGCAGAAAAACCTTGCAGGCATTCTAAGCTAAGCATAAACAAATATAATATAGCGTGTTAAATACTTACATCATCACATTCTGTACTCCGAACTTGGTTTACCGGCCAGTTATTCCCTCTGATGCGGCTGTCATAAACTTCCTGGCTCTCTACGCAGCGTCGCTTGAAAAAATGGAAGTCCCTCAACTTTTCCAAGCAAATGGAACAAACCAGCCAGGGATACAAAGCTTCCTCCAAGACCTGAGAAATACGTATTAAATAAGTAACGGTTGATTGAATGACATAATAGAGTCCCACGTCAACCACGCAAACAATAACACCAGTGCGGACATGGAAAGTGCAAAAGATAAGCACAAGTGAAGGACTGGTTCAAAATGAAATGCAATACACTCACCACTAACTGCAGTAGATCTACTACTGCTTGTTTCACCACGAATTCGTCAATCCTACTTTCTTCTAGTATGTCAACTAAATGACAACCGGTACTTAGGCACAACCTACATATACGATATTCGCGTAATCCACGCATAGTGACACTTTCCAATAGAGAGCGATCAATGCCGTTGTTACGCTAGTTACAACAACAGACTTACAAAGGACAAAATTACCATGTATCTTCCTCCTAATGCGTAGATATGCAAAATTAACTTTCATGAAATAAAATTCAATCATAAAATTGAAACCTGGATGGCAAATAAGGAAATACAACGTGAATTTCTCGGGACAACAGGAAATACAGAACTGGTACCTATACAAACGTCAACTAAATCCAAAGGATGAAAATGACGGTCGTTCGGCGACCGATTGCTGAAATGAGGCTAATGCCGTACTTTTTTTAGGTTAGTAAGTTTTTTTAGCGAAAGAAGGGCATGAATTGAACCTATGCAAAAACTCTTCGGTCGTTGTCTTTTTTCTGTGGATGAAGGTAGAACTTTTCCTTTTTCGAATCACAAAAACTTAAATATAACTAACAGCATTATGAGCCGATTATATTTAAGCAATCGCTCGCCGAACGACCGTCATTTACTTCATTTGGATTTAGCTGACGTTTGTTTTCTTACCAGTTCATTATTTC